>JAQPPZ010016676.1:10000000-10687982 GCA_028583015.1 Wollemia nobilis
TGTTTTGGCTTGGAAGTTTTGCAACAGAATCATGCAGACGAAATATGCCAAGGCACTAATAGAGAAATATCGGATGACAGAATGTAACTCCAAGGCAACTCCAATGGAACCAAGGTTACAATTGTCCAAATATGACAAATCACCTCAAGTATATGGAACTCTCTATCGACAACTGATTGCGAGTCTCATATATTTGACAAACACCAGGCCGGATATTAGCTTTGCTGTAAGCTATCTTTCGAGGTTCATGCATGAGCCAAGGGGTAGTCATTGGAAAGCAGTGAAGCGAGTTTTGCACTATGTCCATGGCACAGTAGAATATGGCCTGGAATACAAGAAGAATGAAAAGTTCTTCTTGCAAGGATACACAGACTCAGATTATGCTAGATTTCTATATGATAGGAAATCAACGTTTGGATACATATTTCATCTAGTATCTGGACCTATCTCGTGGCACAACAAGAAGCAACAAGCAATTGCACTTTCATCCACAAAGGCAGAATATTACGCTGCACGAGGAGCTGTGTGCGAAGTGATATGCCTATATTGCATTCTTTCAAGTATAGGTCTTCAGAAGAATCTTCCAATACACTTGAAATGCGATAACCAAGGTGTTTTGAAACTAGTCAAGAATCCAGTGTTCCATGAACGAACAAAGCACATTGAAGTTCAGTGTCACTTCATTCAAGACAAAGTTCTAAAACACAAGATCCAACTCCAAGTACATTCCCATCGACAAACAAGTTGCAGATATTTTCACTAAGGCACTTGTACTTGTCAAATTTGAGTTGTTTTGCAACTCTCTATGTATTTCAAATAATGTAATAAGGGGGGATGTTAGGTTATTATTTAATTTATTACATTATTAGGTTTCTAGAAAATAACGTGAGTGCATTATTAGATTTCTAGAAAATAACGTGAGTGCATTATTAGTTGGCAATCTAGAAGCCAACGTGCACTTGTTTTTTAAAATTAGAAAATGTTTTTATTTTAGCAAGCTAGTTAGTGGGAATATTTTGTAAGCTATAGATAGCTGGGTTAATCTGATTAGCGATCATATTGTTACAGGCTAATTTTTGCCTGTCACATTGTATATATTTGCACTTGATTAATGAAATTATTAATCTCCGCCCAACAAAGACTATGTAACCCAGAATTGAGTTTCTCATGTTGAAGTTGCAACCAGCCTTTGGGATCCTACCTTGTTTGCAGCAGAAATGCAATCTGTGGAATTGGATTTCCCTATTGTGAATTGTGCAGTAGCATCATCTAGAATGCTCTCTTCATTTCTTGTATTTGGATTGGATTTGGGATGCCTCTTGATCTTTGTGTTGCCGCTGGGTAGTTGATAAGAGCTTGCTTTAGTAATGTTGTGAGTTCCACAGGGATGCCACAATAATGGGGGTAGTAGAATGCATTTAGAAGCTTATAATACTGCCTAGTAAGTTGATGCGGTGATGATGTGGTGGAAACATTAGCTCTGAATTGATCTGCACAAGTTTGAAGCTTGTCGAAGAGAGTAGATCCAGTGGAAGGTAACAAAATGAAATCCATGAAGGGGATAAAATGTAGGGCCTAAATTGTTAGAAGCCTAAGAGTGTTACATCTAGTAAAGGTGTCAGATGGAAATTTTTGAGGTGACTAAGTCTAAAGGTCACAATGTCTAAGGATCAATCATCAAATGATAGAAGCAGTGTTGTAGTGATGGCATTCAATTTGAAGAATCACTAGAAAGCACTTAAATGCTCAAAGATATTGCTGCAATGTACATATAGTGCACTTCAGGAGTATAAAGAGTTCAAATAAAGTATAAGGAAGCTTTAAACAGAAGAAAGTTGTACAAGGGAGCTCCTAGAGGAAGTACATAAAGATATAGAGACATGCAACATATAAAAATATACAATAGCACATTTGAGTATGTCTCATCTCTCAGCCAAAGATTCATTGAAACCAAAAAACTTTTTATCTAGAGATTTGTAATGTTATTCCTCAAAATTTTTTCTTTTAGGTTTCTAATGGAGGTTACAGGGCCTATGTGGAGGGGTTGTAGTTACAGTAATGGGAAGCCCTTTTATTGTTATGAAACCAAAGATCTCTATGACCAGGTCAAGTCATAATTTTCATTTTTTCTCTAAACTATTTTAAGGTTGGGAGTAAGACCCCACAGAATAGTGATTGTATATGGAAGAATAGATACAAATTTTAGTTGGTTCCTTCTACCTAAACGCAGCACAAACAAGATTGAAGAAAACCAGATTCACTGACAATGAGTGGTGCTTCTTGACAGCAAACAAACAGCTAGAGCCATTTGGCCATGGATTCAAGCACAACATGGAAGTCTTTTTGTTTTATATTGGAAAGGAGATCTCTTAGGCAATATCTCAATTATCAGGGGCCATGAGAAAACATATATGGAAAACTATGCAACTAATATGAAACATTTCTTCGGTAAAAATGGAAGTTGAGTTCTTTTGGAAGGTCACTTTTCTTTTAGATATTGATTCTTGTATGGTAGAGTCCTGATCACTGGGTTTGTGGTTTTTCCAAAGCACATTGGCTTATGACAATCTGGTTATGAATTGAAGATGCTGTTTCTCCTCATCTTTGCAGTGAGAGGACTTCTTACACTAGATATCCTTATGTAACTTTTAGTTCTTTTTGATGTTGATATTATTTATCTTTCTCTGGGGCAAGCAAGGAGGGATGAAACGTATTTCTGTTGTGGCTTGAGACATATGTACTTGTATTAGGGATGGAGGCAGGTTGGGACTTACTTATATAGAAGAAGCATTTCTAGATTTCCCTGGGGCAAGCAGGGAGGGGTGAAAGGTATTTCTATTGCGGCTTGAGACATCTGTACTCCTATTAGGGATCAAAGTGGGTTGGGTCTTCTTGATATAGAAGCGGCAGTACTTTGCTGGGAATAGGATTGTAAGAGTGATGAGTTGGTATTGTTGTTGGTGGATTTTATTTCAGCATACATTTCAATCACCCTGCCACACACAAGGACGTTGGGGCCTTTTTTTTGTCTTTGTGAGATAATTTCCAATAGCAAAGCTTTTATGATTTTAGGATGAGCCTTACTTAAGCATACTGGGGCAGGATGGCAGCTGGTATATAAATCTGCCATCCTGCCCCAGTATGCTTAAGCAAGGCTCAATTTGCCATCCTGGAAAATCAATTTGCTCTTAGGTTTTTAAATACCTTCTTTAGCATTTGTTTGATGGGCTGTTTTCTAGTTGCAAGTTGGAGGACTTATCACCACAATGACTGCAGGCATGCTTCCAGCTTCTGTCACAAGACTCAATGAGTTATAAAAATTGTTCGAATTTTGGCGATTTTCTACCTTAGTAAAGTAAAGTAGGTTCTAATTCCATGAGGCCATAAGCCATATGGGATGATCCTCATAGAGGATGTTGTTTACCCAATATATGTTTATCCAACCAAACTCCAGTTACTGGAGCATGGTGTATAAGTCTACCCCGCCATGGGATTCAAACCTTGGACCTCCTATTTGGAGTTCCAAAGTCTTTACCGTTAGGCACATTCAAGTTGTACAAACAACAGTCAATGAAAAATCATATATATATAACACCTAAAACATCCGTCTTTCATTTCAACATCTACTTGATTCCATTCTACATCTGTAAAAGTAACGGTTGAAACAAAAATAATTATAAAAGAAGAGTGAAAAGACATGGCAAAATGATTTTAAGGCAACTCATTCATAGATCCATTTGCAAGTCAATATCATTTTTGTATAAAATGTGAAGTTCTTTGTACATATTTATATTTCTTTCAGACAGTTACATTTATGAACCTATTTATTTTCCTTTTTGAACAGCATGATGAATTTTACAGCTAATTTTTCAATGATGATTTACTTCTTTCTTTATTTCGATTTCTATGCTTGTCGCACTTGAACCTGAACCTGAACATTGTAACCTAGCTTCTAGCAATATTGCAGCTGTTGAAGCAGAACTTGTTAAATGGAGTTATGTACAACTTTCAGGCACTTGCAGAAAGGGAATTTTTTCCCATTAGTAACATATATTGTTTGGATTTTTTCCTTCCCCACAAATCTGAACTTGTAATTTTTTATTGTTTATACAAACAATCAATCTCTAAATTATCTCGGCCAAGTTTTGTCTCTCTACTCCTGTTCAAAGTCAATTTCAAAGGCCATTCAGAAAAGTTACAGCTCTGTAAAAAATCTGTTTGATGTTAGGAAATAGATATTTAGTCTTCCCTAAACTTTTAATTTGTCTTGCATGCTTTTACAACTCTGCTACAAGCCTCTGTGTAATACAGATACATAATTTGCTAATCACAGCAGAAGAATAAAGAATTACATATTGTGGTTTCAGCATTTCATTAAAGCTAGTGTGTGCCTATTAATAATTTTCACAAACCATGCTTTGAGAAACAGAATTAAGTATCAGATTAAACTTAGTGCTCTTGCTCCACATATAGAGGCAAATTAAGGAACCTTATGCCAATTTCAGTTCAAAATTTATCTATTTTTCAAAAAATGAATCAGATACCCTAGCCTCTCTTAGACAAACTAAACAAGAAAAATACATAATTATCTATTATTCAAATGTGCTTGATTATTGTAACAATTATATATATATATATATATATATATATATAATTTAATCTAAAGAAATTTGGTTTGGGTAGACGTTGTTCTAATTTTCTTCGGAGCATTTGCATGAACAAAAGAGAAAATGGCAATATCTGCACATCTCTTGCTCTGCAGGATTGTACATATAGCCATATCTGACTTGGTTTGGTCACAGTTTCCCCTCAAATTGCCGAAATGTTGTATTGTTGGCCATGTGCCAACTTAGGGTTTAAAGGTGCAGCTGGGCCTGTTGGCTGTAGGTGAATAATTAAGAAACATTGGCGATCTGGGGACTTTTACTATGTTGCTATCCATCACCCTGTGTGGCAGGCACTACTTGTTGCCTTCTGTTTATCTATTTTATATCAGCATGGAAAAGGATTGGAGGAATGAATAGGCTGATTTAGTGGAAAGCTTTTTGGTTTCTGCAATATTACTTTTACATGCTAATGTTGTGTAGGTGTTTAGCCAATAAAATTTAATTGTACGAGGATGATTGCTGTATGCCATACCATTGAAAGTGTGGAAACCATTATCTGGGTTACTAAGTGGTTGGACATAGGTTGCAGAGCTGTAGTGGCTAGTATACATTTGGTTTGTATTAAAGATTCTTTGGAATGTCTTCACTTTCCAACTTTATGTATTTGACCCCATTGTGTTTATCTAGGCACTGGAAGGCATGCTTAGCTTAGCTAAAAAGTGTGTTCAGTTGAAGTCTTCAGCTGCTGATAAGCAACTCACAGAGCTCATGCTTGGCATAATCGGAGATGACATAGAGGTCTGCACTAAATATTGATACAGGCAAAAAGATGTGATGGGTTCAAAAATATTACACTTAGATATGGTAGATATTGTGGGATATAATTACCATTTCCTCGTGTTATGTCTGCAGGTGGTTCTTGCTGAATGCTCCCAGATTTTTGATCCTTGGTAAGGTTGCCAAATTCAAATAATGATTATGTTTCTCATGTTCAAGTCAAATCTTACAGAAACTGTGGTTGCCAAATAAGATGGATACTACAAAGATTTACATGGTGCATTTTACTGCTGGATATGTCTTATAGTTAGTATATTTAACTTCATTTGTGCAGGATGCTAGCACACATGATAGAATTGTTAACTGCTAAAAGTTCCCAGGCAGAATTACTTCTCCGTGATGAAAAATATAATTTGGGAGGAATAAGCCTTGAGGAGCTTTATCGGCTTGTTTATGCTCAAGTTTTATCATCTCATTCTTCCACTTGGCAGGTAACTTTGTCGAAACCCAGGAAAAAAACATTCACTTTGGATGTGTTTCTTATTTTAATTCTTCTCCCCCTCCGTTTCTTTCTATTTTTAGAGCTTCTACATACTTTACAAAACCAAAAATTAGTGAGAAGAAATTGGATTACATTTATTTTCTTACAGTTTGTTAGGTGTGTTAGTAGATCCTTGGGTTATGAGAATGATAATACACTAGATTTCCCTGTATTTTTTCATTATTCAAACTCTTGCGTTTTTAAGAAAGATCTAGCTTTTTACCTTGATTCTCAACAGGGGTGAGAGAACTAACTTCGAGGATGAACTTTCCCAAAGCCTTGACACTGTTCACTCTGTCATCTAGATTCTCCATGGTTGCATCGATTTCAAAGGAATAGTTGCATCAAAACTTAAAAGAAGCTTTTATCTTCTAATAGGTTAGGATGTGGGAAATCTTAGCTGTTGTACTTTCTTTTAGGGAGTGGCTGGTTTAAATGTATATTGTAAGGGCTCACTTATTTTTTGTGTTAAGTGTGGGTGACTTAGTCTGTGATGCTTAAAATGTTGGTTCAATTTTGTACAGTTTGTATAATTCTCATTGTTATATTTGGCATTGCTTTAATCTATGCATATGCTTCTTGCTCAGAGCTAGTGTTAGCACATGCTTTAAGTTGAGAGGCTTCATTTTGCAGGGAAGGTTGAGAAATTCTTGTTTTGTACTTTTAGTTATCCTAACTAGTGATATAAGGTTTGGCTTTACTGAGATCCTAAGTTACCAAAATTCTTTACTGATTCTTTACTGAGATCCTAAGTTACCAATATCTCAGTAAGAAATAATCAATAATATCAAGTATTGCTCGTAATATCTTCAGTGCTACGGGATGTAGCCCTTGCCTCCTTTCTGCATTCTATTCTCTAGAAAAACTACAAGGCGTGCTATAGCCCATTGTCCCATGAATAGTTGGTAGCTAAGGAGTGTAAATCCTTGAATGAGAGACTTCGCTTTTCTCTAGCCCATTATCTTTCTTCCATCTCTTCTACATGTAGGGACTTGCTAGTCTCATTGCAAAAGTCTTGTTTAATGAGGTTGGTTGTCCAAGTTTTCTGCCTTCTAGTCACAACACATTATTTACCCCACCCATATGTTTGGAGACAATTCAGACCCAAATGATTATAGAATTATCATGATTGTGCACGTTTTGCCAAAGGTTGTTGCCACATTTTTACATGTAAATCTCTCCAAATGACTAGAACAAGGTACATTGAGAGCGAAAAGGAAAAGTGGGATTTGGGAGCAAATACTAAACTACTAGTCTCATTTTTACTCTTGCAATAATTGTTAAGGATGCTCCCTAGTGGTCTTTAGAGGTCTTTTGTTGCTTTGTCGAATTCAAGAAGGCTATAAATATAGTTCCCAAACACATATTGTTCCAAAGACTTGAATGATATTGTCATCTTTGAGCTCTCTATCATCACAATCATGGGATTTTGTGACGTGCGTTTGGCCATTTTGGACGGGCTATGGATTCTTAGATGGTGTTAGAAGCACTGTTAGAATCAAACAAGAAGCACCTTGTCACCCATCTTCTTTGAGATGTACATCGACAAGCTTGAAAAGTTTCTTTGTTGACATCCTTGGGATCATAGTTACCGGCTTTGAAAAGTTTGGTCTAAATGTGAAGCCAAAAGGCTCATTTTTTGAAAAAGGTTCAGTTTTGTTTGGAAAAAGATATAAATTTTTATATACATGTATATAAAAATGTGTAAGATATAATAAAAAAAATAAATTTATATAAATCAACTCACAAATACTATATATATATATAGACACACACATATACATATAACCCTTAAATGAAAATGAAAAACATAAACTATAAATTTATACCACGTAAATACAACTATATGGAAAACATAGAAAACAAACACTTTAATATAAATATTCTCACATAAATAGTCAAATCCTATATAGATACACAGAGAAGCAAAGACGAAGATAAAAATTCAATCCAAATGTAGCCCCTCCCTCCAAGGCTACATGTCTTGAGCAGATCTCAACTGGTGCTCACACCTATGACTTTTGATAGACAAACTCAACACCCAACAACTTTCAACTCAAAGGGATCCTAGGTTGATGATTTATTTGGTTTATACAGATTCCAATCCCATGGCTTATAGCTACAATGATTTCTAATTTGATGCCTTGTGCAAGTGACTGCCAATTGATCCATGCACATGCAATCCCTGAGTCCATTCCATAGTCAGTGTTTGATGGTGGCTCGAGTATATAAGAAAAATGACATGAATTTAGTAGCATTGAAGTAAATTAGAGCTGAACCTAACCGGATTGATTTGGCCGACCTAAAAATTTCGTTTGGGTCCAAATGTTGTAACTATGGTCAAGATGATAATGGTTTTCTAGAACATCAGACTCTGATTGCTTTATTACTCTATGTTGATGATTATGTCCTTTAAATTCTTTGGAGGGCTTGCAAAGGCAGTTAGATGCGCTCTCTCTCATTTTTGTGAGCTTCAACAACTTGTAGTGAAAAGTGTACTTTTCAAGTATCAATTTTTCTACAAACCTCAGCTGATGGAGACTGTATCAGCTTACATAACTTATAGTAACTTGCCTCAGTATTAAGCCTGCTTTATAATTGTGGTTTTGTAACGGATACTTTTTCCCTCTTTCTTGAAGGACAATGTTTTCATTTAGATTTCCAGGATATACCTACAAAGATGCGCCGTTCTTTGATTGTATTGTTGAACCTCTAATTTTAGGGATCAAGATTGTTGCCTAGAAAGCAAACAGGTGTAAAGAGGGCTGAGACTCTCTTAGTTTAGTATATGATTTGTTCCAACGAAATGTTCGGATAGCGTATTGAAAATTATGTTCGTTGGTTAACTTCTTCGCATTGAGAGCATATTTCAAATCATATTTCATCTTCATAGAGTTAGATCCATGGGCACCTACTTACTAGGGGGAGAGATATCCGTATTTGGCTCTTTACTCACCCAAGTGGGTTGCTTCCACAAACTTTGATGGGTGAAAAATTACCTAGTTTATAGAGATTACCTTACTTGTTCAGTCCGGAGGTATTTATGTAAATCAACTCCCTTTCTATGAATACTCACTGATTGCCTAGGAAAGAGGTGCTCAACAAAGCAACCAGGGAAGATATTATTGACAACACATCCGGATCGGTTTCTGCCCTAGGCCTTAGCCCTAAGATGGGGTTTTATGCCAAGTATTTCTCATATGTCATGGATGTAGTTGTCAATTGTATTGAGTGATGACTAAGTTTAGTGGCATTGGAGACAAGGCCTTTAGATTCTTCTTGTGCGGTTTAGAATTTGCTTCCATCAGTAGTGGATTGAGGATGATCACCATATCTCTAGAGATGATAGGATATATCTCCTTTGCTCTCTTTGGGAAGTAGAGACAAAAGAACATTTTATCTTTAGATGCATTGTCTACTATGAGATATGAGAGGGAGGTATTAATGTGGAAGGAAATTCCTCACGGGAATATGCCACTGGAAATAAACAGCTTGTATAAAGACAACATCACATGAACTGGTTAGAAAGCAAGAGGGCCAACTACCCCCCACACACATGCCGTGACTCGATGTTAATAGGGGTGAGGAATCCCACATAAGTGGGACCAAGGACTTGCACCTTTAAGCCTGCTACCCCATTGGCAAAGAGTATGGCAAGTGTTGGGGCTCATAAACCACTCAAGTCCCACAACTGGATCAATGTGGGATTATTAACGCACACACACACTACAGTAGAGGAGGTATTAATGTGGAACGAAATTCCTCATGGGAATATGCCACTGGAAATAAACAGCTTGTATAAAGACAACATCACATGAACCGGTTAGAAAGCAAGAGGGCCAACTACCCCCCACACACATGCCGTGACTCGATGTTAATAGGGGTGAGGAATCCCACATAAGTGGGACCAAGGACTTGCACCTTTAAGCCTGCTACCCCATTGGCAAAGAGTATGGCAAGTGTTGGGGCTCATAAACCACTCAAGTCCCACAACTGGATAAATGTGGGGAGACACTATTGTTCGTATAGAGTGTCAAGATGTTTGGCTTTCTGCCTTCAAGAAGCAGTCACTCTTCTATTTCAAATGTTGGAAGAGAACTTGGTGATATTGTCCTTTCCCTTAAACCTAGTCTGGGAGGCACTAAGCACTCATAAGGTGTTACAGGTAGCTAAATTGCCAATGATCATTTTGTTAAGCCATGTCTACTTTCATGCACTACTAGGGATTCGATGCTATTTTATCGCATGGAGTGAGATAGGCATGTTGCTTTTTGGCATCATATCAACTACTACTACTTGTGCTCACAAACTAGGCTGCCTTCATATTACTGGTTCTTCGCCCTCTTCAGATTCATCGGTCATTGTTGGTGGTAAAGTGTACAAAAATTGTTCTCTGCACGTTTGTAGGACTAGCCAGCTAGGTTCTAGTCCTCGGCATTTCTGATGGGCATCTGCTTAAATTTGCTGGAAACAATACTGCATACAAATCATTAATCAGAGCATTTTATTATTTTCCTGTCCCTTACTGGGAAATCTTTGTAAGATTGTTTACCTTCTTTTATGTGTTTAATATATTTTTGGGCAAGTGGGGCCATGTGCGACCTCTTTGTATTTCTTTTATCCCCAGAATTTTTTACTTTAAAATGTGATCCTGGAAACATTTCATTTATTTGCTTTTGGTTGAGAGCCCTTTGACTGTATATTTTCTTAACTTGAGATAAAGTCTTGGAAGCGTTCTTTTATTCCCTTAACTTGAGATAAATTCTTGGAATATTTCCTTTTGTTTTATCTGATAAGTACCTTGACAGGATGGAGGCATAGATTACTGTTTCCTTGATTCTTTTCCTATGCATGGTTGCCTTGAAATGGTGGTCCACATGTCAATTTTTTTTAATTTCCTTTATTAGTTGCTATGAGCTTCAAAAATTTTTCTATTTCTTTTATTTTGATACTTTTATCCTAATATGATGCTAGAAGATTCATAATGCAAAATTTCTCTGGTCAATGTCAGAGTAATTTGATGAGAGATTTTGCAAATTAATGTCTATGGGAATCATATTTGTAGAGCAAGGAGCTTTGAAACCAATTCTTTAAAAAAGTTTATTTTTCTGTTGTACTCGGAAGAATTTGTTGGATCCAAAACTTAATGCAAGCATATGCAAACTTTGATGGGTATTGTGTCTTGTTGCTGCTTACTGTGGTACTAGTGGCTTACAAGCCAGAAAATGTATTTGGACTAGAGCCATGTTTGAACTCGTATGAGAATCTCTAAAGTATCTCTTTCATCAATACTTGTAGCCAATTGTTCAATATGTGATCCACTTATTGTGCTTTTATTTCTATGCCCAGATTGCACCTATTTATTTGGCATCTTGCCCGAGGCAGGGTCTGGGCTTTTTGGAGATTTTACTATTAAGGCAATCATTTGCTGGAGACAATCGACTAGCCCTAAAGGTAAGGAAGATGTTGGAAATAAAGTACGTATGTGCTAGATATATTTTTCTTTTCATTTGTGAGAATGCTGATAACAAAGATAGTGGTTGGATTGGACAGGAATGAGGACCCATTAAATTAATTCATAAATGATTTGTAATTTGAGCAGGGTCTTGAGATCTGTCGGCTATATGAGCTTGATAATGTTGAAAAAAGCATCATGAAGGTGATTATTGTTTTTCATATATTGCAATGATTCTATATGTAATGTTACAAAGAAGCTTCATGTTTAATGGATTGATGCTAATTATCTGTGTGCATCTCATCAACAATGTTTGTGTCATTTACATCTACAAAGCTGGGAAAAATGAGAAAAAAATGATTGGATCATGTGGTTTGTTCCTCTTACTGTTAAGCAGTGTGCAAGATAGAATAGAAAGGAAAGATCAATGTTTGTTTCGGTGAAGTGAAATCAAGCGAAATGAAAATATATTAAAATACATGGATGACCAAAATAGGTCAATGGGACTCAAAACTACAGCATCTTACTAAAAAGTGAACTAGGGCAAGAAAGACCCCAGGAGCAGAAGAGAGAATCTAAGATTCGTAGGGTCAAATCTTGGTCATTAAGCTCATTTGAATATATGAGTGGTTGAGATTGTATTGATAAAGTGCCATGAGAGGAAAAAAATGGATTAAGAAAGAGTCAATCAATGAATAAATGTGCATATAATAGTGGTTACAAATTTACAATTACAATCATGCTTTGCAGATGCTCTATTTCTAGATGGTCTGACACTAAAGAAACATGGATCTTTTAAAATGTTATTATGCTTTATGACAAGCTGGTTCATTTAAAAAGAATTGGACATGCTAGAAGTGTCATGAAAATTACCTTTCTTGTGCAAGAAAATAGATTCTTGTAAGCAAAGATGTCAATCTAAGCCTGATATAACGTAATTAATTCTGTGTTAAACAACGTTTAAAATAGGCAATCCAGGCATAATATGTCTCTGAAAAGAGGAGTGAGTATTGGCAGGTGAGTCCTAATATTTCTGCTTTATTAGCCATCCCTACTGTTGAGAGGAGTGGGATAGCTGGAAGCCTAAATGCATGGTCAGCACTTGATTGAAGATTTTCAGGTCCTTAATGTAAAGTGCCCTTTCTGTGTTTGGTCTTGTAAGCTCTCTTCATGCTATCAATAGGTACGAGTGAACCAGTAATTTGGGTATGTATGACCGTAAGACTCACCTTACAGTTTGAATTCTTGATGCCGACCATTTGATTTCCCAGTCCTGGGATTTGGCTTGAAAGTGTGCATCAGCAAAGTTCTTTTGTTTATTTATTTTTTATTTTTTCTTTTTGGCCGGGGAAGGGGTGGTAATGTTAGAAGTACTGGAAAGAAAAGATATTAAAATATTTAATAGGAAATTGTCCTCCTTCAAACTGGAGGGTATTCAGGATCTGGCACTGTCAGGATGCCAGGTCATTCTGGAATAAGATTGTATCTATTTATAGGAGATTTAATGATATTTATTTGTTGCCTTCTTGCTTGCTAACATGTTTCTGATATTCTCTTCTAAGATTGTATCTCTCCTATTATTAATGTTGAAAGCTGCAATGTAGCATCTGTGAACTGGAGGTTTGAGAAATAGATGCCACTATTGATAGGCAAGAGCCAATGATATTTTTTTTGCCAGGAAGACTGTACCGATAGGAGATTTAATGGTATTTATTTGTTGCCTTGTTGCTTGCTAAATTTTTTCTGTTATTCTCTTCTAAGATTGTATCTCTCCTATTATTCCTGTTGAAAGCTACAATGTATCATCTGTGAACTGGAGGTTTGAGAAACATATGCCACTATTTATAGGTAAAAGCCGATGATTTGTCCTTTGCCAGGAAGCCTGCCTGGTTATGTAATTGGGACCTTCCACCAATATAGTGAAAAGATATGGGGAAGGTTGAACACCTTGGCACAATTCCTGTATAGGTTTAAATTCGTTTCCTTGTATCTTGTTAAAAAACTTGCTAGTCAATGGTATAAATCATGCTTCAATACCCAAAAATTACAAATAAATCATCATGCAAGAGATCTACATCAGACAAATACAAATTAAGGGAGAAATAACTCCATAATATCACCAAATATGAATGCCACTTTGTGGGAGACTACCTCCAAAGACGAGTACAATACTCTAATACTTTCTGTCTTAGAACCATGATAACCATGCCGATAAAATGATTGCCATGCCTATATATATCTTATCTGATAATCCTAGGGTAGGGTAAACCCTTCATCTTCTTTACCCACTAAATAACCTTTGGCCATTTGACCAATACATTGTCCCAATATAATGATCCCATGGTTATGCATGGCACATGACAACTATTTTATAACCCCACTATACAATACAATGTCATGTGCTTAGGCATCTATCATGAACCCTGTTAACATGTTTTGTCTTTGAAACTTGAGAAGAAACCAAATGATGTGATCTTCTAAGCAACTTGGAGAACTTGTATGAGGCTTGATCATCCATCTATCTACATGAAATCTTTATTGGTGGTCTTATATGGTGTCTTCCTCTATCAACCACCTTGATATCCCTACAAATATCTGTTACTACTACAGTTCCATGTAGGTTCGTAGTAGTTGCTCGTGGTTCCAGGAAGGCCCCTAATGGTTGCATATTTGGTTCCAAGTAGATCGATAGTTGTTGCTTCTTTGGTTCTTAGTCCCACCATAGTTGTAGCTCTTATGAGGTTCCACACGATTCCTCGATTGTTGCTTCATATGGTGATGTGGATGTCGATATCTTGCAACTGTAGGCACTTGAATTTTTCCTATGACTCTTCAACCTTGTTCTCATTTAATTTATTGTTTTCACCTTAGATTTTCCCTCATGTCCTTTTTGTGCTCTTCTTTAGTATGTTTGCCATCTTCTTCTTTCAACTTGTCTTCTAACTTTTCTTCTACATCATGTCTTGATAGCTATATTGTTTTTTGCAGATGATATTGTTTTTCTTGCTCACACTCCTGAGGGCTTGCAAAGACAGTTGGATGCTCTTGCTTGCTTCTGTGACAAAACAAATAGCAGTCAATCTGAGCTATGTTTCAATTCTTCTATAAGGGTGAGCCCATTGAGATCACCACTGCTTACACCTACTTGGGGCTTCAATGTATAGATCCTTCCTTAATCTTCAACCAGTTTCATGGTTATGACTTTGCAAGCGATACAGATCTCTCTCAGTCTTGGAATGCCAATTTTTCGAGTAGCACTTTCAAGAGATACCTACAAAGATGCGCCTCTTTGATTCCATCATCAAATCCACAATCCTTTATGGATTTGAGATTTGGGGTCCAAGTCTAGGGTGTATTATTTGGGCTTGCATTGAGAGGGTCCAAACTAATTTGCTTCAAGGGTTGATCCAATGTAAAAGAACAGTTCCCCATGTATTATTCAGGATGAGTTTGGCGCTTGTCCTCTTTGCCTTGAGAGCATCTTCAAAATTATTTTTCAGCTTCATCGCCTTAGATCCATGGGTGACTGCACCTTAAGCCAAGAGAGATACCTATATTTGGCACTCTGCTCCTTAGAATGGATTACCTCTAGGAGCACTTTTGGTTGTCATTGTGGATGGTACTAAAAAATGATCTCTTCTTCAGTCAGTTTGCATCTTCATAGATCATTTTTTTTTTCAATTGGTTATATGGGATTGAAACGGGCCCTACTTGTATTACATCATCACCACATATTGGTATTATGCAAGGTTCCATGAGCCTGGGGGACGAGGGGACGGGGGGACGGGTTTCCGGGGACGGTGGGGGACGGCTGGGGGGGGGGGACGGCTAGTATAATACTATAAAAATTGAAATTTTTTAGAAATTTAGAATAATCTACACATTCAGAATTTTACACCCAACAAAAATGATATTTCGTATTACTAATCAATTATGTAAGTGCAGCCATTCATATTCAGATTAGTTACTAACACATAAGTGCAGCCATAATTGAGTCATTTAACATTTTCATATTCATATTAGTTACTAATTTGCAGCCATTTAATTGTTTCAAGTTCAACAACTATAACTTGAAGGTTCAGCCAAGGATATCAAGTGCAAACAATGTTCAAACAGTCATCATTTAAAGTAATAACAGTCATCATTTTTTCAGCCACCAATGTTCAAACAAAGACTGTCATTTTTAAAAAATTTCAGTCACTAACTGTCACTAACTGTTCAAATTTTCAGTCACTATACCAATTGGTATTGTTTAAATAAACCTCCTTTTAGTCTTGTAATGATGGCATTATAGCATAATTCCAAAGACCCTTACCATAGGTCCTTGGGGATTAGACCCCACAAGTGAATAAGTGTGTTGGCTTTGGTGGGGAAATTTTGTAAGCCTGAAAGTTTGATTTTAAGTAAGGGGCAAGAACCAAATTAGGGCTAACCTTATACAAATCAATATAAAGCAACTCTTTTCTTGCACACCTTCATATTGGAACCCTAAGTTTTGGTGAAAGAGAGAGTGGAGGTCTGAACAATGTTACCGGTACGTTTTGGGTTCGGGTACGGGTTCGAAGAACCCGGTTCGCCGGTACGACAATTTTTTTGTTTTGTTTTGGGTTCGTTTTGGGTTCAGCCGTACAAAAATTAATAAAAAACATATATTAATTTAATGATAAAAAATATATATTTAATTTAATAAAAAACATATATTAATTTAATTTATTAATAAAAACATATATTTAATTTACTAATAAAAACATATATTAATTTAATTTACTAATAAAAAACATATATTAATTTAATAAAAATATGTTATTAATTTAATTTACTAAACATAAACATATATTAAACGCATACTTAATTTAAACATATATTAATTTAATTTACTAATAATTTATCATATATTAATTTAGTTTACTAATAAAAAAACATATATTCATTTATTAACTTTTACTAATAAAAAACATATATTAATTTTAATAAAAAATGTTATTAATTTAATTTACTAAACATAAACATATATTAATCGCATACTTAATTTAAACATATTAATATATTAATTTACTTTACAAATAATTTATCATATATTAATTTAATTTACTAATAATTTATGGACTAAACATATGTTAATTTTATTTACTAATAAAAAACATTTATTAATTTATTAACTTTACACTCCATGTTTAATTTAATTTACTGATAAAAAAACATTTATTAATTTATTAACTTTAGACTCATGTTTAGCCGATTTTAAACCAAACTTATTAAACGCATAGACATGCCCGTGTTTAAATAAAAAACATTTATTAATTTATTAACTTTAACTCATGTTTACGATTTTAAACCAAAATTATTAAACGCATAGACATGCCCATGATTAAATAAAATTTTTGGGTATCATCGGCCATTTGATCTCCATAGTCGTAGACCACTGCATCAGAAAATCAGTTCACTACATCGGCGAATGCATCGGAGGAGCGGTCGCCAGACTCAAAAGTGGTTTCGGAAGAAGGTTGCACCCGACCGTTGACGGTACCAAGAGGGGAGGAGGTTGTCGTCTCACTGCCACTATGTCGGCATAATTTCCAATAGAAGTGGCTGTCGTGCCACGAAAGATGCCCCATCTGCAACGCAAGGCCTCTTCCGTAGCTTAGGTTGCAGCCTATGTCGAATAACCGCAAAGTGTGTCTCTCTGTTATAGTTGAATCTCCGCCAGCGGGAAGACGACCAGGAAAGCCCAATTCACGGTTCTCGGGTCCGTCCAGGGTTCTGCCTGGGGGACCCGGATACATCCCTGGATGTATCCGGGTCCCCCAGGCAGAACCCTGGACGGACCCACAGGTGTACCGGACCCGAATCCGGACCGGGTACGTCCCGTACCAGGATCCGGGGTCCTAGGGTGCCGAATCGGTAACACTGGGTCTGAACCATCACTGCAAACTAGCAAGAGGATGCAATGGCACTGCCTCATGGAAGCCATGCCCTAATCAAACCTCTGATTTTGTTGACTTCTTGCAAAACCCATTTGTGGATTCCGATTGAAATGAGAGGGGTACATGGAATGAGATGGATTTGGTGCTGGAAATGCACCATTTTTGGTCTTATAACAGTAAACCCTAGGAGGTTTGGGACATCGACAAAAAAAAAGAGGAAGCGAGACAGTGAATAGAGAAAGCTTGTGCAAATTTTGCCAAGAACATCTAGGGTTTTGTTGCAAATAGAACTAGGTACTATCCTTGGTTAAATTATTTGTTTACCATTCATGTTGAGATGGAAAAAGCCTGTGTAGAAAGAGTTTTTCATGTTGCTGTGGAAATAAGTGGTCTTCTATTTTCACTCCTTGTTTTGTTAGGTTTAGGGTTTGATGGGGGTGAGACTCAAAATGGGTCCCACCCCTTACCTTTTTTTAAGTTAAATTTTTATTTTATTTTTTTCCCCCTTGGGTGAGGACGCCCAGCCGTGGGGGACGGTTGGGCGTCCCTAGGGACGCCCCAAAAAGGGGGACATCCCGGGGACGGGAGGCCACAAGCCTCAGCCGTCCCCCAAAAAGGGGGATGGGGGGAAACGTCCCCCTTGCCGTCCCCCGTCGTGCTGGGGAACGCGGGAAACGGGGGGACGTGTCCCCATGGAACACTAGTATTATGACAACTTGGCTATTATCCATGTATTGCTTGGCAAGATTCGAGCCTGGGTCACCATCTTGAAAGTTGAGGAATTTAACCAGTTGAGCTAATTCCATTTGATCATCTCCATAGATTGATTACCTCCATTCAAATACTCCTTAAATGCTCCTTCTCTGCCTTCTTCTTGATAAGGGGGGGGGGTGTAATTAATCAAGCGGTCAGAGATGATTTTTATCAACAATATATTCAGATTACTTAGGTCACTCCATCTTAGTCTCTTAGTCCTAAGTTGGCTTTCTACACTAAACATTTCATGAGGATTAATAATGGCATTATTACTTGTCCTAATTATGTCCAATGACATTGGAAACACAACCTTAGGATTCCTCTTGGTCAACTTAGAGTGTGTTCACATCAGTTGCAAGTGGAGATGGACTACCATATTCCTTGAGAGGATAGGTTATGTTGTCTTTGCTCTATTTGGAAGGTAGAGATTGAAGAACTTTATCTATAGGTGTCTTGTTTATTATAAGATTCAAGGGAGGTACTATTGCTTGTATAGAGACTTAGGGGGATCGTTTGTCAATTTTTTCAGCTATTGTGGCTAAAGATGCTTGTCTTCGTATGTTCGTGAAGCCATCACTCTTTGACATCAGTTATTACAAGGGAGATTGACTGTTAATTGATTAATCACCTCATTCTTTCTCTCTATCTTTGTAGTCGAGAGTAACAAATGTTCATTTGAAGCGACGACTATCTAGAATGTCGATAACTACAAGAGTGGCTACTAGGGCTTCAATTCTTTCTTCTTATTGCATGTGATGAGACAGGATTGCAGTTCTTTGGCGTTGGGTTTTGGCTGTACCTCATGTACCGAGGACTTGTAGACAGATGCAACTTACCAATTTATTATCCTCTTCTATTGGTTTTGTGACCATGTATGCTAGAACAGTCTTGAGGGGGAAAACTCCTTATCCTCCTAGAATTATCCAACCAGGCCCTCTTAGTGCTGGCCATACTCTTGGGAGCATCGTTAGATCTTGTGTGGCCCTTTTGGGCTAGTTGGTGACGACGATGACTGAGCTTCTACTAAACATCTTACTATAAATTAGTGTTGGTGCTTGGATCCATTGGAGCTCCTTTCTATCTCTGTTTGACCTTGACTTCTGGATCTTTCCATCATTATTTTAGCATGTTAGGGTTCCATTTTGGGTAATCCTCAAGGCTGTAATTTGATGCCATACAATTGTTCCATTTCAGTGTAGTTTACACTAGATTCTTTACTTTAGTTTAGCTTATTTTTGGAGCACTTTTTGGTCACTACAATGCATTGTAACAGCACTTTTTAATGAGTCTCATTGGTCTACTTTTGAAATTTGTAGACATTAATAGGATTATCTTATCTTATCTAGTTCTTCATTTTTTCTTTTACATCCCCTTCTTGCTTTTATTTTGATCTTTGCTCCTTAGGCTTAAACATGTCATACAAGGTTATTTTCTTCTTCCTTTACCAAAGCTTTAAGACCTTTTGCACATCCAATAAATCCAACTAAAAGATGTCGAAGAAAAATATCATCCCTAGTTATGCTGTAAAAATCTTAACACATTACATATTTATTAATAGTGAGCTTCAAATCCTCAAAATTGGAATCTTCTCACCATCAACCTACAATTGTTTAGCCAAATCAATATTGATATTGCTTTACTTGGTGCCAGAACTTATGAAAACAGTTTTCTTCTTCTTTTTAATGCATCCATGAACGTGCAACATAGAATATTGGAGTTGAATAAAATTGCTATTATCCTCATCTTCCTTTTTGCAGATGACATTATTCTTCTTTTTCATGCTCCAAAGGGCCTGCAAAGACAGTTGGATGCTCTTGCTTCCTTCTGTGACTTAGAACAGTTAGCATTCAACCTGAGCAGGACTAAGGTGATGATTTTCAACATCTCCAAGACCATCCTTAACAAGTTTCAGTTATTCTATAAGGGTGAGTTGATTGAGATCACCATTGCTTACAGTAGATTTGTGGTCTAGTTTACAAGTCCTTTCTGCAATCTTTGACCAATTTCATAGTCATGACTTTGCAAGGGATACACATCTCTCCAAGTCTTGAAATGCCAATGTTTCTGACAACATGTCCAATAAATACATAGCAAGATATGCCTCTTTGATTTCATCATCAAATCGATAGTCCTTTAAGGATCTGAGATTAGGGTGTCTTGATTGAGCATGCATTGAGAGGGCCGAACTATTTTGGTTTAGCGATTTATCTGATATAAATGTATCGTTCAACCTGAGTTTGGTGTTCATCCTCTTCGCTTTGAGAACATCTTCAAAATTATTTTCAACTTCATCGCTTAGGCCAAGAAAAATACCTCTATTTGCCACTCTACTCAGAATGGATGTCCTCTGTTTTCCATTGAATGGGTGGATCTTGGACATGTATATGATCTAACGGTGGAGGTTGTGATCCTCCCTTAGATATAGGTCGAAGGGGTACCAATCTAGATCCCTCGATGACATATTCTTTGGCAGAGCCCGTGGATCCACAAAAAATGCAGTCATGGTAAATGCTACCATATGTAAAACCCCCATGCTAGGAAGTCCCATGCTCTGATGTGTGTCTAGAGGTATTTCTAGTACTTCCTCTAATCAAGGTATTCTCAATGGAATCCCCTCGTGTAGAATTATCCCCTCAAATGCTCACTGAATGATGTCCAGGAGGATTCTATAATTGAGGGTATTCTACATCGTGTGCACTGCAGCTTAGGCCAAGAAAAATACCTCTATTTGCCACTCTACTCAGAATGGATGTCCTTTAGGAGCACTACTAGTCGTCATCATGGATGGTACTCAGGAATTATTTCTCTTCTTCAGTCAGTTGGCATCTCCATAGATGGATTACCTCCATTCCAATGCTCTTTAAATGGTCCTCCTCTCCTTCGTGTTAAGAGGGCGATTAATCTAGCAGTATTAGATGATGTTTATCAACAATATATTCAGATCAATCTGGTCGCTCTGTTTCAGCCCGTTAATCCTAAGTTGGCCTTCCAGTCTGAAAATTTCACGAGGATTCAGAATCACATTATTACTTTGATCTAATCATATCCAACAACAATGGACACACAACCTGATGATTCCATGTTGTCAGCTTAGAGTGTGCTCACATCAGTTGCGAGTGGAGACAGACCAGCATATTCCTTGAGAGGATAGGGCATGCCATTTTTGCTCTCTTTGGGAGCTAGAGACTGAAGAACATTTCATTTTCAGGTGTCATATTCATTATGAGGTTGAGGGAGGTACTATTGCTTGTATATTGAATAGGATGGTTTCCAATTTTATTCAGGTATCCCGACTAGAGATACTTGGCTGTGTATTTTGAGAAGCTAGCTCTTCAATGCTAGTTATTACATGGGAGATCGACTGCTACTCGACTCATCACCTCATTTTCTCTATCTCTGCTGTAGAGAGTAACAAGCGTTTGATTGAAACTATGATTCTCTAGAATGTTAATGACAGATCTGTGTGCCCTTGTCTGCGTACAAGAGTGGCTACTAGGGTTTTGGTATTTTCTTCTTCTTGCATGGGGTAAGATAGGTCTGCAGTTCTCAAATGTAGAAGTTGAGAAAACTTTAGCTCAATGAAGGCTGGCAGTACATCAGTCTCTTTATTCTTCACAAAATTCAAGTATAAAAAAGTCGCATGAAAAGTTTCTTCAAAACACAACAACACGTGATTTGCTTATGCAGATGGGAAGATGTGACATGCTTCCATATTTTTTGAAAAATAGGGATTTGGAAAATTATTGCTGTAGCTCTCCTGAACAACCGACTTACTGTTCAATATTTGCTTGGATTTCTTCATATGACTACTGTTTTTGTAGATTTTGAAGAGCTGAAAAAGACGTCGCAAGAATCACTCAAGTCTGATGCTGTTGTGCCTATGTCCTTCACAAATTGAAGAAAAGTGGCAAAACTTGTCCGTATGTGGAAAGGAAAGCTCTCCTACTGGCCCAAATGACTGCTCTGATATTGTCTGTTAAGAAACTTATAGCCACTAATATAAATGAATGCTTCTATCTGCAGAAAGAAAAAGTAAATTACTGAACAAGGGATCCAAACACAAGACAAATATAGAAAGATACCCATAAGGGTAACACCAATTGAAATTCAGACAATTATGGACACAGTATCTCCAAATAAGAATGCCACTGCTAAGGGGGCTTACCTCCAAACCTGAGTAAACTACTTGATATGTTACAACTTATGATGCCTATATATATATATATAAAGAGAGAGAGAGAAAGAGTTTCTCGAAAGTACACCCTTCACCCCTTTTACCCAAATTAACATTTGATCATTTGACCAATACAATAATGCTAGGGTCATGCGTGGTCCATGCCATCTAATCCTTAAACTTTAGGGCCTATATACAATATTCTACCATATCCTTAGGTACATTTAAGATTCCATTCAGGCGAACTGAGAATGATGGCCTCGATTTACATCACAGAATCCATTGAGTAAATTTCTTGTGCATATCAAACATTTCCAGCATTGTCCCAGTATCTGCTGATTGCATGCATTGAAGGCTTTGGATATGTCCTGTCTGATCAATGACCTGGGGTTCTCTTGTGAGTGCAGGTTTTCCTGTGCTAAGATCAGATTGTCATGTATAGCTCAACTGGTAGGTTCGAATCTTGCCAAGCGATACATGGATAATATCCAAGCTGTTATAGTACCACTACATGGTGATGATTTAGTACGGGTGGGGCCCATTTCAATTCCATATAAAAGTACAGCCTCAGTAGCCTAATGGTGGAGACTTTGGAACTCTGAATAGAGGTCCAATCTTCGAATCCTGCAGGGATAGGGTTGTACACCATGCTTCGGTAATCGAATCCATTTACGTTTCTTTCTGTACTTTTTATCTCTTTCCTGCACCCTTACTCTTTTTATTTCTTTCCTGCACTCTTAGCTTAAAACCCCAAGTAGTTTAGTAAAGGAGCCGACCTTTCTCCGGAGATTGGCACGGGGGGCATCTCTTCCCCTCGGCCTTTCAATGTTGGTCCAGGTCTAGGGCGCGTTTACGTACAAAATCCTTTCCTGTGGCAGATTTGTGACCTACAGGACCAATCTTTGTTCTGTCCTGTGATAGAGGGAAACAGAGAATGAGACTCAGCGAGACATGAAAAGAGAAAGGGAAGACATGCAATATCAAGTGATGAAAAAAGACCAGTCAAGAAGAAGATAGGCTTGTTGGGAGGTGAGGTCAATATCCAGATCTCCAATGTTCTTCTTCAGCAGCGAGGTGTATGGTGGTGCGGTTTATTGTGATCCATTCCCACGTGCTGTTCGTATGCGTTGGGTGCGTCGAGGGGGGTCCCGAAATTTTTGGCCATTTGTACAACCGTACGTTGTGAGAGGCAGCGAACAGTTTTCTGGAGTCTTCTTTTGGGAGAGGAAGCGAACAATTTTTTGGAAGAGGAAGCGAACAGTTTTTTGGAGTCTTCCTTTTTTGGAAAGGAAACAAACAGTTTTTTGGAGTCTTCCTTGTTTTTCTATAAAAGGGGAATGACCCCTTGCATGTAAAAGTTGATTGAATGTAAAAGTTTGCTGAAATCAATAAAATAACGAAGCTGCCATTGCCCCGTGGTTTTTCCTGCACACTGCAGGTTTTCCACGTAAAAATTCTGTGTTACTGTTTTTTTCCTATGTTATTGTGTTTTCTGCTTGCACGTAATTTGATATTTTTCTAACAAGGCTGGCTACCATAATCCTGGCCAAACCCTTCATAGATATTGCTAGGCTGTTCCAATCTGAGATAGTGACTTTGCATTAAAATGATGCAATTACTTCAGCGCCTTTTCTGATGTGAGGATTCCTTGCCGATATTAATGAGGGGTCCATCTCTCTTTGAATGAATTGGTTGAGATCAATATTTAGCTATTCAAAGTCAGTGAAGCTCAGGTCTAGCAAATCCAACAGTTCTCCTGCTGTCCTCCGCCTTGGAGGTGTCAAAAAACATTACTGGTTGAGAAACTGTTATCACCTTTGAAGTTAAACTTATGCATGACTCACATTGATTTAAAGTCAACGTGATTAAAGCTTTCTAATAATTGTTGATTTTTTGGACCTGTCAGAACATTTTTAATGTTACCCATGGCGGCTTTATGTGGAATTTAATCTGACCAAGTGTGAGCAAGTCGTCATTTTAATTCTCATTATGGCATCTTGAGCCCAATATTGGAAATTAGATTTATTTGATGACCAGCTTTTGCAAGTGTGTTTTTAAGCTTAAGCGTTTGAGATCCTTTCAGTTTGCCGTCCTAATTTTGTTTGATTGCTCATAAATAGGGTTCCTTGTGAAACATTTTTTCCATGCTGCATATCACGATAAAAAGGCTCAAACCTTGTTCTTGTGCTTAGAGTCTGAGCATCTGAGTACTTATTGAGGATTGATTATTGACGACAAAGTTCAAGGCTTGGGATTGAGGTAAGGACATACTTAGAAAGACTGCTAAAGTTAATCAACCAGAGGACCTCAATTGTGGGCACTGACCCATGCTTAGAAAGTATGCTAAAGTTAACCAACCAGAGGACCTCAATTATGGGCACTAACCCGTCAAAGGAGTTATGGTTAGACCCTAGTAAAATCCTGAAATATTTTGAAAGAGATATTTTTGGCTACAATGTCTGGTATGAAGTCCATTGTTTCAAATTTATATATAAATACTTCAGCTGCTTTGGAAGAGCTTTACTAGCAAAGTCGAAATGTTAAACTCCCCTTATGACTCACAAGGGGTTTGATATGCCATAGGTGTACTGGATAGATTGGGTCCTAAATGTCCACCCTTTACATTTTATAATATTTAGGATACTTTTTTCTTTTACTTGATAGAATGAATTTTGTGTATATCCTTATGCTTTAAATTACATTTTGTAGATTATGTGTGTCTGTGTCATGCATTGCAAACACTGCCATGTTTATACAGCTCTGTGGCTGCTTATACCATTCTTGTAGACCATGTATGCTTGTTTTTTGCAAACAATGCCATTTGAGTTCAACTATTTACTCATGTTGCTTGTCTACATTTCCCAAATTTGCAGATTGTTGGAATGCATCACTGGAAACATGGCAGGAAAGGTGCAGGTGTTTTGTGGCTGCAGAAAGCTCATGATGAAAATCGGCTTAATGCAGTTGCTGAGCAGCTTCTAGGATTTGTTGGAAAATCTTTTTCTGATGATACATTTCAGGTATTTAATATTATTTTCAATTATAAATTCTGGATAAGTTTGCCATTGGTACACTGTTTATCATTCCTTATTCCATAAAAGCATATTACCGATCCCCTTTCAGAACGATTACCATGATGATGATCAATGTTCAAGTCCCTTTTGGCATACTCTTCTTGCTGCTGGGGCTATGATGAGTTAAGCTACTTAGAAAATGCTGGATGCAAATCCTACATATGTTTTGACTAAATGGAAACTTGGCTTGTAATCCAAACAGTATACTGCATCCTCTGTGCATAAATTAACATGCAAGTTGTGGGTGTTTACCCATTTGCTGGACCCAAAAAAAGATTATTGGCTTAAATAAACTTCTGCTATTTTCTTGAAATCATGGGAATGCAAGGTTATTGGGTTCTTAATCATAGTTGCCAGACTCAGACTCCCCTTGTACATCAGAAGGCAAAGAGTGGGAGCCAGACTTTTAACTTTGAAAATGTTAGGGAGGTTATTCTAGTTTGTCAAGTCTTGGATAGATATTTATTATTCTCATTTATGAGAATAATATTTGTAGGACAAATCTTTCAACTACCCTTCTCAAGTGAGGTGTCACTGATTCATACATTAGGAAGTTGTCTTCTCTTGACACCTCTTATTTAACTCTCTAGATAGGTCTAATGAGAGCATCCTAGAATGACACATCATAAGATAGGTGTCATGTGAGTTTGGTTTAGAGTGACACATCTTATGTAACTCCAAGTTACATGTCACTTATATGTAGGATGTCTCTAAGATGCAAGTTTTGTGTTTAAATTGTGTTAGAGCCATTGTTTGAAATCTAAGAATATTTTTGTATTGCTTCATTGTAACCTTGCATGATAAAGATTTGAGTATTTTTGCCTTCATAGTTAATTTAAGGAGGTTTTCTCCTTTGTGGTTTCCTCCTTAAATCATTTGTCTCTATTTGTGTGATTGCTTCTTGTATGTGCAAATATCAAACAATATTTTTCTGGTTTTATATTTTGAACCTAATATGAGAAGACTTTGCTTAATATTGGCTTAAGACTAAACTGATTAAAAACAGTATAAATGTTTGAAGATTAAGAGAAAAGGAGAAAATTACATTTGAGGTAGAAAAACAAGAACCAGTAGGAAGGCTAATACCACTAGGCCCACCTCATTACAAAGGACCAAAGATGAAAGGAAAAGAAAAATTTGTCAGCAGAGTACAAGGATAAGGTCAAAGAAGATCAGCAATTGAAGTTGAGACAAAAAGGGTAGACAAGATAAAGAGGAATTTAAACCAATCTTGTATGGAGTTCCATGACAATATGTTCCACCCCATTCAAAGTGTAACACCTTCAATAATCAAGGGAAAAATTTCTTTGCACTTCCTTGTAATATACTTTTTCTAGCACATTCATCTAACCACTGGACCTAGGAACAAACAAATTCTTTGGAAATCCTAACCAACACAGGAAACATTCACCATGTTTGAGGCAACACAAAGGCATCAAGAATTAGTCTCGAAATATTGGAACAATGCAGTGCTTGGGCCCTCTCACAATCCTAGTGAGATTTATAAGATGCACATAAAATAGCAAGAGGCCATTTGAAGAAGCACAAAATGTCCTTGAGGTTTCTTTCTAAGGAAGACAAGTTACATTGAAGGCCATTTGAAGAAGCACAAAATGTCCTTGAGGTGCTCCAAGACTGAATCTAACAGCCACCCAGCAGTTACATTGATGTGTGTTTTGTCACTTTCATGTGTAGTTTAAGGTTGTTCCGCTTACATTATTACTTCTGGATTTGTATAATATTAATTAATTGTGAGATGCATGAAAAATAACTTTTTATCCAATGAAAATTTGCATTTTCTTCGGGTTTTCTTTTGCCAAGTTTTTGCCTAGTTTTTTCAAGTTTTTTTGCCAAGTCCGAGTTTGAGTCCAAAATTGGCCTTGCCGAGTCTTCGTCGAGTGTGAGATTCTCTACCATGGGTATAACATATTATGGAAGAGAGAACAATAAACAAACAAGAGACCATTCACACATAAAGAGAAAAATAAATCAATAGCTGAAACAAAAATTATAATCATATGTATACTTTTGTATAATGTATCTATAAATGGAAAGGTTCAATGTGGACTAGTTTTTCATATTCGAACAGAGTAGTATTACACAACCGTGTACAATGAAATATTAAGAAATATCATTAGAGATTAAGTGGTTCATCTTTCAACGACTACTATAAGGGTTGGTGCCATCCCCCCATCACTTGTATTGAGGTGGCATTGAATATAGGTTTTAGTAGCATTCCCAAATTATATCTGGTGGGACTTGGTTTCAGAAAAGCTGATTTGTTTTGCAAATTTTGGCCGTGCGAAGTGGATTTTGATTTATGAAACTTCGCTAAATGTACCCATTCATCACATTTTAGACATTCCAATGGTTTTCGAATGGATTTGAACGTTTATGCCACCCGCAAGCTGACCTGTTTGAAACTGCCGAACTGCCTGCCAGAGTCTGATCAATCTTTGTTTTCACAAAAAAGGCGTCCATAGAAAAATAGACAACCAAACCATGTCATTAAAGCTTCTTCATTTGAGGATTTTCAATATCTGTTAGATCAGTCTCTACAAATTATACCTGGTCTAGGCATATGGCAATCATCTCTGCCTACAAAATAATTTACACTTTTTGGCTGGGATTGAAGATTCAGCTCAAGCGTCCTAACAACATTAAATTGTTTTATTACATTTCCTCACTGGATTATATCACGCAATACTGGCTTTAGATCTAATTTCCAAAATGGTTGTTGCTTTGTAAGAAGTCAATGCAATTGTTCTTTGCCCCCAAGTTTCCTGCAACAAATGAATTTCTTCATGGTTCCTGGAGTGATATTCGTGGATCCCACTCTATAAGGGCATGTATGGGCAAGCATATTTCGATATGCCTCTTGTCTCCTCTAGTTGCTACAATATATGACCTCTGTAGGAAAAACTGCAACCAAGATACCGGTCAATAAACTACAATACAGGGACATATGCATCTTTTTGACAGTGCAGATATTTTCTTCTAATAAGCTTATTACTAAATGTTTTGTGCAACTACAGCAATCAGTTAAACCAATAGAGATTCTATACATTGAACAGTTTGTTTGTAATTTCTGAAAGGAATTTTGTGCATTTTCATGTGTGAGTCTGCAAGGACAGATTTTGACCATATAGGAAACTCAATAATGTTTCCAATGACAAAGAATACTCCGCAGAATCTGAATTAAACTTGTTCCAGAAAATCTGAAATAGCCTTTGCGTCTTGAAAATATGAAAGAACATGATACATGTTTTTGGTTGACAGAATATGAGAGTGTGCATGAAAAGATATATGCAGCACTGTAACTGATGTTATATGCATACAGAATATTCTTATGTTGAAAATTTTTATTTTATTTTTTCTTAATGATCTTCAGATTTGCGCTAAAAATATTGTTGAAAGAACAACTTGAGCATATGTGTGTTGGCAGGATGCGAGTCAAATGAATTCATGCTGGAGTGAAATGCTTTAAACTGAAACATCCTTTTCAATTTCTCCATAGTCTCTGCAATTGAAATCTAGAAAGAAAAGTTCAAAGTCCTCTACATCTTGATCTCTACACTTAATTAATCTCTGTTGCATCTATTCCGGCGCTTTTTGAATGTCCTCTACATGTCCTACAACATCAACATCCAACAATAACAAGCTCATCTCATCTCATTCTTCCTAGAGGCTTTAACCTCAACAGAAAGACCCTTTGCCACGGGATCTGATACTGTTTAAGAATTGGGCATTGAAAAAGAAAAAGGGAATAAACAATTGAGGAGACAATGCTAAAGAAGAGCGAGAATGCAATTTTTTATTTGTGTTTGAATGTCGCGTTTATATATAATTGAAGACTGGTATGTAACCACCGATTATTTATTATACCTAATTGAACTAATTAACCTTTATAACTTTCTTGATAACATCTCATTTATGTAATGAGTTGATAATTAGTAAAAGCCTAAATAAGCTTAATACAGATCCACATGTCTAAGCAGACATTATTCTCCAATTCTTATGCAATGTACTCCTGTCCAAAGCATACTTGTATTCATTAGTCTATGCATTCCGTAAATTAGGATACTTTTGCCCTTCACCACTTCTAAAAATCCTTTTTATAGTTTAATTCTCATGTGCATTTGTATACAATGGTTCTTGGAAGAGATTGTGGTTGTAATGTGACACTTTTCTCCTTCACATACACATAAGCTGGTTTCCTTTGGAGGATTCTGTTTCTAGCAAGCTTGTCTTCCTAGATCTTCATTAGGTGGAAGAAATTTTCAAATTATTTATGTTTTGACATTCATACTATTAAAAGTAGCTTCTACTATTGCCATTAGGTGTGTGAGCCAGCTTCACTGCAGTAATCGTCCATTTCCTTGTATGATGGTTGAAATTCCATGTATGTGGATGCTATGCCTCAATTCTGTTCAGCAAATGTAATATTTAGTACCTTAGAAACAACCGAAATATAAATAATTGACATTTTGAAGTTACTCATGTTTCGTTTTGGCACAAGAGTGTTTCTTTTTTCAATCAGTGGAGGGCTCATCTGTTCTTTTCTTATGCTTTTCTGTTTCACTTCAGAGTCTTGGGTACAAAATGGTTTTATGTCCATTACTTCACTTCAGAGTCTTAGACACAAAATGATTATGTGTCCATTATTCTCATTAGCTTTTCGTTTTAATTTTCAACATTCGTTTTGGTCACTGTATATAAGTTTGTATATGTTTTGTTTTATGGTTTTGGCTTTTAGTTATTTTTCAGATCCTAAGTACGTTTGTTTCCTTGTATATATATATATATATATAGAGAGAGAGAGAGAGAGAGAGAGAGAGAGAGATGTTTTATATATGTATATATATACATATCTTAATTTACTTTTAAACTTATCACTTTTGATTATAACTGGTTCCACTCTTGAGTCCCATTGATGTCATCTGGTCATTAGGAGATATTAATATAACCTCATTCTTTATTTCCTCACCAACTCATATTTCTTTCTTTGTTTCCTTACCAAATCGTATTTTTTTGTGTGACAGCAATGGGAGGGCTTGATTGATTTGCTGGGATCAGAAAATGAGGCTGCCGGAGGCCTTGCGTTCCTTCACAAGTATGTTACTTTTGAATGCGAGTAAAACTTGGAGATGTCGTTTACTAGGAATGAATTAAACACTGTCATATTGATGACATTTTCCCTACTTTGTCCTGTTTTTACTGTATGTTGCATAGTTGACTCTTATTTATTGGTTATTCAGAAATGTAATGCATGCCTGGTTTACATGTTTGAGTAATATGTGATGATAACTGTAAAAATAGGTATAGGGACTTCAAGAAGGCTCTCTGTTTTGTTAAAGATGTGCGCCCGAATGAAGCAAACAATCAGAAGGTTACTGCAGCTGCTCGCCAAGCTGTAAATTCTTTGATACAGGTGACCCCCTTAGCCATATAATTTTTACTGTATTGCATGTTTTTCACTTGGAATGTGATGTCAGGTGTAAAAGGAAGTTGAATTTTACATGCAGATAAGGAACTGAAATTATTGCTTATCAGCTATGTTGTATGGAAACGGAGACAGTATCCAATATGGATATGGTTGGATTCGACTTTAGAAAGAGCACATATTTTTTATATATTAAAAATAGAACTTATAAAACGAAAATGTTTACCAAATATAATTTTTAAATAGGATATTTTCATTGATTAAGAAAAGGATTGTTGTTGTTATATTAATTTCAATTGATATCTTAAAAATTGTGTGTTTGCCTTTTGATTCCATTTTGTGTATACAACTCTAGATATGCCTAGGCCAGATCCAGACATTTATGGGCCAAATAGAGGCCTGCATTCGGATATCTCTGCATATGTTATCCCTCTATTTGGATATGGTATCTGAGAAGCATCTTATCCATATCTGTATCTGATATGCCGATTTGAGTATCCAAGCAACATCATTGTCAGATACAATAACTCTGCTTATCAAAAAAGTTGAGTCATGACTGTGTTTGTAAATTATCACTCTTTTGATAAAGATAGGTAGAAATGTTATGTTTTGCCTGTTCACTTTTCAATAAATGTACATACTGAATGCATCCCAAAGGTAAAATTATATGCCACGAGTTCTGAACAGGCTGGGTGAGACTGATGGATGACATGCTAGAAATGGTTCCGTGTTTTCAACTTTTGGATGATATACGTATATGGGAAAGTTGGTATTCTTTTGCATTGAAAATGTGCATACTATCCAAATTGGTCTTTTAGTCTAATCTATCTATTTGTCCTATGATTTTCTAGAGTATAACATCACTGTAATAAATCTGCATTCTTTTTAAAAGAACTTTTCCCCTTTTCTCTCTTTCCAAATGCTTTTTTACCTATTTGACTTGTATTATTTGTAATCTTTTCAAACACTACTTTATGAGCAATGTTGTTTAGAGTGTAGTTATGGAACTTGGAGAGTTTTTCAAACTCACTGAATCCAAGTTGGCCTAGACAAGTCATTTGTGGTTGACTCACGGGTTTTCAAAAACTCGCCTGACTTTGCAGAGTCCTGAAATTGCCCGAGATTTTGCTTAGTCGATAAAAGTTTGCGCTTTTTTATTTTTTATTTTTTAATAAATTTATTTATTTATTTTGCAGTCTTTGATGAGTTTATGCTGAGTTTGTTGCTGAGTGCTGAGTTTATGCCAGATTTGACTTTCTCAACTATTTTTTAGAGTGTACATTTTCTATTCTTAAATTTAACTTGTTTGCAAGCTTGGGAGATTTTTGCCATCATTTTATGTCATACAGTTGTTCCACTTTAGAGTAGTTTACACTAGATTCTTTACTCTAGTTTAGCTTATTTTCATAGTACTTTGTGGTTACTACAATGCATTGTAATTTGTAACAACTCTTTTCAATGAGTCCCATTGGTCTACTTTGGCCATCTGTGGACATTAATAGAATTATCTTATCTGTCCTGCCTATATACGAGCATGTTTTTTTGCCCCAGTGTGCAATTTTGAACAGCTTTGAACTTTGTGGTTACTATAATGCATTGTAATTTGTAACAGCTCTTTTCAACGAGTCCCATTGGCCTACTTTGGCCATCTGTGGACATTAATAGAATTATCTTATCTGTCCTGCCTATTGCATCTTTTTGTTTTATATGAGCAATCTGACCTGCCTATTGCCATCTTTTTGTTTTATATGAGCATGTTTTTTCCCCAGTGTGCAATTTTGAATGGCCTTGACTGTGGAGTGCTGCCCCCCCTTCCCCCCAACCTAGAGAGAGAGAGAGAGAGAGAGAGAGAGAGAGAGATCATAGCAAGCACATCTACAATCATTGTATGAGCAATTTGTGCTTCACTCAAAAGGCTGTATTTCTTTGTCAAGACTTTTGGGAGGAGGCCAGGACATGAGATCATATATGTGATTTAAGTTATGTAAATATAAATATATTTTGTAAATTTGAATTTGTTGGGGGGTGTGTGAGCTTGTGCCTCTTTGTAGAGATTGAGTTGAACAAATTGTCGATTATGGTGACTAAGAGTCTCAAGAAGTATAGGAGTTAGAGATATTAGGGGAGGGGAGGGGAGGGGGAGGGGGATTGGGTCTGCTTGCGCATTTAGGTGTGTGTGTGTGTGCATGTGCCCCTTTGTAGAGTTTGAGTTGAACAAACTATTGATTATGCTGACTAAGAGTCTCAAGAACTATAGGAGTTAGAGATATGGGGGGGGGAGGGGGAGGGGGGAGGGGGAGGGGGTCTGCGTGCGCACGTAGGTGTGTGTGTGTTGAACAATGTGTCGATTGGGAGCCCATGGGTGTACGTGTGCATGTGCGCGCAGGTGTACATGGTTATGTGTGTGTGTGTGTGTGTGTGTGTATGTGACAAGTTTGAGTTGAGAAGTGTTGACTGTGTTGACTTTGAGTCTTAAGAAGAATGAGTAAAAGATACATGGATTACCTAATAACGTGGTGATATTTATTATATATGAACCATGTGGCAATGTTTAGAACATATGGTGTTGATTGTAGACTGAACAAAGATGAGGTGATGGAATGACAAGGAAGCAATAAAGATATGGTGCATAAATGTATAAGGTTAGTCCAAATGGATAAATTTAGCACTTGTGTTGTTCCTAACTTTCTACACATGATTTTAATTTCTTCAACCTTTAAAAAATAAACCCTTGAACTTTCCCATATCAACAAATTAATTGAAATTCTTGAAGGCAGTTAGACCTTTATACTAGTCACCATGAAATTGGAATGGAGAATGTTGAATACAATAAGCGAAATAGTTAAAATAAGTATGCTTTAAACTAGTTGAAGTTTTCTCCCATTGAGGATTTGTGCTTTGGAACGAGGTTATATCCATATGGTTGCACATTTATTTGTGAAGCCCAGTTATATCTCTTGCTATAACCAGTTTTAAAAAAGCATGAGGCAATTATCATAATACTCAAGGTTCACCAATCACTCACACACATGTGTGAACCTACTTGTGCAACATAAATTAAGATTCATTACAGCTCACCATGTGATATACCTCAAGGGAAATATAGTAAATGGTTACCTATTTTGAAGGGTGTTTGCTTGTTCTAGCTTTAGTCTTCCAGGCTGTTTTAAAAGCTAAGAACTATTTCAGATGACTTGTTTGATTCATCGAATGAGATGCCTCAGTAGAGTGCTCCTAAAAGGAATGGGAAAAAACAATACTAATGGAAAGCAGGCCTATTAATATCCTCTAGCCGTGAGAATTATAGCTGGCAAAACTGACATGGCACCAGTTCAGGCCCACCATAGTGAGTTGCCCTCTAGCACTTGTATTGTATACATTGGTAGTTTGTCATTTTGTGTGCATGACACAGGGTTGTTGCATGTGTGTGCACAGCACCCTTGCATTATATTCTACATCATAAAATGGGTAATCTCAAAATTTTATTTATTTAGTTATACACTAAGGTACATGGTGTCAATACTGTTGTAACCGTCCAGACAATCAAACAGTCGGGCTGTACTGAAAGCAAAATTGCAGTGATATGGTGCAACCGGCATTTGACCTGATAACCACATTGCCACAAAAGCAGGTGAGGATGACTGGAGTAGACACATCACCCTCTGCCAAAGGGGAAGGGAAGGTGAAAGGCAAAGACGATAAGCTCAAATTCAAATCTGGGGAGATGACATGGGTATCTCCCTTAGGAGACTGGTGGGAGTCAAATGTCAACAAACACTGACTGAAACAAGCCTTTAGAAACACTTCTGTTCATTATATTTTGAAAGTTCCAACTTACACTGACTGAAACAAGCCTTTAGAAACACTTCTGTTCATTATATTTTGAAAGTTCCAACTTTTGACTGGGATGCATTCAAGAAGTGCCTACTGGAAATGTTGCTTTCCTATGATCTACATTTGAGGAACAAGTTTCGGATTGGATCTCATGTGTGTGTGTTCAGGTTGCTTGGCCCATCACACAAGACAAAAGAAGTCATGAAGGACATCTTCTATGGAAGAACCTTCCTAGGACAAGGAGAAAGACTAAACATACAAGGACAAGGATGATGGTGTGCCATGCAGTCCAAAGAAGCACCTATAGTGACATGGCACTCAATGACTAGAAGCAATAGAGGAAGAGCTGGGATCACGTCCACAATGGGCATGGGAGAAATACATGAAGGAAACCTGCTGCTTATCAACTAAGTCCAACTAAGTGCGACCAAGGAATGTTTGACTACTATTTTTCTGCAATATAAAGGGTTACAGCAGTAGCTGCACGGAGTTGATAAGCAGCAGGTCAATCATATCAATAACGGTAGCTTGATGTAGCAGAAGTACAAGGATGCCTGCCAAGAGATTCAATTACTACATGCTTTGCTTGGGCAGTCTTCATAGCCACCTGTTCTTGATTCACAACCTGCCTGCACAGGGTTCCAATGATGGAGTTGGCGAGGATGCCAATCAATTTACAGGATCCCAATGTAAGTGGCAAAACTGATGTGATGCCAGCTCAGGTACCACCACTGCGAGTTGTCGTTGATCACTTGCCTTGTATATATTTGTAGTTTATCTTCTTGTGTACATGTCACATTGTTGTCACATATGTGTGCACAATACGCTTGCATTGTAATAATGTACAATGTACAAGGAGTAATTTATAAAAAAATATATATTTAGTTACATATGGGATACATGGTTGGTGGTTGCATCATTGTTCTGTTACTCTCTTTTGTATATATTCATCCTCAAGCCAGTCTCAAGATATGCATAGATGGGTGGATGTTCATATTCGTGTATGTTCGTGTTGTGCATTGTTATGGTGTTCATGGTTTGTATGCAGTTGCTGTTATACCAGATTGGTTTAAGATGTACTATTCTGAAAAAGCAATGAAATATCTTTGCTGTTCTGAACTGTTGTGACTGCTGTACATTTATTTCATTTCACATTACTTTCTGCTCTTTTTATTTGGAGTATGTAATAGATGTATTACAAGAATATCTTTTATTGCTGGTTCTGTGATCTCAATAACGTTTTCATATTTCAGCAACTTATATTGAATTGCTTATCAGCATTGGAAAGTATTTTGGCTAGAGAAGATTAAGCTTGCTGTAATATGATTGCATATTACCTGGAATTTAGTTTTCTTCGATATAAATCTTTCTGCTTTCTGCAATAAAGAACAAACATCTAGGAGATAGTTCCTTTTTGGCAGGTTGATAAGTTGATGTGGAAGCCTTTAATTATATCATTAAAAGTTTGGTCTATTCTGCAAACTTGGTAAATACATGGGACAGTTAACAAATTTCAACTTAGATTTGAAGGTAGTTAAGTTGATGTGGTTAACATTCCATGGAAAGGCTGCTCTATCCTGCAAATTTGCTCAATACATAGGACATTTTACAATAATTGATATTTAAAGCTGCTCATTGAAGTTGTCGAACAATAACAAACAACTAGGATGATAATTATTTTGTAGCAACTGTTTTACAAGATAAGGGAATATTTAGTATTCTTGAATTGAATATTTGAGCATTATGACAGGAAAATTTGGATCAGTTCTATTATTTTAAAAGAGCATAATATTCATATAATTGCTTTTGATTCTATTGAACAGTTGATGAAGAACCCATGCACACCACAGCGGTTCTGGCTGTCTCTATTGCATGATTCTGTAAGCTTAAATTTCCATCTTCGGTTTATCTAGGATTATTTCTTTTGTTAAGTAATTTCTTCCCATATTTAATATGGTTTGTTTCCAATTTTTCTCAAAATGCATATACATCTGATAGGTGGAGCTGCTAAAATGGCCAAACCATGCATTAGTCAATGTTGCTGAAAGTAACCTGTTGTTGAACAAGTTGCAAGAGCTTTCTCTTGCAAAGGTCAGAGGTGATTTGGAGGCTTGTCAATCTGACCAAGGTCCTCAAGTTCTTCAGAAAGTGAGGCTGGCACTTGCTACAAATCTTGGTCGTGCTATGTTGCAAGAGTGAATGCTCGTCAGTTTGTGCTAGGGGACTATTCTTTATTGACTAGCAGCTATAGTGGCTGTAGATGAAAGTTCATATAGATAGCAGCAAAATGATGTTGTAGTTACAGCATTATTAACAAGTGGTTCGGTTATTATTGTAGAGTTATTAATTGGGTTTTAAGGTGCAGAGTTCGATTAAGATTACACAATTGCAAAACTGTTGCATTCCAACCTCTAAGAATTTGTAATGTGCTCATTACTGTTGAAGGCACATATCTGGGTAATTATTTTTTGCAAAGAAATAGAGAGCAATCATGTATATGAATGTTTGACTAGGTATTTTTGTTATGAAAGAATGAAAACAATATATTCTGGTTATTATTGTTATTATTTTGATTACAAACTATTACTTCTAAAAGCTTGAGTTACATGAATTACATTTTTAATGCTTCTAGTGACATCATGTGTAAGACCGTTTTGCTTTTTGGGTGTCTTTAAATTATACAACCCTAACTAACCTTTCTAACGTAAGTCACCCTTCTAATGTATCCTGTCAAACTCATTAAATCATAATCTACCAGTTAAAATAATTAAAAACCAAGGAACTAACAGCTAGTTGCAAGGAAAGAAGCACAAGATAGTAGGGACAGAAAACACTTGCAAGACATTTTGGTTGATGTTGGATGATGATGATTTTTTTGCACTTGAGGGTAGCCATGCAACTGAGGTCAGTGTAATAGAGAGGACGTATCATATAGTAGCTTGCTTTCATATTTTGACTGCTATTTAAGCTTTTGATGCAATTAGGCATTGACATTCTTATCAATGCCATTATTATTTGTGATTCATGATATTTATTTATGACAATGCACATGAATCAAGTATATTCATATGGCTAATTAAAATTTCATTGCACAGTATTTGTCGTCCTTCTCATTATATAATGTCTGCGACATTTGAAATTTTCAATTTTGAGTGAACTTTGAATTTTACATCCAATTTTATCCTTTTATGCGTGAATGAATTTATATTTATCTTTATTTTTCTACAGTATGATGCTATTTACATGTTTGCTGTGTTTTTTTATAGACGTGTACTTAGGTTTTTGTCCAATCATAGACTGGTTGCTAACATAAAATTACTGCAAATAAACCATGTGGTACAATTTACATCAACATATCAAGTCACACTATGTGACCCATCAGTAGGACAAATGATGTAAAAAATTATGATATGAGCTTCTTGTATATACAAATCAGGAAATTACTATGTAAGGAGAATGGATCCCAGAACAATTGACGACCAACTCATAATTAAGTTTGAGGGGATCAAATCCTAAGGAGTTGTCGGATAGGAAGGAGAAAAAAGATAAGAAACACAAACAGGTTTTTATTCTTGTAAGGTCAGTACTGGTCTCTAAGTAGGTTTAATAACAAGCCTCCATTTGCTGTTTGCTAGCACTTGGCCTGTTAACCAAATATGATGAGAAGTGGTTGATACGCATAACAGATATCTGTGCACCTTGGACCACAGTAAAATTGGATGATCACCTGATTAACCTCTGGAGAGGGTTTGTTGCCTGATTATTTTGGTGTTTTTAATGAAATATGTATGGGAAAAGGGTGAGAAAGTTTATGGAAAAATAAATGGCATGAGATTTGTGGTGATCCAATCCAAGTTTTGCAAAAACCCAAAGATATTTTACTTGTAAAGCACTTGCAACATTCATTCACCAATAGAACTAATAGGAAATAGAAGAGCCAAAACTAAATAGCTATAATAATTTTTTTCAATTAATATCTGCAAGTTGAGCAAAGATGTATACACAAAAACATTAACTGACCAATGCACAATCAATAAAGGAAAATTTAGAAGTCTTCAAAGTATTATTGAATCAAAAGAGTCAAGCAAGTCCATGGATCATCAAAAAGATCCTTATGACTATGCCATAGCACTTAAATAAGTAAAATTTGATTCAAAGCTTCTAAAAACAAACTATTAGTTCTATCCTTTGCTTGAGAAATGGGAAGTATTGATATTCTAGATAAGAATGACTAGGCACTATTGTTTTGAAGCAAACCTTCTATTCAAGTTTTAAAAGGATGCACCTTTTAATTGCATATGCTTTGTTCTTCATTTTTGGAGCCCAATTTGTCCTTGAAGTGTTTCTACTTGATATTCACGTGCTTTTACCCAGAACTTTGTTTTTGGGCGTTTCACCTTCTATTTATAGTGTCAAGTTAACAATTTGGTGGGCTTTAGTCTTCAAATCAAAGTTTTGCTGCTTTCCTTGCTCAAATTTCAATTTGGGTTTTTCAACTGATTAATGATCTTCTCATCGTTAGCCTCATCCATTGGTGGATCAAGCCCCCTAGCCTCTTAGCACTCTGTTGCCTTGGTTGCATATGCGTGAACTGTACTTTTACAATTGATACATCAAACGGGTGAATTTTGAGCTAAAATTTTGTAAGCTATTGCATGGTGGCCTCAAGATGCCATGGTTTAAATTTAATCAAGTTTTGATGAGTTTTGACCAAGTTATGTTCAAACAATTTGAAGTAGTATTTTTGACCCTACATGTTCATCCGATTGAATATTGGGCTAAACTTTAATTTGCAAGTAGTCGTATGAGTCTTCTTTTATGTTCAATTTGACCCTATGATTTGACTTATGGCCAAAATATTTTCTAGCATTTGAAAACAAACAATCCTGTCAAGCTACATGTTTGGAGGGTTGAATCATAGAATTTTGGCAAAAAAATAATTTTGTAGCTATATCTTGATGTTAGGAACATCATAATATTTCAAGTCAAATCGATCTTAGATGATGATGTTGTGTTTTTGCATGTTTACCCTATCAAACCTCTCCCAAATGGATGCACAACACTTTGACCTTGAAAAGCTTATAATTTGTTGCAAGCCCATTAAAAATCATCTTTGAGCTCATATTGGTTAGATGATGATGATGATGTCACACCATGATGAGTTGACACCTATAAAACTTTCTTAGTTGCTTGTTCCTTCAGTTTTCCAACATGTGAATATGATTGGTTAGATTGATGTTAAGTTGATATCATTTAGTCAATGGATTGAGAGGTTTGGCAAATTGGCAATCAATAGATCGAGTGTCAACATATTGACAATAGGATCAATGGATTGACACTCAAAGGATCGTAGATCAACAACTTAAGAAAACTTGGTAAAATATTTCAAAATTATCCCTTTGCTAAGTTTAGTTGTTTGCTCTATATATTTCCATGCGTTGAAGATGTTCCTTTTGACCTTAATGTCTTTTATTTTTTTTGAACAATTTTTGATTAAAGGTAATAAATAAAACTTACTATATTCTAGTAACTTTGTAGGGCATCATGCTTGCCACGATGAGCAAACCCAGGTACTTGTGCCCTATCCATAGGGCTATGGAGTTATTCTAAAAAAAAATAAGAAACCTTCATCTACCAAAATGATGTTTGGCCTACGTCTTTATTGAAAGCAAAAACAACCTATTGTATGCAAAATTCACTTGTAGCTATTGCATCAAACTTTTAAAACAATTGCATTACAATCTTAAGAAAATAGTAAGGATACACAGGGATGCATCCCCCACCCTTGGGGATGCGTCCCCCCATCCCTATTGTCCCCAAAATAGGGGGACGACAAAGGGAACATTTCCTCGCCATCCCCCTTTTGGGAGAAATGGGTGGGTCGTCCCTAAGACTGATGAGACCAAAAATTGCCTCATTATTGATTATTTTAGACATCCTTAATAGACCTTTTTGACATGTTTTGATGTTAATTCTGCTGATGAAATACAATATTTACTACTATTTACATGTTTGAATGTTTAGAAGCATAATATTATGTTTTTACTAATTTTTTGTATTTTTTGCATAAGTTTTGTTGATAAATAATGATTTATTGTGAAATGTGTTAGTGCAATCACGTGTGGGACATATAACATTCATATCATGCTCTCTGAAGTTGTCAAATGCAAAAAATAGCACTAAAAATAGGACAAAACCGCAAGTTGTGCAAAACTGTATTTTGATTGTTTTAACTTGGACAAATTCCAGCCAGATGTGCATGGCTTGGAATTTGGTCAAATTCAACTTAAAAGAGCGTGTGAATAGGTTGTTGAAAGACTTCCAAGTCTGATCCACCAAATGCTCGGCAAAAGAACCGCAAACTGTGTTGAAAACAAGCATTCAGGTGCTGCTCCGAAACAACAGAGATACTGCTCCAAAATAACAGGACTCCTCCGGAATAACCGAAAAAGCACAGTTTTGACCAGAACAGCTCAGGAAAGGCGGAAAAATTGTAGGAGAGTGTTAAGGACAGTTATGTGAATCTATTGTGCACCTTTTTCAACGCAAAAGACCTCCAGAAAATGTGCAACAAACAGATTTCATTCATGTAACCATATTCTGCATTTTAGGAATGCAGTTTCAACAACATTCCTAAAATGCCTAAAATTAGAATCATTCCACACCTGATTTAGCATGTTTGTAATATAAATAACCAGCTCCCATCTGGGTTGAGCTAAGGAGAATTAGGATTGCAATTAGGATAATTCTGAATATTGTGAGAAATCAGATTTTTGTAGCGATAACATGCAAAATTTTTCTGCATGTTTTTGATTCAATAAAAAGTGCGGTTTTTATCGGTTTTGCTTTATGATTGAAGGAGTGATTAAGTAGTAAACCGGAGCTACTTCTTCACCTTCTTCCGAACCGGGGAGCAAGGGCCACTTCCGGGAGCGAGAAGAAGGTTTTTCACCGAGGTTTTCTTGTTTAAATCTGTCTGCAGTAGAATAAATAGGAAACCTGTCATTTTTCCTGCATTTCTTTATTTTGCTGAAATCATTTTCAGTTTCAGAGTTTGTAGTTTCATTATTATTTTTGAGTTATCATTTCTAAGTTTATTTTCAGTTCTGTTCTTTTATTTTGCAAAGTTAGTTAGTTTACTTTCTGCAATTCGAATTTCCTGCAACTTTCATTTCAGCAAGTTTAATTCGGTTTTTGAATGCATTTTCAGATTTAGCAAAAGTAAATAGGTTTCTTTGATGAGTTATTTCATTTCTGCAATTTTATTTCAGCAAGCGTAATCTAGTTTCCTTTCAGTTCATAGGGTTTAGAGTGATAGAAGAACCCCCAACAAACACTAACTGTTCTGCCAATAAAGCCATTTTCTGAATAGAATGTCTTACATCTGCTTGAATTGACTATCGTAAATAGCCTTAGGACACCTGCCCGGATTGATAAATAATGATTAAATGATGAACTAAATGACACTCATCATTTTTGGCGTCGTTTTCGGGGAACAATGGTGTTGTTAGTCAAATTTAAGTAGGTCAAGAACTGTAGGCTGGATACAGAAAATAGTTCTTGCAAATTTTACAGTCTGTTTAGTAAATGTGCATGAATGCATAGGCTGAGAGACGAGAGAGGGAGGTTTATTAGAAGTGGTTCTGAGCCACCAAGGCGTTCTTCAGGTCGGATGAAGAATTCCCTTATGAAATCCACGGGAAGACTTAAGCAAGAAACACCTTCTTCATCGGATGCATTTTTGGAAAGATTAGAGCAAGAGCTTTTTCAAGCACTTGTTGCTAGACATACCCCTACGACTAGACTATTCCCATCATCCTTTAGAAGGAAAATCAACTATGGCTGCAGCAACGACACCTGCCAGGTGGATCATGATAATCTTGATGATCCTCCTATAACTTTTGAATACCCTATATAGTTGGATCCAGCCTTAGATGCTCCCATGAAAACTATTTCCCCATCTATATTGCCAATATTTAGGGGAACTGTTGCAGAAGATCCTGATCAGTTTTTGTTTGAATTTAAAGTATTATGTCAGACTTATGACTACACAAATGATAATCAAAAATTGAAGTTGTTTCCATCTACCCTTAAGGATGCTGCCCTACGATGGTTCATGAGCAATCTTGAACCTAATTCAATTCATACTTGGGATGAAATGGAGTCTGCATTCCTACATAAGTATCAAGACTATTGTAGAGTCCGAAACAGGAAAGATGAATTGTTTCGGATTAAACAAGAGGAAGATGAAAGTTTGGAAGATTATCTTGATCGTTTTGCCTTTGTTCAAAAGAGATGTGGTCCTGTGGAACCAGATTTTTTGAAACCTATCTTTTTAAGAGGCTTGCAGGATGAATCTAGGGAAGTCCTAGATTTAATGGGGAAAGGAGATATAGATCAACTTGATATTACTGATATTGTGGAATTATGTAGAAATTACTCCCGCACTCATCACCGTAGAAAGAAGAAAATTTTTGGAAATAGTGATATAAAGGAGTTAATGGAGGAAATGGCTAATCTAAAAACTGACATTCTTGTTCAGTTAAATACTACATTAGGGGACAAAAATACAAAGAACAATTCTACGCCTCCTTTAGCCATTTACTGTCCAAGATGCAGGGACAAACATGCTTTAAATGACTGTCCCTTAAACCGAACCTCCATCCCAGCTATTTGTGGAATCTGCTCAAAAGAGCACAATACTAATAAGTGTCATCTCTTGCCTCAAATTAAGAGAGTTCTGGAAACCCAAACAGAAGAACTTAATGCTATTGGGCAGAGGCAAGGTGGTAATTTTGCACAATATCCAAATGCTCCTCGTTTTCCTATGAGTTGGGGACAAAATCCCTGGAGTATGCCATGGGGGTATGCTGAACCACCTTCACAACCTTGGAATCAGCCTTGGTTATCTCCCCAAGATTGGGTACATCAACCCTGGAATCCTTCGAATTTTCCATGGACACAAAATCAACAATATGGGCAAAGATGGGGTCAACAATATCCCTCTTATCAAGGGCAGCAGAGGTATCAACAGCCAAACCAAAATATGCTGCCAGCCCCTAACCAAAATTTTTAGGGAAGGAATCCATTACAACAGAATCAGCCTGTTAAGCAACCACCACTCCCAGCTCAGCCTATGGCTAACCCGAATAATGCCAGACAAGCAGCCCCTATTTATGGGGCTGAGTCTGAAGAAACTGCTGTAGTTCATGTTCTTGACTGTGGTAACATCCAATTACGCTCAGGGAAGGTCTTACCTGACCCTGCTCCACCTACAATTGAAGAAATTCCAAAAATTTCAAGTCCAAAAAAAATACAATCAGAGCAAAAGGAAGAAAACGCAGAAAACTTACAAAGAAAATCTGAACGTGTCACATCAGATTTACCATTTCCTGAAAGGTTTGATCACACCATCACTACCCCTGAATCAGAGTTAATCACAGAATTGAAGAAAATGTCAATTTCACTTCCTCTGTTGCAGGCAATCAAGGATGTACCATTGATTAAGAAAACCATTCAGGATTTATGCATAAGGAAACCTGGCAGGAAGAAGAAAGCCTTTCCACAAACTGTACAAGTAGATGGAAAGTTGGCTGATCTTCTCTCTGGGAAATTAGTACCTCCCAAATATGGTGATCCAGGAAGTCCAGTAATCACCATTACTGTAGGATTGGTTCAAATTCCCAATGTGCTTATTGATTTAGGAGCTGCAATTAATGTCATGACCAAAGATATTATGCAAAAATTGCAGCTCACTGATTTGAGTCCTACAACTACAGTTTTGGAAATGGCAGATAGGTCAGTTGCCAAACCAGGACTTTTGGAGGATGTTCCCATTAAAGTATCTTCTTGGGAATACCCTATAGATTTCCTAGTGTTGCAGCCTAGGAGTACAGCTAATGGCTATCCTATCATCCTAGGACGACCCTGGCTTGCCACTGCAGCTGCTTTCATAGACTGTAGATCAGGGGAAATGACTATTTCAAATGGAGTAGATCTTAAGAAAATTTCTTTGTATCCACCTGCTCAACCATCATCTAAATTTTTTGGACAGTTATGGTATCCTGAGTCTGATGAAGAACAGGAGCCTCTTGTTACCCTTGCCACCATTGTAGTACAGGAACACATTGAAGAACTGAATTCACCAAAAAGAGAAATTTTTGAACATGAAACAGTCTTGGTGAATACATCGCATGAAGAAGGCCTCAGGGATGATCAAGTTCTGGTCAATCGCCTATTATGGAAAGATGATGAACAAATTGCTGAACATTTACCATCTATTCCACTTCAAGAAAGTTCCTTTACATTGCCACATGGATGGCATCATCATCTTTTGACTTCTTTCACTTGTCCTATGCCAATGCTTCCATCAGGTATTGCATTTAATACGAAATCAAGAGTATTTCATAATCTGCAACCACATCATTGTCCTTTAAATGCTTTGATCAGCAAATATGAACATGTTGACTCTGTTTATCCCGGAGTCAAGCAAATTGAAATTCAGCCAGGAAAACCTGTAAATATTAACAGCTGGTTGACTGACGATCAAGAAGCCAAACTATTTGTTGTTTTGCAGAAACATGTTCAAGCTTTTGCTTGGAATTATACGGATATGGTTGGAATCCACCCTGATGTATGCACACATAGGATATACACTGAGGATGTCAAACCAGTTAGACAACCGCAGAGACGTCTGAATCCTGCTTTAAAAGACATTGTTAAAGAAGAAATTGAAAAATTGTTGGAAGTAGGATTCATTTATCCGATTTCAGACAGTCAATGGGTTTCCCCATTAGTTATTGTGCCTAAGAAGAATGGAAATATGAGAGTGTGTGTGGATTACAGGGAATTAAACAAAGTCACACACAAGGACCACTTTCCATTACCATTTATAGACCAAGTGCTGGACACTCTTGCTGGTAAGAAATTTTTCTGTTTTCTGGATGGTTTTAGTGGGTATAACCAGATCCAAGTGGCACCAGAAGACCAGGAAAAAACAACCTTCACATGTCCTTGGGGGACATTTGCTTATAGAGTATTACCCTTTGGATTATGTAATGCACCAACAACATTTCAAAGAGCTGTCTTGGCCATTTTTTCTGATTTAACCAACGAGAGTGTAGAGATTTACATGGATGATTTCACAGTGTTTGGTGACACATTTGAATATACATTAGAGCAACTTGAAAAGGTTCTAATACGTTGTGAAGCATATCATTTATCTCTTAATCCTGAAAAATGTTTCTTGATGATGGAGGAAGGAATTGTTTTAGGACATCATATCTCTGCTCAAGGTATTAAGGTTGATCCTAAGAAAGTAGAGGTCATCAAGAGTCTTCCTCCTCCGAAATCTCAAACTGATGTCCATAGTTTCTTAGGACATATTGGATTTTATCGCAGATTTATTACTGATTTCAGTACCATTGCTAATCCAATGTTTGCATTGTTAATGAAAGATTCTGAATTTGTATGGTCTGATGATTGCCACAAGTCCTTTGAAGCTTTGAAAGAAAAGCTAACCAGTCCGCCAGTACTGAGAGGCCCTAACTGGGAGCTGCCCTTTCATATTCAGACTGATGCCTCCAATACTGCTATTGGAGCCGCACTAGGGCAGATTGAAAATGGACAACACTATGCCATTTATTATATTAGCAAAAACTTGACAGGAGCTGAAAAGAATTACACTACAACTGAGAAGGAATTCTTAGCTATAGTATATGCCATTAACAAGTTTCGACACTATATCACAGGTTATCCTGTATTCATCCATACAGATCATCTCTGCTATCAAATATTTGATGAATAAGCCTTTGGTTAGTGCACGAATTATTCGCTGGTTGATTTTACTGCAGGAATTTGATATTACTATAGTAAATAAACCAGGAAAGGCTAATGTAGTGGCAGATTTTTTGTCAAGATTGCCAAATGCAGAAATTGAAGAACTAGTTGAAGACGCATTCCCTGATGAAAAACTGTTTGCTGTCTCTGTTCAAACTCCATGGTTTGCAGATATAGCTAATTATTTAGCTACAGGGAAGATTCCTCTTCATTTTACCTCAAAACAGAAAAAACAGTTAATCAAGCAAAGTTCTTCTTTTGAATGGATAAAAGGAATATTGTTTAAATGCAGTCCTGATCATGTTTTACGTAGGTGTGTTCGTAAGGATGAGATATATGACATCTTGAGAGCCTGTCATGATGAACCTTCAGGAGGGCATTATTCAGTAAAACATACCATTCGAAAGATTTTGGGTGTTGGTTACTACTGGCCATCATTGCATAAAGATGTAAAAAGGTATATCAGAAATTGTGATGCATGTCAAAGAATGGGTAAGCCTACTTTCATAAATGAAATGCCTTTACAGCCTCAATTAGGTGTAGAACCATTTGAGAGGTGGGGGTTAGATTTTGTAGGACCTGTTGATCCACCCTCCCAAGGGAAGGTGCACATCCTGGTATGTGTTGACTATGTAACCAAATGGGCAGAAGCTCGTGCCTTTAAGCATGCCCGAGAAGACAAAGTTGCTGATTTTCTGTATTCACAGATTTTTCTGCGATTTGGAGCCCCACAGTCTATTACTTCTGATCAAGGACCTCAGTTTATTTCAAAGGTTGTTGAAGCCTTTGTAAAATTATATGAAATCAAGCACAGGAAGTCCTCTCCTTATCATCCACAGGCCAATGGTCAAGTTGAAGTGACAAATAGGGAATTAGAGAAAATATTAACCAAAACTGTAGCAGTTCATAGAAGGAATTGGGTAGAAAAGTTACCTGAAGCAATTTGGGCTTATAACACTACTTGGAAATCCACTACGGGATTTACCCCTTTTGAATTGGTTTATGGTAAAAAACCCCTTTTACCCATTGAATTTGAATTACTAACTCTTCGAACTGCTTTGGAAGTTGGTATTGATTTGTCACAAGCACAAACGGACCGGATCCTGCAACTCAATGCACTGGATGAAATACGAAGAGACGCTTTGCATCAAAATGAGATGATCCAAGCACAACGTAAAGTCTAGCATGATAGCCATATCGAAGAATGGAAATTCCAGCAAGGGGATTGGGCATTACTGTTTGACTCCCGCTATGAAGATTTTCCTGGGAAGTTGCGGACAAGATGGCTTGGACCATATCAGATTGAAGAGGTTTTCTCGAATGGAGCAGTTCGTCTCTCACCAATTGATGATTCGCGAAGGAAGTTAGTGGTTAATGGACATCGTCTCCGGATTTACCATAAGCCACTAACTAAAAATGAATTTTTAAAACAAATAGAGCACTTGGATGTGCACATAATGGAAGAATTCCCTTCTTCCACTGAAGCAGCAGCAGTATAGTTTTAAAAAAAAAAAAAAAAAATTGGCTTACATGAAAACCAGTTATCTGGCATGTTTACTGAGTTCCATTCCATCAACACTCATTCCATCACCATCCATTCCATCACCATCCATTCCATCGCCATTCATTCCATCACCATCCATTCCTTAGCATTATCATTTTTCCGCCATTGTCATTCACCACCATTGTCATTGCCATCACCCACATTGTTTGTGTTTTTCAGAATTACAGTACTGCACTTGTCAGAAGAAAAAGATCAGCAAAGCTAATCAATTGTACAAAATGTAGAAAGGTAGTCAAGACAGGTATGTGTTTCTTTACATTTTAAATATTGTAAATAGTTAAGGTATGTAGTGTATAGATTCACTTGATTAGCATTTAAAGCATTCATAAGGTTAAAATTGGGGATGTCTAAATTAGTCAACGGAAGGGGGAATGACATATGCTTCGGAATGAAATTTGCTTCCGAATAACCACTGCTTCGGAACAGAAGCGCTGGAGCTCCGAAACATCAAAAGCTCCGTAACAGTTGTGCTCAGAATGGGTAATGACAGTTGTGCTCCAGAATGAGTAATGACGGTTGTGCTCCAGAATAGGTATTGACAGATATGCTCCGGAATGAATAAATAACGACATTTGCTCCGGAATATCAGGGCTTCGGAATATGTTGACGTTTCTTGAAAAAATTCAGGCAGGAACACGTGGCAAGTGATTATGGAACACGTGATTTCCGAAATCCATGGATATTTAGATATCATGATTTCGCGATTCACGTAATCACGACACACGCATCAAAGAACATTGAAAACAGATTTTGTTTTTTTGTGTCTTGAAAAATTCACAGCAAATTAATTGATGCCAACTCAGCAAATCGTGATCGTGTAATTTGCATTGGAACTAATTTTTCCTCATTTTCAGCATATTTCGTCGGTTTTGAAAAAAAAATGAATCAATAAGTTTATTTGACATGTTTTGTTTCGGTGCAAGAACCGTCATTCCAGCGCATGTGCCCTAGAACTGTCATTCCAGCGCTTCAAAAAAATATTCGCGAGTAGAGCAGAAGAAAATGGGCGGTAGGAAGAACAGAAGTGAACCAGAAAATGCCAGCTTCATACTGGAAAATCCTGCGCTGCTGCAAATTTTCACCGATGGAGGGTTTATGCCATTTTTGCAAAAATTTGATGGGAACTCCGAGGGATTGGCCGCAGAATTTGCACGGACCTTCAGAAATAACAAGGTCAACATCAGCGGCATGATAATCCAGGTAACTCCAGATGTTTTGAGCCAAATTACTGAATTTCCTTTGCAAGGAATTAATCTTGGAAAAATAACTAGGAATACCCTAAATGAATTGGCCAACCAATTTAGGGCAGAAAATGATAAACCTATTGAGTATGTCATGAATAAAAATATTTGTAAAGGAGTTAAAAGGGCAAGTCTGGAATCTCCCTGGGATATAGTAGCCGAATGGATGATTAGGTTTATTACTTGTGAAGGCCAGTATGCTGTTTTGTCAGGGCACCATATGAGAATTCTAACTCATTTGAGATATGGCCACACAAACCCTGAATTCAAAGTTAATTTTCCCCTGTACTTTTATGAAAATTTAAAATCTATGGCCAAGAAATATCAGGAAGGAAAAGGAACCCCTAGGCATCATGGTTTGATTAAAATAATCTGTAAACATCACTTTAGGGGTAATTTGCAGAGCTTTGGCAGATTCTTTGCTCAGTGGGATGAAACTAGAAACCCTACAGTTGCAGCTGGAGCAGAAGAAGATATTGAAAGCCCTAGATCTATAGAACAAATTGAAAGCCCTAGATCTGCAGAACAAATTGAAAGCCCTAGATCTGCAAAACAAATTGGAAACCCTGGCATTGAAGAGGAGGAAATAGAAATACCTGAGCCAGTGGTTGAGACAGAGTCTGTCCAAGAAGAGGGTCCATCCTCTCCATAGGGACCTCCCTCTTCTAGGACTAGAAGACAAAAAGAAAGGCATGTTGGAATAGACTCTACTAAAAAACGTAGAAGGGTGTCATTTTCAGTAGATGTGACTATTGTGCAGTCCAATAGCTCCGATGAAGCAGAACCAGGAGAATCTGCTCAAGAAATGCCCAAAACAGGAAAAAGAAAGACTCCTATTCAAATATTACGAAGGTCTACAAGACTTCAATTGGGTGAAACATCATCTGACCAAGGAGGTCAAGAAGCAGTAGCAACAGAGACAGACCTAGCAGAATCAGCAGAACCTACAGCCACAAACATAACAGAACCAACATCCAGCCCTGAAGTAGCCTTAGTGGATTATACAGATTCTGATTCTAAGGAGGAGTCAGAGGCAGAAGAAGAGGAAGAGGAAGAAGAAGATATCCAACTACAGCTATTTGCGGCAAGAAGTGTGGTGAAAACACAAACAGGTTGGATAGAAAAGTGTCAAGCTTCTATTTTAGAAAAAGATCAAATGATTGCAATTTTGCAGCAGGAAGTGGCAAGTTTAAAAGCTAAAATTGCATCTTTAGAGCCACAACCTGATGAAACTATGCATGACACTCAAACGGCTGACATTTTGTTAGAATTAGCAACAGATGCACATGCAATAGACTCACCAATCAGGGAGGAACCTGTAATTGATATTGAAGGAGAACAGGGACAGGAACAATTTCATATCTCCTCAATTCTTGCTGTAGCTATTGAACCATATGTACCCCTCATAGTAACACAGGACATAGGAATTCAAACTGAATTACCTATGATAGAAACAGAGGAACAAGGGGTACAGGTCAACTTGCCTTTGGCAGAAACAAAAGAAAAGGAGACACAAACAGATTCTGTCAAGGTTGACATGACTGACAAAGAGGTGCAGGTTAATATTGTTCCTCAAATGCAGCAACCTATCCGCAATCCCCTTATGGTTCCACTTGAAGAGTATAATACAGATTTATCAAAGTGGATGATGAAATGCCAAAGGTTGGAAGAAAAGGTTTTAGCTTTGAAACCTTTGGAAGAAAAATGTGAGGCTAAAGAGGCAGAAATAACCAAATTGAAGAACCAGGTGCAGGATCTCTGTCAGAATGCAGAGTGTTTAGTCCAATGCAGAAGACCTGCAAGGTTTTATACCTTAATCCTCAGAGAAAGGTTTATCCATTGGCAAATTATGAGAATCCACTCTAATTTGCCATACAAATTGGAAGACCCTGAAGAATTTTTGGATGCCTACCTACACAGCCCAATAGAACAGAAAAATCTGCTGTGTGAGTTATTCTTACATAACTTCTTTGTGCCTGGTGATGACACATTCCTACCTCACATTTTTACAGGGGATATTCAGTTGAGAGCCTTCATGTCCACTCTGCAAAATCAAGAATATTGGGAACAACAGAAGCAGATGACTAAGGAAAATGAGGCAAATGCAACACTATATCTGAGGCCAATTCACTATAATTACAGGACTATAGCCAATCAACATTTTACTATGATGAGGGAAGAAAAGGTGAGAAAAATTTATGAAACCAATCTTCAGGAATGCTTAGTCAATTTTCAGAATTTTACTCACCAACATTTTAATAGTGCTTTAGCAGCCTGTAAAAATCGTTGGGGAGAGTTATCTATTTCTTTGCAGAAGAAAGAACCTATCTCCCCCAATAACTTGCAGTGGTCAAGAAGAAGAGCTGAAGGTATCATGCAAGTTATTCAACAGCTGCAACATCAGTGGATAGGATTAAGATACAGATTGCCCAATGTGATCACCCCCGTTCCATGGTTTTTTGATGATGACCCTCAGCCGGATGATCAGTTTCGAGGCATGGCTCAAGCAGATAAAGGAAATCAGAGGTTTTTACAGGATTCCTGGTCCAAATTTCAGCTACCAAGAGAGAGTCTTGGACAAAGATCTCTGCTCTATTGTAGCCTCACAGAATGCATGAGGACATGCATCAGAATAAGTTGGGGGGAATGATGAGGCCAAAAATTGCCTCATTATTGATTATTTTAGACATCCTTAATAGACCTTTTTGACATGTTTTGATGTTAATTCTGTTGATGAAATACAATATTTACTACTATTTACATGTTTGATTGTTTAGAAGCATAATATTCTGTTTTTACTAATTTTTTGTATTTTTTGCATAAGTTTTGTTGATAAATAATGATTTATTGTGAAATGTGTTAGTGCAATCACGTGTGGGACATATAACATTCATATCATGCTCTCTGAAGTTGTCAAATGCAGAAAATAGCACTAAAAATAGGACAAAACTACAAGTTGTGCAAAACTGTATTTTGACTGTTTTAACTTGGACAAATTCCAGCCAGATGTGCATGGCTTGGAATTTGGTCAAATTCAACTTAAAAGAGCATGTGAATAGGTTGTTGAAAGACTTCCAAGTCTGATCCACCAAATGCTCGGCAAAAGAACCGCAAACTATGTTGAAAACAGGCATTCTGGCGCTGCTCCGGAACAACAGAGATACTGCTCCGGAATAACAGGACTGCTCCGGAATAATCGAAAAAGCACAGTTTTGACCAGAACAGCTCAGGAAAGGCGAAAAAATTGTAGGAGAGTGTTAAGGACAGTTATGTGAATCTGTTGTGCACCTTTTTCAATGCAAAAGACCTCCAACAAATGTGCAACAAATAGATTTCATTCATGTAACCATATTTTGCATTTTAGGAATGCAGTTTCAACAACATTCCTAAAATGCCTGAAATTAGAATCATTCCACACCTGATTTAGCATGTTTGTAATATAAATAACCAGCTCCCATCTGGGTTGAGCTAAGGAGAATTAGGATTGCAATTAGGATAATTCTGAATATTGTGAGAAATCAGATTTTTGTAGCAGTAACATGCAAAATTTTTCTGCATGTTTTTGATTCAATAAAAAGTGCAGTTTTTATCAGTTTTGCTTTATGATTGAAGGAGTGATTAAGTAGTAAACCAGAGCTACTTCTTCACCTTCTTCTGAACCAGGGAGCAAGGGCCACTTCCAGGAGCAGAAGAAGGTTTTTCACCAGGTTTTCTTGTTTAAATCTGTCTGCAGCAGAATAAATAGGAAACCTGTCATTTTTCCTGCATTTCTTTATTTTGCTGAAATCATTTCCAGTTTCAGAGTTTGTAGTTTCATTATTATTTCTGAGTTATCATTTCTAAGTTTATTTTCAGTTCTGTTCTTTTATTTTGCAAAGTTAGTTTACTTTCTGCAATTCTAATTTCCTGCAACTTTCATTTCAGCAAGTTTAATTCAGTTTTTGAATGCATTTTCAGATTTAGCAAAAGTAAATAGGTTTCTTTGATAGTTATTTTATTTTTGCAATTTTATTTCAGCAAGCGTAATCTAGTTTCCTTTCAGTTCATAGGGTTTAGAGTGATAGAAGAACCCCCAACAAACACTAACTGTTCTACCAATAAAGCCATTTTCTGAATAGAATGTCTTACATCTGCTTGAATTGACTATCGTAAACAGCCTTAGGACACCTGCCCGGATTGATAAATAATGATTAAATGATGAACTAAATGACACTCATTAGGGACGTCGCCAAATAGCAGTGGGTTGTCCTTGGGATGCCGCCAGGTAGTAGTGGGTCGTTATTGGTACCCTTGTTGTAAAGGGATGTTGTGGGGGACAATCAGGGGATGCCTACCCTTGTTGTGAGGGGACGCTATGGGGGATAGCTAGTTGTCCCCCATGGTTGAGCGTAAAAAAAAATTAAAATAAGTGGACATTCTTTGATTCTTGGTAGGCCTTTTCATATTAATAAGGAAGCAATTGCAATATGGAGAAATGCTTAAGGTATTTGCATGTGCATGATCCTCCAATTTCCAAGAAACATAAACAATTTACAGTTAGATAAATGTGAATGCATCTATGTTGCATGAAGTCTCCAGGATGATGGGCTGAGTTTGTCAAGATGATAAATAATATGGATTTATCAAAGCTTGAATATGTGACATTAGGCAATATTAAAGCTAAAATAACATCATAGAAATTTCACTAATATGAAAATACAAATGGCATACATCAACACAATTTAAAACCATAGGCATGCATCACAATTCAAAGTTCAAAACCTTTGTTATCAGATTACCAGCTGAGTTTGTCAGGATGATAAATAATATGGATTTATCAAAGCTTGAATATGTGACATTAGGCAATCTTAAAGCTAAAATAACATCATAGAAATTTCACTAATATGAAAATACAAATGACATACATCAACACAATTTAAAACCATAGGTATGCATCACAATTCGAAGTTCAAAACCTATGTTATCAGATTACCAGATTCATTGTATAGTCAAATTTTGATGTTTTTTCCTATTTTGAAAATAAATTTGGTGAACATAATTTGATAGTCAACAATCAATGGAAAACCAAATTTGAAAGAAGTGGTGGTTGGGTGGGGGGGGCAAAGCCTGAAACATGATGTCCCACTATCTATGTAATTCATTCACAAATTTGTTGGACTTTCTTTCACATCACAACAACTGAAGGCTAGAACAAAAAAACCATGGAAAAAGTTAAAAGGATCTCCTGCCAACATTTTCATAGAGGCATTTGACACTCAACCTCATGGTGTTATGTAAGAAGCAAGTCATTAGTTCTTTCCAGAGTTTCCTACATAATGGACAAAAATATTCTACAAAAATATTATTCTAAATACGATTTACACAATAGATAAATGAGACTAGAAATGACTTTCATTGGTAATATTTGTTTTATACATTAATGTGTTTTCTCTATAATATGATTTATTCTAAATATTCTACAAAAAAATTATTCTAAATATTTTTGTTGTAAATGAGACTATTTTTGTTGTGTAAATTATTCTAAATATGATGAGGGCAACCCATTAGATACTATTATACTTGTCGTCCCCTAGCCATCCCCCAACTATTTCCTAAAATCGGCTTACCATCCCCTCTATCCCCGAAACCTGTCCCCTCGTCTTCGATACTTTTGTAACCTTGGAAAATAGCTATCTTTCCTTCTGAGACCAATATTACATGCCAAGATTTTTCAACACCTATGCATAGACAATCATAGAGCATTAACAGTGAGTAAGGAAGGACATGACTAAGAAGCCTTTCTTGATCAAGAATCCTAGGATACACTTTAAAAACTGATTTGATTTTTTGTTAAAAGAGTGGGAAGCATGGGCAAACACCAAAATTTGAACAACTACAATAACTTATCCTCATTGCATTCCATGAAGATTAATGCCAACCACTAGTTTGGATCCTTGTCTCTTAATGACTAAGCAATGGATTATTATTCAACGTTTAGTTCTTCCTAATGATGTTTTCCAAGAAACTCATTATCGTCCTGCTAAGCAACAAACTGCAAGAAGTTGGTATTTACTATGGTGTTACCCACCAAAATTGTAGGAAAGTAAATCATTATTAGAAACATGGTCTCTTTGTTGTTCAATGTAGCTTTCTCATCTAAAACCATCTAAACACTCTCAAGTGTTGCAAGGAAATTCTTCTCAACTTGTTGGACTGTGTCCACTTGTGAAATTTCATCTTCAAATAAGTAAAATACCTCCACAAGTGGGACCTCATGTAGATCCTTCAACCTTTGTAGATTTTTCTTCATCCAAGAGAAATTTAAGTGCATCATATTTGGGTTCAACTCTACCCTCCATTGCCTATACAGGCTACAACTCATTAGCTTTAGTATTCACTTTCTCCCTTAAGCTTTTCCTCAAGATGCGAAAAACATAATCCTTGATGCAAAATTTAAGATTCTTTAGGAGTTGTCAGTTCATCAAAGTGAAAGTTACACATGACAACATTTTGAGCAAAAAAAGAAAACTTATCTAGACACTTCAAATGTTGAATAAGCTTGTGCTCTATAGAATTTTCTAGGATGTTCACAGTTGTCCTCTTTATCCATATCCAATTGAGATGGCTTCTGAAAGACTAAGCTTGGGTCCTTAATTTGCCTCTACATTAGATCCATGGCACATTCTTTTAGAGGGATGGACAAAGTTCCTTGCAAAATGAAATCCACTGATCTTTGTTGTTGAGCTAAAAGCAATTGAGGCTCTTGATGAGTCACTATTGAGAGCGGGGATGGTCACCTAAATGTCAATAGTCCAACTTGTTTAATTTGTAATTTGATTCAAGGCCAAGAGCTAACATTATGCAATGTATTGAATAGGCCTAAGGGCATTTCATTATATAATGTATTTAATATTTTGTAATATATTATTATGTAAGCCTAATGGGCCATGGTTAATCTTATGGTTAAATCTTATTTAATTTGTAATTAAAATAAAGCCCACTTGTTATGTTAGCTTAGGTTAAAATCTATAATGTAATTTGGGGTTTTGGTATTGCTATAAATACTCCCTCACACTCAACATTTCTTATCTAAGTGTTGTGCAATATTATCTACGAATAGTGATTATTATGGTGCTTACGAGAACCTAATCTATTTCATCCCTTTCACTTTTTGTATAAGATTGAGTGTATGTTTTACTTCTATTCATTTTTAGAAAGCATTTTGAATTTTGTTATTGTATCGGAGTAGGTATGAAGCAACATTGTTTTGTCACATAGAAGCACATTTTGGTGCCTTTGATTCTTCTTCCAATGCTAGGGCATTTTCTTTCTCCAGGTTTTATAAGTTTTTTTTTACTTAAAAATAAATGATATTATCCTTTTGTCATCTTGCATTTCCTCTTTTAGGGATAACCTGCTATCCCCTTCTTAGTTTTCATCAGAGTTGTATTTTAAGTTCAAATAGCTGCATTTAGCTCTTTGCGATGAGAGAATTTTTTTTTAAATTTGAATTTATTTTATATCAACATATTGGTAGGAAAAAGGCTCAAAATTTCATGTGTTTACAATATTGGCCACTCTCAGATGTGCCTTCTAGCTAAGGTATCAATTGTGCTGTGCATTGGGAGGGACGATTATAGTGGAAAATACATTTTTATGTCATGCTGCTCGAATGGATCCGAAGTTCAAATCTCAAAGTGCCTTGGGTCCTTGGTCTATGTTTGTAGGGTTTCTTAGCTTGATATTTTGACTAATATACCCAACGTGAAGTTATGGTGGTATAATTGCCAAGGTTTGTGCTTGGGCACAAGGAATAATGAGTCACATGTTCAATGCCCATCCCTACTCCTTTGCATTGGCATTGGTTCTATTAGGATGGAGCATGGTCTTCAAGTAGGCATTCCCATTTTGCACAATTGAGAAATGGGTGCCATATTAGACAACAAAGGTGTCTTGGGAGTGGGAGGATTAGAGGTCGAATCACGCAACATAATTTTTTTTGCTTTGCAGATAGCCTATGGGCTAGAGAAGGTAAGTGGATTTATTTGAAGCAAGGGCCGACCAATCCCAACGATAAAGTTGATGACTTGGTTAGCACAAAGTTTTTGAGGACAAGCACACCAATGCTATTTTTGAAAGGTAGTGATGATTTTGAGGTTGACATGGTATCCTTTTGTACCACGATTCAATTTTTTAAACTATATATTGGTCTAACCTGTTAGAGAAAGGCAAGTGTCATAGTTGCATTAGTTTAGGATTGTTGAATTGGCAAAATATAAGTGGATGACATCAATGTATTGTGAGTTGCCAAGTGATAGTAGGATTGGATCTTTTTCTTTTAAGGTTTGGAGGGCTTCGTTAGGGAAAATCTTTCAAAGTCCATAACTTTTGCATATGGAAGCGTTTTGAGTCATTTTTTTCAAATCACAAGATTTTTTTGAATTCTACGTATTGGTAGCATAAGTTCACAAACCCATTGTAGTGTTAGGGGTCAAGTTGTGCATGATGGACCATAAATCCCTAGTTGTTCACCTTAATGGGAAAATTACAGTATCTGGTCAACTCAAATGATTGACCTGTTACAAAGTAATAACTTGTGTTGTATCTTTTAAGAGGATAAACCAATGGTTCTTGATGATGAAGCTTGGCACCAAAATATAGAAGAGGATTTAAGTTTGTTTTCCTTGCTGATTGAACTAGAGTTGCTAATTCATATCAAAGAAAGTGACCCTATCAAGGTATGGTCAAAGTTGCTTGAAAAGGTTAATACTATTGAAGTAAGTTGCTTGGAATTAGAGCTTTCTTCTCTTAAGCTAGCTGAGTTTGATAATGTTGAGGACTATATTGCATGATTCAAGGCTTTGAGGAAAGATATTACATCATCTGGAGGCAAAAGGAAAGATTATATAGAATTCATTAAGGTTGTCCTTGCTAAGCTCTTCCCCCCTTGCAGATATTGAACCTAATAGTTCATACAATTCCTATGTTCTTGGAATCCTAAAGGAATCTTACTCTTGATAAACTTTTCTTTCTTCTAGTTCACTTTTAGGTTCTAATGTGAAATTGTAATGGTGAAACTCCTCATATATAGACTCATGCAAAGGAATTTCAATCTTAGGAGGATTAGACCTAGGGGCCTATGGGTAAGGCTATGTATTCAAAGAAAACAAAGACCACTTGAGGATATGTAAAAGGGAGGGACACCCTACAAATAATTGCTTGTTGAAGCTATAGAAGATTGAAGCTAAGCTCCTAACATCTTTTAGATGACGAGGGATATTTAGATGGATTTGCCTCAACTGTAGAGGCCCACTAGAGCATGCATTATGGGGAAAGATATTATTATCATTAATGTCTTCTCTCCTTTGCCCCTCAATTTAAATTATGGGGGGGTGTTGAATTTGTAATTTGATTCAAGACCAAGAGTTGACATTATGCAATGTATTGGATAGGCCTAAGGGCATTTCATTGTACAATGTATTTAATATTATGTAATATTTTAAAATGTAAGCCCAATTGACCATGGTTAACTTTGTTAAGGTTAAACCTTATTTAATATTTGTAATTATCCTAAAGCCCACTTGTTATGTCGTCCTAGTTTAAACTCTATGATGTAATTTGGGGTTTTGATATTGTTATAAATACCCCTTTCACACTCCTCATTCCTTATCAAAGTGTTGTACAATATTATCTACATATAGTGATTATTTATATGCCTATGGGCACCCCAATCTATTTCATCCCTTTCGCTTTCTGTATAAGGTTTGAGTGTATGTTTTGCTTCTATACTTTTCTGGAAAGCATTGTGAATTTCATCTTAAATATCTCTTTCGCTTGAACTATTTCTTTATATGATATTGGGAAGGTATTTGTATTTGATCATCTCATGACAAGTTCTAGATTAGGCTATAGAACCTTAAAAAAAAACACAAATGCTAATGCTTCACATGGTCTAATTGTTGCTGGAATTTGATTCCATATTTTGTGAAACATAGATCAAATTCATGGATGGATTCAACAAGATGTTTGATGATGGTGGTAAACTGAATCAATAATGAATGCATATCGGGTGCCTTATGAACCTCTAGAAGAACCAATTCACTAGATCATCCTAACTATGAATGTGGCCAAAATTTAAGCCATTATACCAAAATGAAACTTTTTCTTCTAAGAACACTAAGAGACAAATCATGACATCTTTATATTGAATGCCATAAACCTCTCTCAACATTTTCAAATCCTAGAGGTGTTTGTGTGTTGTCTTCTCTTGGAAGCCATCAAATAAAGATATATTCTTTAATATCTAGTAAAGGGATTTGTTGATAAGTAGCCAATGCTAAATGACCTACGTAATCCCATTCTAAAAAATATGCTTGTTATGCTAGTGGTTGAGCCTCATGCATTTTTTCCTTTGCCTTTTTGTTTTTAACTAAAACTTACAAAAAAACATTAAAGTCATGTCTAGAATTTCTCCTTCATGGAGTTGTAGTATTTAACTTCAAAACGAGCTCTAAAGTAAATTCATATCCACTCAATTACTAACACTCTACCCATTAAATAAATATGGTGGGAAGTTGTTTTACTAGAACAAAAATTTCCATGTGATTTTTTAAAGTCCACATATTATTCTTCTATGATCATCATATTCGTACTCAACAAGCAAAGCTTGTTAGCACTTTTAAGGTCATCACAATAAATGGAGGCTATGGAAATTGAAAATGTTTCAAAAAGGATGATTGTTTTGTTTAACTTGGGTCTCTTAAAGTCGAGATATTTAATGAATTAAGCTCATGTCTTTAGGTCTCTTTAACCCCACTTGTGTAGGGATGCATTTGGGACACCTATATGTCTCCTAGAAGAATGGAACATTCTTAGACATCCCCATTACATAATATATAGTGTTAATTGAAACATGGTTACTTTGTCTAATATAAAGAGTTCTTAAATAAAATAAACAATTGAAAAATTTAATTCCTCCATTTCAAAACTTTAAACTTTCTAGCAAGACAAGAATGCAAATGTATGGTTGCTTGCATGGTTTTTGTTGAAATTTGAAACATACAAGTCTAACATATCTAAATTTTTTTTGCAATCCATTTATGTTGAAAAAGTGAATACATAATAAGATCACATTTTTTTAATGTTTTGGAACAATTACAAATAATTAAAAAATAACTTACTAAGATCACAATATTTTAAGAGCCAAAGAGTATATGTGGCAGTCTAGTGGACCTATCATATTGAACCAATCACTTTATCTTTAAATAATAATCACTACATTTTAATTTTTATATTTATAGTTGATTAATAATAAAAGAACCAAGGGGGAGTGAATGCAACCGAAAGTGAGTGCGAGTGCAAGTTGGGAGTGAGGAGGAAGTGTGAGCACGAGCTGAGAGTGAGTGTAGCTAGAAGCGAGTGTGAGCACGAGCTGGGAGTGAGTGCAACCAAAAGTGAGTGAGTGTAGTTAGAAGCAATTGTAAGCACTAGCAAAGAGTGAGGAGGAAGTAGAAAGTAAAGTGTGGTGAGGAGGAAGTGTGAGCAGGAAGTAGAAAGCAAAGTGTGATCTAGTTGAAGAAAACCTAGTTTGAGCTAGGAGGAAGTGCAATCTAAGAGGGAGTGCAAGCCAAGATTCAATAATTGCGGAAGAGCAATAGGTTCATCCATAGTACATCAATGCTTTAAACCCTTACCATGGATGTGTTGAATATTGTTTCCAAAAAATTGCTGAAGCGAAAGAACTCTAGGAAAAAGAAGAGACAAGGGCTATTACGAGCCAAGAGGGAGTGCAAGCTGGGAGCAAGTGTGAGGTAGGAGAGAGTGCAAGTTGGGAGCAAGTGCAAGCCAAGAGGGAAGGTGAGATAAGAGGGAGTGCAAGCCAATATCAAGCCCCATTAGCTAGTATGGAAGGAAAGTCATATTTGAAAGCCCTAATGGGAAGTTAGGATGCCCTAGTTGGAAGTATGGAAGCCCAAGTTGAAGATAAGCAAAAGAATGAATACATGACAAGTTTGATCTAGGTAGCATATGTTACACCAAAAGTGAGTATAAAAGATGAAATGTTTGAGCATGATATAATGGTTCTTAAAAGTAGAGGGTTAATATGTAAGTTCCATAGATCATGGCCAGGGTTTTTGGAGATTCAAAATTGGATCAAGTGGGGATTAAATTCAAATTATTTTGTGACTTTTCTTCCTAAAGGTTTTTTTCTCATCATTTTTTCTAGTTCAAAAACTAGGGATAAAATAATGGTTGGTGGTCCATGGTTTAGGGGAAGAGATGCACTTTATTTGAGACCATAGAATGAAATTTTTTTTGTTGAGACAAAAACTATTAAGAAGCTTCTAGTATGGGTTAGGATTTTTAGACTTCCATATCAACTTATAAATAAGGATATTTTGAAGAATATTGGAAATACCCTAGGAGAATTCATCAAGGAAGGACTATATACCAAGCAGTGGAAGCATGCTATATATACTCAAATATGTGTTGCTATGGATTTTTCAAAACTTTTGCCACAATACATTAAGATAAAATTTGAATCAAGAGAATGGGATCAACAAGTAGATTATGAAAATATCACATTTTGTTGCCACAATTGTTATGAGATTGGACACATGGCAAGAGTTTGCAAAGTGAAAACTATGAAGAAAGAGAAAAAATTCTAGCAATGAGATAAAATTCAAGATGAAGCAAGGAAATCATATAGTAATAGAAGCTAGATCTAATCAAGGATATTCCACTCTGAAATAAGAGGTAAAGAAAGCCACTTCCAAAGAAGAGGTAAAGAAATCCTATCTACAGTATCATTTGGCAAGTTCAGAAGGAATTAAAGGTGCAAAAGAAGATGTGGAGAAAAATCCTAAAACAAAGACAACAAAAGAGGTCAAGTTTTTTCCAGGTAAATCATCTTCAATTTACTCAAGTAGTATATAATCCTATTTAAGTAATAAGAGTGCAAGGGATGAGGAATGTATCCCTTGCACGTTTCAAGAGCAGCATAATAAAGAAATAAGGATGGAGGAAACTCATAATAATTTAGGTTTTTTAGAGCAGAATATGAAGGTAATTGCTAAAGCCTAAATTTTTACATTATCCAGAGCAGAGCATAACTAAGAATGAACCAGAGCATAGCTAAGAACCATAGCATAGGTAAGAACCAGAGCAGAGCGAACCAGAGCATAGCTAAGAACCAGAGCAACACGAACCAAATATTCCTTAGTCGTAGAGCAGAGCGAACCGAAAAAATACACGAACATGTCACTAGGGAACAAAGCCCTTATCTCCTTCAACACACATAATCTGATCGCCATCACATTCATGGAGCAGAGCGGACGAAAAACAATATAACAGTCACGGAGCAGAGCGGACCGAATAAATACACGAACAGGCTCGCCAGGGAACAAAGCCCTTATCTCCTTTAGCACACACATAATCCGGTTGGCATTTGAATTTTTCGATTTTACTATTTTTAGTATTTTCACAAGATTTGTTCATTTCCAAAAACGTTCAATATTCAAGATAAATTCGGAGGAGATTGCTAGATTTACATTTCTAGATTGCTAGGAATTTGAAAAAGGTTTTAGTAACCCTAATAAAAACATACGGCAAAACTAGCGACGCAAAATATACGGAAAATTTTTCCCGTCACAAAACAGAGAGGGTCGAGTCTGTTTCAACGGGTTTGCAGTGGAGGAGGGTTGCAACAGAGGAGGGTTTGCACATATATATATACAAAAATTCATTCAACGAGTTTGCAACAGAGGAGAATTTGCAAAGCAAGGAGGGTTTGCGACGGAGGGTTTTATTATATATATTTCATCGGATCAATAGTATAGGGGTTCGACAAGGGTTTGCAGCGGAGGGTTTTATTACACATCTATTTCATCGGATCAATAGTGCAATGGAAGAAGGAAAGCAGCAATTGCAAGAACCGATATATGTCAATGAGAAACAATACTGGAGGATATTAAGGCGTCGACAAGCTCGAGCAAGGGCAACAACAATGAAGAGCACATATCGAAAAATAAAAATAAAAAACATTCTACCACATAAACAGGTGGAGAATAAGGAACAATCAAAGGCACTAACCATCATCAAACGAGGAGATCAATCAGCCCAACAGAGCGGACAAAAGAGAGAAGATAAAAGAAAAGAAGGTAAAATGACAACACAAGAGAATACAGAACGAAAAACAAGCGGGGAGAAAAAAATAAAAAATAACCGCAAGAAAGCATTCAACATGGAAAATGGAGGGCACCAAAATGAGTTTTCAGACGAGGAAGAAACTTACAGTCCCACAACCACACCACTCATGTGGGCACCAAGACTTTATGTGCAAGAGCTAATGAAGATGAAAGAGAAACTTGAAAGCATGGAAAGGAGGGAGAAATTAAGAGATACTAAATCAGATGAGGTTATAAACACCATTTGGAGGCTGGAAAAGGAAAACAACCAACTCAAGGAGCAAGTGTCAAAGCTACAAAACCTTGCAAACATGGGTCAACGTGAATGGCATGTCATCAAACAAGCCATCCACCCCCCAATCAATAATGCAATAGAGGTGGAAAAAACAAATGCAAATCAAATAAAAGAGGTACAAGAAACACTCCAAAACATGGAAACAAGAGAAAATGAGCTGCGAAATGAATTAGCAAAGGCAAAGACATGGTCTCAAGTAGTAAAAGAACCAATCAATCAACAAAAAGAGTTGATAGAGAAGCAAGTAAAAATTCAAATAATAGAAGAGAAAGAAAGACATGAGAAGTTATCAAATATAATCATCAAAGGGTTGAAAGATTATGGGGATAGGGAAGACACAAATCGTTTAACCAGGGACTTCTTGTCAGATCGATTACAATGGAAAGGTCAGATAAAAAAAGCAAGCAGAATTGGCAGGCTGAGAGAAGGAGGCAGAGATAGACATATTCGGGTCATATTGATGAGCTACGAGGATAAAACAAGGTTACTAAAAAACAGAGGCATGTTGAGAGGGTCACAATTCTATTTAGATGACGACCTAACATTTTTACAGCAGGAAGAAAGAAATAAGGAATGGGAAAAGGTGAGGGCAGCAAGGAATGAAGGGAAACATGCATATTTAAGAAATGGAAAGGCATACATCACATCTAAACAAACCCAAAACAAATAGGGAGTATGGCCTACCCGGGAACATCTTACGATGGTAAGTTGGAACTGTAGAGGTTACCCTTGGAGAAGAGGACCCGGGTTAGGGCCCATTGCTAGAGACAAAGATATAATCATACTGACGGAAACACATGAACACGATGGATGTAGGACTCCAGAATTTGTGGGATACAAAAAAATAGCTATATGGAATAAAGCAGTGAAAAATGGAAAAGGGCATGGGGGTATTATGGTTTTAATAAAAGAGGAATGGGATAGGGTCATTAAAATTGAAAAACAAGATGAAAACAAATAGTACATCTGGATAAAGATCCTAGAAAATAAGTCAATTATCAGCATAGCAACATGTTATTTTGCTCCCAAGAATTCTAAATTCTATAAGAAACATGATCTTAACAGAGAAGATCCATACTCCTCCCTAAAAAGAGACATTTCGATATACAATAAGTTGGGGGAGATTATATTAATTGGAGATTTCAATGCAAGGACAACAAATAAGCAAGCTAACATTCTAGAAGGTAGCGAAGATATTGAGATTAATCCTCTTTGGATGCCAGAAGAGGAAAATCAACAATGGATCAGGACTTCAGAAGATGAGCACGGGGCTATCACGCAATATGGAGAAGAGTTGTTAGGTCTCTGCAACATACACAATTTGATTATTTGCAATGGGATGAACAAATGGAAAAATTCAGGAAAGTATACATGCAAAACATATAAGGGACAAAGTGTAATAGACTATGTAATATGCTCACAAAATTACATACCAAGAATAGAGGAGCTAGAAGTGGAAGATTCTCCAGTAGAACTTAAGTCAGATCACAACCCAATTGTTATGAAACTTCGAATGCATGGAGACAAACCAAGGGAAAAACACTTGCAAGGCAATCAAAATAAATATCCTCACAAGGGAAACATTCTCTTAACAAATGAAAATCGACAGAATTTTAGAGCAGTATTAAATAACAAGTTATAGGAAAGGGAAGAACTACCTCACAGTAGCAAAGATTATAGTAAGAGTGAATGGTTAATGCATGTTATCCAAGAAGCTCTAAACAAATGCAAGAGAGCTAAACCTAAAAAGAAAGAAAGGAATAGCTTCCCAACCAACCCATGGTTCGATGAAGATTGCAAAAAAGTGCGAAGACTACTAAAGGAACCAACGGGTAAAACAAGAGCAAACAGAAAAGCATATGAGAAACTGGTAAGGGCAAAAAAAGAAGAATACACTAGAACAAGGAGGAAAGAATTGATTTACTTAGGGAAGCATGAACCAAATTTTTTTTGGAAGGAACTAAGCGTGAAAAGGATGCAAACTGAAAATAACATAACAATTAATCAGTGGTTGGAGTATTCAAAACAATTGTATCAGCGTAGTAACCAGCAAGAGACACCCCCTACTATCATTGTCAAGAAAGAACTTTTCACAAATGAAGACATTATTCAAGGGATAAAAAAGTTAGCAACTGGTAAAGCCCGTGACATAGACAATATTCAGGCAGAGCATATAAAATGGGGGGCAGATATTTTGGCACCATAGATCAAAGAAATTTTCAACGAGGTCATACGAAATGGCTTCCCAACCGAGTGGACAACTAGCTTGACCATTCCTTTGTTTAAAAGTGGAGATGTAAATAATCCCTCAAACTATCGAACTATCATGATCAACCCTCTCTTTGCAAAGTTGTTTGGGAGTATGATAGAGCGTAGGATCAACATATGGGCAGAAGAAAAAGGAAAGAGAGCAAAGGGGCAAGCAGGTTTTAGGCCCAAGCACTCAACTATTGATCACTGTATCACACTCAGACACATAGTGGAAAAAATATGGGACAAAAAAGAGGAGGCTTTTTGTTGTTTTGTAGACTTCAAAAAGGCATTTGACACAGTGCCAAGGAAAAAATTATGGAGCAGAATGGAAGAGCTAGAGGTTCCAATTCACTACAAGGCAGTAGTTCACAGACTATATGAGCATGTAAAGGCTAGAATCATAACACAGGAAGGGTTATCTGAATGTTTTGGTAGTGACATAGGTGTCAAACAAGGTTGCCCTCTATCTCCGACCTTATTTGGGTTGTACATTGACAAGTTAGAAGAATGGATAAACAAATTTGGGGGAGAGGGTGTGCACTTAGCCAAATATGTGGTAAAACTCCTCATGTATGCAGACGATGTAATTCTTGTGGCCAAAACAACCAAAGATCTAGAAGATCACCTTCGAGCTCTAGAACTCTTTTGTAAGGAAGTTGGGATGCAGGTGAACACGAGCAAAACAAAAATTATGATTTTTTCAGCAAAAAAAAGAAGCAACAACTTGAATTTCAGTTTGCAGGAGAACCGCTTGAGGTAGTAGTAGAATACAAATACCTGGGCATAGACTTTCATGACAAACTTAATTGGAATACATGTAGGATGAAAAGAACTCAAAGTGGTTGGAGAGCACTATATGCACTTCAAAACAGGTGTAGGAATGCCGAGTTGTGGGACTGGAAGACCACCAAGGTCTTATTTGGCCTACTTGTTACATCGGTTTTGTTGTATGGTTGCGAGGTGTGGGCTAGTGGCACAACAAATGCAAAATGGAGGCAAATAGAAAGGATTCAAAAATATCTAATCACAAATTTTCTCAAAATTAAGGCCACAACCCCTTATGAAATTATTCTAGCTGAAACTGGAATGTTCCCTTTAGAAGCAATTGCTATGACCAAGTTGTTATGTTACTTGAAAAAAATAGAAAACATGAAAAATGACAGATTGCCTAGGGCAGCTAGGGACGAAGAGTTGCATAGGCGAAAGAATACATGGATGAAACAAAATCAGAAATGGATGAAACGTTGGGAGATCAACATAAATGAATGCCCAAATGTCAACAAAGACATAAAAAATTATGTGAATGAAAAGTTTAGAAGTGGAATGTGGAAACATGCAAGCAGGAAAAGACAATATTATATTGCAAAGTTTAACCCAACGTATGACCACAAAGAAAAAGCGTATATAGGCGCTGAAATCAAGTGGAAGGAAAAAATCCTCATTGCTCAAATAAGGACTAGCTCTCATAGGCTTAGATGTGAAACAGGGAGATGGACAACGCCCAAAGAACAATGGGAAGAAAGGATATGTACTCTATGCAACACAGGGGCAGTAGAGACAGAGGAACACTTCATCTATAAATGCCCGAGTTTTTTAGATATTCGTGACAAATACAAAGAAACACTTGGAAACGGATCTATGGCAGAGTTATTTGAAGACAATAAAATAAAAAAAGTTGGGGAATTGCTAACCCAAATCAGCAGGAGAAGGAACAACCTTCTCAAAGATATTAAAAATCATATGATATGATTTGAGTAGTTGTACTTGCATATTTGAGGTCCCATAGACCATATTTGGGTCTCGCGGATGTAATTAAAATCTTTCATTTCATTTCATTACATAAGAGCATCCTTCAGAACAAGGTAAACCTAAAGATGATAAGTTTTACTATAAGCAGTGTGAGAAGATTGAAGAGATTGATGAAGATGAAAGTATTTTTGGGAATGAAAAAAAGAGAGGAAGACCCAAGAAGCAAAAAAAAAGAGAAAAATAAACCCAAAGGGATATTGATATGGGAAAACAAAAGCAAATATCACAAGTTCTAACAAGAAGTGGGGCTAAACCCACAAATAAAATAAAAAATAACAATGAAAATAATATCTTGGAATATTAGAGGAATGGATAAGAACCCTAAAAAAAGGTATTAAGAAATTATGAGTTTATTATAGATAAGATATTTATAGATATCGAAGTTCGGCAACAAATATGTTAGCCATTAGCAGTGTTGAATTTCATCTTGGCATAATTTAAAATTTAGAAGGCATTTGATATAAAAGGATTTGATTGTGGAAACTTAGCAAATTGAGGAATATGGATATTGATAGAAAGGCAAATAAAGAATATCTTTGATCGAAAGGCAAAGTGATGGAGATTGATAGAAAGGCAAATGAAGAATATCTTTGAATGAAAGGTAAAGTTGGATATGTTGTAATTAACTTGTTAGAAATGTAATGAGAGCAATGTAATATTTTGTTTTTGTAATGAGAGTGGCCCCCAATATAAGCCACACAACTTTAAAATAAAATAAAATAAAAGAACCAATGATTAACTCAAATTTATAAAATTAAAATGGATTTCAAATATATATATTTTTTTATTTTTAATAATTTATATATTATTTCCATTTTTACCAAAATTTAGAGGTGTCTTCTACCTATCATTTTTTTCCTTTTACGTTTTCCCATCCCCACCCAAAGGGTAGTTTTTGTGATATGTTCTTTTTTGGTATTGATAAAAAAAGGGGTTGGAGGGCCCCAACGCTTTCCAAAGAGCTCAGAAGATGTACAGGAAAAAAACAAGAGAAGATCAGACAAATGCAAGATAACCCTATCTTAGTAAAATAAAAAAACTTAGACTAAATCTACTTATAGAGAAGAAAAAATATTCATCTCACTATCCTCCTATTTGACAAGGCTTATGTAGTGCTCAATGCTTCACATGACTAATAAAGAAACTACTGATAACAATGTAATTTAGTGTGCTCAAATCCTTCATCGCATGATCCCAATAAGTATTTTGCTTTGCTTTGACCTCTTTATTTGGTAGCTTTATTATCAATTCTTATAATATTTTTCAATTCCATGGGGCATATGACCAAACCTTGAAATTCTCATATCTAACCACCATATTCACCATTTTATCGACAACTTCGTGTTCCTCTCTATAAATATATTTAATTCAACTTTCTTCTAGGTTTCCAAAAATAATCCTTTCATCTATAATTATTTGGAAAAGCTAGAATTATTTAGCTCCCTATTTTGAAGGGAAGTTATAATATTATTGGAATTCCCCTTGAGAACAATTCTTCTAAAACCCAAATTCATCGTAATTTGGAGGCCCGTAAGCATCGCCCTTGCTTTAGCTTGGTGATTTGTGGTAATTACTAGATCCTCAACATATGCAACCACTTCCTGACCTCTACCATTCCTGATGAGACCCCCATCACCAGCATGATCCGGGTTGCTTTTCATAGCCCTATTGAAGTTAAGTTTTGCCCAATATTTGTGTGGATGTTCCCATCTAGTATCTAGTCTCACCTTATTGATTTTTTTCATATTTAAGATATCTCTTTCTCTAGAGAGGATCATTGCAAAATTTTCTTGACATCCAATATTTTTAATACAATCCTCCAAGAGGGCTGTTCTTATCTTGGAATAAACCCTAATTGTTCCTCTAGTTTTATTTTTGAACACATCTATTTTTTTTCCAACCAAATCCCCCCAAAAAATATGGAATGTATTTTTGACAAAAAATATTGCTTCTTAAGTGCCATTGTTTTCAAATCATTATTAGAGAATCTGGAATGACCAAGCAACATTAACTTCTCTTAATAACATATTTAGGATATCTTGAAAAACTCACAAGTTCCAAACTGGTGGTCCATGCACTCATCCTCTTTGTTACACAACACACAAACAATTGGAACCATAATCCCTCTTTTGAACATATTGTCTTTTGTGATGATCTTATTGAGAATGACAGTCTAGAAAATTTTAGAAATATATTATATTACATCATTTGGGTCATGTAAATGTACCTTCCTAGGTACATACTTAGGACATTAGATTACTTTAGGGGGAAGTTATCTAGTTACTTCATGCAATGTAATAAATGCACAAGTGTCAATGTGCAAGTTGTATATGTGCAAGGTGTCCCTTGCACAACTAGGTAGAGTGTTGGCCAAGGAACCTATCTTCCTATAAAAAGGGCCTCATTGTAACAAGCAGAATATAGAAGCTCAGAGCATATTCGTAGGTAGTAGCATAGTGTTGTGTAGATCACCATATATTGGTGATGGGTGCAATGTAGTCCAGTAGCTTTGTTCATGGAGTGTCCATTTCCTCCATAGCTACATTGTATTCATTTTTGTCATTTCTATTTATAGCATATTTCAGTCATCTCACAGATTTACTTTCTTTCATATTATTCTGCATCTTGTGATTGCTATCTCCCATTGCATACTGCATCAAAAGCTAACAGTGGTATCAGAGCCACGGTAGATCTAGCCATAGTAGATCAATAGGAAAACCACCATTATCATTGAGCCTAAGTTTTTTGTCAACCTGATGCACTGTTGGACCAACCACTATCAAAAACTCTTAGAAGAGTCTAGGTGGTAGAATTAGGGAGAGCCACAAGTGAGGACTGAAAGAAATCTTAGTTCCAAAAATACTGAGATTACATTTGGCTAGAGTCTTTCCACAGAGTTGCAAGAAAAACTCGTGAAGACTAGGACTCAACATTCAATCCACTAGATTGACAAATCAACTAGTGAAGATCATTCAAGATATCTGGAATTTGTTAACTATTGCCCAAAGTTTCTTTTGTTGCAGAAAATTAATTCTCAGATGATTGGGACACCTCCTACAATAGAAATCTAGGAGACTTCAACTTCGTTTCCCGAAGGTCGACGTGCCTTCATAGTGTAGAGATTAGTTCCTTGTGCAAGAAAATAATACTATGGAAGAAGACTTTTGGAGAAGAGTCATGGTGAAGTTAGGAGACTGGAGATCTCCATTGCTAGATTGAGAACTTCATAGAAGAAGAAAAGGCCATAGAAGCCTTGATCCAGAAGAAAAGGCCATAGAAGCCTTGATCTAGAAGAAAAGGCCATAGAAGCCTTGATCTAGAAGAAAAGGCCACATAAGCCTTGTTCTAGAAGAAAAGGCCATAGAAGCCTTGATCTTGAAGAAAATGCCACAAAAGCCTTGATATTGAAGAAAAGGCCATAGAAGCCTTGATCCTAAAGAAAAGGCCACAGAAGCCTTGATATTGAAGAAAAGGCCACAGAAGCCTTGATACTAGAAGAAAAGGCCATAGAAGCCTTGATACTAAAAAAGGCCACAGAAGCCTTGATCCTGAAGAAGACTCTAGAAGAGAGTATCTGATTCAGAAGTAGATTAAGATTTCAGTACTAATACTTTGTTGTAGGGAAAGGAGATTCAGTGAGTTGGGAAACTTCCTACAAGAAAGTTAGGAAGAGTATCTTCTTCAGAATCAATCCAACACCTAAAGCAAAATTGAAGGTAAAGAGATCAGGAGAAGATCTCATTGAAGAACTTCTAGTCTTGGAAGAAGAAGGACTAGGAGAGTCTTGCTCAAATCCAGAAGCAATAGAATCAGATATCCAAAAGAATATCTCACCACCAACACTTCTAGGAGTAGAAGGTTGAAGAAAAGGTCTCAAGGAAGACCAAAAGAAGTTGCAAGATCAAAGACCTTGGGGAGGTCTCAATGAGCATCCAGTAAAAGGCTTGGAGAGCCTTACTGAAGAAATCATCAAAGGAGAACTCATTGGAGAAATTCACTATAGAAGATAGTGAAATATTTGGGATAATTATCACCATCCGACAACAAGCCCAAAAGAAGAAGAATTTGGCAAGGAGTGCCAAATATCAGAAGACCTCAAGACATTCAAAATATTGAGAAGAAGATTTGGAACAATTATCACCATCCAAAAACAAGCCCAAAAGAAGAAGAATTTGGCAAGGAGTGCCAAATCTTAGAAGACCTCAAGACATTCAGAATCTTGAGAAGAAGATCCTGCTTGAAGTCAGAATTTGACAAGAAGACTTGAAGATAGGAGAAGCCTACCAAATCCAAGAGATTTGAAGATTACCTCTCACAACAAGAAGGCACCATTTTAGAGACAAATACTTCTCCAAATATACAACAAAAGGAGAATATTTCTTAAAGGATCAAATCATCAAAACCTAGGCTCGTAAAAGAAAGTTTGAGATCACTTTTTGGTGAAGAAGAAACTAAGAAGCAAGATCCTACTCAAAGCAGCAACTTGGTGATCTTAGACACCAAGATCTACATCCTCTACAGAAGCTGCAAAAGAGCTACAAAATATTTCAAAAAGGTAAGCAACTATTGGTGCAAGTAGATTCATTAATTGGATTACTTATCATATTTGTTAAAGCACCTTAATTTGGATTAGAGTTGCAAAAGAGGAAAATTGAATTACAATATTCAAAAGTGCAAAAGGGAAAAGTTCCTTTTAAGGTTCATTTGCACATTAGCTTTGGAGTTGATTAGATTACAAAATTACAACTATCTATCAACTACCAAATATCTACTTTGGAAAGAAAAAGAAGACTAGTTCCTACAACTTTGTTTGTAGTGAAATTGCAGAATAACTCTTGAAGATTCATTTCAGATTATTCTTGATTAGTTGTAGTAAATTGATTAAGTGCACTTATAAGTTATTTTGAGAGTTTATTGGAGTGATAAGGTGTGATTGTTAGTGCATTAAAAGTGAAATATTAGTGGGTTCATTTGCACTACTATATTACTCTCAAAAATCTTAGTGTTTGTGTTCTTGAGAAAGGCACAAAATCATATTAGCATCAAGTGTCTAAAGACACCATTAGTGCACCAAAATCTGCAACTTTTAGTGGCCAAAGGAAGCCACAAAAAATAGCTCAATCCTCCAAGTTTTGGAGAAGAAAATAGCAACTAACTAAAGTCAGCAAAGGAAGCTTCAAAAATTGAGACTTGGTGAGTCTCAAATCCAAAGCATTACAGGGTTAGTTGCAAGGTGAAAGTGCAGAAAATTACATCAAAGAGAAGCTTCTATCTACACCATTATAAGCTTGGGATTGTTATCAAATTACCCAAGCAAAAATGGGAAAGGTGTCTATTCAAGAAGACCACCTCAAATCCCCCATTGCATTCAAAATTCTACCATAAAAACCAGAAAATCAGATCTACAAAATGCAAAAAGGAGTGCAAGAAGGTTTCTTATAACCAAAAGTTATTACATTATTGTGCATCATTCTAATCGGTTGTACGTAGGTCTTAGGGAAGAATCTAGAGTGCCTTAAGGGCACATTATTACAGTCAAGAACAACCGAATAGCAGTCCACTCCAAGCATAGAAAGGAAGCCTCTCAAAAGGCTCACAATTCCTCCATTTTGGATGATCGAACCTGCAAGAAAAGAAGATACAATACAAAGTAAAGAAAGAGCATTACATCCAAGGTAATCTCATCTACAAAGGAGCATACAAAATAGGTTAAAAAATGAGGGAAAGCATAGCAATCCATGTACATCCAAGGAGCTCCATCAAGGCACCACCAAAGCTCCACCAAGGCACCACTAGAGCTCCACCAAGGCACCACCAAAGCTCCACCAAAAGCTACTCAAAAGCCTCCAAAAGCATTAGTTGGAACCACCTCATCGAACGTTCACAACAAAGAAAGAATTGGCCAAGGCACATTGCTAATAAGAAGCTTTGCCAAGGCACGTTGAGAGGGTGTTACGTAGAAGACTCATGCACAAGGAGGTGATGACACTTGTTATCTAAAGATAACCCTAACAACTCTCACACAAGTGCCCATCCATTACAAGATTGACCAAGGAGCATTACACAAAGGAGGTTGGAACGTTAGAAAGAAAAGAGACACTTGGAATGGAAAAGAATGAGCGCTCATCTTAGAACATAACGTTCCTTTTAGACCTGACAGAAGGTTTACAAGTGGCAAGAGGCATCTCTACTTCTCTCAAGCGCTCATAAGAAATGGTTGTGACACTTGTCACAAGGTCCAAGATTCCTCCTTCATAAAAAGGTGCCCAAGTCCAAGGAGTTCGAATTCATAGCACAATCAAGGTAAGCCAAAGTGCAGCGTGGAAGCAAGGAGAAGAGAGCATTAAAATCTCTGGTCAAGGGAGGTCAAAGACCCCATAGTTTGAAGCACCAACGTTCATGCATTGAAGGCAAGGAGATTCCAAAGCTTGGACAATGTTTTTAGTGCCAAAGGAGAACAATACATTGTTGTCATATACAACCGAAAAAGGCATCGAACATTGTGGTAATACAACATTGAAAGGTAAGAAATAATCCTTATTTAATATTGCTTTCATTCTTAGGGAGATATAAGGATTGTAAACTAAGGTCAAATCTTAGAGAAAATATCAATATTGAAAGCAAAAATCAAAGGGTGAAATATAACAAATCAAAATAATATTTGCAAAATAAACCTAGGAGAAATAAGGGTTACTACTGGAAAAATCAAATTTATAATATTTGCAAATATTATTGTGTTCTAATTTTCTATATTTGGGAGCTATAAGGATTACAACACCAAATTAGGTTATTGAAAATTAGAAACACTAAAATCAAATCCTAAGGGATATTAAAAGAGGTTATTAAGGTTTTTGCTAAGGTTGGAAATTTATAATATTCTTGTCTCAAAATTTCTCAAAAGGGACAAAAGAAATCCAACATTAAAACCTCTTCAAAATTGGAAAAGTGCTTAGTTCAATAGGAGTAATAAGGTGTTAGAAAAGTTGATTTTTGATATTTACAAAACTTTACAAAATCAACCAAAAATTGAACTACATTTTACAAGAGCACTATATCATATTCCAAAATCACTAGGGAGTCATAAGGCATTCTACAAAACTTGATAATAATAGCATCTACCAAATATTATCAAGTTCTATATAATTGGGAAGATATAAGCTTTCTACAAAACCTAAAATTCCATTAGGTGTATATACTCTCATTACTAGGGAGACATAAGGAAGCCTACTAACCTAAGGATTAATAAAGGTTTTATCAAATCAAGCTTATATATTAGGGAGTTATATCCTGCCATATCTAAAACTAGGGAGCTATAAGGATGTCTACTTCTCAAAACACAACAAACACTAATAATTCCTTCAGAAAAGAGAAGGCCAGTGCCATAAAACTTGGGATCATGAATCTACTCATGAAATCTAAAGGAATGTTAGACCTAACTTCAAAGGTAATTCATAGTGAAGCCTTAGAAGATAACTTTGATACTATGGAATGTTATCTTCAAGCCCATCTCAATGAAGCTATTGACAATGGAAAAAGTGACATTTCACTTTCCTTAGACTTTGTGAGCATATTATACATGGCATTGCTCACATACAAACATTACAAGGATGAAAATGTAGAACAAAAAGGATTGATAGAACTACTCAAAAAGAAGATAAAATTAAATGAATCGTATCTAGGAAAACTTTTTCAATCCTCATGCAACATTGGTACTTCAAGTTCTACTAATTCAAGATCTTATTATGATGGCTTAAGTGGTTGTTCAGAAGCTTCTGTACATATTGAATATAGGAAAGGAGAATATTCCTTACAAGAACCAAGTAGCAACACAACCACCTATGAAAGCACAGAGACCGGATTCAAAGGCAAAGCTAGAGAAGAAGAAGAAGATGAAGCAGATAAAGGAGGAATACAATGCAAAGTCAATTGAAAGAAGGACCTTCAACTACAACTTACTTTGCATCATATGAAGACACAGATTACCTGTTGAACCTGATCATAGTAAGCAATGAAGGAGAATACAAATTCCACTATCCAATGGAAGAAGATCCACATTGAAGACTAAAGTCTTCAATACCCAAATAATGTAATACAAGGGGTGTTAGAAATAGATTATATTACATCATTTGGGTCATGTAAATGTACCTTCCTAGGTACATACTTAGGACATTAGATTACTTTAGGGGGAAGTTATCTAGTTACTTCATGCAATGTAATAAATGCACAAGTGTCAATGTGCAAGTTGTATATGTGCAAGGTGTCCCTTGCACAACTAGGTAGAGTGTTGGCCAAGGAACCTATCTTCCTATATTCGTAGCTTCTATTTGTTTTGGATAATGCTAGCTCATTTACCTGATGATCTAGTGCAAAGTCTCCAACCATGTTTAGCTAGAAGGGCTCTATTTAGATCTCTCAACTTTCTCAATCCAAGACCCCCATTCAATAAAGGCTGGCAACAGGTATCCCATGCTACCAGATGCATACATGTTTTGCATTTAGTGCCATACCATAATATTTTTTTTGTAATCTTTATAAAGTCTCTTCCACTTTCCTTTACATCCTTAGGAAAGACATGAAGTGAATTGGGAGGTTTTAAAGCGTGTGTTTAAAAAGTTGTACTTTACCTGCAAATGATAATAGAGACCCCTTCCAACCTTGAAGTTTCCTATTAAATTTACCAATAATTGGATTCCAAAGTTCATCTTTCATTTTACTTATAAACAAAGGCAAACCAAGATAGGTGATAGGGAACATTTCCTCCTTACAACCCAACACTTTAATTATATGATCTCTTTTGCTTTCCTCTGTGTTTAAAAAGATAATCCTACTTTTTCATAATTTATTTTTTGGCTTGTAGCTTTTTCATAAGAATCAAGGACTTTTTAAAACTCCAAATCTTCTTCCACTGTAGCTTCCCCAAGCAAGACAATATCATCCACAAACTGTTGATAGGACAAAGCTTCACCAATGGATGAATGTTTCAAACATTTAATATTACCATCCTTTCACTTTATTTTGAAAGTGCTTCCTAGGGATTTGCCATAATGATAAAGAGATATGGAGACAACAAATCTCCTTGCTTGATTCCTTCGATAGAAGGAAAGAACCCAACTGATTATCCATTTATCAGGATCAAAAAGTGGAGGTTAAAAATACACATACCAACCCATGCCCTTCTTTTTCACTGAAACCCATTCACTCCATGATTTTATCTAAGAAATGCTAGAAAACCCTATCATAGGTTTTGTTCATTTCCAGCTTAAGGAACATGCTTGAACCTTTCCTATTTTAAAGAGAGTGTTTTGTTTCATAAATGGTAATGATGCTTTCAGTAATCTGCCTGCTTGCCACATAACCTCCTTGATCTTCATTATTGATTGAGATGATTTTTTCAATCAATTGGCCAACACTTTAGTAAAATTTTTGTAAATTGTATTACGTAGGCTAATTGGTCTAAAGTCCTGTAATTTATCCGCTTCATATTTCTTGGGAATTAGAGCAAGGAATGCATTATTCTATTCTTTCAACAACTTACTATATTCTTGGGCTTCTTGGATTGCAGTGACTACATCTTCTCCAACAATATCCCAATGATGTTGAAAAAACCCAATGGAAAACCATCCGGTCCCAGAGCCTTGGATGCTCCCATAAAAAATACAACTCTTTTAATTTCCTCCTTAGAGATTACCTTACAAAGATATTCACTCATGCTATCATTAAATCCTTTGGGGACATTGTTAATGATGCTTTTTATTTCCATGTTGTACTCTATTTTTCTTTACTAAGAAGTATCTGAAAGAAAGTAATGGCCAGATTTTTAATATCATTTAAATCCTCATACTTTCTTCCATATTCCACCATAAGGTAGAGGATTTTATTGTTGTTCCTATGTTTCATAGTCGAAATATGGAAGAATTTAGTGTTTCTATCTCCTTCATTGAGCCACAATATTTTGGATTTTTTTTTCAATGAATTTCCTCTTGGGAAATGGTATCATGATATTTCGTAAGGAGTTGTTTTCCCTTTCATGCCACTCTGGTTTTCTACCTTCCCTCTCTATTATTTCCTCTATATCTTAGATATCCTTTTTAAGCTATTGTTTTCTTAAACCGATGTTACCAAAAACCTTTTTATTCTAAATTTTGATTCAATACTTGATGTTTTTTAATTTTTGGGTAATTCTGTACATAGCTGATCCTTGAACCTCCTCCTGCCACGAATATTTTATTTTGTTTGTAATTTCTAGGTGCATATTTCACATGAGCTTATACATAAAGGGTGCTCCTCCCTACGCCTTATTTTTCATATCCAACAGAAGAGGATTGTGATATGATCGTATTTTGGGCATACACATAAGTCTATGAATACTGATTATACTTAGCCAAATGTTAGAAATAAGAACTTTTTCCAAGCACCTTTGAATGTGATTATCCGCTATCCTTTTTTTTGTCCACATAAACTTACCTTTACACATATCCAGGTCAATAAGATTATTATTCTAAATAAAATCATTGAAATATTGCATACCTTGACTAATGTTAATCCTCCCTCCATTTTTTTCCTCTATTCTTAATACTGTATTGAAGTCACCCAATACCATCCAATGCAAATTAATGAAAAGATTCCTTTGGAAAGAAAACTTATTCCATAGTTGAAATCTCTCACGATCATGAGCATAAACCCTTATCATTATCTAATAGAAGTTAGTTTTTTTATTCTTCTTAATCATTAAAGCACCTTCAAAATTCATTCTATCCAAAAGATGCAAATACCTTAAGAAGTACTTTGTGTTGGGTTTATGATCCATTTAGCATTTGACTAGACCTCTTTTTGAATAATGTCAAGTTTTTTGGTATCAATTTTAGATTTTTGAAGACAAACAATATCAAGTTTTACTTCCATGAGTCAATTTCTAACAATCCTTCTTTTCCTAGGGGAATTTAGCCCATGCACATTCCAAGAAAGGATTTTCATTTTTTTGTTTTGTTTGATGGGATTTTACCCTTAACCATCCATTCTTCATTTGGATCTAATTCTTGTTCCCTATTCTCTATTAATTTTTATTCTTCTTGTTTTGGGGGTCTTCCTTGCTTTCTTTTCCCATAATTGCTTGTATTCTTTGCATTTTTTGTATGTCTTCTAGGAGGATCATTCTCTCCCATTTGGTTACATCTTGGAGAAGATTCTTTTGCTACTGATTGAGTTGTTTTACCCAACTCTAGTATTTTGTTGAATCTTGTTTGCATACCCTCCTTAAACTGCTTTGAGTTTTCTATTATGCTTAGATCCTTCTGTTCCTCAGATTGTTTAGTTTTGTTCTGTGAATTTAAAACTTGATCTAATCCTTGCCATCCCTCTATTTCTTTGACTTTAAACCCCTAAAATCCTTCAATCTGATCCTTTTCCTATCCTAATTCCATTTGAGTGGATGGGGTATCCTTTACCATTTTAGTATCATCTACTGATATTTCTTCTTCGACTTTCAAATTTCTGTTTACATTCTCTATGCTGATTGCAATCACATTATATTGATGTGTATTTGTATCTAGATTTATATGATTTTCAATCATATTTATTTTCTTCTTATGGTTACCTTATTCATAATCATTTTATTTTCCTTGATTGAGACTATTATATTATTGATTAATGTTATTTCCAAAGCCACTTAAGTTTTGTTTCTCATTATGCTCTTCATCTACTTGCTGGTTTAGCTCTTCACATTTACTTGCATACTCCATTGTATTATTAGAATTCTGTTGTTCTTCCTTTTGCTGTATAGAAAATCTATTGCTAAATTCACTTTCTGCCTCTTCATTTAACTCTTGGTGAATTTCTTGGTATTGTTCCTTTTCTTGTGCCCTTCTTTGTGGGCTAGAAGTTTTATTTTTCATGTTTGCAATCCTCTGGTTTGTTTGATTCTCCTTTTGTTGCCACATCTTAGTAAATGTGGGTTATCTTTGAGCATGACATATCCCCTCCACATATCCAAACACTTTGCACTGCTTACACTATACCAAAAATTTTTCATATCCAACTTTTTGTTCGACATATTTTCTTTGTAGTGAACAAATCCTTCTTAGGATTTTATGGCCTCTTCTTAATTATAATTGGGTTGTGGATTGTATTGGGATATGTTCCCTCACAGCATATAATTTCATGGGTATCTTTAAAACTAGTTAAACTCGTTCTTTCTTTTTAGTTAATTACCTAATAATGGGTCAAGTAATATGGTCCAAAACATTCATGCAAATTGTCACATAACGTGATTTCTTTCTAGAAGTTTTATGTTCTAAGTAGCTGTGGACCTTAAGTATCTAAAGTTTTAAAATACTCCATTTCCTGTTTTTTGCATATCCCTTATATGTCTGAAACTTGATACATGACAGATCTATGCACCTATTTGAGCTCCATAATTTGTTTGATTTTGAAGTGATCATCCATCAAACATATATTCTTAAAAAAATAAAAATAAAATATGACACTGAATGGAAATTTACATGCTCAGTTCTATTTTCTAGGTTTTGAAAAAATATTGTTACTCTTCATTAATTTCCTTCCTATTTTGCTGTTTATGTTAAGCAGATTAAGCAACCTCAATTGTTGTCATGAAGGTAAGCAGATTTTAGTCATGATGCTTTTGGCCACCATTTAGATAGTGGAATGAATTGGCCAGCTTAGCTGGGAAAGAACTTCTGTGATATCATAAGGACTCATGGCAAGCAAGGCAATTTGCTTCTCTACTTCCTAAGCTTTTGCTACAATTACATTCACGTTAAAAGTGGTTATTTTATTTATCGCATCTTTGAGAACCCATGATGAATTCAAGTACTCTAATTTTTTCTTGACATGAATGCAATTACATTTTATTATCATGTTAAATAATATTTGATGCTATGGTACATGGTGTAGGGCTCTATACTAACGTTAAGAACTAAAGCTCAAGCATAATATTGCTCGATGTGATGATCCAAAATATTTAACTGCGTGAGCTAGTCGTAGGATTAGGACATTCCTGGAAGAATAAGCGATATCAGTGTTTATCATTACTTTATATAGGTTACCACTGTCTGTCAAAAAAAAAAAAAATATTATGCTCTTCTAAGTCATTAGTTTTTCTCTAAACCAAACTATTTCAATCTTAATTTGAGGCTTGAGTCTAAAATAGAGATTACCATAAATCAACTTTGGCTGTTTGGAACATATAAAAGTTGGCATTGATTGAACTCGTTCATGACTACACTTCGTAGCACAGGGACCTTGGGAAGATATCAATATAATATTGTCTTCTATATGAGATTTATATTTATTGCTTTCCCTATTCATTCAAATAATAACATCTGAAATTTGCTGGTGAGAGTAAGCATGGACCGAGACACTAAATGTGGGAGTCAGATTTGCCTTTGGCCTCAAAATGACAGTGGTTTTAATGATTGGTATCTGAATTGTCAAGATTGTTTTTATAAATTTATCGATGGCCTTTTCCAGGAAAGTAAAATGCATACTTATTTTGTGTGACAACAATATTTGGAAAATACATGCATAAATGTGTTAGTTCAGCAGGCCAACAAGATCTTAATGCAAGTTCCAATTGTTCACATATTGTGCAGGGCATGGAATAGTTCCACAACCTTTTTTTTTGGCTTATTTAGAGCTGATGCAACAAAAGACATGATTCTATGTATTATCTAAATTAACAGTTAACATTGGACCTTTAAAACAAGAGTTCATACCACAATCATGTAATGTCACCTGGATTTAGCATCCGTAATAATTATTATATTTTATTATATTGTAGTAGTGGTTACGTTTGAATACAGACTTATAACACATGGAAACTATATGAACAAAAATACAAATTTTTTAGTTAAGTATGATGAAGTATGATATGAGGTCGAATGAGGGTTATGATTTAAATTTGTTTTTTAATAAAATAATTAATAAAAAAATAAAATTTAAATATTTATTTAAATTGTTAAATTTATATATTTAAATTTTATGTTTAAATAAATGTTCATAAACTTTGATTTTGATACATTGTCCATCATATTGTCTTGCATGATGAAACTACTAATATCCATGCATTCTTTTTTTTATTAACAAGCTCCCACCTTACAATGGTTAGTAGTTTGAACTTATTTTTTATTTATTTATTTTTAAGTAATACTTTTTTTTATTAACAAGCTCCCACCTTACAATGGTTAGTAGTTTGAACTTATTTTTTATTTATTTATTTTTGAGTAATATTTTTTATACATATATTTACTATGGGGATTGAACTCGGGTCACATAATCGATAATGCCACAACCGATAATGCAAGTGGTGTCCTTGCTGGTAGACCACACTCACACGGGAATAACCATTATTCTTTATTATTATGTTAAAATAAAGTAAAATGGTTTCTAACATTTTATGGCCAATCATTGTGATTACTCATTATGGATGAGCATTCAAAGTAAAGCTTGATCCAAGAGATCATTGTTTTTTTTTTTTATACATAGAAGCAATGGTTACAATCACGATTTTTTAGTAACTACTAGCACAGCTGGTAGGGTTCAAACTATCTGCGAAGGCTCCCAGGACTTCCATTGTCTCGTTGATGGTAACCTGACGTGAGATGGGGACCGTCGGACGCATAGGGTTCGCACCGTCGTCGTCAGTCTGGTTCAAACACGTGGCATGAAGGTAGAGGGACCATCGGACAAGCAGGAAACAGATCGCCGTCTTTAAACAAGTGCAACACGCAGAGGAGTCGGGTCGGGTTACTGGCTATGAATGGGCACGCCCGAAGAGATCATTGTTTTTTTATATCAACTTAAAATAATGTCATTTGTTCTATTTAATGAATTTCATCATTTCAATTATATATAAATATAAAAGACATATAGTTTATTATAATTTTAATATATTTGATTTTTCTTTCTATTTAGAAAGTTTTTTCTAATATTGTTAAAAAATAATAAATAGATATGAAGATAGTGTATCATTTTATTAGAGTCCACACGACCACTCAAAGTATCTACTAAAAGATCCATTTATCAAAATAAAATATTTTAAAATGCTATAACAACATATTATCTATTTTGAGAATATCATGTAAAAAAGTCTAGCAAACCTAATCATATGCCTTTGTTCATATTTAATTTCATAACCATACCCCGCTTTGTGTGGAATGAAGAGAATGTATAATCTCCTATGCAATTATTACATCTTCAATAATTTGTATATCATGAATAAAACTACCTTGTTTTTCTAAGATAAGATAATTTAGAGGGCTTTTCAATTTATATATTTGCCATAATTTTTGAAATCATCTTATAAGTCATATTATAGAGGCTTATTGGAGGAAAATTATTAAAATATTTTGTCTCGTCTTTCTTGGGAACCAATATAATAAAGGTGAAGTAACCTCACTTATTGTAACCTTCCTTTTCTAGGCCTTTTCAACTGTAGTGAACATATCACTCTTTAACAAATATGAAAATATGTGAAAGTAAATAGTAGAAAATCTACCATGGCCAGATGACTTGTTAGGATGGAAAGAGAATGTACTTCCTTTATATATATTTTATTTATCAAGCTTTTATTTTATCCCTGTGTGATAATTGATGGAATATTCTTACCTTATTCCTTTTTATCTTGTCCAACATTTGACAAATGATGTTTGAGATAATTAATTACCTGATTCTTGATATCGTCTTGCTTTATATTTATTCCATCTAAAATTGAAATTTTTTTATGCGATCAATTTTCTTTTGTTTATTTTGGCTATAACATGAAAAATATGGTGTTTCTACCTTCTTACTTAAGCCATCTCTCCATAGATTTTTATAACCTATATGAATCCTCCTTTTTCAATACATTATGATAATTAGAAAGTAAAAATTTTTCTTGAATATAAAAATCCTAGTCCATTACATGGACTTCAACTATCTCTTATAAAAGTTTGAGCTTGGATTCAATTTCCTCCTTTTCTTTGAATATGTTACATAAAAATAGATTAGTCATTCTCGTGAATGACTAATCTATTTTTTGACCAGTCATTCTTTTGTTTGGTTTATTTAAAATAAAACTAATTCTTCTAATGTAGAAAATACAGCTTCCAATGGCTTTTGCTACTGCAACCTTCCCAACCATAATTCCCTTCAGTTAGGCACCTTCTAGGTAGGCAAGGATGGGACCTTGCACAGAGAAAAAATCATGGGTTTCATCATTTCTATGGTTCTTTCTCTAAAGGTAAGGTCTTGTTGGCATTTTTGCCACATTGATCTTGATTGAAATATTGATGCTTATATTGTTGCAGATCTAACCTCTATTTTCAGTTTTGATGCGGTTTTGAGCAAAAAAGGAGCGAAAAATGGCTAAGTCTAAAAACTGCAGTGATTCGCTGACATGTCGCGAGAATCGCGGTCAACGCGGTCAACGCAGGCAGGTTGGGCGGAACCGTCGCGATATCGCGACGTGTTCCGAAATCGCGGGTCGGTCGGCTTCAAAGACTCAAGTTGAAAACTTGCAGCGCATCGCTGACAGGGTCCAGAATCGTGACGTCGGGAGCTTCGAGGACTAAGGTGCAAAAATCGCAGCGACGCGCTGACGTTTTATTTTCGTGATGCAGTTGTTTCAAAAGACTCAAGTTGAAAACTTGCAGCGCATCGCTAACATGTTCCAGAATCGCGACGCTGGCGGCTTCGAAGGGGCAAGTGCCGAAACTTGCAGCGATTCGCTGCATGTTCGAGCAGAGAAGAGTCAAAGATGAAAAGTTGCAGCGCATCGCTGCACTTTTTTAGGAAGGGTGCCTGCAAGGCAAAGATGCAGCGCATCGCGACGAAAAATGGCAAATGGTACGGAGAAAGAAATGCGTAGCGATATCGCTACCCGTAGCGAAATCGCGGGGTTTTGACCAGAAAGACAAAGTGCCCGAAACATGTAGCGATATCGCTACATGTTCCGTTTTCGCGGGGCAGAGCGCAAGGAAGAACCAAGAACCGAAACATGTAGCGATATCGCTACATGTTCCATTTTCGTGGAGCAAAGCGAAGAAAGGAGCCAACGACAAAAAGACGTAGCGATATCGCTACAGGTGCCATTTTCGCGGGTCTTCAGCAGCGAAGCGTACGACATAAAAATATGTCGTGATTTCGCGACCCGTCGCGTTTTCGCGACCTGCGCATTTTCCCGCCAAGTGCAGTATGAACGGCCCGAGAGGTTTTTCTCGATTTCCGAGTATTTAATACTGACCCGAATTAAATATTTTGTGGATTTCCAAGGCAGTCAAGGTCGAAGAAGCACCCAGGCCACCAAAATTAAAGTTTTATTTATTCAAAGCTGCTGTTCGTGGATTAATTCAACGGTTTTCATGCACATGTTCGAAAGCTCAAATTTAATGAAGGACCGCGAACGTTTCATCGCATTTAATTTTTGCTTCTTTAACGTTGTGATTAAGGGGATCATGTTCCTCGTTTCCTTCACATAATTGTAGATCTCAAGAAGGTCGGTTTCAAATATTAAATGCTGCAAAGAGGACGGCCCTCTATAAAAACCAATGTAATTTTCATTTACAAAGGTTGGAAAAGTTCTCTGCTAGAAACTGAAGTGCATTTGCAGGAATAAAAGACTTGACTTCTGATTTTTCAAGCAACGCTTTGGGTGATTTCCTTTCTGTCTTTGTTGCATTTCTAATCGCATTATTATTCTTTAACGACTGTTGCGTTTAAATTCTGCATTCTGAATTTAAATACTGCTGTAAGAATATAATCTCTGGAGTGTAGTTTTGGAGGGTTTCTCTGCGTACATCGTGCGAAAGTTAGGTTGATAACTTTTATTGCTTGCTGTTGCTGCACTTTAAATTTCCTGCTGCTATTTTCTGATCTCATCACTTCGGCCTGTGGCCATATTTCCCATTTCTTTCTGCAACCTTTTAAATCTCTTTCCAGCAACCCTATCTTAAACCCAATTTTAGAATAGTAGAGGGAACCAGCCCACTCTGTTGGTCTGGGAGCCATTTATTGCTTCCAGCCTTTCAATGTTGGCCGGGTCTAGGGCGCACATGTAAAAATCCTTTCCTGTGGCAGATTCGTGACCAACAGGTCCTCTCTATACGCCGGAGCCCTTTATTTCTAGGATATGAAATAACTATGTTATTGGTAACTTGTACAATTTACCACCTCCAGCTCTACTCCCAAATTATCAAGTAAAAAATATTCTCATGATAAGATTTATCCATACAGTGACGACATGTAATTATGAGAGTTGGCCAGGTAGCTAACCTTGTGGGTCCGTTCTCGCAGCAATAGAAGCATAATTTTCATTTGTGCTTCTTTCGATTTGCATGATTTCCTCGCTCAATGGATTGATGACCATTCGCTACCAATGAGGAATTGCTTTGCATCCTACATCAAGGTGATTGGATTCACATGAATACATCAATCACATACATGAATACATCAATCACATACATCGATGGACGAAGAAGCTTGGAAACCCCAACAAAATAGGGGTTCAACGAAAAAACCCAAAGGCCAAGGAAAAAACCCCAGAGGACTAGATGGTCCCTACACCAACACCCAGTCCAACTGGGAAACCACAACGTCACAACTACCACAAAAATATATGGAAAATAAGACTCTGTAGCCACAAACTCCAACCACACCACCCGAGCACTCGACACCCTGGCTCGATGCCAGCCAAGGAGAGCGGCCAACAACTACTACAACATCAACATCCCAAAATCACCCCTAGTGGGTTTGAGTCAGCCTTTGACCCAATCCCTCCCTAGGGACCTCGACCAAATATTCAGTGGCATACCAAACCCATAATAGATGCAGAGCCAATTGACCAAAACCCCAACTAACAACCAACCAAAGCTTGACACTCACCAAGCCAATAGGTCAAATGCCAAATAGAGGACCATCAAATGGAACAACCTGAATAATAAAAACTTCAAATAACCCCCATAGGTTGGACTAAAAAGTATCTCTATCCCCCTCAGGGTCCTTAACCATATCTACAAAGGCTTGCCACACACACAAGAGATCTAGAATGAACCAGAAAGGCCACTCGACCAACAAAGATACTGCAAACCCCCAAAGCAGAGTGAACCAACCGTAAGGAACCACCAGATAAGATTGGAAAAAATATGGGAACCTCCTGCTCAGAGGGATCAACGTGACGGAGATGAAGACGGAGCGGGAGATTCCTGATTTTAGTTGCATATCATTGACATAAATTTAGTAATAATTAATTGTTATTTTATATTTTATTTTTAGTGGCATATTATTATGTTGGAATTTCATTCCACTTTGATACTTCTTCTTGTTGAAGGGTATTAAATGTTTGAAACCTTTTTAAATTATACAAAAAGGGTGTGTGAGATTAGCAAAACCTGTAAACCAACACACGAACCATCATGATTAGGAGTGCACAAGAGTGTCAAAAAAATTCCACAAAAATACATATAACAACCACTAAAATAGTGTCAAATATGTATTCAGAAAGAAAAGAGCCGAGAAATCACTGAAATGTGGAAGGCCTGAAGTTTTCCTCCATAAGGTCATAAATCCATCCAACGGTTGAAGAAGTCAAAGCCTCGCAACCATCAACAATAGTACCACTAATAGTACAGGTCTGTACATTTGGTACAATTTCACCCCAACTAGGGGCATCATCTTGCTCAAGAGGTCGAACATACCAACCAGAGGTGGGCGAGATGAGCCTCCAACTCCAGAGTCTTCACATTTGAGCTACGGGGAGGGACTAGGACCAGTATCTAGTAGTAGAGGGCTACGATTAGTGACAATGTCCCTGGTGAGTCGACAACTAGGACCTAGAAGGGGAAGTAAGAGGCACATGACTCATAGCGTAGGGCACATTCTCCCAATGATCCATGAGGGTATGCAAGTATTGCAGCTCCATATGTACTTTTCAACTTGTACTTGAATTTATAACTAGCACTCAAAGAATATAGAATATTTATCAGCAATAGAGAAGACACACCTGATATCTTGCTGAGAAAAAATAGCTCTATTTTAGGACTTCCAAAGATAAAATAGGGTACCAATTCTAAAAATATTCTAAACAACACCCAATTTGAAGGAAAAACCAATAGTGTCACCCAAAATAACATGCACCCAGGTAAAATCCTCTTGGATAAAAGGTCTAAAAAATTCAATAAGCCAATCCTAGGACGATTGAGCCCGATCACAAAACAAAAAAAAATGCAATAAGTCTTTTGCCTATTCGTAAATCGGGCAAATGGAGTTATGAACACCCAGATGCTTGAGCCTATTGCCAATAGGCAACCCCTGGTGAAAGAGGCTCCAAGAAAAAAACTCTGTTTAGGTTCAATATAAGTAGCCCAAACAATTCGAAACCTCTTATTCCGCTAGGAGGGAAGAGAGACTAAGTCTCATATTAGAGTGATCTTATAAACCATTGGAGCTTGTGGGTGAGCCATTTGTAACCTAGATGAGATTTATATTGCAAAACAGGAAGCTCCTCAGGCCAACACTAATCTAACCACCAAGGTTTATGAAAATTCTTATGCAGTTTGCACCAAATAGAAAATGTAATACTATTAATAACTACTTCATAAGTATCTCTATCACTAGGATTTAAATTGTGAATTTGACAAAAAAATTCCAAGGTATCCAACTCCTGGTATGTCGAAAGAAGAAATAAAAAATGGAAGCAATACCACGCTTATAGAACCTCTACGCTCTAACCCACTGCACCAGAGCTAGGGGAGATCCCTGCCAAGTGATAACAAGAGACCACCAAATATTCATGAAAGACAAAGAGACACCTACTTTGTGAAAACTCCCTTTCCAATTGAGCCAGGGTTTGAAGGCCTACCAAGTTTTCCAAATAATCTGAATGACAAAAGAACCTTTAACTTTAATAGGGATAGGGACAGTAAGAATGGATTGCAATCCCACCCCTTTACAAATTTTCTTCCCCTGAAGCAAACCAAAAGAAATGCAATGTATGACCAACACTTTCCAAGATTCATCCCCAATTAAATATTGAGTGATCCATTTAGCACAAAGGAAAAAACCTTATCGATGAAAATCAAACAAACCCATACCTCCACAGTCCTTGGACAAACAACAGGCTACCTAATGAAAACCTCGTTTGATAGAGTCTTTGGCCCACACGAAATTTCTCAGAAGCTTATCCAATTTTTTATAACAATATTTGGATGAAACCCAACAAGATAAATAATAGAAATGGGTAGTGGCTAAAACCTTAGAACAAATATGAAATTTTCCCACCAGAGAAATTTTCTTACTAGTCTAGTAAAAAAGCTTCTTGTCCACTTTCTCAATAACATGCTGCCATAATTGAGCAAAGGAACCATGAAATGCGAAAGGAATTTCAAGAAATTTAAATACCTCACTTGGTTGAATCCAAGTCCATTGGAAATGATGCAGCCAACATGGCAGCTAGGATTGAGATTGCCAAAAATAGGAGTTTTTTTTCCATTGAATAGAAGAACCAGAGGATAAATAGAAAATATATAAGAAACTAATAGATAAGGAAAGGGATTTCTCATCTTATCGAAGCGTTAAAATAGAATCATCAGCAAAATGACCATTGACCAACTAACAATCAGAATTGAGGAGAGCAATACCCCTGATTAATCCTTGATCCACCTTATGGGCCAACAAATAGCCAAAAGTCTTTGCAGCAAGAATGAAAAGAGATGGAGCAAGAGGGCACCCTTGTATTACAGAGTGACCAAGAGAAATTGACTAATATTGACTATTATTCAAAGTAAGAATAGCAGAAGCATCTTGAAATAACATAAGAACGTTGCTCATAAACACTAGCCCAAAGCCCAAAGCCTGAAGCATGGCAGTGATGAAGTCTTTCTCAAAGTAAATCTTAATGAATAAAGCATCTTGTTCAGAATTTCTTGCCCACTCCATACCTTTCCATATAGCAAGAACATTATCAAGAATGTATCTTCCCTGAACAAAGCCAGTTTATTCAGGTCTAAAAATCAAAGGCATGAGAGATTTAAGCTTAAGTGCAAGGGCTTTGGCAATAATATTATAGCTCACATTAAGCAAGGTGATCGACCTCTAATTAGTGATGAGCTTAGGGTATCTAGACTTAGGAATAAATTTATCACTGCCTTTGTTAATAATGGAACCCAGTGAACCACATTGCATGGCTTCAAGATACACTTTGTGGAGATCAAAACCAAGCATATCCTAGAGTTCTTTGTAGAATTCACATGGGAAGCCATCAAGACCAGATGCCTTATCATTGGCCATGAGTGATAAGGCATTTTTAGATCTTCCAGAGAAAGAGGAGTGTCACAAAATATTATTTGGTTAGGAGAAAGCTTATTGGGGACAACAATGGTACAATCAGTAAGAGCTTGCCTTCTAGCATCATCAAGGGGTTGAGAAGCAAAAATACCTTGATAATGTGAAACAAAAGCTTTGATAATGTCTGGAAGGTCTGTGAATCTCTACCCATCAATTTGAATGGCTTGAAACTAGGAATACTGGGCAGGAGGTCTGAGGCATTAAAAAAAATATTTGGTCACTCTGTCCCCTACTTTGAGCCAATGCATTTGAGCACGTAATTGAGAACCCTTGTATTCATACAAAAAAATGTTTTTTAGCTCATACTGAGTGGAAGAAACTTGGGACTAAGAAAGAGAGTTGAAAGGAGAGGCTTCAAGCTTAAGACAGGCTTTGGATAGTTTACTCTGCAAGGTAAACTTAGTCTGTTTCCATCGCTTTGCAACTTCAAACCTAGAGTTTGCAACACCTTAGTGGTTCGTTGAATGATAACATTGTTGGAAATATTGAGCATATTGAGTTGTCATTGATTTCAAAGGTGAAATGGTTGAGAATTATCTTCAAGGTTGAAATATTAAAGTGTAAGGAAAATATCTTCAAAGGGTACATGAGACAGTGTCAAAGGTACAAAAGTTGTCAAGGCAAAAATATTCTCCATGGTTGTGTTTGCAAGAAAAATACAAGGCTTTATTTGGTTAGAAAAAGTTCTAATTGCAAAGGCCCAAAGGTTAAAAGTTTAAATTATAATATTTAAATCTTTTAGATTTAAATTATTATAATTAAATAAAAGTTAAAAAAAAGGGGCGACAAAGAAGCAAAATAAAAAAAATTATTATTATTTCAAAATTCTAGTGCTCAAATCATGAAATCAAAGGGCAAGGACATATATGGAGCATAAATTATTTGCGAAGGCTAAGGTTTTAGTGCAAGCACCATTTGAAATATTCCATTCAAATTTCATTCGTGGAGGTAGAGAGGACAGAAAGAACAAAGGCACATGTCTTTAAAGGATGAATTCACAATTCAAAAGGGAGTGCACATGGTGGAAGTTTCATCTGGGAAGCTAGCCCAAACAGTAGGGAGTCCCTGTGCTAATTCACTTGTAGAGAAGAGGTCACGGGTTCAAGGTATGATAGGGTCATTTTTGGTGAAGATTTTTGTTGAGACAGATATAGCATCATAGAGGTAGATTGAAAGCATTATTCATGCACTTTGGTTGTTGTGTGGGTAGCTAGCCCATGTGGTAGCCTAGCTTGTGCTAGGGCACAGGCCAGCAAGAGGTGGCAGGTTCGATTTGCGGTGGCTGCAATAGTGAGGGCACAAAATTTTTGAATTAAATTTTTTCTAAGGTCTAAGGTATGTGCTCCATTTGCTTGCATTAGGGAGTCATAAGGTTATAAATTTTGCTTTATCATTTGGGGTCAAAGGACAGTGTGAAAAATTAAATGCAGATCTTTATGAGTGGTTGTATAAGGTGCATGAGATAGATTTAATTTTGTGATTCACACCTTGAGATATTGAGTGCATTGAAAATCATTTTATTTTAGTAGGAGGTATAAGGTGTATGTGGTTAATTTAAATAATTGTAATTTGTACCTTGGGTTATTGAGTGCTATAAAAACATTATGGTGTGTTGAGAATTATTTCTTGTGAAAGAAGGAGTTATAAGGTGTTATTGTGGTTTGATTTTTGATTGTAATTTTTGTATGGTGGAAAAGAAATTTTGAGGGTTTTTTTTATAATTGTTAATGCTTCATTTTTTAGAACAAAAGGAGAGTCATAGAGCATTATTTTCAGATTCTATTGTGCAAATTTTTTAAGGAGAAATTTAATGTGGATGATTTGAAAAGGAAATCTACCAACCAATTTTGAAGTGGCACTTTGAAAGGGAAATTCTTTTGAGACAGGTTTTGAGGACACATCTTCATCAAGGCAGTTTTAGAGGTATGTGATTCAATTCCTTCTTAAGGTTTTTTGAGTTGTCATGTGTTTGGATAAATAAGGTTTGATTGAGTATGAATTGCCTTGAGTGAACCTGAAATAAAAGTGCAAGTTTTGAAAGTAAATTTGATGTGCATTTGTGATTGATTGAAGTTGAGAGTAATGGTGCATTGCCTTGATTGAAATTGGAAATATATAAGTTAGGGTTTGAGAACAAAGTATACATCATTGTTGAATGAATTTGGAAAAACATGTGCTCAGGTTTGAGAAAACAATTATGCATTAGTGATGAATGAAACTGGGAATATATGTGAAATTTTTGAGTACATATGAGCAAGTGTGTATATGCAAGAATTGGAATATTATGAGAATATTTGAGCAGAGTTATGAGTAGAATTATGAGCATATTTGAGCATAGTTGTGAGCATATTTAAGCAAGAGTTATGAGCAAATTTGAGCGAGAATTATGAGCATATTTAAGCAAAGTTATGAGTAGAATTGTGAGAAGATTTGAGTAGAGTTGAGAGCAGATTGAAGAACATAGTTGAGAAAGCCTTGTGTGCAGGATTGGAGTAGCTTTGAGTAGAGTTAAGAGTAGGTTGTAGAGAAGAGTTGAACAGGTCTTGTGTGAAGGCTTGAAGCAGATTTGAGTAGAGCTGAGAGAAGGCCTAGATAATATTTGAGCAAGCCTTATGTACAGGATTAGAGCAGAGTGTTGAGCAGACTTTGGATCAAACCATAGCAAAGGAGATAGTGTTCTCCTATGGATAGAGGTCCATAAACCAGAGTTGATGGGATAGTGTTCTCCTATGGATAAAGGTCCACAAACAAAATTTGAGGGGATAGAGGTCTCCTATGGATAGAGTTACACAAACCAAATTTGAGGGGATAGAGTTCTCCTATGGATAGAGGTCAATGAACTTGAGCATAGGGAATTGGTGTCTCCTTTGGATAGAGGTCCATAAACATTGTAATAGGGAATTGGTCCCCAAGAGATTTGTTGAGAATATTTAGACGAAATACTTTCTCCATGGATGTAACCCACATTGGATGAACCACGCTTAATCTGTGTCTCTCATGTATGTGATGATTTGTGTATTACTTTATTACTGCCATTGATGATATTTATTAATACTGCTTTGGAAAGATATTGCAATTGATAACATTGGATAATATTGGTTGGAAAGAAAAGTAAAAGTTTATCTTATACTGTTCACCCCCCTATCAGTATAAGCTTTTGTTCTTCAATTGATATCAAAGCCGGTTCCTTCATGAAAGCCTAACATCTTAAAGGTATATCCTACAGGAACACAAATGGCACATCAAAAAGGCTTTTCATTAGATAGAGCACCATTGTTTGATGGGACCAACTATGCTTTCTGGAGCATAAGGATGAAGACATTTATGATGTCACAGGGATACAATACATGACAATCAACTGAGGATGGGTTCACAACTCCTCCCACAGATGCAAGTGGTAAGAAACCATATGAAAGTAATGCCAAGGCAATGAATGCAAAAAATTAAAGATCCAAAAAATTATTAAAATATTTGTATTCACACAAAAAATTAAAGATCTAAAAAAATAAAAATCAAGAATTCAAACATTTTATTAAAATATGTAAATATCTATTTATATTAAATCAATTAAAATGAAACAAAAACTGAATTTGTTTATAAAATCTTAAACTTAAAAAAAAAATTGTAATCCGACTACAACCCTCGGTTTTATTAAAAAAAACATTTATGCTGGGTTCTGAAATTACTTCTAGTTTGAAATCATGATGGGCTTCTTCATTAGCATAATAAGATGACACACTTCATTTTCCTCTGCTATAGTTCAGATGTCAATAACATCTTCGAAGACATATCAGATTCCAAGTCTTTACCATAATAAGATGACACACGCCATACACCTATCTCAGATGTTCCCTCAAATTTCAAGATTTACCCTCTTAAAAGAAATTCGACCAAGTTGAGGTGGACCACACCTCACCTTGAAATATTACTAAAGGTTTGATAGCAACTGTCACACACCAGGTCAACTTACCTGGTTGTCCAAAACAACACTGACAATGTTTTTGATCAAACTTACAAAATTTTTATGCATAATGCATCATGCATAAAATTCTTGTAAGTTTTATAATTTTTTTTTGGATTTGATAACAATTGTCACACCCAAATCAATAGAAGAAATGCATCATGCATAAACTTTTTGTAATTTTGATCAAAAAAATTTGGACAACCAGATTTGATAGCAACTGTCACACCCAGGTCAATAGACGAAATGCATCATGCATAAAATTTTTGTAAGTTTGATAAAAAAATTTGGATTTAAAATTCTACTACCAAGAATTTAGTCTTTCCATCAATAAAAATATCTAAAATTTTGGATTTACAAATAACACAAAACTTAGCCCATAGAAAATTTTCAAAATAAGTTTCAATGATAAATTTATGCATAGATATTCTGACATGACCTCTCTTACCTACTAAAGTAAGAAATCCATGTCTATAAATTCTAAAAGTTCCAAAATTATAAATAAAAATTAATTTAAGATGTTATAAACAACACTAAGATATGTATGGATTTCTTTAGACAATATGGCTTTCTATAGATATATGTGCATTTATATATGTATGGATTTTATCCTATATATATTACATCTCAATTCAGATGATAGTCTAATGACTAATAACTAGCAAAAATCAATCTCATTGTGCTTAGTTTCTTATTCATAGTTAATTTCATATGTTATATAATCTAATTATTTTTTATTTCTTATATCTTGAACATAACTTTAGATCCTATATCATATGGATGTATTAATATATCATTTGTGTTGACTGAATAATGATCATTTATTGGAAATTTTTTATTTTTATTTATATTTTAAGATTGTAGTTTGATTTTTCAAGTTATATTATATATCCATGTAATCTTATGATGTAGTTTGATGAAAAAATAAAAGGTTTGATCATTGGAAAGTATGAAATTCAAACATTTCTAAGAGACAAAAATTGATTTATTTGAAGATGAAAATTATACAAAGCTAAAGGACACTGCAATTATAGATTACAAAAATTTTTTTAGATTAGATATCTAAATTTTTGAACCTAGGTAATTCATCATTTTTTTATAATTTTATTATATTTATGACAACTGTATTGATACAAGAGTACCCATGGGATGCATTTATTAAATTATGTGAGACAAAGAACATAAGCACACAAATTCACTTAAGGAAAATTTATTGATATGAAGATACAACTAAAATTATTTGGAGAATATAAATATCTCATGGATGAATTATCATTAGTGTACACAAAAAAACTCTTAATCTATATTCTTAAATGTAAGTCATCTCTCCTTTCAAACCATGGCCTATTACCCATGATTTTATATTGGATTTCCAAGCTAAAGGAGATAGTAAGAAAAAATCTATTTACAAGAAAATTCATGGAGTCATTTGAATTCAGTCCTCACTTCCATTTAATCCAATAACCTTCTAAGGACATCATACATGGAGCTTACACATTAACCGTCTAGTATACCATCTACTACTTGGATATAGATTGCCAATGATTTTGTCCTCCTCTTGTCTACTCTATGGTAATTATGGTTTTCATAAATGACTTTATATGCGTAATTCCAAGCATTTATTTATTTATTTACATAGGAGAATCAGTAACACCATTGGATGCTGCCACTATAAACCCTAGCCCATTGGGTTAGATGAAGTAAACAAGACCCCCAACCCTCCAAGGCATTGAATTGGGTAGTTACTCACAAACACTCGACCATTACCATCCAACATATACCCAATACCAAGCATTTTTAGATAATAATATTTTACCTTTCAAATTCATTTTAAAATCCGTTTTTAGATAATAATATTTTACCTTTCAAATTCATTTTAAAATCCGAAACAAAAAAAGGTCATGATCACTCTTTTCTTACACTCACTCCATATTCATATATTAATATTTTTACTATTAAAAATAAAGGTATAATTAGATATTATATTATTGTTTATATATTTTTAAATAAAAAAAATTAAAAAGTTATTATTTAAATAATAATAATAATTTGTTAACTATCATGATATAAAATATTTATTATTATATATAAATAAAGAAATATAAATAATGAAAATTAAATAAAATAGTTTCCAATTTCATAAAAACTACTAATAGTTTTACAAGAAATTATACTTAAACACAATGGAATGATTTTTTTTTGGTATTAATTTAAAGAGAGGGTTTTGAAAGGGTCCCCACAACCTTATACATACAACCAAAATCTCAACCATAATAACAATCTCCAAAATATTATACCTATTAGGAATAACCGAGAGAGTTTAATTCCTAATAACCATAATGATTTCGAAGAGAACTTAGAAAAGCACAACGCTTTGAAGGTAAAAAAAACTCTAACAAACTTCGGTCAAAGGGCAAAGCGAGACCGAACACCCCTTCCAATGAGAAAGGTATGTCTGACTCCTCCTTACAAAAACAAAGCATCATGAACCTCTTTCCTAGCAAGGGAGACTACGTCATTCGGGACATCATTTTTCCACAACGAAAAAGTAGCACAGTGGACACCATGGTTGGCCAACATATCGGCCAATGCATTCCCCTCATGAAACACATGGTGAATGTTCACCTATTCAAAAGCGTACAACAATATCCTAGCTTCAACAATAATATTGAGAATGTTCCAGCTAGGTGTACACTCCCCTTTGAGCATCTTGATTATGTTCAAAGAGTCACCTTCGATTTCCACATTCTAAGAGCAAGCATCCGCTAACAATTTCACCCCCATATAAGCTACACGAGCCTCCACGAAGTGTGAATATTGGGAACCAAGGGGTTTAGAAAATGCCATGAGGATATCGCCATTCTCGTTTTGCACAATGCCGCCTGCTCTAGCCTTGTCGGGGTTACCCTTTGAGGCCCCATCAAAGTTGAGTTTCAGCCAATTGGGAGCCGGATGGGCCCACTTAATTTCTGTTCTAGGATCAGGTTCGAGGGGGGTGAGGAAGAGGGCTCCAACCCAATTTAAATTCCAAATCAACTTCGTTAGAGGAGGAGGGCACCTTGGGACGTTTACCCACAAAGGCAACCACGATATTCCTTGACGCTCTATTAATGATCTTAGTACCCACCTTGACAACATCGGTCTCAATGTCATTAAAAGCATGAGCATTCCATTCTTTCCACACCCCCCACCACGCATGGGGAAGCATAATTTTCCACAACCAAGATAGCCGTTGGGACACGAACGACGAACACCATTGAAGGATGTTGTCCATCAACGTACCTGGAAACACCCAATAAATGTTAAACCAATTAAAAATAAACATAAATACCTACCATGTGAACGGGCAATTGAGGAATAGATGTTGCATGGATTCCCAGTCCGATTTACACAGATAGCATCTGTTCACCATAATGCGACCCCTCTTTCGAAGATTATCCAAAGAAAGTATTTTATTTTGAGCCACTAGCCAGAAATAAATATTGATCTTTGGGATTAGTCTTTTAATCCAAATAAGATTCGCTGGAAAAGGAGCCTCATATTCCAGGATAAGGAAGGAATAAGCTGATTTCACAGTAAAGTCACCTTCAGCTTCCCCACTCCAAATCAAACGGTCTCTAGAATCGTCCTGTCTGATCGCATACCTGTTAAGTTCCACTAAAAGTCTCTGCCAACTGACCAAATCGTTCTGGTTGGACACCCAATAGGGATGAGAATTCCATGAACGTCTACCATTGACAATAGGCATATATTGGGAAACCCAAATTTTGCCTTCCTCCATCGCTTTCAAAGCAAGAGCCCTGATATTTGGGTCATCCAATAATGACTCTTCCCTCAACCAATGGTCTTCCCAAAACTTGACATTTCTCCCATCACCAATGATCCACCTGCTTTTAGCCTTCACAAAGTCCCTGATCTTTGTTAAGCTTCTCCAAAAAATAGAGCCTCTCGAGGAGAGATCGTCTGACAAGAAAGAATTAAATCTGTATTTCGCTTTAAGGATAGGATACCAAAATCTCTCGACGTTCGAAGCAACCAACCTGGCCGCAGCTTATCTGATGCTGCCATCTCAGACAAACTGGGTTCCGCTTGTGGTAACCGTAGCAGTCATATGTTCATCAGCCTTAATTTGGTTACGTATTCCTCAATCTCGATCGGCCTTAGAGAGCACTGAACAAGACGGCCTAGACTCTGTACAAACCAATGTGTAAGATTGGTATAGTTGAGAATCCTTTTGCTGAATTCAATCTGTCATGGTCTTATACTTATCAATGTATTTGGGTGTCTACTGCAAGAAGATCTAGCTTCTGCTATTATGTTCTTTCTTTTGTTTTCGTATTCTATTTGGTTTGTATATACGGATCAAGCAGATCATTTGCAGTTTCTTTATGAATACTGTGATGTAGCTTTTATATAGTTGGAACTAAGTCTGTAGGTATTTTTTTTATTGAGATAAAAACAGGAATTCCAGCATAGAACTCAAATGGGCTTTAATTGGGGCGCATTTTATAAATTATGTAATACTATCATCAAAGTACTTTCTATTTTTTTAAATAAAAAATTAAGGTTTGAATTTAAAATAGTAGATTCTATATCATACTTTCATGTATGTGAATAAATCATTCCATGACCACATTATAAACACGTCTTAAGATTTGGTTGACTTTAACAACTACTTTTATATTATTTTTAATAATAATAATTAAACAAATCTAATAAGTTGTTATAAGATTATTTTAAAAATTTAACCAATAAAAAATAAAGGGTAAAAGGACTAAATAGTTTTTTTTAGGAAGTATAGTGTACAATTTCATACCTTTTATCTTTATTTAAAGTTCCAATATCATAATTGATAGGCTACTCTTTCATTTAATTTTTTCTTTTTTGAAAATACATATTATAATCTACAATAAATATCCACTTCCTGACTTTTATAAATTATTAAATCTTATAATAAATATCCACCGCAGTTGCCCTAGTGGTTAAGATGATGGTTGTTATGTAAGTGGTTTTGTGTTCAAACCCTTTGGGGGTGGTTGTTGATGTAATTTGTAAACGTTCTTCTTTATATATAAAAAAAAATCTTATAAATTACAGAACACCATGCCTCTACATACATGTCATAAATTATTTAAATCCACAATCATCCATTTATTCAAAATTATTCATCAAAAATAAAGAATTTAAAATTTTAATGTTAAATACATAAAAAGTTAGCTATTACTAGTGGATCCTTAACCATCATATCACATATGAAATAAATTATTTGAAAATATATTAAGTAAGGGTTTGTTAAGCAATGGAAAAAAAGCTCCATCATACTTATCTACAAAGTTGAAGATAATAAGTATGTTTAACCTAGAAAATTAATAAATTGCTTACTATATACTAAAATACATAGGATTATATTAAAAAAAAATTATTTGATGTCTTAATAACAATAATATAAGAAATAAGAAATAACAAAAAAATATAATAATATAAGAATTAAGGTACAAGTTGGTTTCAAAATCTTAAGATTATCATTCAAAAAATAACAATAAAGGATATTTGCTTTCATATTTATTAATTATAAAAAATTTAGATTTTGTTATTAGAACATAACTCTCAAAATATAAGAAATATATCAACATATTAATTAAAATTAGATTTATAAAGTATAGGCAATATGTTGTAATGTATAAAGATTTAACATGTAAATGTATTGTAACATACATGTGGAACATGGATGTCTTATATCACCCACCCAATCATTTCTAGCATTTATATGAACATATTTGAAAATTATTTTAAGTCAAAAGATGCATTAGCATGATCTTGTTTGATCCAACCATCACTGTAACAACTGTGTATAGTCTAAATTTGAATTATTAGCATGAAGATGTCAAAGCTAGTTAAATAATATCCACTTTTTTTTAGTTTTCTTCTTTTAAATTTTATAAATGTGTTAATTTTTTTATCCATCAAATAGTTGCAAAAGATGGCCTCTTCCTCATGAAAAAGGTTCTTCAATAAAAATCTAAAACTATGAAAAATGAGATTATCCGAACATTGGAGGAATGGTTCTAGTCACATTGAGTCTATAATTTGGAGATACTATAAAAAGATAAATCATATCATGTTGAATATAAATTTTACACATATACTTTCTTTATATTTCTTAAGGAGTAGTGATCACCTTCACACTAGTAAATTTCTTTTATCTACAAATACATATACTTTCTTTTAATGTTAAATACATAAAAAGTTAGCTATTACTAGTGGATCCTTAACCATCATATCACATATGAAATAAATTATTTGACAATATATTAAGTAAGGGTTTGTTAAGCAATGGAAAAAAAGCTCCATCATACTTATCTACAAAGTTGAAGATAATAAGTATGTTTAACCTAGAAAAATAATAAATTGCTTACTATATACTAAATTACATAGGATTATATTAAAAAAAATTTATTTGATGTCTTAATAACAATAATATAAGAAATAAGAAATAACAAAAAAATATAATAATATAAGAATTAAGGTACAAGTTGGTTTCAAAATCTTAAGATTATCATTAAAAAATAACAATAAAGGATATTTGCTTTCATGTTTATTAATTATAAAAAATTTAGATTTTGTTATTAGAACATAACTCTCAAAATATAAGAAATATATCAACATATTAATTAAAATTAGATTTATAAAGTATAGGCAATATGTTGTAATGTATAAAGATTTAACATGTAAATGTATTGTAACATACATGTGGAACATGGATGTCTTATATCACCCACCCAATCATTTCTAGCATTTATATGAACATATTTGAAAATTATTTTAAGTCAAAAGATGCATTAGCATGATCTTGTTTGATCCAACCATCACTATAACAACTGTGTATAGTCTAAATTTGAATTTTTAGCATGAAGATGTCAAAGCTAGTTAAATAATATCCACTTTTTTTAGTTTTCTTCTTTTAAATTTTATAAATGTGTTAATTTTTTTATCCATCAAATAGTTGCAAAAGATGGCCTCTTCCTCATGAAAAAGGCTCTTCAATAAAAATCTAAAACTATGAAAAATGAGATTATCCGAACATTGGAGGAATGGTTCTAGTCACATTGAGTCTATAATTTGGAGATACTATAAAAAGATAAATCATATCATGTTGAATATAAATTTTACACATATACTTTCTTTATATTTCTTAAGGAGTAGTGATCACCTTCACACTAGTAATTTTCTTTTATCTACAAATACATATACTTTCTTTTAATGTTAAATACATAAAAAGGTAGCTATTACTAGTGGATCCTTAACCATCATATCACATATGAAATAAATTATTTGACAATATATTAAGTAAGGGTTTGTTAAGCAATGGAAAAAAAGCTCCATCATACTTATCTACAAAGTTGAAGATAATAAGTATGTTTAACCTAGAAAAATAATAAATTGCTTACTATATACTAAATTACATAGGATTATATTAAAAAAAATTTATTTGATGTCTTAATAACAATAATATAAGAAATAAGAAATAACAAAAAAATATAATAATATAAGAATTAAGGTACAAGTTGGTTTCAAAATCTTAAGATTATCATTCAAAAAATAACAATAAAGGATATTTGCTTTCATATTTATTAATTATAAAAAATTTAGATTTTGTTATTAGAACATAACTCTCAAAATATAAGAAATATATCAACATATTAATTAAAATTAGATTTATAAAGTATAGTCAATATGTTGTAATGTATAAAGATTTAACATGTAAATGTATTGTAACATACATGTGGAACATGGATGTCTTATATCACCCACCCAATCATTTCTAGCATTTATATGAACATATTTGAAAATTATTTTAAGTCAAAAGATGCATTAGCATGATCTTGTTTGATCCAACCATCACTATAACAACTGTGTATAGTCTAAATTTGAATTTTTAGCATGAAGATGTCAAAACTAGTTAAATAATATCCACTTTTTTTAGTTTTCTTCTTTTAAATTTTATAAATGTGTTAATTTTTTTATCCATCAAATAGTTGCAAAAGATGGCCTCTTCCTCATGAAAAAGGCTCTTCAATAAAAATCTAAAACTATGAAAAATGAGATTATCCGAACATTGGAGGAATGGTTCTAGTCACATTGAGTCTATAATTTGGAGATACTATAAAAAGATAAATCATATCATGTTGAATATAAATTTTACACATATACTTTATTTATATTTCTTAAGGGGTAGTGATCACCTTCACACTAGTAATTTTCTTTTATCTACAAATAAAGAAGGATATCTTATAGAGTGGAATGCATATTTATTTATTTATTTTCTAGAATTTATAACTCAATAAATTAAAAAAATAAAACATGTATATATCAATCTAGAGGAGGTCAAAATATATAAAAATAAAATTTTTGGACAATGCAATGTTGATGATATGTAGAATGATGTCACATATACATTTTGGGTCTACTAGATATTTTAAATCTATTTTATAAAATAGTAACATTATATTCCAACTACTACCTTAGAGGTTGAAGAACCAATAAATTTTAATAACTGAATCCTCCAAAACCCTTGATATGTAATGGAACATCAAAAGGTGCAATCCACTCAAGGATATGATTTGATTTCACTTTAGTGAATTGCTATTTTGTAAAAGTAGCAATTTTCTCTCTTTATAGGAGCAAATCAATCCCTTAATAGGAGTGAACCACTCATTATCAGGCCAAGTAGGACAAGAAAGTGGAAAGTCTAAGGAAACCAATTAGAAAGTGATATTTTATCATTTTTATGTCACCAATAACAAATTAAAATTATTTTCAATGGTTTAAGGATGATTTGGAGGCATGTAACATGGTAATGGTGCATCATTTTGCTAAATATACCCTTAAAGTAGTCGAATTACTAAATATATAAATTTATTATCCTAGATAACTCATAGGTGAATAATTTTCTATAAATAAGAGTTATGAGCTCCATTATAAATTTATTTTGGCAATTAAAGGAATCAAAATTTCACTCTATGACTCCATATTGTATTCATGCTCTAAATTTTGGAATATTAGAAATATTGTGCATGACATTTCCTTTCCAATTATGGCATTGCTCTTTAGGATCATTGAATGCATAGTGATTGTGGCACTACCCTTTTGCTTTTTGTTAGTCCCCTTCTATTATTTCATTTTACATTGTTAGAGCACATTGTTGTTACTTGATTTCTTCATGTGTTAACTAATCATGCTATTTCCTTGCTATGATTATGGTTATATTTTGTTTTATACAACTTACTTAAATCTCTCATGCCCTTACCTTAAAGCACTCTTATTTTTTCTAATTATTTTTAATACTTAGTTTAGATTAAGATTATATTAGATTATATCAGTGAGGATAATAAGGAGCTGGCCTAAATCTAGAGATCAAGAGAGGTATTATTCTCCTTATTTCAACTATTAATGGATTTGTGAGACACATACAAGTTAGAATTTTGGAGTTAAAGTGGCTCTTGGCATGTTTAATGGGACCAAGGGCTTTATTTCCACATTAAAATTAAGTCTAATCCATTTTATAAAATCAATGCATCTAATTTAATTAATTTAAAAGTATCCTTCAAAAATTTACTTATGAAATTATAGGTACCTTATGGAATGACAACTTTGTTACAAACTTGAGTAAAATCTTAAATCTATATTTTTACAAGGATAATCAAAATTCTAAAAATTTGACAAATTCACTTTATTTGTGGCTTTACATTGCAATTTTCTATTGGAAAAAACAATTTATAATTTTTAAAGAAATTTTATAAAGTTTCCATCAAATGAGCGATTCACTCCATCTGCCAAGTGATTTGTTAAATTTTCAAGAAAGAGAGGATTCCTCTTAGTATTGAAGTAGAAAATTGTCTGGTTTCAAAAAGTATATTGCTTATAACATAAAAATAATAATTCACTCTATTTTATTTTCCCAAAATTTGTCCAAGTATTTTCAAAGCAAATTGCTATATTTTATAAAAAGTGATTTCAAAGCGAGTTGTTATTTTAAAAAATGGTGATTAAATTCCTAATAAAAAGTTGCTTTTTCTACTCAAGGATTTCATCAACACTAGTACAAATGACATATGGTCTAATATTATGAATACCCACTCAAATATGCAATAGTACAACACAAAATTTCAATTTATTGAGCTCATATCATACCAGAGGAAGAATGCAAAGGAAAAAAAATAGATAATTGTGATGTGGATACACAAGGATGATAAGCCAAATTAAATTCCATCAAAGGGAAATTGTTCAATGACTAACCTCATTACTAGTTAGAAGTGTTGTATTTTACAATAGTTTCTAGAAATAAATGGAATTAACACATTACCTATAATTGCTAAAAAAGAAACACACAAAAAGCAATGCATATCATATAAGAGGGTGTTTGTGAACACAAAAAAATATCACTAAATGAAGATTAAATAATATCCAACCAATTAAAAATGGTTGATATAATGGAGTATTTATGCCAAATTACAAGTTACCTTTAGGTGAAGGTTAATAAATTGATGTTTGAGTTAAATAATAAAATATTATAAAAAACCTTTGTAAGGTTTATAAGAGATAAAAAGACTATGTATACAATACAATAAAACGTTTATTGTGGCCTCAAGCGAAGCTTAACCACCACATATTTCAATATACCTATAAGCTAAATAGGGCATATATAGAGAGACCCTTACTAGTCATCCCCTCAAGGGACATTGTCCTACACTATTGCATTCACATAAAAGGAACCTTAGGTATGATGTTGGTTAGTATATTCCCTACTTTCTCTACTAATTGCACAAAAATAAGAATCCCATAGGCATAAATACATTGCATATAGTGCATCCAAATATCAATGTGCTTAGTCCTTTGGTTTAGATTATAGACAAGTTGAATTGTGCTCTCATTGTTGGACCAAAGAGTGACTATGTAGGACCATGAAATGTCCACCTACTCTAAAATTATAATCATATGTCAAAAATATTTTTTTCTTCATTGACAACAAAATATTAAAAATATATGGAATACTAAAAGTAGTAGACTATTGTCTAAAGGAGCAATAAATAGGGCCAAAACAAATATAGAAGATAAAACCTATGGTGGAGAACAACTCATCAAAATAAATTTCGTAGTTTCATCTAAAAATTCTATCAAAATTAGATATGAACCATTAGAATAATACTTATATGTACCTTTATTGTATTTAATGATCCTCTTAGCTTTGGTCTAGTAACTCTCTCAATGTGCCTAATTATATCTAGAATAATAGCTAACAATGAAGGCAAATTAGGTTGACTATGATAGAGGTAAAGGGTATCTCTCACAAGAGATATATATAGAGTCACATTCAACAAGGGATTCATGCAATCAAATTTAAGTAAAAGGAATATTAGTATACTTGCAATTATCCATTTTGAAGTGTTGAAGAAGGTCTAAAACATACTTGGAATGTGAAATGGTGATCATAGAGGAATTCTAGTCAAGTAAATGCCTAGGGAACAGAGTAGGATCCCCAAAACAATAAATAATGTCAAAATAGATATGGAATAAAAAAATTATGGTGAAGCACCACTCATTGAAATCACTAGCTTAGATTGCATCTAAAAATCCTACCAAAATCATAGGTAAACCAATAAAATAATGTTGATATGTATCAATGATGTATCTAAGGATCCTCTTATCTATGGTCCAATGACTCTTTTGAGATGCGTACTTATATCTAGAATAATAATTAACGATGAAGAGAATTCATATTGAGTGTGATATAGATAAAGGATACCTCCTACAAGTGTTAGACATAGAGTGGAATCCACCAAGAGAGTCATGCAATAATCTTGAAGCATCAATATTAAAACAAAAATAATTTGAGTAGACTTTCAATCATCCATCTTGAAGTGTTGAAGAAGTTATAAAATATAATTGTGATGTGAGATGTTGACCACAAATGAAGTCTAATCAACCAAATTTCTAGTAAATAGAGTAGGATCCCCAAATGTGTCATATTAAAGGAAGCATAAAGTCATCACTTCAAATCTCAAATCAAGGTAGGAGAGATTTATATAATGATAAGATTATCTATATATAGCATATTCACAAAATTCTTCCCATATTGATGCTTGATTTGAACATTTTGTTTATCCTCACATTGCTAAAATCCATAACCACGAAAAAAAAAAGTTGATCTTATTATACCAAGTATGTTGTGCCTACTTAAGTGCATAAAAGGACTTTGTCAATTGATATACCAAATGGGTTGGACCCTCTATCCCAAATCCAAATGACTATTACATGTAAATATACTCCTAAAAAAATATATTGTTCATATCCATGTGATGTTTCTTCCAACCACAACAAACAACTACATATACAATCATTTGAACATAATCCATCTTAGCTATTGGGGAAAATATATGTATGTAGCCAATTATCTTCTTTTTATAGAAATTCTTAGTATCAAAACATATATTTTGCTTCTCCACTTGACCATTAGAGGTGTACTTAGTCCTATAGACCTATTTACACCCAAATAATATTATTCTCTTATGGAAGTGGAACAAGCTCCCATTTAACATTCTTAATTAGGGATTGGTACCCAATAAGCATGTCATATTCCCACTCTAATTGTCCTTTAGCCTAGGAATATGCTAGAGGATCTATATTATGATGAACCTTTGATATGAAAGACTAATATTGGGCTAAACACCTTGTAGAAGAGTCCAATACCACTTAGATGGTATACTAACTATGGAAGGTCTAGGAACATCCCATGAGCAACATTAGAAGGTAAACCTAAAGCACATAATCATACTTAGCACCCAAATCATCAATGATATTGTGACACATAAAACTGCTATGTTAAGCTCAACATTTCTAGAATCCAAGACTAAAGGTGTTCAAGGTGGTTCTACCTAAGAAGGGATAAAATATATAGCCATATATCCTCCACTAGAAGATGAACAGGAATACCCCTTAGAAATAAATGCTATAAGATCCTTTGAGGATATTTTTGGAGGACTAAAAGAAATAGAAGGACCTTTCACCAAAAATATTAAGTGGAGGACTATATGGAACCCTTAGAAGAATCTCATCAAAAACTACATCTCTCCAAATAAAAATTTCACACCTCTAAGGATCGTAAAGAAGGTTTAAATTTGAGGTATTTAGATACCCCACAAATATGCATTTGTGACTCTTATGTACCTTTTTCTTTTGAATTTATCTTGGTATGTGAGTCCTTGCTAAAGATCTAAAGATATAGAATTGGGACACATCAAGTTTATTGTTTATCAACATCTCAATGGGTGTCATATATTGAAATACTCTAATGAAAACTTTGTTGATTATGTATATTGCACAAGTGATGGTCTCACCCCAATATTTATGCCTTCTCCCCTTAGCATGATTGACACAATTATCCATCTCCATGATTACACTTTTTTATCTTAGCTATCCCATTTTGCTATGAGGTGTAGTGAATAATCCTTTGAAATACAATATCATGAAGTTTAAAAAAACCATGAAATTTTTTTATCTCATACTCATCTTCTCTATTTAACCTAAGTCTTGATTTTTCTCTCCAACTAATTCTTTGATAAATTTATGAATGCATTGATATTCTCCAAAGCCTCATTTGTTATACATAGTATACAACTACACATATCCAAAGAAATCATTAAGTAAAAAGATAAAGTACATATTTTTAAAAATGGAAGGTGTACTTAGAACTCCATCTATGTTGCTATGGATGAGATCGAAGTGTTATGTAGAACTACGCCTTTTGGAAAGGATTATTTATGATGCTTCTTCAAAATACATCCCTTGCATGCACCACTCAAAGGAGAAATATGAGAATATGTAGTAGTCATCTGATGATAAATAATTTACCTTAGAGGCCCATAATTAAGATTCCCAAGTTTGTGATTATAGTGAATTCTCACTACACTAAAAAACAATTCCTTAGGAAAAAATTTAAACATGGCCTAAGTGGACACAAAACAAGAAAAAGGTAGAAAAGGAAATGTTTGACAAGTGTAGGCAAAAGTTTTAACCAAAAATCTGGCATCACTTTATAAAAGTTTTTACTAAAGGAGGAAGGCAAAAGTTCTAATGGATCATGAGCTATCTAGAATTTTTAAAAGAGGGCAAAGAAGAAATATGAGGGATGAGTCTTATTAGATGATGAAAAGTCTCGATCAAAGGCTAGTGCCACTTTATAAATTTTTTTATAGAATATGGAAGGCCAAAAATTTTATGATCCACAAAGCATATAAAGTTTTAAAGGTCGAAGGGTAAAAATTTCCAAAAACTGGGTCTTCCAAGAGATGTTGATAAAGAGAAGAGAGAGAAGCACTTCATATTTTTTGGGAAAGAGAAGAGAGAGAAGCACTTCATATTTTTTGGGAAAGAGATAAACGACCCATGCTATCCTCCAAAATTCCCTAGATTAAGTAATTGACATCACAAAAAATAAGTCTAGAAACCAAAGATGATTTGAAAGAGTCACACCAAGCCATCCGATCAAAGAAAAAACTTACAACATCACATGTATGATAATGCAATGGGATAAAATCCCACATGTTGCGTTGAGTTATACAGTCTTCTAAGATATATAGTTTTTTTTACAATAAATATAGCACATTACCTAGAGATGATAGTTGATCTTATAAATGTGACAATGATAGAAAATCCTCAAGTCTACCTACCTACACCACTTAAACCTGAAAATCCATGAAAGTGGTTAACATGTTAAAGGTAGAAATAATGGGAGCCACAATAGGAGTAACCTCAAGACTGGTGGTATTAATTATAGAGTTGTCCATGCTTAGAATTTTAGAATCTACAAAAAGGATAGATGATAATAATATTTTTGTCCTATTTCTTATGTGAATGTATATTTATATGCATATACTAGAGGTCATAACTATCTAATTCATGTCCCATTTATTTTATATGCAATTTGTGATTAACATGCCGAGAAGAGAAAGTGTTCGCTTTGAGTTTTTGGTGCATTATACTCACATGTTCATGGGTCTTACTCTTATGCAAATGAATCTAATTATGATATTGGCACATTACCTCTTGTTTCTTACATTAAATTTGGATCTTATTCATTTTTGTTACCATTATTTTATGTGGTTTATTTTTCTCTTTTCCCTTGAAGTTGATTATATTAGAATAAAGTAGAAAGAGTAGTAAAAATTACATCTTAAAAGAATCCAACCTTGTAAAAAAACCCATAAGTAGTCCAATTGAGCAAGTTCCCATTCTCTCAGAGTTTCCCTACTATGTCACTCCATATGAGGTGTGATCATCTGATCATATTATCTCCAAAACTAATGATTAGGATAATCAGAGAAGACAATGGTGATGTCTTGTTGACTCTCATCAGTTATTCCACGATGTCCATAAAATTATTCTTTAGAATGGAAGAAGAAGAAGTTGATATGTATCCAAATTTATAAATCTAATCTAACTAATCATAATTTCAATAGATAGCTATATTTAATCCATCATCATGTATATGATAACCTAATCATCAAGCCAAAATTCTACTTTTTCATTGATATGGGGATATGATAAATTGAACAAATATGGTGGCCAACACTAGAAACATGAATAAATTTATCAAATGAAGAACATCCAATACTAACCTTTCTAGACTAGAGCTATCTTGTGAATGCAATAAATGTGATACATGTGGAGACAAACTTAATGAATGTGAAAGAACATATTGAGTATTTGTAGTGCATATCATTCTTCATATGTTCATGAAGATAAATTTTTTTTGGGTAGAATATGAATTACTTTAGTCAAAGAAAGCACTTTTGAGAAGGATATAAACATTGTTTGTATGAAAGATTTGGGAATATTTGAGCAGGTTATATGATTAGCATTAAGGAAAATTTTAGCAAGTTTGAGTAGTGATAGTGAGTAAAATTGAACATGTTTGGTGAGTTGATTTGATTAGGTTTGGTGAACAGAATTGAGTAGGTTTGGTGAGCTAATTTGAGCAAGTTTGGTGAGCAGAGTTGAGTAGGTTTGGTGAGCATATTTGAGCAGGTTTGGTGAGCATATTTAAGCAAGCCTTGTGAGTAGGATTGGAGTATATTTGAGCAGACTTTTGGAATAAATAAGAGCAGAGGGGATTGGTGTCTCCTGTGGATAGAGGTCTACAAACTAGAGCAAGGGGATTGGTGTCTTCTATGGATAGAGGTCCATGAACTAGAGAAATGGCATTGGTGTCTCTTGTGGATAAATGTCCATGAACCAGAGCAAAGGGGATTAGTGTCTCCTATGGATAGAGGTCCATGAACCAGAGCACAGGGGATTGGTATTTCTTGTGGATAGAGTTCCATGAACTTGAGCATAGAGGATTGGTGTCTCCTTTGGGTTGGTGCCCATAAATATTGTAATAGGGAATTGGTTCCCAAGATATTTGTTGAGAAAATTTTTATAAGAAATATTTTCTCTATGGATGTAACCCACATTGGGTGAACCAAATTAAATATGTGTCTCTTATGTGTGTGATGATTTGTGCATTGTTTCATTACTACCATTGATAATATTGGATACTACTACTTTGGAAATAAAAGTAAAAAGTTTTATCTTATATTATTCACCCCCCCTTAGTATAATCTTGTGTTCTTCAATTTGAAGCATTGATGTTTATGCATTGAAGGCAAGTATATTCCAAAGCTTGGATAGTGTTTTTAGTGCCAAATAATAGTACATTATTGTCATATACAATCATAAAAGACATCGAACATTGTGGTAATACAATGTTGAAAGGTAAGAAATAACCCTTATATAATATTGCTTTCATTCTTAGTGAGATATATGGATTGTAAACTAAGTTCAAAGCTTAGAGAAAATATCAATATTGAAATAAAAAATCAAAGGATGAAATATAACAAATCAAAATAATATTTGCAAAATAAATCTAGGAGAAATAAGGGTTACTACTAGAAAAATAAAATTTATAATATTTGCAAATATTATTGTGTTCTAATTTTCTATATTTGAGAGCTATAAGGAACAACACCAAATTAGGTTATTGAAAATTAGAAACACTAAAATAAAATCCTAAGGGATATTAAAAGAGATTATTAATATTTTTTCTAAGGTTGGAAATTTATAATATTATTGTCTCAAAATTTCTCAAAAGGGACAAAAAAAATCCAACATTAAAACCTCTTCAAAACTGGAAAAGTGCTTAGTTCAATAGGAGTAATAAGGTGTTAGAAAAGTTGATTTTTGATATTTACAAAATAAACCAAAAATTGAACTACATTTTACAAGAGCATTATATCATATTCCATAATCATTAGGGAGTCAAAAGGTATTCTACAAAACTTGATAATAATAGCATCTACCATAACTCCTTAGTTTTAGATATGGCAGGATATAACTCCCTAATACATAAGCTTGATTTGATAAAATCTTTATTAATCCTTAGGTTAGTAGGCTTCCTTATGTCTCCCTAGTAATGAGAGTATGTACACCTAATGGAATTTTAGATTTTGTAGAAAGCTTTTATCTTTCCAATTATATAGAACTTGATAATCTTTGGATGTCTACTTCTCAAAACACAACAAACACTAACAATTCCTTCAGAAAAGAGAATTCCAGTGCCATAAAACTTAGGATCATGAATCTAATCATGAAATATAGAGGAATGTTAGACCTAACTTCAAATGTAATTCATAGTGAAGCCTTAGAAGATAACTTTGATATTATGGAATGTTATCTTCAAGCCCGTCTCGATGAAGCTATTGACAATGGAAAAAGTGACATTTCACTTTCCTTATACTTTGTGAGCATATTATACATGGCATTTCTCACATACAAACATTACAAGAATGAAAATGTAGAACAAAATGGATTGATATATCTACTAAAAAAATAAGATAAAATTAAATGAATCGTATCTAGGAAAACTTTTTCAATCCTCATGCAACATTGGTACTCCAAGTTCTACTAATTCAAGATCTTATTATGATGGCTCAAGTGGTTGTTCAAAATATTATGTATAGATTTAAGACTTCCTTACAAGAACCAAGTAGCAACACAACCACCTATGAAAGCACAGATACTGGATGCAAAGGTAAAGCTAGAGAAGAAGAGGAAGATGAAGCAAATAAATGAGGAACACAATGCAAAGTCAATTGAAATAAGGACCTTCAACTACGACTTACTTTACATCATATGAAGACACAAATTACCCGTTGAACCTAATCATAGTAAGCAATGAAGGAGAATATACATTCCACTATCCAATGGAAGAATATCCACATTAAAGACTAAAGTCTTCAATACCCAAATAATTAATATAGGGGGGTGTTAGAAATAGATTATAGTACATAATTTGGGTCATGTAAATGTACCTTCCTAGGTACATACTTATGGCATTAGATTATCAATATGTTGGTTTTATATGTGCAAGGTGTTCATTGCATAGCTAGGTAGAGTGTTGGCCAAGGAACCTATCTTCCTATAAAAAAGGGCCTCATTGTAACAAGCAGGACATAGAAACTCAAAGCATATTCGTAGATAGTAGCATAGTGTTGTGTAGATCACCATATATTGGTGATGGGTGTAATGTAGTCCAGTATCTTTGTTCATGGAGTGCCCATTTCCTCTATAGCTACATTGTATTCATTTCCATCATTTCTATTTATAGAATAATTCAGTCATCTCATAGATTTGCTTTCTTTCTTATTATTTTGCATCTTGTGATTTCTATCTCCCATTTCATACTGCATCAAAATGCTAACAAAAAACCATAGCAACCTTAGGGATTATATTTAGCTTCCAAGTTCTTTGAAGCTCAAGTTTCTTTGATGTTACTTTACCTAAAACTCTATACCCATCCCTCACCAAGTACTGGCCTTGCTAGGTTCTTCCCCAAATTATCTGATCCTCCTCTGAGCCTCTACCTAAATAATAACTCCTTAAAATATTATTCAAATATTTACCCCCTAGACCTTGCATATCTTCTTGTAATATTTTCCACTCCTAAAAATCACCCACCCTATGAATGTAACCATTAATTTTCTTACCATATATTTTGGTTAAATGTTATTTGATATATTTAAATTTTCTATAGTTTTCTAAAGGCTCCTCTTGAATCCAAGGGTCTTTTTAAAAGTCTATTTTTTTCCCTGCCTACTTTCCATTTTAGCCCTTGTCATAGAAATTTTTTATTGTTGATAATATTTTGACAAAAAATAGACCCACATGGAGGATTAGAACAACTAGAAAATGGTTTGTGCCCTTCAAGTATTTTTTTTGGAAAATGCTAGCTTATTTTCCTGATTCTCTAGTGCAAAGCCTCTAACCATGTTTAGCTAGAAGGTCTCTATTTAGATCTCTCAACTTTATCAATCCAAGACCCCCATTCTATAAAGGCTGGAAATAGGTATCCTAGGCTACCAGATGTATTCATTTTTTGCATTCAGTACCATCCCATAAGATGTTTTTTGTAATCTTTCTAAAGTCTCTTCCACTTTACTTGACATTCTTAGAAAATACATGAAGTGAATAGGGAGGCTTTGAAGTGCATGTTTAAAAAATTGTACTTTACTTGCAAAGGATAACAGAGACCCCTTCCAACCTTGAAGTTTCCTATTAAATTTACCAATATTGGATTCCAAAGTTCACCTTTCATTTTACCTATAAACAAATGCAAACCAAGATAGCTGATAGGGAACATTTCCTCCTTACAACCCAAAACTTTAATCATATGATCTCTTTTACTTTCCTCTATGTTTAAAAAGATAATCCTATTTTTTTCATAATTTATTTTTTGGCCTGTAGCTTTTTCATAAGAATCAAAGACTTTTTTAAACTCCAAATATTCTTCCATTGTAGATTTCCCAAGTAAGATAGTATCATCCACAAATTGTTGATGGGACAAAACTTCACCAATAGATGAATTTTTCAAACCTTTGATATTACCATCCTTTCACTTTATTTCCAAAGTGCTTCCTAGGGCATCTGCCATAATAATAAAGAGATATGGAGACAACAAATCTTCTTCCTTGATTCCTATGGTATAAGGAAAGAACCCAATTGATTTTCCATTGATCAAGATCAAAAAGTGGAAGTTAAAAATACACATACCAATCCATGCCCTTCTTTTTTATTGAAACCCATTCGCTCCATGATTTTATCTAAGAAAGACTAAGAAACCCTATAATAGGTTTTGTTCATGTCTAGCTTAAGGAACATGCTTGACCCTTTCCTCCTTTGAAGAAAGTGTGTTGTTTCATAAATGGTAATTATGCTTTCAGTAATCTACCTGCTTGCCACATAACCTCCTTAATCTTCATTAATGATTGAGATGATTTTTTTCAATCAATTGGCCAACACTTTAGTAAAAAAATTGTAAATTGTATTACATAGGCTAATTGGTCTAAAGTCTTGTAATTTATCCGCTCCATATTTCTTGGGAATTAGAGCAAAGAATGCATTATTTCATTTTTTCAACAACTTACGAGATTCTTGGGCTTCTTGGATTGCAGTGACTACATCTTATCCAATAATATCCCAATGATGTTGGAAAAAACCCAATGGAAAACCATCCGATCCCAGAGCCTTGGATGCTCCCATAGAAAACACAACTCTTTTAATTTCCTCCTTAGAGATTACCTTATATAAATGTTCACTCATGCTATCATTAAATCATTTGGGAACATTGTTAATGATGCTTTTTATTTCTATGTTGTACTCTATTTTTTCTTTGATAAGAAGGTTTTGAAAGAAAGTAATGGTAAATCCTCATACTTTATTCCATATTTCCCCATAATGTAGAGTATTTTTTTGTTGTTCCTATGTTTCATAATCGAAAAAAGGAAGAATTTAGTGTTTCTATCTCCTTCCTTGAGCCACAATATTTTGGATTTTTGTTTTCAATGAATTTCCTCTTGGGCAATGGTATTATGATATTCCATAAGGAGTTGTTTTCCTTTTTGTGCCACTCTAGTTTTCTACCTTTCGTCTCTATTATTTCCTTTGTATCTTATATATCCTTTTAAGTTGTTTTTTTCTTAAACTGATGTTACCAAAAATCTTTTTGTTCTAATTTTTTATTCAATACTTGATGTTTTTTAATTTTTGGGTAACTTTGTACATAGATGATCCTTGAACCTCCTCCTGCCACCAAGCTTTTAATTTGTTTGTAATGTATGGGTGCGTATTCCACATGATATTTTAAGTAGGGAAAAATGGTGCATAAAATTATGATAAAAAATGTGCATATCTATGTCCTATTGCGTATGAGCATCAAACAGAAGCATGCAAGTAATATGGAATGATGAAAAATAACAAGAAATGATGCAAACTAAATTAGATTATTATTAATGAAACTGATCAGATCTAGGTTACAAAATTTCCACTTTGAGGGATCAAAATAGATGATACAAATATTTACAATTCGGGTGCCCAAGGATCAAATCCTTCAAGAAATTCGGGTGCACATCCAATGTCTTTAGTCGTACCCATAATCGAGGTGGGCAGGCCAAGGTTTCCTCTATTTTTATCTTTGATATATATGTATTATTATCCTTACAAATTCACTATAATAACCTACACCTACACACAAGAAAACAAGAAACGTCAAATAGCGAGTGCACATGGTGAAAAACATGCAATCCCCACAGGGGCCAAACGACTAACAATGAGAAAATATATCAAAGCAAATCCAAATGACTTGAAATTATAGAGGTATTTATAATAAGATGTTTTGGGAATATATCACCAAAAATCGCATCAAAATTACATCCGATCGGGTTTCACAATTCAAATGACCGTCTGCAACCTACAAAACCCAAAGAAAAAAATTTCTTCCCATACACACATAAAAAATGCATGAAAATTGGACAGAATATAAAAAATGCTATTATAAGAAAACCCATTTTATAAGATTTGTAAAATTAGTGACAATTTATATGTTATTCCAAATGACCTTAGAAGACCTGCATGAGACCCTAAAAAAACACTAAAAATGCATCATCTTGACCAATATAGCTCATAATGACATGAAATTTGAATGGCAGCATAATATAATAATGTATAAAATAAATAATTAAAAATATTTATGAAATAATTATTAGATTTCTATTCATAACAGGGTGGGGCGAATAGGACTGTCACAAATTGGGGGGGCACCTGGGGGTGGGACGCCCACCGTTTCTTCCTAAATTTTACCACCAGTTCCACTAGGAAATGGTTAAAAACACTATGGAGGGTATTATCATCAAATTTGGTCAAGAAATTCACTCATACGGTTCGATTTTGTGATAAATTGTGCCTCCTAGTTCACTCGCAAACCTCCTTCACTAGGTAGAGATTTTGAGGGAAAAATGGGCACAAAAGGTGAAAGGAAATATTGGCAGCACTCCTTTGCTTTGTCTCAAAACTCCTATATATTATTTGTGTGGAAATTAGATCCACTTTATATCCCAAGGAGGCTCATGGGTCAAGAGGCATGCTAGGGCATGCGAGGCAAGAGGCGCCACTTGGCCACTAGGGTGGCATGCATTGGAGGGGAAGAGGATATCCCAAATTGGCCTCATTCATGGAGCATGTCATAAGTTCTACTGTGTACCCTGACTTGTGTGCAAGAATAGCCAAGAATATGACTGTTATTGGGTGCCATTTGCCTAGTTTTAACTTTTTGCCAATCAAAACTGCTATTCATCCCACCCTAGGATGAATGCTGATATTCACCCCAGGGTGGGACGAATAGGTTCTGTATTCATTCCAGGGTGAGATGAATAGAAGCAAGGTGTCCAAAAGGTCCCAAAAGTGGCCTAGAAACTTTCAAAACCTTGTGCAAAGTGGTTAGAACCACTGTATGCCTCCTAAGGGCTGCCCTAGGGCCTTGGTGTGTCATGTAGTTGTTGCTTATGGTAGCATAATCAGATTGACCAAATTTTAGTGTCTACAGATACCCCTTTTTGATATGCGTAGTGTGCAGCACAACGTTGAGCAAAAATAGATGACTAAAATGTTCAATGATTAGGGTTACTCAGTAACCTAACCAACTTCGGATGCCCCAATCATGGAAATAGCATGCGTTCTTGAATCCTTGCTTCTAACAAGCTAAGGAACTTGCTTTATCTTGGATGTTGTTCATTCATGATATGGGGTTCCTGATGTTACACATGCCTACTAAATACCAAGTATTTTAATTTGATATTTTGTGCTTGTTTGTTGTCCCAAGCAAGAGTATGATTTTCTTTGTCAATGATTCGTTGAACGAATGCAATTTGCATGATTGAGTGTGTGCTTGTTGATTTGACCCAAGTATGACTACCCCATAAAGCGACAATTTGATGAGGGAATGACTCATGAGAAAAGTGACAAGTCACTTGACCCAGATGACTTTTTTTAAGGTTACCTTCAATTGTACTCATTGAAAAATGGCACATTTGTGAAAGGATTTTGATGATGCTAAGGAGGTTTCCTGGAAGCAGGGAGTCAAAAACTACATTCTCGTGGGGCAGTCTGGCCAAAAGGGCCTTCTTGGGAAGCGAAGTAGTAAATAATCCATTCATCCAAGAGAAGTTTGCATTCTATATTTACCTTGAATGAACTCCATCAGATTTGACTTGTTTTTGGTGGGTTTTGAGACCCTTTTCTTTGTTGCATCCTGGCAAAAAGGAATGAAAAAACCTCATTTTCATGGGGTGGTCCGGCCATATTGGCATTATTGGATATTGAAGTAAGGTTATTTATGAGCATACAAGAGTGTTATTATTTGCATCTTGACTGATACAAAATTTTTGACCAAAATAGAGTTGTTTTTGTGGGATTTTGGACCCTTTTGGTGCATTTTAAGCTTGTTTAAACCTATGAACTTTGTATTCACCCTAGGATGGAAAAAATAAAAATTTAGTATTCATCATAGGGTGGGAAGAATGGCCAAAAGTGTGTTCATCCCACCCTGGGATGAATATAACTGTTGCAGGTCTATATAAACCCCAAATGCAAGTTTTGGGCTCATTATTGCATATTTTCTCTGGGGATTTGAGAGGTGAGGAAGAGGAGGGTTATTTTTCTATAGCGAAGCACTATCGAAATTATCCCATAGTCATGATGAGTCATCAAGTAGAGGCATCCATTTGAGGAGCCAGTACGAGGTGGGTATGTGTTGACTCAACTTCCTCATTATTTGTGCGTTTTAACATGGCACTTTTGTTTTGTTTTTATTTTACTTGTGTAAACTATGTAGTGTTTGAAATTTGGTAATTAAACCTAATTTAAGTAAAATATACCAAAATAGTCGAGTTGTGTATTATTTTTTAAACATATCACATTACAATAAAGGTAGTGAAACCCTAATGTAGCTGTGATATGTTAAATTTTTGTTTTTAGGGTTTTGTATTTTTGTGGAATTACATTGCTGAAATATATTAGTTGCCTTTTTTGGGCCTTTTAGAGAACACTGTGAAGCATGATGTGTGTCCGCTTAGTATTGCTCTTTTTTATTTATTGATTTATCAGTTGGTGAATAGTCAGTATCACACACCGAAGATCTTCCAGACCATCCGATATGCCTTGACTGAGGCTGATTGGGAGTGGCTTGATGCCATGGGGCTCAAGCAAGTTACCTGGTTGGAGCTTGTGATAGGCGACCAAGCCTATTTTATCGATCTTATTAGCCTATGGGACTCATGCACCAACACCTTCCATCTATCCATAGGGGAGATGACGGTGACGCTAGAGGAAATCTATCATATTCTAAGGATTCTAATAGATGGGCAACCAATACGCTCTACGCACCATAACCTAAGAGGTGCAGTGCTGACAAGGTACTTCGACGAGGATGTGGATGTGACAGAGATGTATTTTTGGAATTGCAAGATATTAATGGGGTTTTGGTATGAGGAGATGGTACTGGAGGTGAGGCATGCACTATTGATGACTCTCATATGCAATATGCTCCTCTCAAATTCTTCAAGAGCCAAGTTCCCTTGGAACCTGCTGGAGTTAGTGTACGCCCTAGTGGGATGCACCAATGAGGCTTCATTATTGATAGCTCGGGGGACTAGACTACTAGTACAACTCTACGATGAGCTGTATGATATTCGCTACCATCGATGGAAGGGCTTGGGGTGCAACTTCTTGTTGCAGTGTTGGGGATGGTAGTACATAGCTATGGAGTGATGATATGGACTGCCATAGATGACCTGGGTGCAACTAGCAGATAGGAAGATAGTATATGGTATCCTATGGTAGATGGCATAGGAGAGATGGCAGAGACATCACCATGCAGACGATGTGGATCACTATGTTGATGCATTATCACGACTAGTGCCAGGGCAGGTGATATGGTAACCGTACAGTGATTTTTTGGTTTGGGTAGATGCTGGAGAGCAGCTCTGATGGGTGAGGTGGGGTAGATTGCTGATTGCATAGAATGGGACTGAGTGGGAGTACTTCCCATTTTATTGAGTCATGTGATAGTTTGGGTTGTGATAGGGGTTTCCCGGGGAGCCAATAGTATATCGACACCATGGGGACGAGAGAACATTAGGTTGGCCAATGGTGGAGGAGGTGGGAGAGGAGGCAAACCTTGTATTAGACGTTCCAAATGTGGATGAAATCGAGACTATAGCATAGTATGACTCATGGTGGATGATGCATGAGTGGTGAGTGTAGACACCAAAATAGCACCAATCCAATTATGTGACTACAAACACTAATCGCATTGACACACACAACCCCCAGGGCAGCCCCCAGAGGTTAAATAGTGGTCCTAACCACTCTCACAATAGTTTTGGAAGGTCAGAGATCAATTTAGCATCTTTCAGGAACTCTTCTCCTTATTTTTTCCACCCAGGGACGAGTTCAGATTGGTATTCGTTCCACCCAGAGACAATTACCAGTGCTCGCTCTTGGGTGGGGCGAATATCAGGTTTGATCGGCAAAAAGTCAAACCTTGACACATGACAACTTAGATCTGCCACTTAACTATCCCTTCATTGCATGGGAGTGTGAGTGAGTTTTTTTGAGCATGCAAGAGGCATGCAGAGGCAGTTATAGAAGTAGTTATAGAGACATGCACAGAGGCAGTTAAGAAGCCCTTGATTAGGAAGAAGTCTTCTCTTCCCTGAAAAAGCATGATTGCTAAGTGGAACTTTCACATATTAATTCAGAGAGACCCCTTGGGTATATAAAATGGTGAGTCTCCTCACCCAAAAGATACAGAGTAGAAGCATTTGGAGCAATGAAGTGCTGCCATTTTACATCCCCCACCTTGTGATTTGTGCCTTTCACATCCATAATATCTCATTCGAAAGGGAGGTTATTGGGTGACTATTGGAAACATGAATCAAGACCCAAAACTTGATTTTTGGCCACAATATCCTACCAATTTGCTGACAATACATCACAATAGGTTTCAAACCCATCCCAAGTGGATTGGTGTCAAACAAGGTCTCAACCGACGGGCGGCTTGCCTTCGGGCGCCCCCCGCATTGTTGCAGGTTTAATCGTCTCACCCCGGAACGAGTACTATTTGTTGCAGGTTTAATCATCCCGCCCCAAAATGAATATGAATCTGTATGTAATTTTTGACTTTTCTTTTTGCAGTGCCTTCCCGATGATATTTTTATGCTTTTGTCAAGTTTTCAGTTTATTTGGATTCATTTCAGTCATCGTTTTATTTATATTTTGCATTCACTAACAATAAGCTTTGGGAATCGTGAGTTTCATTTTATATACAAGTGCTACTGACTCTTTTTCTGTTTCTTTGAACGTAGGTTTCAGACATCAGAGGAGCAGCGAGGAGTCAACACTCATATACATAAGCGACGATGGCGTTTTGTTTCGCCCATCTTACATGTGGGCACGCGGAAGAAGGAATTCTAATACAAGTTGTAAAGAATCAATGTTTAACGCTCCTAGCCCCTAAAAGGGAGGAGACGTCTTGTAACTGAGTATTGAAGCATATTAATAAAAGGGTCATCTTCCATATTTGCTTTTATCTCATTTTCATTCGTCTATGTTCCTTTCTTTTCATGCACTTTTCAATACATAGGATTTAGCGTTATCTTTAGTTTCGTTTACATCGCATTTTGGTTTATCCTTTTTGTTTTCGTATCCTCGTGCTTTCAATGGCAATCACGGTGGGACCCTGTCCTTTGATTTTTAGATTAAATTTTTGATCAAAAATTGCTTGTTTTTGCTTACAGGTACCAATTTTTCAAACGTTGGACTGTTGTTCATTTCAGTCTATGGCGAGTGCAAAACTAAAATTCATCTAACCCAGGGAAAAATGCAAATTCATCTCAGCCTGGGATGAATACAGTTTTGTTATTCATCTCACCTAGGGACGAATAGCTTTCTATGCAGTTTTAGAGCAGAAAATCAGAGACATCCAATTTGGGCAGAGAAGATGTAGGGGTTTTTAGCATCTTCTGTCATTTTTCTATTTTTTGTTTTTTGTTTATTTGTATGCTTAGGGAAAGTTATTGCTGCCTGTTTAATTTTTATTGCATAAAATAAAAAGAACCCCACACACATCACGTGGTAATCTAAAAACCAAGGAGCTGGTCGTAAAACCCCAGCCCTTGATCAAGACCAAAGGTGGATTTCATCACCACTTTGGCTTGAATATTTGCATCCATTACCCCGATCGCTACTGTTGCTAGACGTAAATCCTGATGAAAGCTGACCAAGTGTAGCTGGGGTGATTCCCAGTGCATGAGGATAAGTCTTCTATGGTAGGTGTCATAAACAGGGTGATTCCCCTTCCATACCGCCTACGTTCTATGTATCATCTGCTCTCATGTACCAATAGTTTCCCTCATGTAAGGGCGGGTATATAGAGAGGTTGGTATATCGGCCTGGCAATGGTATATCGAAGGGGCGACCAATTTTGGGAGTCATAAGAGCCATCATACTGCATTTACTACAACATTTTATTTTACAAAGTTTTCAAACAAAAAATAAAAAACACACTAAACCAGATTTAGGGCACACCTTTAATATTTAAACGAGATAATCATTGCTTTGTGTGTGTATGATATTTTTTGTTTAGTGTAACATAAAAATTGAAAAAATCATAAAAAGATAAAAAACAAAAACCTACGCATCTTGTAGAGAGACACCACAATGGTATACACCCGTAGCCAAGCCCAATCATAGGCAAAAGCTATAGAGTGTACAAGGGGGGACAAGTTGCCTCCGCTACAGCCCCAAGGACTTGGTCATTCCACCTTGGTGGCTTGACACACAAGCTAGTCCACATCGTGCTTTGACAGAACATGACTATAGAGGCACCCCTTCGAGGGGCACACCCACACAACACAGACCCTTTTAGGAGGAGTATATACACGGGAAGGCTCCCTTAGACACTCACTATGAGTGGCCACCACGCGATGAAGTGCTAGAATGGTAGGGGGTCCTTAAGGCGGGGCCACATGATTATGCCATCCCTCCTGTACCCATCATCACTGTTGGAAACAATCGAAAAAATCTAGAGCGCAAGGCTATTCAGATAGGGCAAGCCAACTCGGCCCACCCCTTTAACATATATGAAAGGGGGCACGAGGAAAACTACTACATTCCTCAAGAGCAATATACAGTGTGGGAGAAATGCGCCTCCATACCTACTAACTATTAGGATCACCTACTGAGGCCAAAGCCTCAGGGGAATGCTGCTACCCTCAACAGAAGGAGGTGATCTATAGAGATCTCGGATCACCACAACTGAGATAGATATATAGGGAAGGCATTTAGGACTTCTAGACATAGGACGACAGAACAAATTGACTTGGAGTTTGCCAAACATGCCGCCTGCCAAGCGCAACTCACACAACTTGAGCAAGATCAACAATAGTTAGAGCAACTGTATCATCTAAAAAAGGAGTGCATTTAGCGCCATATGGGTGAGTTACTCCAGAACACTATGTAGGCGAAGACTCCAACCCCTCGCACGCATAAGATAGAACATTATGAGAGGCATAACCCCTGGGTGTGAGACAAGTCTCCGTGACCTTATCAAGTGCTGCCCCCAATGCCTCCTAGGCATGAGCGAGAGGCCACTCCTAGGACCAATGATGGGCACCTTCTTCAGGCACCCACCCAGGTTCATGGACCACCCTTAAAAATTCCTCAAGAAGCCTCTAAGGAATCTGAGTGATAAGAAGAGCGGGATGAAATGCCCTACCAAGGTAGAGGGGGTGCTATCCGGCCACCCCTCTCAAGGCCCCAAGTTCCCTATAACCTACAACGAGAACAAACAAAATAGGAGGAGCTCAAATCCCCCAATACATGCAATGCATTGTTAGAGCGCTTAGAGTCGATAGAGACCAAGATTTCGAGGCCCCAAAAGCCCCACTTACACAAGGCTCCTTTCGACGAGGGTCAACCTCTGACCGTAGATCTACCTGATGTTGGGGTCTTCCATGTCTCAGAATCGCCAGATTCTGATGAGCCTGACTCACTGGCCGAAGACGAGTCAGAGTATGAGGTAGCACCATGGGACCCTTTCGAGTCTGATAGCAATCACTTGCAAGTGATCCCCATGGATGACTATCAAGAAAGCCTCTTGGCAATGTTCCATTTTGATACTCCAATTGAGTAGGTGCCACCTCAGGAACATCAGGTCCCACCGCAGAGAGCGGAACAACCCCATGGGACCACATCAATTTGCTTGAGCAAGATGAGACTCATATGTCGCACATAATTGTCAGAGCCAACGAAGGCCTGTGGATCTATGACAGTGATTATGAAGACAAAAATGAGATGGCATATCTCAATCATGCATGATAGCAACATCACCCCATAAACATTGATGAAATATTTGAACAACTAGGCATAGGGCCAAGGCATAGGTGGCACCTAAACCCAACATAGTTGGACCAAGTGCTGCATCCACCACTTTGGGCATACGAAGAGTGCCTTCCACCCAGAGACCCTATAGAGCTATCAGTACCAAAGGCAGACCCCGTCCTTTTATCCACACATAGGGCTGATCCATTTGTGCCAATACCTCCAGAGCCAGATCCGAAACACAAAGATCATCAAGCTAGGGGTACCTCTATCCCCTGAAGAGCGAGCTGATTACCTCAAAAGCTCTAAGGATTTCTACAATCGCTTGGTCAACCCCAAAAGCCCCAAGGATTCCCATAATCACTTGGTCAACCCCAAAAGCTCCAAGGATTCCCATAATCGCTTGGTCAACCCCAAAAGGCTCCAAGGATTCCCATAATCACTTGGTCAACCCCAAAAGCTCCAAGGATTCCTACAATCGCTTGGTCAACCCCAAAAGCTCCAAGGATTTCCATAATCGCTTGGTCAATCCCAAAAATGCTCCAAATGTGTCCATAAACCCTTTGGTTAAACCAAAAAGCTCCAAGGTGTCTATCAACCCCTTGGTCAATCCCAAAAATGCTCCAAAGGTGTCCATAAACACTTTGGTCAAACCAAAAAGCTCCAATGATTCCCACAATTGCTTGGTCAACCCCAAAATGCCCCAAATGTACCCCTAATACCTTTGGTCAACAACCTCCAAGGGCCCGAAAGAGCCACTTGGTCCGCTCTCATGCGGAATAAACCAACCATCAAGAAAATCCAAAAACAACAATTTAACCAAAATTTACAAAAAAATCTGCATCTCACTTTCATGCATACTTCAAAATCAAAAATACAAAAAAAAATAGCTGCATTAGGCATCGCATCCATACATTGCATATTTGTTGGTCATACAGGTCAAAAGCACCATGGACTGTCATCACTTGGCACCTTCATCATTTTTCATATTTTCCATTTCGACAACAAAAATAAACATCATCCATAATTTCACCATATCATTTATCAGTTGTCTTCTAATATATCTAGAGTTTTTGTCATTCAGCTGTCATTAGATTTCTAACCAAGGCTATACAAAGTCAGACAAATTTTAAACTGGTAGCATCATACTTGGATCACACCTTGTTACGTAGCATCCCATCACAAGCTAAAAACACATAAAACAATTCCCAAGTTGTGTAAATGAAATATGAAACCTGTAAAGCAATTTAGGATACCAAACGACAAAAAAGGTTATCTCGCTCATCCCCCTGTGCGAATGACCCCAAGAATGTTGAGAGTTGGAAAAAGGACAAGAATCTTCCCTACCCAATTCCCCAAGAATCCCAAGTTATCAAAAAGTTGCAAAAACATCACAAAATTTGCAAAATTCAATACTACAAAGTTGACAACAAAATCCCACTAAGTGCATACATCAAAAAGCACAAGCAATAGTGATTCTCATCACTCCAAAATTCAAATCCCTTGCTCAAATAAAAAAAACAAAAATAAACAGTGATTTTTATCACTACAATGGAGCAAGTATCCCAATACAAATGAAGAAAAGAAGGGAGTCAAACTTGAATCCCTAGAACTCTCAACATTCAGAAGGTCATGAGGTAAATCTCAGTACCGGTTTGGTGGATAGCCTATCGGTCACTGGTGGCAAACCTCTCGCATGACGATATATCTGTCACATTAAATTATGTGCAGATCAATGTTTGCATGTGGATGAGCTAGCTTATGGTATCTTAGATAGCACCGCAGATTAATCTGACTAAATACAACAAAGGAGTTAGTGGAGCTAATTAGGTGATCCTTAGTACAAGTTTGGTTGACAGCCTATTTGGCACTAGCGGTATCCTGAAAAATACCACAAACAAACTCAATTGCACACATAGGGATGTGAAATAACTTGGTCAAAAAAAAGTTCGATTCGTACCTTGTTCACAAATCTTGTAAGATAATAGTACAGTCTTGGGTAGTTAGTTAAAAAATTTGAGTCTCAGAAAATCGTAACTACATTTTAAACCAACTGTAATATCATTCATTATTTCATCATAAATCAAAACAAAAAATATCATATATACCTGCAAAGTCATTTACCATAGCAATCGTTTCGAACAAAGCCATAAGTCCTGTACAGTCTATGGTGCCATCGCAAAATATCAACAACTCATTTCATCCATTCCATATGCATATCATATAAATTAGAAACATTTGCATTCATCATAACATATGCATCTATCAATGTAAATTAACAAACATCCATCCACATCAATCACTGTACATAAAATCAACACACGACACGTGTATAAAAAAAAAGAAAGTCATCTGTATATATCTCATCAAAATGCCCTCAGGCTACAATAAGATGGTCCTTTGACCTCACAAAAAAATCAAAAACAACAAAAACTGCATCCAAAATGCACCAAAAATAGCAATAAAACTGCCAATCAAATGCACCTATGCGCCTACGATTCTTAGCAGCCAAAACTAATTTCGGGGTCACAAATTTTCACTATCCTACTCACTAATAAGGCTATCATCACCAGACTGCTCCATGGGACGACATATTTTCGCCAATTTCATCCCCAAGCGGTGTCACAAAAAGGGTCAAAACCCACCAAAAATAGTAATAAAATTGCCGAACAAAGGCACCTATGCACTCGACATTCAATGGCATACAAAACTGATGTCGAGGTCACAAATTGTCACTATCCTACTCCCTAAGAAGGCTACCATAGCCGGACCGCTCCACGGGAAGACGAATTTTTGCCAATTTTAACCCCAAATGGCATCACAAAAAGGGTTCAAACCCACCAAAAATAGGTCCAAATATTAGGAAACTGCTCAAGCATTCAACGAAAAACATCTGAAGGCACCCTCACCTAAGTCATCTTGGGTCAAGCGACTCGTCGCTTTTCTCATGTCGGTCATTCCATCATCGATTCGTCGCTTGAGGGGGTAGTCACACTTAGTCACCAATCAATAAATACACACCCAATAAAGGCAATGGCATGCATTCAAAGAATCATTGACACAAACAATCATGCTCCTGCTTGGGGCAGCAAAAAAGCAATAATCACAAACTGATCAAACATTGGGAATTTATGAATCATGAACTCAAGGTTCCCACAGACAAAAGGTTGTGCCCTTTTCCTATTCATGACTGATCAATGTCCAAGCTCAAGTCACACCTCACCAAAATAGGTTAATACTTGAAATTAATTTCCTTAGCTTGTCAGAAGCAAGGATTCAAGAATGCATGCCCTTTCCATACTTGGGGCATCAAAAGTTGGTTAGGTTACTTAGAAACCCTAATCATTAGTGATTTGGTTATCTATTTTTGCTCAACGATTGCGCCACGCATAGCGCATCCCAAAAAGGGGCATCTGTAGACACCAAAACAACACCAATCCGATTATGTGACTGCAAACACTGATCACATTGACACACATAGCCCCCAGAGGTTAAACAGTGGTCCTAACCACTCTCACAGCAATTTTGGAAGGTTAGAGATCAATTTAGCACCTTTCAGGCACTCTGCTCCTTATTCGTTCCACCCAGGGACGAGTACAGACTGGTATTCGTTCCACCTAGAGACGATTACCAATGCTCGCTCCTGGGTGGGGCGAATATCAGGTTTGACCAGAAAAAATTTGAACCTCGACACATGATAACTTAGATCTACCACTTAATTATCCCTTCATTGCATGGGAGTGCGAGTGAGTTTTTTTGAGCATGTAGAGGCATGCAGAGGCAGTTACAAAGGCAGTTACAAAGACATGCATAGAGGCAGTTAAGAATCCCTTTATCAGGAAGAAGTCTTCTCTTCCTTGAAAAAGCATGATTGCTAAGTGGCACTTCTGCATGTTAATTCAGAGAGACCCCTTGGGTCTATAAAATGGTGAGTCTCCTCACCCAAAAGATATAGAGTAGATTTGTGATTTGTGATTTGTGCCTTTCACATCCATAATATCTCATTCGAAAGGGAGGTTATTGGGTGACTATTGGAAGCATGAATCAAGACCCAAAACCCAATTTTTGGCCACAATATCCTACCAATTTGCCGACAATACATCACAATAGGTTTCGGACCCATCCCAAGTGGATTGGTGTCGAAACAAGGTCTCAACCGGCGGGCGGCTTGCCTTCGAGCGCCCCCTGCATTTTTTCAGGTTTAATATTCTCACCCAGAATGAGTACTATTTGTTGCAGGTTTAATCGTCCCACCCCAAAATGAATACGAATCTGTATGCAATTTTTTGATTGTTATTTTTGCAGTGCCTTCTCGGTGATATTTTTATGCTTTTTTCAAGTTTTCAGTTTATTTGGATTCATTTCAGTCATCGTTCTATTTATCTTTTGAATTCACTAACAGTAAGCTTAGGGAATCGCGAGTTTCATTTTATATACAGGTGCTACTAACTCTTTTTCTATTTCAGAGGAGCAGCGAGGAGTCAACACTCATATACATAAGCGGTGGCGGCATTTTGGTCTGCCATCTTACATGTGGGCACGTGGAAGAAGGAATTCCAATATAAATTGTAAAGAATCAATGTTTAACGCTCCTAGCCCCTAAAAGGGAGGAGACGTCTTGTAACTGAGTATTGAAGCATATTAATAAAAGGGTCATCTTCCATATTTGATTTTATCTCGTTTTCATTCGTCTATGTTCCTTTCTTTTCATGCACTTTTCAATACATAGGATTTAGTGTTATCTTTAGTTTCGTTTACATCGCATTTTAGTTTATCCTTTTTGTTTCCATATCCTCATGCTTTTAGTGAGGTGTAGGGGCTCTCGGAGGTGAGGTAGTTGGGGCAGTGGACGAGGTAGTGCAGGTTGCTCGGGAGGAGGACCAGGAAGAGGTGTATGGGTCATATGGACATTACCAGTAGACAGATGAGTAGGTGGACCTTGTAGGCTTGGGGGATCATGGTGATGATGTGGAGGCTAGGGATTAGGGGGTATAGGTTCAACAGGGTACACGAGATGACCAATATGCAGAGCTATAGGCTAAGCTAGATAAGGTTAGGTAGGAGAGGGATCTCCTTCGAGCATAGGGATAGGAGGACCAGAACGAGATATCCTCTCTATGGGTATAGTTGAGAGCCCATGAATCAATGTAGGAGGGATCCAATGTTGGGGAGGAAGAGAGGCTATGGGCAGATATGCTACGACTGCAGTCAATGGTGGATACTTACCATTCACAAGGAAAACAGATGCAGGAATATGTGGATAGACTAGAGATGGTGGTGGTGTGCCTTGGAGGGTATATTTTGGATGATGGGGAGACTAGCAGGTCCTATCGGTCTCGACAGAGTGAGACAGTGAATTCCTCTACTAGGTGGAGTGCTAATAGAGCTGGTGGTAGTAGGCACGAGGGATCATAGTAGACTTGAAATATAGGTGATAGTGGGTCATAGCACCGGTACTACGTGACCATGGTGATGGATACTATTGAGACTATTTTTGGATCTCTTTTTTTTTGGGTATTGGTGAGGTTTGAGGGCCCACTTTATTATAGCCCACGGGCATTTTGAAAACTATGATGTACATTTTTTTGTCCCATATATATATATATGAGATTTTATTATGGTCATTGTGTTTCTTGTTTATTGCTTTATGATATGGATGCAATGCATGTATTGATTTATGATTGTGTTAGATGCTTAGTATGTATGCATATGGATGATTTTGTTGATGGGCAAGGTGCAGCAACAATATTGTCATTGTTGTCAACACAGTTAGATAGATCGGTTGATGCAGTGGACAGGAAGTTTAGAAGCCATTCAGATGCAGTGGACAAGAAGTTCAGAAGCTATTTAGAGTATGTATAGTGTTTTTCCAAGAAGACCGAAGTGGCCCATATGCAAAAGATCAAAGAAAAAGACAAGTAAGAAAAGTGTCACGATATCGCGACATGTTGAGCAAGAAAGAAAAATTGTCGCGATATCGCGACATGTTGAGAAGAAAGAAAAACTGTCACGATTTCGTGACATGTTGGAAGAGAAAAAGGCAAGTGGAAAAACTGTCATGATTTTGTGACATGTTGGAAGAGAAAAATGCAAGTGGAAAAATTGTCGTGATTTCGCAACATGTTCAAAGAGAAAGAGCAAGCAGAAAAAGTGTCGCGATTTCGCGACATGTTCAAAGAGAAAGCGCAAGCAGGAAAAACTGTCGCGATTTTGTGACATGTTAGAAGAAAAAGAGAAAGAAAGAAAAAGTGTCGCGATATCGTGACATGTCGCATTTTTGCGACTAAAAGAGGAGAGAGAGTGTAAGTAGAAAAAGTGTCGCGATATCGCGACAAAAGCAAAAAGGAAGACTACGGAGACAGAAGTGTCGTGATATCACGACAAAAGAAAAGAGACAGTATGGAAGAAAAAGTGTCACGATATCGTGACATATTGCAAGAGAGAGAGAAAGAAAGAAAAAGTGTCGTGATTTCACGACATATTGCAAGAGAGATAGTATGGAAGAAAAAGTGTCGCGATATTGCGACATATTGCAAGAGAGATAGTACAGAAGAAAAAGTGTCACGATATCGTGACATATTGCAAGAGAAAGAGCTCGAGAGAAAAAGTGTCACGATATCGCGACATATTGCAAGAGAAAGAGCTCGAGAGAAAAAGTGTCGCGATATCGTGACATGTCGCATTTTCGCGACCCGAAGAGAAGAGATAGAGTAAGAAGGCAAAAGTGTCGTGATATTGTGACATGTATTTTTGCGGGTACAAGCCAAGAAAAGAAGCAAGGAGGCAAAAGTGTCACGATATCGCGACATGTATTTTCGCGGGGAAAAGCCAAGAAGAGGACAAAGAGGCAGAAGTGTCACGATTTTGCGACAAGTCATATTTGCATGATGTAAGAAGAACCTAGCTGAAATAAGATATGTGACAGTTAACTGAAGTCATACGGCAGTTACAGGGGTCGTTGCAAAGGAAAATCATGCAGCTAAAATAAGAAGAGTTAACTGAAGTCATACGAAAATTACAAGGGCAGTTACAGAGAGAAATCATGCAACTAAAATAAAAATAGTGAACTAAAGTTAGAACGACAGTTACAGGGCCCGTTACGGAGTGAAATCGTCGAGCGATGGTTATACTGAAAGTCCCAAACAAAGAGACAAAACTATTAATAGGTTGCATGTAAGAATATTGTGTTATAAAGGAGTTACTTATAGAAGTTACTATTGATAGGCTGCATGTGAGATTATGGAAGTTACAGAAGACCAGGAGTTTCAATATGAAAATATTGTTATAAAAGGGCTATTGCGTGGAGAATTAAAGTGCTATTGAAAGAGTGAAAGTGCTACGAAAAGAGGGTTGGAAGAGTGTTGTAAGAGAGCGTTAAGTAGAACCGTGAGAGTCGTAAGAGTGTAGTAAGAAGCACAACAAGAGGACTGTAAGAGGGCCGTAAGAGTGCGGTAAGCAGAGCCGTAAGTGTGTGTGGTGAATAGAGAGAGAGGTTGGGTAAGCAATAGACTAGTCAGGGTCTTGAAAAAGCAAAGGCATTTTTTATGTCAATCATATAGTTTCAAAATTGCAGTCCAAGTTGGTGCTTGGCATTAGGGGTTGATGCTCATTTCTTTTGGTGCAGATAAATCAGGGGTTGGTGCTCCTTCCAGTGGGTGCTGGTAAATTGGTTATAAAATTGGTTTTTTGCAAAGGCTGGATTTGGATGGGAGTCCAAGTAGTCATTTTTGAGGAGTAGCCAAATTGGTGAACCTCGTTACATCGTGTGTTGTGGGATGCTCTCTTGTCATACTTGCTTTATTTGATTTTAAGTTTTCATTGTTTCATCTTTAAGAGTTGTAGACTCTAATCAAGACTCTACCTCCTAAAAATCAAGATAGCTTTCTATGAAACCCGAAAAGAAGCTAGAAATGGTTGAGTGACCAAAAACCCTAATGACATCCTAAAACAAATGACTAGGTGAAGGGAGTGGATGCAAATATGGAATATGGAAAATATGGGTGAAAATGATAAGTGAGACATTGAACTATGTGAATGATTACTTTTACAACATTGATTTTGAATGATGACTAGTGTACAGTCTTGATGCTAGACATGTATGATCAAATCTATGCAAAGCGTAAATGGTGAGTATGCCTAAATGCAAGCGATGATAGAATGCAATGGGATGCAATGTGGTGAAATGCAATGTTTTTGTATTTTTGATATTTGGATGATGTTTTAAGATGCACTATGATGCAATATTTTTGTGTTTTTGATATTTTGATGATGTTTTTAGATTTTTGATTGATATATATGTATGTACAGGTGACCAACGGGCTTATTGGGGGCCATTGGGAATTTTGAGGGGACCAAAGGGCTTATGGATGCCTTTGGAGCTTTTTAGGTGACCTAGACGATCATAGACCACCTATGAGAATTTTAGGTTGACCAAGCGGGATGTAGGCACCCTTGGAGCATTTTGGGGTGACCTAGATGGTCATAGATTGTCTAGGAGCATTTTAGGTTGACCAAGTGGGTTGTAGGCACCCTTGGAGAATTTTGGGGTGACCTAGATGGTCATAGACCGCCTAGGAGCATTTTAGGTTGACCAAGCGGGTTGTAGGCACCCTTAGAGCATTTTGGGGTGACCTAGACAGTAATAGACCGTCTAGGAGCATTTTACGTTGACCAAGTAGGTTGTAGGCACCCTTGAAGAATTTTGGGATGACCTAATGATCATAGACCACCTAGGAGCATTTTAGGTTGACCAAGTGGGTTGATACACCCTTGGAGCATTTTAGGGTGACCCAGATGGTCATAGACTGCTTAGGAGCATTTTAGGTTGACCAAGTGGGTTGTAGGCACCCTTGGAGCATTTTGGGATGACCTAGATGGTCATAGACCACCTAGGAGAATTTTAGGTTGACCAAGTGGGTTGTAGGCACCCTTAGAGCATTTTGGGGTGACCTAGATGGTCATGGAATTCCTAGGAGCATTTTAGGTTGACCAAGTAGGTTGTAGACACCCTTGGAGAATTTTGGGGTGAACTAGATGGTCATGGACCACCTAGGATCATTTTAGGTTGACCAAGCGGGATGTAGGCACACTTGGAGCATTTTGGGGTGACCTAGACGATCATAGACCACCTAGAAGCATTTTAGGTTGGGCCACCATGTCCTAGGTATGGAATGACCACAAATGAAGGATTTTCAAGGGTTCAATATCCTCAACACCTTTAAGGGAGGCTAGGTGATAAGTTCATGGTCCTATCTAACTAGTAATGACAAAGGGACATAACCATTTTATTGTGAACTTGTCCTATAGATGGGGTGGCAAATTAGAATTTTGTTGGTTTTCCTTCAGAACAAGATCACCAACCTGAAAGTCTCTAAGATGGACTTTCATATTGTAGGCTCTCTTAAGTCACTCTTGATAAATGCATAGGTGCTTGAGAGTGTGAACACGACATTCATCAAGCAACGTAAGCTGATATAGACAAGCCTATCATACAGTGTCATCATCGATGAACTCTTGCATGGATATGCACATCGATGGAATTTCTAGCTCTAGAGGTATGATTGCCTCAACACCATACACTAGTGAAAATGGAGTGGCCCCAGTGGGAATCCGAATGCTAGAGCAATAGGCCCATAGAGAAAGGGGTATTTACGTGTGCCAGTCCGTGTGATTCTCTCTAATAGTTTTCTTGAGAATGGAAATAAATATTTTTTTGGAAGCCTCAGCTTGCCCATTTGCTTGCGGATAGTAGGGTGTCAAGAAATTGTGCTGGATATTATACTTTGCTATTAAAACATGCACATATTTGTTTTTAAACAACGTTCCATTATCTGAAATGATCTTGGATGGAATACCAAAATGACAAATGATATTGTGCAATAGGAACTCCACTATGTGAAGCCCTATCATAGTGGTAAGGGGAATTGCTTCCACCCATTTTGTGAAATACTTGGTAGCCATGATGATAAATATGTGACAGCCTGAGAATGCAAGGGATATTTTCTTGATTAAATCCAACCCCCACTATGAGAATGATCACACTAATTGAATTGGTTGCAAGTCCTGAGAAGGTATGTGTGTCAAGTTAGCATGGTGCTGACACTTCACACACTTCCTCACATATGTGCAACAATATTGCTCTAAAGTTGGCCAGTAATAGCCTATACAAATAATGCGCTTAGCGATGGCTATGCCGCTGAAATAGCCATTGCATATACCATCATGCGCTTGGGAAATAGCCCAAGTTGATTCTTGATGCTCTAAGCAACGAAGGGGGATCCCTTTGTAGCTTCGACAATATAGAATGTCTCCTAGAAAGATATATTTTATTACCTTCCATTTGAATCTTCTTTTAGTGGCATGCGACAATCCAAGAGGGAGGTTACCAAGCTTTAAGTATTCCCTAATTTGTGTGGACCAGTATTTTTGTGAGGAAGCCTCAAGTGAATGAATCGTTTGTCCACCTTGAATTTCATATCAAGCAAACGTTGATTAGGAGATAACTTGTAAGAATAGTGTGGTACTGCTATCAAAAGGGGTTTGAGGGAATAGGGTTCCCTGATCGACATGGTTCAAGCGCTCATGAATGTGTGAGAATATCTAGTGATGAGGTTAAATTTGAATCAAGCAGACTTCTTACATGACTTGAGAATTATTGTGCTCAACCATAGACTATGAGAGCATTTTGACCTGAATGGTTGTCATCTCATTCGTAGGGTTTTGCAGGATCAAGGACCCAAAGGAGGCCATTGTATCCACAAAATTATTATATGACCAAGGGAGTTCCTCGATGTTATACCGTTCAAATTTTTCTAAGAACTTATCCACAAGGGCTTTGTAGGCTTGAAGAACTAGGCATTTGCACTGGTAGATCCCTTTGACCTAGCTAACGATGAGCAAGGAGTCACCCAAAATGTTAAGCTTGGTGATTTTCATGGTGATGGCCATCTGAAGACCTATGAGCAAGGCTTCGTACTCGACATTATTGTGGGTGCATGGGAAATCAAGTTTAAATAACAGGGGTATGGGAGTCCCATGTGGTGTGAAAAAAATGATCCCTATGCCACACCCTTGCTCGTACTTAGAGCCATAAAAAAATAGGTTCATATATGCCTGCATCTTAGGCTCATCAAAATTTGGAAATTTTGACATTTAGAAAACCCCATCATTGGGAAGCTCCATGATAAGAGGTTGATAATCCTGGAGAGGAGCCTCTATGATTTGATCAACGATGACTTGACCCTTAATTGATTTTTGTCCAATAAATTCTAGGTCGAACTCCATCAAAAACATGATCCATTTTGTCGTGCGACTATTATGATAAGTGTGACTCATTATGTATCATAATGGATTATCTTTAGATACAACATACGTGGTATGGCTAAGCATGTATTTTCATAGTTTCTTGGTGGTGAAAACCACCGCTAGGCATAATTTCTCAATGTATGCATACTTGATCTCATAATTGACTAGGGTGTGACTAAGATAGGAAGTTGCTTGTTCCTTATGTAGTTCATTGTTTTGGGCTAATATGGTTCTCAATGCAATCTCAGTGGCTGATATGTATAAGCAGAACGACACTCCTGGTCTAGGTGGATCCAATACTGGCAATGAAGCTAGGTATTGTTTGATTGCGTCAAAGGCATCCTGACACTCATCATCCCAATGGAATGCGACCCCCTTGTGTAGCAACTTGTTCATGGGGCAACACTTGTTTGACAATTGTGCTATGAAGCATTTGATGGACATCATTTTGCCTTAAAGACTTTGGAGCTACTTTATCATGGTTGGAAGAGGCATATTGATGATGGCCTTGAACTTATTAGGGTCCACTTCAATGCCTCACTTGGATATGATAAATCCCAAGAGCTTTTCAGATGTGACATCAAAGATGCACTTCTTGGGGTTCAGTCTCACGTTATGCTCAATGAGGTAATCTAGGAGTTTGTGCAAGACATCAAGATGCTCATGGTGTAATAAAGATTTAGCTAATATGTCATCCAATACTGGCAATGAAGCTAGGTATTGTTTGATTGCATCAAAGGCATCCTGACACTCATCATCCCAATGGAATGCGACCCCCTTGTGTAGCAACTTGTTCATGGGGCAACACTTGTTTGACAATTGCGCTATGAAGCATTTGATGGACATGATTTTGCCTTAAAGACTTTGGAGCTACTTGATCATGGTTGGAAGAGGCATATTGATGATGGCCTTGACCTTATTAGGGTCCACTTCAATGCCTCACTTGGATATGATAAATCCCAAGAGCTTTTCAGATGTGACATCAAAGATGCACTTCTTGGGGTTCAGTCTCACGTTATGCTCAATGAGGTAATCTAGGAGTTTGTGCAAGACATCAAGATGCTCATGGTGTAATAAAGATTTATCTAATATGTCATCCATTTAATCTTCAAAAATCTTATGCATGTAATCATAGAAGATGTATGTCATGGCACGTTGGTAGGTGGCACCAATATTTTTAAGGCCAAAAGGCATGACCTTATAATAAAATATTCCTCAAGGTGTTGTGAACGTTGTTTTGAGCTGGTCCTCTAGATTGATACAAATATTATTGTATCTAGAGAAACCATCCATGAGGGATAACATTTTGTGGCCCACTGTGGCATCTACCAAGGCATCAATGCTTGGCATAGAGAAATCATCCTTAGGACTCGCTCTATTTAGGTCTCAAAAATTGGTGCAAACATGAATCCTCCTGTCTGGCTTCTTGACGAGAATCATGTTGGACAGCCATGGTGGATAGTATACATAAATAACAAACTTGGCATCCAACAGCTTCAGTAGCTTGTATTTGACCATCAAGGCTATCGTTGGATGCATATTTCTAAGCTTTTGATTGATATGCTTGGCATTGGGGTCAAGTGTCAAATTATGGGTGACTAGATTTAGATCCAGTTCGGTATGTATTTGTAGGACCATACGAAAGCTTCCTTATTCGTAATGAGAAGGGCTATGTAGTAGGCTTGCTTTTCAGGGGATAGGATTTATCCTAGCTTGACATGTCATAGATTCTATGGATCTGAGCCGATATCTCTATCAATAGTAGGCTTAATTGACATATGCGACCCCTCCTCCAGCTTGTGGGGGGTAGGGACCAAATGGATATCGTCTACTAGATTTATATCATTAATGGGAACCTCAAGTTCCTCCCTAGCATGGAAGACATCATGAGTTGGCCCTGGAGAGAAGTGAAATGGTTGCAACATCTCATTGCAAGGCTAGTACTCAGAAGGTTATGGGAGTGAATCTCCTCGATCAAAGTCAATTACCTCCAAGTCAAGGTGTAATGGCTTCAATAGGTCATTCGAATCTTGTAGGGGCTCAAACAGATCTATGGAAATCATATTTATAGATGGATGATTTTCCCTAGGTTGTTGATGTTGACCATGGACCTCCAGATGTAGTAAGACCTAAGGAGGTGGCTACGAAGGCAGTGGAATGATAGGCAGTGGTCGATGTAGCTATGGGTGAACTTACTCTTTACAAGGTAGAATTTGTCACCAAATGGGATCTTGTAATGGGAACATGCACAAATAATATTTGTCTTCATCATCCCAAGGGATGACCTGTGCATATTCTCCATTAGAACTATTAGAGTCAATCGGTGCGACTCCATAGTCCGACTCATCATTTGACGTCCACTCATAAGGGGATCCTAAATCCTCTTCCTCACTATCATGGGCAAAAGGACACGAACCTTCACCTCTATCATAATATTGGATACCATCGTGAGGTGGGTCGTCATATTCCAAGGGTAGAGAGAAATAGTACCCCAGTGAGTAGACACGATTAGGGTTGGCAAAGGGATCTCGTACCAACTCATCTCTATAGTTGAGGCATAGGCACTCTAGACCATCTATGAGAACATCTAGAGGTAAGGTATGGTTATGTCCCAATCCTTATTTATCATATGGCATCTGATACTAGGGTTGAAATGGGACACATGTGCCTTACTCATACATGCCTAACCCAAAACCATGCCAGTTGCAAAGGTCAAGGTACTTTAGGGTGAATTCAGGGTTAGACAAGTAGTTGATGTCTTTTGCAAAGGGCTCCTCATCCTCCTATTGTTGTTAGGGTTTAATGTCATATTCGAGTCCCCTATAGACAAAATTCATTTTATTAGGAGGAATACCTAGAGGTACGATAGTGCCTATGGAAATACGGGGTTGACCCATGTATTGCACCAACTCTAAAGAAGGGGTAGTTGTAACATTTCCAACCATGTACTCTCCTAATCCAGTGGAAGCCAAGTGCACTTTGACCTGAGGCTGTGGATACAAGAGTTATGAGAGTAAGACCTGATATAATTCATCATATATATCCTATGGTAGCTCCTCATCATTTGGGCTAGGTATCTCCTCTGTGGAGATGGTGGATATGGTTAGCTAGACCTCATCAATAGGCCTCTTACCTAGGTTCCTCGGCAAAGGATCCATAGGCCCAATGGGCATATAAGGAGGTGTCAATGATGAGGATGGTATGGCATGTGATGATGAGGTATTCAAGCCTTGCTTGGATTTATTCGATTGTAAAACTAGGTGTATTGATGTTAAGATTGACTGTTGATGTTAAGGTTTACTCGGGGATCTATCTCACCATATTACAATACTTGAAGGGCTCTAGGTCTACGGGGATGACATGAACTTGCCCTTCATGAGTGTACTTGAGGCACTAGTGAGCAATGGAAGGGACACACTTCGTGTCCCTAATCCATGGTTTGCCTAACAGGACATTGTATGCCATCTAGCCCTCCAGTATGTGGCACAACATCGAGATGGTCTTTTCTTCTACCTGAATCAATAGGATGATCGTACCAACCGTTGAGCATATAACATCATTAAACACGTGAAGGTTGTATGTAGATGTGACAATATGAGATGCTAGGAGCTTCAAGTGCTTGAGAGTTGTCATGGTGATGATATTGCTAGAAGACCCGGTGTCTATCAATACTATCTTGTATGGTGTCCCATTTACACATGCGACAATGTGCAAAGGAGGGTCCATCATATCATTTGGAACTAGTTTAAACTCATCTTCTTGAAATATGATTACCAATTTTGTGCACTATCGTACGTACCCCACAAAATTGTTGGAGTTGGACTCTTGGGGCAGAAGTTCTATGGCCTTAAGGATCTCCATCAATGCTTCTCTATGAGGAGCTAATAATTGAATGAGCTCATAGATGGAGAGCCAAGAAGATGTCATTCTTAAGCTCTAGGCAAGCTTACTCTTAATGGTGGCCACAGGCCTAGATGGAAGGTTTTAAAGAGGAGGCAGTAACTACTACGACATCGAAGGTACATCACTTTGAGCTACAGGTGGTGTGACTGGGTTGGGGTACCTCCTATTCCTCATGACAATGCTGATCATGCCAACATACCCCTACTTAGGAGGGGCATGGTGAACCTCATTCACCTGGGGCACTGGCTTGGCCTACTCTGCATGGGCAGGCAAGGGATGTTTAAAGACCTCCATGTGTTGGTTATTTGGCATGATAGGGTTATCAACCTGAAGTACCTTCCTATCGATCATGTCATGTACCAAGTTTTTAAACTTGTAACATATGTGCACATCATGCCCGTTTTGCCTATGAAATTTACAATATAGGTCTTCTTTGTATCCTTTGGGCTTCGATGCATTTGGGTCAATAGATAAAATATGAGGTAGGTGAATCACATTAGCCTCTAGGAGGCGATCAAAAAATGAGTCCATAAACTTTGCAATGGGCATGAACTATCACTTAGGGAGACGTTGTTGATTTTTCCTTAACTATTCTGATTATTCTTGGCATAGTTCCCAGGTGTGGCCTGATAATTAGGCATTTGAGGTGGCACAGCTTGCATCGGGCCCATGACACTAATGAAAACCTGATTCATCGCTCCTGGATTAGGCTGCACTGGGGTGTTCTTAGCATTATTTTTCCACTCCTTGTGAGGCTTTGCAATCTCTCCTTCTTGAATATTAATGTCTTCAATGATCCTAGCCTGAGCTAGGGAATTCTCAAGAGTAGGGTATTGTTGTAGCTGCAAAAACAAAGAGATGGGCTTCAAGAAGCTCTTGGAGAACATCTAAGTCAAATTTGCCATGGGGAGAAGATAAGGTAGCTTGGCGAGCAATTCCTGCCATCTATTACTATAGTTTGTTATTGACTCATCGTCATATTGTTTCAACCCAACTACATCAGCTAGCATCGCCTTTCTCTTGGTATTGAAGGAAAAGCGTTCTAGGAACGCATTTGCAAGTTGGTCCAAGGTGCAGATGCTATGCTTAGGAGTTGGTAAAACCACTTCGAGGTAGGGCCTGAGAGGGGAGTCACGAATGTCTACAAAAGCAAAGCATCATTGTCATGAATGCCGAAGCATTGGCCCAGGAATCTGGTGACATGTTCCTACACATATTCCTCTCCCTTAAATGTAGTCAATTGAGGCAATTTAAATTGATTTGGATAGGAAGGCATAGGTATCGAGGGATGGATGGGCTGACTATGCAATTGGTGCATATTAGGATTTTGATATCTACACCCAGAGGTCTTATTCTCTACTGACTCTAGGTGCTCTAAAAACTCTTTATATGAGTTTGAGGATTTGATCTCCTCGTCTTTGCTCATATCCTATGACGGAGGCCTAGGATCCTCCAACCGGTTGTGGGGCGATGGCATGTCACCTCCCCTACTTTTATAAGGTGTTTTCAAATACTCTACTTTTGGCTCATGCTCGTTGTAGGTCCCATAGGGCATTTCTTGAGTCGATCTATAAATAGGGGTATATGCCCAATGTGGGCACCCTATGTTTGACCTGGGAGGTACATCCCGATCTGGCCTAGGAGGTCATAGAGGCAACACTAGATAAGGTCTAGGAGACCTATCTCGAATGAGTGTGGGTTTCCTCGGGTGGACTTCCTATATATGTGTATTAGGAGTAGGAACCCTCTCCCGTAAAGTCTTCTGGAACAACTCATGAGTCTGCTCTTCGATTCTTTCTTTCTCAATCTGGTGCAAGCGGTCTAGTTGTTATTTGTATCGCTGAAGCTACTTGAACTAAGCTTGGAATTTTGCATACTTGGCAACTACTTGCTATATTTATTCCATTGTGTGAGGCCTAGGGGGCCTAGGGGTATCACCTTGAGGTCGACCTCATTCAAGATATTCTGTGATATCTATCAGGCACTTCCCTCTATTGAGGTTCACCGTATTGACTTGAAGTTTGGGCTAGAACATATGCTAATTATATTTGGTGAGCATAAAGGCACATCAAGCATGCGCATAATACTGCTCCTAAGGAAAATCTAGGATTTCGTCATGTCTTCCTTCATGGATGAGGAAGGGTAGGACAGAGTTGGATTGCCCTGAGCAATGAGTGTCATACCCGTTGGGTTTCCTAGGCTATTGTATTCTATCAAGGCAACGTATAGGTAAAGTCATATCGACCTTCTTTGTATAGTGTGTGAATTCATGCTCTGGCCTATGAATAGGTGTGTCAGCCCTAACGAGTACGTATATTGGTGGCACCACTCTATCTATTAGCACCACAGTGCATTGTCACCTTTCATCAAAGAAGGCATGTGATGTATCTAAATACCAGGAGCACTCTCTCAAGTAATATCCATTATCCCTCAAGGTGTCCCATATAGGGCTCCCTCGAAGGTGTGGCTCATGCCCTACTGTCTTGGGGCTAGGTTGAGAAGAAGCTCGCTAGGGAGGTATGACCAAGTCCCTAGGGCTAAAGCAAATATGACTCATGTCTCCTAACCCACTCTCCAGAGCTTCCACCCATGACTGGGCTTGGCTATGGGTGCACACCATCGTGACTCTCTATAAAATCGAAGATGATTATCTTCTTTACAAATTCTTAATGAAATAGTAAACAAGAAAGGAAACACTCAATAAGATAGATGATTATCTCTTTTAATTTTATATGTGAATCCCTAAACTGTTTTATGTGTTTCAGATGTGTTGTTTGTAAAGAATGACCTTGTGTAACATGTTTGAAACTTTGTTGAATGATAATCTTGTGTTTAATTAGCTTTCACCTGTATACTCACAACTCAATAACCTAATGATGAAATCTAGGTCATGCAATCATGCCTATAATGTGTAGTAATGAAGTCCACACATGGCCAAGGAGCACAAGTCCTACCAGTTCCTCACCCAGTTCACCCATAGTCTATGATATACCTCTCCGAAGAGAGATACGTGCTATAACCCATGAGATATGATGGATCTTGAAACAAACCTTAGCAAAGAACAAGGTTCATGGGATTTGAGATGACAAATGGAGATGAAAGCCACCTCATCAAGCTCTACTAGTGGATGGTGATGAAATCCACCTCACTAGCATTTAAGTGGATCGTGGTGTGTGTGGTTCTTTTTAATTTTAAAGAAAGTAAGAAAAGAAGCACTCGATGATCATTCACTAAATGCATGCAGAAGGTGCATTTTACTTTCAAAAAAGTTAGTATAAAAATAACTCACAAATGTACTTAGGAATGCGAAACCCTATATGTTAGCCTACCCATTGGGTAGGCTACAAGCAAACAAACCATAGAGATGCTTCCTACTCTAAATTTCTTTTGATTTTTCTCCTTTTATATGTTTTTGTTATTTTGTGTTTTAAGAAAAAGGGAAGATAACTTTTAACCTTTCTAAACAAGCAAAAATATGTGATAAAAACCAAACAAAATCTATTTCTAAAAGTGAAAAATAGATATAGAATATTTAGAGACCTACCTCATCACTGCCAAAACTTGCTATTTCTAGACTTCTACTCAGAAAGCTCTCTAGTGTCTATTCACTCCAAGGTGGGACAAATAGTAGGTCTACATTCAGTCCATGGTGGGAAAAATTCACATTCATCCTAGGGTGGCACGAATAGCAGGTCAAAGTTCGTTTCAGTCTAGAACGAATAACACCTGCAACATGAAAATATGAAAAAAGAGATCCAAACTTCACCTAAAGCAAAAGGGACTAGGTCCCACCATGATTGCCACTAAATTAGGAAAAAATGGTGCACCAAATGATGATAAACAATGTGTGTATCTATGTCCTATTGCATATGAGCATCAAACGAAAGCATGTAAGATGGAATGATAACAAATAACAAGAAATTATGCAAAGTAAATCAACTTATTATTAACAAAACTGATAAAATCTAGGTTAAAAAATGTCCCCTTCATAGACTAAAAATGGATGATACAAATGTTTACAACTTGAGTTCCCAAGGATCAAATACTTCAAGAAATTCGGGTGCACATCCAATGTATTTCCTCGTACCCACAATTGAGGTGGGCGGGCGAAGGTTTTTGCCACTTGCATATTTGATAGATATGTCTTATTATCCTTCCCAATATACTATAATAACCTGCACCTACATACAAGGAAACCAAAAATGTCAAATATCGAGTGTGTATGGTGAAAAATATGCAATCCCCACAGGGGCCAAACGGCTAACAATGGGAAAAAATATCAAAGAAACTCCAAATAACTCAAAATTACATGGGTATGTATAATAATTTTTTTTGGGAAGATATCACAAAAAATCACATTGAAATTACATCCTATCAGGTTTCACAATTCAAATGATCGTCCACAACCTACAAAATCCAAAGAAAACAATTTCTGCCCCTACACACATCGAAAATGCATGAAAATTGGAAATAATATACAAAATTATATTATAAGAAAACCCATTTTATCATATTTTCAAAATTAGTGACAATTTATATATTCTTCCAAATGACCGTCAAAGACCTACATGAGACCTTGCAAAAACACCAAAAATGCAATATCTCGGCCAATATAGCTCAGAATGACATGAAATTTGAACGTAAGCATAATATAATAATATATAAAATAAATAATTAAAAAATAAATAAAATAATGCACATATTTCTATTCATCATAGGGTGGGACGAATAGGACTGTCATAAATTGGGGGGCGCCCGGGGGTGGGATGCTGACCATTTCTTCCTAAATTTTACCACTAATTCCATTGGGAAATGGTCCAAAACACTATGGTGGGTATTATAGTCAAATTTTGTGAGGAAATTCACTCATATAGTTCAGTTTTGTGATAAATTACGCCTCCTAGTTCACTCGCAAACCTCCTTTGCTAGGTAGATATTCCGAGGGAAAAATGGGCACAAAAGGTGAAAGGAAATCTTGGTAGCACTCCTTTGATTTATCTCAAAACTCCTATATATTATTTATGTGGAAATTAGATCCACTTTATAGCCTAAGGAGGCTTATGGGTTAAGAGGCATGCGAGGGCATGCGAGGCAAGAGATGCCACTTGGCCACTAGGGTGTCATACATTGGAGGGGGAAGAGGATATCCCAAATTGGCATCATTCATGGAGCATGTCATAAGTTCTACTACATTCCCTGACTTGTGTGCAAGAATAACCAGGAATATGATCGTTATTGGGTACCATTTGCCTAGTTTTGACTTTTTGGTGGTCAAACATGCTATTCATCACACCCTGGGATGAATGCTACTATTCACCCCAGGGTGGGACGAATAGGTTTTGTATTCATTCCAGGGTGATACGAATAGAAGGGTGTCCAAAAGGTCCCAAACGTGGTCTAGAACCTTTCAAAACCTTGTGCAAAGTGGTTAGAACCACTTTATGCCTCCTGAGGGATGCCCTAGGGGCCTTGGTGTGTCATGTAGTCGTTGCTTATGGTAGCATAATCATATTGACCATATTTTAGTGTCTACAAGCTCATACCTAAAGGGTGCTCCTCCCTGCTTCTCCTTTTCCATATCCAATATAAGGGTATTGAGATATGATCCTATTTTGATCATACACGTAAGTCTATGGATACTGATTATACGTAGACAAATATTAGAAATAAGAACTCTATCTAAGCGCTTTTGAATGTGATTATCCCCTATCCTTCTATTTGTCTAGTAAACTTACCTTTACACATATCCTGGTTAATAAGTTTATTTTTCTAAATAAAATCATTGAAATATTGCATACCTTGAGTAATGCTAATCCTCCCTCCATTTTTGTCCTCTATTCTTAAGACTATATTGAAGTCACCCAATACCATCCAATGCAAATTAATGAAAATACTCCTTTGGAAAGATAACTTATTCCACAGTTGGAATCTCTCATGATCATTATTTTGAGCATAAACCCCTATCATTATCCAATAGAAGTTAGTTTTTTTATTCTTCAATTTGATTGTATAGAATCCCTCTTTTTAATTAATTAAAGTGCATTCAAAATTCATTCTATCCCAAAATATGCAAATACCTTAAGAAGTACCTTGTACTGGGCTTATGATCCATTCAACATTCAGCTATACCTCTTTTTGAATAATGTCAATTTTGTTGATATCAATTTTAGATTCTTGAAGATAAACAATATCGGGTTTTACTTCCATAAGTAGATTTCTAACAATCCTTCTTTTCCTAGAGGAATTTAGCCCCCGCACATTGCAAAAAATTATTTTCATTTGTTTGTTTTGTTTGATGGGATTTTACCCTTAACCATCCATTCTTCATTTGGATCTAATTCTTATCCCCTGTTCTCTAGTACTTTTTGTTCTTCTTGTTTGGGGGGTCTTTCTTGCTTTTTTTCCCATAATTGCCTGTATTCTTTGCATTTTTTGTATGTCTTCCAGGAGGATAATTCTCTCTCATTTGGTTACATCTTGGGGAAGATGCTTCCCATGTTGATTGAGATGTTTTACCCAACTCTAATCTTTTGCTGAATTTTGTTTTCGTACCCTCCTTAAATTGCTTTGAGTTTTCTATTATGCTTAGATCCTTCAATTCCTCATATTGTTTAGTTTTGTTCTATGAATTTAAAACGTGATATAATTTGTGCCATCCCTCTATTTCTTTGATTTTAAATCCTCAAACCCCTTCAATCTGATCATTCTCCTATTCTAATTCCATTTGAGTGGATGGGGTATCCTCTACCATTTTAGCATCATCTACTAATATTTCTTATTTGAATTTCAAATTTTTGTTTGCATTCTCTATGTTGATTGCAATCACATTATGTTGATGTATATTTGTATCTAGATTTATATGATTTTCAATCATATTTATTTTCCTCTTATGGTTACCTTATTAATAATTATTTTCTTTTCCTTAATTGCAACTATTCTCTTGTTGATTAATGTTATTTGCAAAGCCACTTTATGTTTTGTTTCTTATTATGTTCTTCATGTGCTTGTTGGTCTGGCTCTTCACATTTACTTGCATACTCCATTGTCTTATTAGAATTCCGTTGTTCTTCCTTGTGTTGTATAAAACATCCATTGCTAAATTCACTTTCTGCATTTTCATTTAACTCTTGTGAATTTCTTGGTATTGTTCATTTTCATGTGCCCTTCCTTGTGGGTTAAAAGTTTTCTTTTTCCAATCCTCTCGTTTATTTGATTCTCCTTTTGTTACCACTTCTTAGTAAATATAGTTATCTTTGCACATGAGATATCCCCTCCACATGTCCAAACACTTTGCATTGCTTACACTATATCGAAAAATTTTCATTTTCCACTCTTGTTTGACATGTTTTCTTGGTAGTTGACAAATCCTTCTTAAGATTTTATCCCCTCTTCTTAATTATAATTGGGTTATGGATTGTATTGGGATCTGTTCTCTCACAGCATATAATTTCATGGATATCTTTAAAACTAGTTCAACTAGTTCTTCCTTTTTTGTTAATTACCTGATAATGGGTCAAGTAATATGGTCCATAGCTATGGACCTTAAGCATCTAAAGTTTTAAAATACTCCATTTCCTGTTTCTTGCATTTCCCCGTATATGTCTGAAACTTGATACAAGACAGATATATGCACCTATTTGAGCTCCATAATTTGTTTGATTTTGAAGTGATTATCTAGCAAACATATATTCTTAAAAAAGTAAAAATAAAATATGACCTGAATGGAAATTTATATGCTCACTTCTATTTTCTAGGGTTTGAAAAAATATTGTTACTCTTCATTATTTTCCTTCCTACTTTGCTGTTTATGTTAAACAGATTAAGCAACCTCAATTGTTGTCATGATAACCCATGAATTCAAGTACTCTAATTTTTTCTTGACATGAATGCAATTACTTTTTATTATCACGTTAAATATTATTTGATGCAATTTTTTCTATACTGACGTTAAGAACTAAAGCTCAAGCATAATATTGCTCTATTGATCCAAAATATTTAACTGCGTGAGCTAGTCGTAGGATTAGGACATTCGTGGAAGGATAAGTGATATCAGTGTTTATCATTACTTTATATAGGTTACCATTGTCTGTCAAAAAAAAATATTATGCTCTTCTAAGTCATTAGTTTTTCTCTAAACCAAACTATTTCAATCTTAATTTGAGGCTTGAGTCTAAAATAGAGATTACCATAAATCAACTTTGGCTGTTTGGAACATATAAAAGTTGGCATTGATTGAACTCGTTCATGACTACACTTCGTCAGCTGCTAAGATAAAAATAATAGGTTGGAACAGCACAGGGACCTTGGGAAGATATCAATATAATATTGTCTTCTATATGAGATTTATATTTATTGCTTTCCCTATTCATTCAAATATTAACATCTGAAATTTGCTGGTGAGAGTAAGCATGGACCGAGACACTAAATGTGGGAGTCAGATTTGCCTTTGGCCTCAAAATGACAGTGGTTTTAATGATTGGTATCTGAATTGTCAAGATTGTTTTTATAAATTTATCGATGGCCTTTTCCAGGAAAGTAAAATGCATACTTATTTTGTGTGACAACAATATTTGGAAAATACATGCATAAATTAATTTGTTAGTTCAGCAGGCCAACAAGATATTAATGCAAGTTCCAATTGTTCACATATTGTGCAGGGCATGGAATAGTTCCGCAACCTTTTTTTTTGGCTTATTTAGAGCTGATGCAACAAATGCATCATCTAAATTAACAGTTAAAGGTCAAAATATCACATATATAATATTTTGTACATTGGACCTAAAACAAGAGTTCATACCACAATCATGTAATGTCACCTAGATTTAACATCCGTAATAATTATTATATTTTATTATATTGTAGTAGTGGTTACGTTTGAATACAGACTTATAACACATGGAAACTATATGAACAAAAATACAAAATTTTTAGTTAAGTATGATGAAGTATGATATGAGGTAGAATGAGGGTTATGATTTAAATTTGTTTTTTAATAAAATAATTAATAAAAAAATAAAATTTAAATATTTATTTAAATTGTTAAATTTATATATTTAAATTTTATGTTTAAATAAATGTTCATAAACTTTGATTTTGATACATTGTCCATCATATTGTCTTGCATGATGAAACTACTAATATCCATGTATTCTTTTTTTATTAACAAGCTCCCACCTTACAATGGTTAGTAGTTTGAACTTATTCTTTATTTATTTATTTTTGAGTAATACTTTTTATACATATATTCATTATGGGGATTGAACTTGGGTCACATAACCGATAATGCAAGTGGTGTCCTTGCTAGTAGACCACACTCACACCGGAATAACCATTATTATTTATTTATGTTAAAATAAAGTAAAATGGTTTCGAACATTTTATGGCCAATCATTGTGATTACTCATTAGGGATGCGCATTCAAAGTAAAGCTTGATCCAAGAGATCATTGTTTTTTTATATCAACTTAAAATAATGTTATGTGTTCTATTTAATGAATTTCATCATTTCAATTATATATAAATATAAAAGACATATAGTTTATTATAATTTGAATATATTTGGATTTTCTTTCTATTTACAAAGTTTTTTCTAATATTTTTAAAAAATAATAAATAGATATGAAGATAGTGTATCATTTTATTAGAGTCCACACGACCACTCAAAGTATCTACTAAAAGATCCATTTATCAAAATAAAATATTTTAAAATGTTATAACAACATATAATCTATTTTGACAATATCATGTAAAAAATTCTAGCAAACCTAATCATATGCCTTTGTTCATATTTAATTTCATAACCATACCCCGCTCTCTGTGGAATGAAGAGAATGTATAATCTCCTATGCAATTATTACACCTTCAATAATTTGTTTATCATGAATAAAACTATTTGTTTTTCTAAGATAAGATAATTTAGAGTGCTTTTCAATTTATATATTTGCCATAATTTTTTAAATCATCTTATAAATCATATTATAGAGGCTTATTGGAGGAAAATTATTAAAATATTTTGTCTCGTCTTTCTTGGGAACCAATATAATAAAGGTGAAGTAACCTCACTTATTGTAACCTTCCTTTTCTAGGCCTTTTCAACTGTAGTGAACATATCACTCTTTAACAAATATGAAAATATGTGAAAGTAAATAGTAGAAAATCTACCATGGCCAGATGACTTGTTAGGATGGAAAAAGAATGTACTTCCTTTATATATATTTTCTTTATCAAGCTTTTATTTTATCCCTATGTGATAATTGATGGAATATTCTTACCTTATGCCCTCTTATCTTGCCCAACATTTGACAAATGATGTTTGAGATAATTAATTACTTGATTCTTGATATCCTCTTCTTGCTTTATATTTATTCCATCTAAAATTGAAACATTTTTATGCGATCAATTTTCTTTTGTTTATTTTGGCTATAACATGAAAATATGGTGTTTCTACCTTCTTCCTTAAGCCATCTCTCCATAGATTTTTATAACCTACATGAATCCTCCTTTTTCAATACATTATGATAATTAGAAAGTAATTATTTTTCTTGAATATAAAAATCCTAGTCCATTACATTGAATTCAACTATCTCTTATAAAAGTTTGAGCTTGGATTCAATTTCCTCCTTTTCTTTGAATATGTTACATAAAAATAGATTGGTGATTCTCGTGAATGACTAATCTATTTTTTGATCAGTCATTCTTTTGTTTGGTTTATTTAAAATAAAACTAATTCTTCTAATGTAGAAAATACAGCTTCCAATGGCTTTTGCTACTGCAACCTTCCCAACCATAATTCCCTTCAGTTAGGCACCTTCTAGGTAGGCAAGGGATGGGACCTTGCACGAAGAAAAAATCATGGGTTTCATCGTTTCTATGGTTCTTTCTCTAACGGTAAGGTCCTCTCTATACGCCGGAGCCCTTTATTTCTAGGATATGAAATAACTATGTTATTGCCTCCAGCTCTACTCCCAAATTATCAAGTAAAAAATATTCTCATGATAAGATTTATCCATACAGTGACGACATGTAATTATGAGAGTTGGCCAGGTAGCTAACCTTGTGGGTCCGTTCTCGCAGCAATAGAAGCATAATTTTCATTTGTGCTTCTTTCGATTTGCATGATTTCCTCGCTCAATGGATTGATGACCATTCGCTACCAATGAGGAATTGCTTTTCATCCCACATCAAGGTGATTGGATTTACATGAATACATCAATCACATACATGAATACAACAATCACATACATTGACGGACAAAGAAGCTTGGAAACCCCAATAAAATAGGGGTTCAATGAAAAAATCCAAAGGCCAAGGAAAAAACCCCATAGGACCAGATGGCCCCTACACCAACACCCAGTCCAACTGGGAAACCAAAACGTCACCACTACCACAAAAATATCTGGAAAAGAAGACTCTGTAGCCACAAAATCCAACCACACCACCCGAGCACTCGAAACCCTGGCTCGATGCCAGCCAAGGAGAGCGGCCAACAACTACTACAACATCAACACCCCAAAATCACCCCTAGTGGGTTTGAGTCAGCATTTGAATCAATCCCTCCCTAGGGACCTCGACCAAATATCCAGTGGCATACAGAACCCATAATAGATGCAGAGCCAATTGACCAAAACCCTAACTAACAACCAACCAAAGCTCGACACTCACCAAGCCAATAGGTCAAGTGCCAAATAGAGGACCATCATATAGAACAGCCTGAACAATAACAATAATTTCAAATAACCCCCATAGGTTGGACCAAAAAGTAGCTCTATCCCCATCAGGGTCCTTAACCATATCTAAAAATGCTTGCCACACACACAAGAGATCCAGAATGAACCAAAAAGGCCACTCGACCAACAAAGATACTGCAAATCGCCAAAGCAAAGTGAACCAACCGTAAGGAACCGCTAGATCAGATTGAGAAAAATATGGGAACCTCCTGCTCAGAGGGATCAACGTGATGGAGACGAAGACGGAGCGGGAGATTCCCGAATTTAGTTTCATATCATTGACATAAATTTAGTAATAATTAATTGTTATTTTATATTTTATTTTTAGTGGCATATTATTATGTTGGAATTTCATTCCACTTTGATACTTCTTCTTGTTGAAGGGTATTAAATGTTTGAAACCTTTTTAAATTATTTTTTGGGATGAAAAAGCCATTATATTAATAAAATAATGTCTAATCATACAAAAAGGGTGTGTGGGATTAGCAAACCCTATAAACCAACACACGAACCATCATGATTAGGAGTGCAGAAGAGTTTCAAAAAAATTCCACAAAAATCCATATAACAACTACTAAAATATTGTCAAATATGTATTCAGAAAGAAAGGAGCCGAGAAATCATTGAAAGGTGGAAGGCCTGAAGTTTTCCTCCATAAGTTCATAAATCCATCCAACGGTTGAAGAAGTCAAAGCCTCGCAACCATCAACAATAGTACCACTAATAGTACAGGTCTGTATATTTGGTACAATTTCACCCCAACTAGGGGCATCATCTTGCTCAAGAGGTCGAACATACCAACCAGAGGTGGGCGAGACGAGCCTCCAACTCTAGAGTCTTCACATTTGTGCTATGGGGAGGGACTGGGACCAGTATTTGGTAGTAGAGGGCTACGGTTAGTGATGAGATCCCTGGTGAGTCGACAACTAGGACTTAGAAGGGGAAGTAAGAGGCACATGACTCATAGCGTAGGGCACATTCTCCCAATGATCCATGAGGGTATGCAAGTACTACAACTCCATATGTACTTTTCAAATTGTACTTGAATTTATAACTAGCAATCAAAGAATATAGCATATTTATCAACAATAGAGAAGACACACCTAACATCTTGTTGAGAAAAAATAGCTCTATTTTAGGACTTCCAAAGATAAAACAGGGTACCAATTCTAAAAATATTCTAAAAAACACCCAATTTGAAGGAAAAAGCAATAGTGTCACACAAAATAGCATGCACACAGGTAAAATCCTCTTGCATAAAAGGTATAAAAAATTCAATAAGCCAATCCTAAGCCGATTGAGCCCGATCACAAAACCAAAAAACATGCAATAAATCTTTTGCCTATTCGCAAATCAGTCAAATGGAGTTATGAACACCCAGATGCTTGAGCCTATTGCCAATAGGCAACCACTGGTGCAAAAGGCTCCAAGAAAAAAACTCTGTTTAGGTTCAATATAAGTAACCCAAGCAATTCTAAACCTCTTATTCCACTAGGAGGGAAGAGAGACTAAGTCCCATCTTAGAGTGAGCTTATCAACCATTGGAGCTTGTGGGTGAGCCATTTGTAACCTAGATGAGATTTCTATTGCAAAATAGGAAGCTCCCCAGGCCAAAACTAATCTAACCACCAAGGTTTTTGAAAATGCTTATGCAATTTGCACCAAATAGAAAATGTAATACTATCAATAACTACTTCATAAGTATCTCTATCACTAGGATTTAAATTGTGAATTTGACAAAAAAAATTCCAAGGTATCCAACTCCTGGTATGTCGAAAGAAGAAATAAAAAATGGAAGCATTACCACATTTATAGAACCTCTACGCTCTAACCCACTGCACCAGAGCTAGGGGAGAGCCCTGCCAAGTGATAACAGGAGACCACCAAATATTCATGAAAGACAAAGAGGCACCTACTTTGCAAAAACTCCCTTTCCAATTGAGCCAAGGTTTGAAGGCCTACCAAGTTTGACAAATAATCTGAATGACAAAAACCTTTAACTTTAATAGGGACAGGGGCAGTAAGAATGGATTGCAATCCCACCCCTTTCTAATTTTTCTTCCCCTAAAGCAAACCAAAAGAAATGCAATGTCTGACCAAAACTTTCCAAGATTCATCCCTAATTAAATATCGAGTGATCCATTTAGCACAAAGGAAAAAACCTTATCGATGAAAATCAAACAAACCCATACCTCCACAGTCCTTGGACAAACAACAGGCTACCTAATGAAAACCTCGTTTGATAGAGTCTTTGGCCCACAAGAAATTTCTCAGAAGCTTATCCATTTTTTTATAACAAGATTTGGATGAAACCCAACAAGATAAATAATAGACATGGGTAGTGGCTAAAACCTTAGAACAAATATGAAATTTTCCCACCAGAGAAAGTATCTTACTAGTCCAGTAAGAAAGCTTCTTTTCCACTTTATCAATAACATACTACCATAATTGAGCAAACGAACCATGAAATGCAAAAGGAATTTCAAGAAATTTAAATACCTCACTTGGTTGAATCCAAGTCCATTAGAAATGATGCAGCCAACATGGCAGCTAGGATTGAGATTGCCAAAAATAGGAGTTTTTTTTCCATTGAATAGAAGAACCAGAGGATAAATAGAAAATATCTAAGAAACTAATAGACAAGGAAAGGGATTGCTCATATTATCGAAGCGTTAAAATAGAATCATCAACAAAATGACCATTGACCAACTGATGGTCAAAATTGAGGAGAGCAATACCCCTGATTAATCCTTGATCCACCTTATGGGCCAACAAATAGCCAAAAGTCTTTGCAGCAAGAATGAAAAGAGATGGAGCAAGAGGGCACCCTTGTATTACAGAGTGACTAAGAGAAATTGACTGAGATTGAATATTATTCAAAGTAAGAATAGCAGAAGGATATTGAAATAACATAAGAATGATGCTCATAAACACTGGCCCAAAGCCCAAAGCCTGAAGCATGGCAGTGATGAAGTCTTTATCAAAGTAAATCTTAATGAATAAAGCATCTTGTTCAGAATTTCTTGCCCACTCCATACCTTTCCATATAGCAAGAACATTATCAAGAATGTATCTTCCCTGAACAAAACTAGTTTATTCAGGTCTAAAAATCAAAGGCATGAGAGATTTAAGCTTAAGTGCAAGGGCTTTGGCAATAATATTATAGCTCACATTAAGCAAGGTGATCGACCTCTAATTAGTGATGAGCTCAGGGTCTCCAGACGTAGGAGTAAATTTATCACTACCTTTGTTAATAATGGAACCCAGTTAACCACATTGCATGGCTTCAAGATACACTTTGTGGAGATCAGAACCAAGCATATCCTAGAGTTATTTATAGAATTCACATGGGAAGCCATAAATACCAGATGCCTTATCATTGGACATGAGTGATAAGGCATTTTTAGATCTTCCAGAGAAATAGGAGTGTCATAGAATATTATTTGGTTAGGAGAAAGCTTATTGGGGACAACAATGGTACAATCAGTAAGAGCTTGCCTTCTAGCATCATCAAGGGGTTGAGAAGCAAAAATACCTTGATAATGTGAAACAAAAGCTTTGATAATGTATGGAAGGTCTGTGAATCTCTACCCATCAATTTGAATGGCTTGAAACTAGGAATACTGGGCAGGAGGTCTGAGGCATTAAAAACAATATTTGGTCACTCTGTCCCCTATTTTGAGCCAATGCATTTGAGCACATAATTGAGAACCCTTGGATTCATACAAAAAAATGTTTTTTAGCTCATACCGAATGGAAGAAACTTAGGACTAAGAAAGAGAGTTGAAAGGAGAGGCTTCAAGCTTGAGACAGGCTTTGGATAGTTTACTCTACAAGGTAAAATTAGCCCGTTTCCACCGCTTTGCAACTTCAACACCTAGAGTTTGCAACACCTTAGTGGTTCGTTGAATGATAACATTGTTGGAAATATTGAGCATATTGAGTTGTCATTGATGTCAAAGGTGAAATGGTTGAGAATTATCTTCAAGGTTGAAATATTAAAGTGTAAGGCAAATATCTTCAAAGGGTACATGAGACAATGTCAAAGGTACAAAAGTTGTCAAGGCAAAAATATTCTCCATGGTTGTGTTTGCAAGAAAAATACAAGGCTTTATTTGGTTAGAAAAAGTTCTAATTGCAAAGGCCCAAAGGTTAAAAGTTTAAATTATAATATTTAAATCTTTTAGATTTAAATTATTATAATTAAATAAAAGTTAAAAAAAAGGGGCGACAAAGAAGCAAAATAAAAAATTATTATTTCAAAATTCTAGTGTCGACATCATGAAATCAAAGGGCAAGGACATATATGGAGCATAAATTATTTGCGAAGGCTAAGGTTTTAGTGCAAGCACCATTTGAAATATTCCATTCAAATTTCATTCGTGGAGGTAGAGAGGACAGAAAGAACAAAGGCACATGTCTTTAAAGGATGAATTCACAATTCAAAAGGGAGTGCACATGGTGGAAGTTTCATCTGGGAAGCTAGCCCAAATGGTAGGGAGTCGTGGAGAAGAATACATCTCCAATGAATTCCACAACTTTTGCAAGCAGCATTGAATTCGCAAGCAGTTGACTGCCAGATACACACCGCAGCAGAATGGTGTACCTGAGAGAAAGAATAGAACTATCATGGAGATGGCACGGAGCATGCTGAAGGTGAAAATTTTGCCACATGAGTTCTGGGCAGAAGCTGTGTCATGTGCAGTTTATCTGCTGAATCGATGTCCCACCAAGAGTGTGAAGGACAAAATTCTAGAGGAATCCTGGAGCAATCTGAAGCCAAGTGTGGCTCATTTGTGAGTTTTCGGGTGCATAGCATATGCACATGTTCTAGATGAGAAAAGGCAGAAGCTAGATGACAAAGCTAAAAAATGCATTCTCATAGGGTACAACGAACAAGCAAAGGCATACAGGCTGTACAATATGGTGACAAAGAAACTTGTTATCAGTCGTGATGTGAAGTTCTTGGACGATGAAGCCTAGGACTGGAAGTCAAAGACTGTTCAGCCTGAACCAACAATTATTGAACCTATAAAATTGGAGGAAAATAGTGTGCATCCACCTATATCTTCAAGCAGCAATAGTGGTGCCAACATCAACACAGCACCATCATCCCGGTCATCTCCACTTGCAAGCAGAATTCCAAACTTGAGGACACCTGCGAAGACTCGAAGCTTGCAAGACATTTATGAGGTAACCCATAATTAGACAGATGAAGAATATTCTGACTTTGCTTTATTTATTGAGTGGATCCAGTGGAGTTTGAAGAGGCAAGTTATAATTGAACATTGGTAAATGCGATGGATGAGGAGATAGCAGCCATTGAAAAGAATGAGACATGGCAGTTGACAGATCTTCCAGTAGGAAAGAAGACCATTGGGGTCAAGTGGGTGTATAAAACGAAGTTCAACGCCCAAGGAGAAGTTGACAAACATAAGGCCGGATTAGTGGCGAAAGGCTACAAGCAAAAGTTAGGAGTTGACTATCATGAGGTGTACGTACCTGTAGCCCGACTTGACATAGTCAGAATGATTCTGGCATTGGCAGCTCAGAAAGGCTAGAGTGTGTTCCAGATGGATGTCAAATCTGCTTTCCTAAATGGAGTGTTGGAAGAAGAGGTCTACATAGACCAACCACCCAATTATGAAATACAAGGGCAAGAAGACAAGGTTCTGAAGCTGAAGAAGGCCCTATATGGGCTGAAGCAAGCACCCCGGGAATGGTACAGCCAAATTGATGACTATTTTTAGGAGAATGGGTTTCAAAAATGCCCATATGAGCACACCATGTACCTGAAGACAAATGCAGAGGGTGAAATGATAATCGTCTATTTGTACATGGACGATCTGATATATACTAGCAATAGCAGTAGTCTATTTGAGGAGTTCAGAATAGCCATGAAGACCGAGTTTGAAATGACAAACATAAGGCTGATGAAATTCTTTCTTGGCGTTGAAGTTGACCAATTAGCAGATGGCATCTTCATTTCTCAGGGCAAATATGCTAAGAATGTTTTGAAGCGTTTTAATATGGAGGATAGCAAACCTGCCATCACCTCGGTTGCCATTGGTTTGAAGTTGAGCAAGACCGACAACAACAGAAGCATTGATCCAACTCTCTATAAAAGGTTAGTTGGAAGCCTGATGTACTTGATCGCAACCAGGACAGATCTAATGTTTACCATGAGTTTAATCAGTAGGTTTATGAAGTCACCCAAAGAAACTCACTAGCAAGCAGGTAAGATAATTATGCGGTATGTCAATGGCACGAGAAACCACGGACTCCATTATGCCAGACAAGACTAGCTTGAGCTGATTGGCTACACCGATAGCGATTGGGATGGTAGCATAGATGACTAGAAGAGCACTTCTGGATATGCCTTCCATTTTGGATTCGAAGTTGTTTCTTGGTCCTCGAAGAAGTAGCCAATTATTGCTTTATCTACAATAGAGGTAGAGTATGTTGTTGCCACCTCAGTCGTCTGCCAGGAAGTCTGGCTGAGAAGAGTTTGGAGTGAACTACATCATCTGCCAGAAGCAGCAACAATAATTTTTTGTGACAATAACTCTGCCATCGCCCTCTCAAAGGACCCAGTCTTCCATGGTTGGACAAAGCACATAGATATACGGTATCATTTCATCAGAGAACTGGTGAAACTTGGCGAAGTACAATTGCAGTTTTGTAGGTCCAAGAAGCAGTTGGCTGACATCTTCACAAAACCTTTGAAGGAGAAGGACTTCGTGAGGTTGTGAGAAATGTTGGGCATAAAAGAATTTGTGAAATATGGTTTAAAGGAGTGTGTTGGAAATATTAAACCATGTTTCACGTCGTCAGCAAACACTTCACCACGAAGCACTAATAATATACCTCCTAATGTTGCTTCGCTGCGAAGCAGTTCAAACCTACCCTCTGAGGATGCTTCGCCATGAAACAGTAATCTTATGACCCCCAAAGACGCTTCGCCACGAAGCAACATAAACCCGAAAGTTCGTATTTCAAATTGGCGAAGCAAAAATCAGGCACGAGAAATGAGGCATTAATTTCAAGCATGCCAGTAGTTGGATTGCTCGATGATTGGTTGAAAACCCTCTTCGGCATTTATTTTTTGTCAGTCGGTTGGTGAATTAATCCCGCCTCTTGTCCTCATCTCTCGTCTATAAATATCGGACCATTCGTCATTTTGCAAGCGAGGCAACAAGGAGAATTACGAGCGCAAAGCAGCCACAACAGCTAGGGTTTCGACCAAAAGAGTAGTAGAAGAGAGAAAATAGCAGCCGCAGACAACCGAAGAGTGGAGCAGCAGTCTCCAGGAAATATCCACCCTATTTATCCTGCAACCTGGTTGTAGATGTTTGTAACCGCTTCAGAAAAGAAGCCCTGTAATCTGTTTTATATGATAAATAAAATATTTTGCTATTATGTAAACCCTCGGTTGCTTTTCTTGTTAAATCTAATTGCGTGATTTTTCTATTTAAATTTCTCTTTGAACAAATTGCAGATTTGTCTTCCTTTTTCTGCCCAAAGAGAAGTCGTCGCCTTGTCCCCAATTTTCCCGAAGCAACATTTGTCGGAGTGCTGCAAATTTTAAACCAAAATTCTACTTCAGAAATATCCTTTGCGAAGCAGCCGCTTCGCTTGAAAATTTTTTGAAGTAATTTTACTTCGTCGTTTTATCCTCTGAAGTTTTTACTTCGGGAGTATTTACTGCGAAGCACCCTCTTCAAACCTAAAATCTGTGAAGCTCCATTTTATTGGTGAAGCTTCACTGTTAGGCCCAGCAAAGTGCCCTCCTCTCAGTTAAAATTCACGAAGCTCCTCCCTCGCTCAATAAATTTGCGAAGCATCTTATATTGACGTGATTTTAATATTAATTTTTCCTTCAAATTGGTATCAGAGCCTGTTGTGCCGTGATGCAAAAGATTGAAGCATGGATTCCGAAAATAATTCCCTACAGTTGCAGATCCCATGATTTAACGACAAGAACTATGATTATTGGAGTATACAAATAAATATTTTTTTCGGGTCTCAAGAGTTGTGGGACTTGGTGGAGAATGGGTACCTGAAACCGACAGATGCAGTAGCACTGACCGCCCTCTCCCAAGCTGACAAAGACCTTCTGAAGGAGAACCGAAAGAAAGATCAAAAAGCCCTGTTCTATATCATGCAAGCGGTTGGGGAGACTATCTTCCTGCGGATTGCATCAGCCACCAAGGCAAAGCAGGCCTGGGAGATTCTGGCCAGCTCGTACCAGGGCACCATTAAAGTGAAGTTGGTGAAAATGCAAATGCTTAGGAGGGAGTTCGAGAACCTGCAGATGAGTGAGTCAGAAACCATGAGCAATTTTTTCACCCGAACGACAGATGTCATCAACCAGATGAGTGTGTACCAGATGGATGTCAAATCTGCTTTCCTGAACGAAGTGTTGGAAGAAGAGGTCTACATAGACCAACCACCTGGTTATGAAATACAAGGGCAAGAAGACAAGGTTTTGAAGCTGAAGAAGGCCCTGTATATGCTGAAGCAAGCACCCCGAGCATGGTACAATTGAATTTATAGCTATTTTTAGGAGAATGGGTTTCAAAAATGCCCATATGAGCACACCCTGTACCTAAAGACAAACGTAGAGGGTGAAATGATAATCATCTATTTGTATGTGGATGATCTGATATATACTGGCAATAGCAGCAGTCTATTTGAGGAGTTCAGAACAGCCATGAAGACCGAGTTTGAAATGACAGACATAGGGCTGATGAAATTCTTTCTTGGCATTGAAGTTGACCAATCAACATATGACATCTTCATTTCTCAGGGCAAATATGCTAAGGATGTTCTGAAGTGTTTTAAGATGGAGGACAGAAAACCTGCCATCACCCCGGTTGCCATTGGTTTGAAGTTGAGCAAGACTGACAAGAACGGAAGCGTTGATCCAACTCTCTATAAAAGGTTAGTTGGAAGCGTGATGTACTTGATCGCAACCAGGCTAGATCTAATGTTTACCATGAGTTTAATCAGTATGTTTATGGAGTCACCTAAAGACACTCACTGACAAGCAGGTAAGAGAATTTTGTGATATGTCAATGGCACGAGAAACCATAGACTTCATTATGCCAGACAAGACTAGCTTGAGTTGATTGGCTACACCGATAGTGATTGGGTTGGTAGCATAGATGAACGAAAGAGCACTTCTGGATATGCCTTCCATTTTGGATCCGAAGTTGTTTCTTGGTCGTCGAAGAAGCAGCCAATTATTGCTTTATCTACAACAAAGGTAGAGTATGTTGTTGCCACCTCAACCGCTTGCCAAACAGTTTGGCTGAGAAGAGTTCTAAGTGAACTACATCATCCGCCAGAAGCAGCAACAATAATTTTTTGTGACAATAACTCTGCCATCGCCCTCTTGAAGGACCCAGTCTTCCACAGTCAGACAAAGCACATATACGTTATCATTTCATTAGAGAACTGGTGAAACTCGACGAAGTACAATTGCAGTTTTGTAGGTCCAAGGAGCAGTTAGCTAACATCTTCACAAAACCTTTGAAGGAGGAGGACTTCGTGAGGCTGCAAGAAATGTTGGGCATAAAATAATTTGTGAAATCTGGTTTAAAGGAGTGTGTTGGAATTATTAAACCATGTTTCACGTCGTCAGCAAACACTTCGTCACGAAGAACTAATAATATACCTTCTAAAGTTGCTTCGCTATGAAGCAGTTCAAACCTGCCCTCTGAGGATGCTTCGTCATGAAATAGTAATATTATGCCCCCCAAAGATGCTTCGCCATGAAGCAACATAAACCCGGCAGTTCACATTTCAAATTGGTGAAGCAAAAATCAGGCACAAGAAATGAGGCATTAATTTCAAGCGTGCGAGTAGTTGGATTGCTCGACGATTGGTTGAAAACCCTCTTCGGCATTTATTTTTTGTCATCTAGTTGGTGAATTAATCCCACCTCTTGTCCTCTTTCTTCGTCTATAAATACCGGACCATTCGTCATTTTACAAGTGAGGCAACAAGGAGAATTGCGAGCGCAAAGTAGCCACAACAGCTAGGGTTTCGACCAGCAAAGCAGTAGAAGAGAGAAAACAACAGCCGCAGACAACCGAAGAGTGGAGCAGTAGTCTCCAAGAAATATCCACCCTATTTATCCTGCAACCTGGTTGTAGATGTTTGTAACCGCTTCAGAAAAGAAGCCCTGTAATCCAGTTTTATATGATAAATAAAATATTTTGCTATTGTGTAAACCCTCGGCTGCTTTTCCTGTTAAATCTAATTGCGTGATTTTTCTATTTAAATTTCTCCTTGAACGAAGTACAGATTTGTCTTCCTTTTTTTGCCCGAAGAGAAGTCGTCGTCTTGTGCCCAACTTTCCCGAAACAATATTTGTCGGAGTGCTGCAAATTTTAAACCGAAATTCTACTTCGGAAATATCCTTTGCGAAGCAGCCACTTCGCTTGAAAAATTCCCGAAGTAATTTTACTTCGCCATTTTATCCTCTAAAGTTTTTACTTCGGGAGTATTTACTGTGAAGCACCCTCTCCGAACCTAAAATTTGTGAAGTTCCATTTTATGGTTGAAGCTTCATTGTTGGGCCCAGCGAAGCTCCCTCCTCGTAGTTAAAATCCGTGAAGCTCCTCCCTCGCTCAATAAATTTGCGAAGCATCTTTTATTGACACGATTTTAATTTTAATTTTTCCTTCAAATTGGTATCAGAGCTTGTTGTGCCGTGACGCGAAAGATTGAAGCATGGCTTCTAAAAACAATTCCTTGTAGTTGCAGATCCCACGATTTAACGACAAGAACTATGATTATTGGAGTATACAAATGAAGATTTTGTTCGGGTCTCAGGAGTTGTGGGACTTGGTGGAGAATGGGTACCCGGAACCAGCAGATGCAACAACACTGGCCGCCCTCTCCCAAGCTAACAAAGACCTTCTGAAGGAGAACCGGAAGAAAGATCAAAAAGCCCTATTCTATATCATGCAAGCGGTTGAGGAGACTATCTTCCCGCGGATTGCATCAGCCACCAAGGCAAAGCAGGCCTGGGAGATTCTGGCCAGCTCGTACCAGGGCACCAACAAAGTGAAGTTGGTGAAACTATAGATGCTTAGGAGGGAGTTCGAGAACCTGCAGATGAGTGAGTCAGAAACCATGAGCAATTTTTTCACCCGAATGACAGATGTCATCAACCAGATGCGGTTGAATGGTGAAATTGTGCAGAATCAAAGGATCATGGAGAAAATTCTGTGAAGTCTGCCAGTAAAGTTTGATTCTGTGGTAATTGCAATAGAGGAATCAAGGGATTTGACAACCCTCTCAGTGGATGAGCTCATGGGTTCTCTGCAGACACATGAGCAGAGGCTGAGCCGCTCAACTCAGTCCTCTTTGGAGCAAGCTTTCAAGGTGCAAGTCTCATTTCGAGACAGTGGCAGACAAGACTCCCACCATGGCGCCTCTAGTTCTCAAGGTGGAAGAGGCAGAGGTAGGCATGGGAGAGGTAACAAGCAAGGAGGGAGATCAAACCCTAATGACAGTGAGACCAATTGCAACTTTCATCAGCAAGGAGGAAGAGGCATTGGCAAAAATCAACAAAGTGGATCTTATCAGAAGAAAGATAAATCTAAGGTCCAATGCTATTATTGCAAAAAGTTTGGCCATTATATCTCATAGTGTAGAAAGAGGATGGCGAATGAGAATCAGCAGCAAGCCCATTATACGGATGAAGCCAAAAATACGGCAGGAGGAAATGTGCTGCTGACTTGCAGTATTGAGGAGGAGAGCAGGAAAAATATTTGGTATCTTGACAGTGGGTGCAGCAACCACATGACTGGGAACAGAGAGATGTTCTCACAACTGGATGAAACAGTCCAGTCTGAAGTCAATATGGGGAACAACAGCAAGGTTCCCATGATGGGGAAAGGAAAAATCCTCATCCGCACCCGACATGGTGAAAGAAAACAAATTTGTGATGTTTATTATGTGCCTGGGTTGAAACACAACCTGCTAAGTGTTGGACAACTTGTGCAGAAGGGGCACACTGTTCAGTTCAAATATGGTGTCTGTACCATCAGAGACAAAGTGCATGGACAAATTGCAACCATGTCCATGACGAAAAATAAAATGTTTTCGCTGCAGATTCAGAATGAATCATTAATGTCTCTGAGTGCAGTTGTGAAGGATGCTACCTGGTTGTGGCATCTCAGATTCGGTCACTTGAGTTTTAGTGGCCTGAATTTGCTGCACAAGAAGCAGATGGTGAAGGGTTTACCCCTTATTGAGCAACCGAACCAAGTTTGTGAAGGTTGCCTGGTCGGTAAGCAGCATAGGGATGCATTCCCTGTAGGACAATCTTGGAGAGCATCACGACCATTGGAGTTGGTGCACTCAGACATTTGCGGTCCCATGTAGACCAACTCATATGCCGGCAACAAATATTTCTTGACTTTCATAGACGACTTTAGCCGGAAGACATGGGTTTATCCCATCAAGCTGAAGTTAGAGGCATTTGCAAAGTTTAAGGAGTTCAAGGCTCTGGTGGAGAAACAGAGCGGATATCATATCAAGACTCTCAAGACAGATGGTGGAGGAGAATACATCTCCAATGAATTCCACAACTTCTACAAGTAGCATGGAATTCGCAAGTAGTTGACTGCCAGATACACACCGCAATAGAATGGTGTAGCTGAGAGGAAGAACAAAACTATCATGGAGATGGCACGGAGCATGTTGAAGGCAAAAATTCTGCCACATGAGTTCTGGGCAGAAGCTATGTCATGTGCAGTTTATCTGCTGAACCGATGTCCCACCAAGAGTGTGAAGGACAAAATTCTAGAGGAAGCATGGAGCAATATGAAGCCAAGTGTGGCTCATTTGCGAGTTTTTGGGTGCATAGCATATGCACATGTTCCAGATGAGAAAAGGCAGAAGCTGGATGACAAAGCTAAAAAATGCATTTTCATAGGGTACAACGAACAAGCAAAGGCATACAGGTTGTACAATCCGATGACAAAGAAACTTGTCATCAACCGCGATGTGAAGTTCTTGGAGGATGAAGCCTGGAACTGGAAGTCAAAGACTGGTCAGCCTGAACCAACAATTATTGAACCTATAAACTTGGAGGAAGATAGTGTGCGGCCACCTGTATCTTCAAGTAGCAACAGTGGTGCCAGCATCAACACAACCTCATCATCCCGGTCACCTCCACTTGCAAGCATAATTCCAAACTTGAGGACACCTGCGAAGACTCAAAGCTTGCAAGACATTTATGAGGTAACCCATAATCAGACAGATGAAGAATATTCTGACTTTGCTTTATTTACTGAGTGTGATCCAGTGGAGTTTGAAGAGGCAAGTCAGAATCGAAAATGGGTGAAAGCGATGGATGAGGAGATAGCAACCATTGAAAAGAATGAGACATGGCAGCTGACAGATCTTCCAACAGGAAAGAAGACCATTGGGGTCAAGTGGGTGTATAAAATGAAGTTCAACGCCCAAGGAGAAGTTGAAAGGCATAAGGCCAGATTAGTGGCGAAAGGCTACAAGCAGAAGTCAGGAGTTGACTATCATGAGGTGTATGCACCTGTAGCCCGACTTGACACAGTCAGAATGATTCTGGCATTGGCAGCTCAAAAAGGATGGAGCGTGTACTAGATGGATGTCAAGTCTGCCTTCCTGAACGGAGTGTTGGAAGAAGAGGTCTACATAGACTAGCCACCCGGATATGAAATACAAGGGCAAGAAGACAAGGTTTTGAAGCTGAAGAAGGCCCTGTATGGGCTGAAGCAAGCACCTCGGGCATGGTACAACCGAATTGATGGCTACTTTTAGGATAATGGGTTTCAAAAATGCCCATATGAGCACACCCTATATCTGAAGACAAACGAAGAGGGTGAGATGATAATCGTCTGCTTGTACGTGGATGATCTGATATATACTGGCAATAGCAGCAACCTATTTGAGGAGTTTAGAATAGCCATGAAGACCGAGTTTGAAATGACAGACATGGGGCTGATGAAATTCTTTCTTGGCATTGAAGTTGACCAATCAACAGATGGCATCTTCATTTCTCAGGGCAAGTATGCTAAGGATGTCCTAAAGCATTTCAATATGGAGGACAACAAACATGCCATCACCCCGGTTGCCACTGGCTTGAAGTTGAGCAAGACTGACAACAACAGAAGCGTTGATCCAACTCTCTATAAAAGGTTAGTTGGAAGCCTAATGTACTTGACCGCAACCAGGCCAGATTTAATGTTTACCGTGAGTTTAATCAGTAGGTTTATGGAGTCACCCAAAGACACTCACTGGCAAGTAGGCAAGAGAATTTTGCGATATGTCAATGGCACGAGAAACCACGGACTTCACTATGCCAGACAAGACCAACTTGAGCTGATTGGCTACATTGATAGCGATTGGGCTGGTAGCATAGATGACCGAAAGAGCACTTCTGGATATGCCTTCCATTTTGGATTCGGAGTTATCTCTTGGTCCTCGAAGAAGTAGCCAATTGTTGCTTTATCTACAACAGAGGCAGAGTATGTTGCTGCCACCTCAGCCGCCTGCCAAGCAGTCTAGCTGAGAAGAGTTCTGAGTGAACTACATCATCCGTCGAAAGCAGCAACAATAATTTTTTGTGACAATAACTCTGCCATCGCCCTCTCGAAGGACCCAGTCTTCCATGGTCGGATGAAGCACATAGATATCCGGTATCATTTCATCAGAGAACTAGTGAAATTCGGCGAAGTACAATTGCAGTTTTGTAGGTCCAAGGAGCAGTTAGCTGACATCTTCACAAAACCTTTGAAGGAGGAGGACTTCGCCAGGATGCGGGAAATGTTGGGCGTAAAAGAATTTGTGAAATCTTTTTTAAAGGAGGGTGTTGGAATTATTAAACCATGTTTCACGTTGCCAGCAAACACTTCGCCGCGAAGAACTAATAATATACCTCCTAAAGTTGCTTCAGTGCGAAGCAGTTCAAACCTGCCCTCTGAGGATGCTTCACCATGAAGCAGCAAACTTATGCCCCTGAAGACGCTTCGTCGTGAAGCAACATAAACCTGGTAGTTCGCATTTCAAATTGGCGAAGCAGAAATTAGGCACGAGAAACGGGGCATTAATTTCAAGCGTGCGAGTAGTTGGGGTTGCTCGACGATTGGTTGAAAACCCTCTTCGGCATTTATTTTTTGTCAGCCGGTTGGTGAATTAATCCCGCCTCTTGTCCTCTTTCTTTGTCTATAAATATCAGACCATTCGTCATTTTGCAAGCGAGGCAACAAGGAGAATAGCGAGCACAAAGCAGCCACAACAGCTAGGGTTTCGACCAGCAAAGCAGTAGAAGAGAGAAAACAACAATTGCAGACAACCAAAGAGTGGAGCAACAATATCCAAGAAATATCCACCCTGTTTACCCTACAAATTTCAACTTGCAGATGTTTGTAACCACTTCAGAAAAGAAGCCTTGTAACCCATTTTATATGATAAATAAAATATTTTTCTATTATGTAAACCCTCGACTCTTTTCCTGTTAATCACTTTTTTCTATTTAATTTCTCTTGAAAATCAATTTGTCTTCTTTTCTGCCCGAAGAGAAGTCGTCGTCTTGTGCCCAACTTTCCCGAAACAATATTTGCCGCAATGTTGCCAATTTTAAACCAAAATTCTACTTCGAAAATATCCTTTGCGAAGCAGCCGCTTCGCTTGAAAAATTCTCGAAGTAATTTTACTTCGCCGTTTTATCCTCCGAAGTTTTTACTTCAGGAGTATTTACTACGAAGCACCCTCTCCGAACCTAAAATTTGCGAAGTTCCATTTTATTGGTGAAGCTTCGCTGTCGGGCCCAGCGAAGCTCCCTCCTCGCAGTTAAAATCCGCGAAGCTCCTTCCTCGCTCAACAAAGTTGTGAAGCGTCTTTTATTGACGCGATTTTAATTTTAATTTTTCCTTCAAATTGGTATCAGATCCTGTTGTGTCGTGACGCGGAAGATTGAAGCATGGCTTTCAAAAACAATTCCCTGCAGTTGTAGATCCCATGATTTAACGACAAGAACTATGATTACTAGAGTATACAAATGAAGATTTTGTTTGGGTCTCAAGAGTTGTGGGACTTGGTGGAGAATGGGTACCCGAAATCGGCAGATGCAGTAGCACTGGCCGCCCTCTCCCAAGCTGACAAAGACCTTCTGAAGGAGAACCGAAAGAAAGATCAAAAAGCCCTATTCTATATCATGCAAGCGGTTGAGGAGACCATCTTCCCGCGGATTGCATCAACCACCAAGGCAAAGCAAGCCTGGGAGATTCTGGCCAGCTCGTACCAGGGCACCAACAAAGTGAAGTTGGTGAAACTACAGATGCTCAGGAGGGAGTTCGAGAACCTGCAGATGAGTGAGTCAGAAACCATGAGCGACTTTTTCACCCGAACGATAGATGTCATCAACCAGATGCGGTTGAATGGTGAAATTGTGTAGAATCAAAGGATCGTGGAGAAAATTCTGTGAAGTCTGCCAGCAAAGTTTGATTATGTGGTAATTGCAATAGAGGAATCAAGGGATTTGACAACCCTCTCGGTGGATGAGCTCATGGGTTCTCTATAGACACATGAGCAGAGGCTGAGCCGCTCAACTCAGTCTTCTTTGGAGCAAGCTTTCAAGGCGCAAGTCTCATTTCGAGACAACGGTAGACAAGACTCCCACCATGGCGCCTCTAGTTCTCAAGGTGGAAGAGGCAAAAGTAGGCATGGGAGAGGTAACAAGCAAGGAGGGAGATCAAACCCTAATGACAGTGAGACCAATTGCAACTTTCATCAGCAAGGAGGAAGAGGCACTGGTAAAAATCAGCAAAGTGGATCTTATCAGAAGAAAGATAAATCTAAGGTCCAATGCTATTACTGCAAAAAGTTTAACCATTATATCTCACAGTGCAGAAAGAGGATGGCGAACGAGAATCAGCAGCAAGCCCATTATACGGATGAAGCCAAAAATGCGGCAGGAGGAAATGTGCTGCTGACTTGCAGTATTGAGGAGGAGAGCAGAAAAAATATTTGGTATCTTGACAGTGGGTGCAGCAACCACATGACTGGGAATAGAGAGATGTTCTCACAACTGGATGAAACAGTCCAGTCTGAAGTCAAGATGGGGAACAACAACAAGGTTCCCATGATGGGGAAAGGAAAAATCCTCATCCGCACCCGACACGATGAAAGAAAACAAATTTGTGATGTTTATTATGTGCCTGGGTTGAAACACAACTTGCTAAGTGTTGGACAACTTGTGCAGAAGGGGCACACTATTCAGTTCAAAGATGGTGTCTGTACCATCAGAGACAAAGTGCATGGACAAATCGCAACCGTGTCCATGACGAAAAACAAAATGTTTTCACTACAGATTTAGAATGAATCATTAATGTCTCTGAGTGTAGTTGTGAAGGATGCTACCTGGTTGTGGCATCTCAGATTCGGTCACTTGAGTTTCAGTGGCCTGAATTTGCTGCACAAGAAGCAAATGGTGAAGGGTTTACCCCTTATTGAGCAACCGAACCAAGTTTGTGAAGGTTGCCTGGTCGGTAAGCAGCACAAGGATGCATTCCCTATAGGACAGTCTTGGAGAGCATCACAACCATTGGAGCTGGTGCACTCAGACATTTGCGGTCCCATGCAGACCAGCTCATATGCCGACAACAAATATTTCTTGACTTTCATAGACGACTTTAGCCGGAAGACATGGGTTTATCCCATCAAGATGAAGTCAGAGGCATTTGCAAAGTTTAAGGAGTTCAAGGCTCTGGTGGAGAAACAGAGTGGATATCATATCAAGACTCTCAGGACTGATGGAGGAGGAGAATACATCTCCAACGAATTCCACAACTTCTACAAGCAACATGGAATTCGCAAGTAGTTGACTGCCAGATACACACCGTAGAAGAATGGTGTAGTCGAGAGGAAGAACAGAACTATCATGGAGATGGCACGGAGCATGCTGAAGGCAAAAAGTTTGCCACATGAGTTCTGGGCAGAAGCTGTGTCATGTGCAGTTTATCTGCTGAACCGATGTCCCACCAAGAGTGTGAAGGACAAAATTCTGGAGGAAGCCTGGAGCAATCTGAAGCCAAGTGTGGCTCATTTGCGAGTTTTTGGGTGCATTGCATATGCACATGTTCCAGATGAGAAAAGGCAGAAGCTGGATGACAAAGCTAAAAAATGCATCTTCACGGGGTACAGTGAACAAGCAAAGGCATACAGGCTATACAATCCGATGACAAAGAAACTTGTCATCAGCCGAGATGTGAAGTTCTTGGAGGATGAAGCCTGGAACTGGAAGTCAAAGACTGGTCAGCCTGAACCAGCAATTATTGAACCTATAAACTTGGAGGAAGATAGTGTGCAGCCACCTGTACCTTCAAGTAGCAACAGTGGTGCCAGCATCAACACAACCTCATCATCCCGGTCACCTCCACTTGCAAGCAGAATTCCAAACTTGAGGACACCTGCGAAGACTCGAAGCTTGCAAGACATTTATGAGGTAACCCATAATCAGACAGATGAAGAATATTTTGACTTTGCTTTATTTACTGAGTGTGATCCAGTGGAGTTTGAAGAGGCAAGTCAGAATCGCAAATGGGTGAATGCGATGGATGAGGAGATAGCAGCCATTGAAAAGAATGAGACATGGCAGTTGATAGATCTTCCAATAGGAAAGAAGACCATTGGGGTCAAGTGGGTGTATAAAACGAAGTTCAACGCCCAAGGAGAAGTTGACAGGCATAAGGCCAGATTAGTGGTGAAAGGCTACAAGCAGAAGTTAGGAGTTGACTATCATGAGGTGTATGCACCTGTAGCCCGACTTGACATAGTCAGAATGATTCTGGCATTGGTAGCTCAGAAAGGCTGGAGTGTGTACCAGATGGATGTCAAGTCTGCCTTCCTGAACGGAGTGTTGGAAGAAGAGGTCTACATAGACCAACCACCCGGATATGAAATACAAGGGCAAGAAGACAAGGTTCTGAAGTTGAAGAAGGCCCTGTATGGGTTGAAGCAAGCACCTCGGGCATGGTACAACCGAATTGATGGCTACTTTCAGGATAATGGGTTCATTAAATGCCCATATGAGCACACCCTATACCTGAAGACAAATGCAAGCAGGGTGAGATGATAATCGTCTGCTTGTACGTGGATGATCTGATATATACTGGCAATAGCAGCAGCCTATTTGAGGAGTTCAGAATAGCCATGAAGACTGAGTTTGAAATGACAGACATGGGGCTGATGAAATTCTTTCTTGGCATTGAAGTTGACCAATCAACAGATGGCATCTTCATTTCTCAGGGCAAGTATGCTAAGGATGTCCTGAAGCGTTTCAAGATGGAGGACAACAAACCTGCCATCACCTCGGTTGCCACTGGCTTGAAGTTGAGCAAGATTGACAACAACAGAAGCGTTGATCCAACTCTCTATAAAAGGTTAGTTGGAAGCCTGATGTACTTGACCGCAACCAGGCCAGATCTAATGTTTACCGTGAGTTTAATCAGTAGGTTTATGGAGTCACCCAAAGACACTCACTGGCAAGCAGGCAAGAGAATTTTGCGATATGTCAATGGCACGAGAAACCACGGACTCCACTATGCCAGACAAGACCAGCTTGAGCTGATTGGCTACACTGATAGCGATTGGGCTGGTAGCATAGATGACCGGAAGAGCACTTTTGGATATGCCTTCCATTTTGGATCCGAAGTTGTTTCTTGGTCCTCGAAGAAGCAGCCAATTGTTGCTTTATCTACAGCAGAGGCAGAGTATGTTGCTGCCACCTCAGCCGCCTGCTAGGCAGTCTGGCTGAGAAGAGTTCTGAGTGAACTACATCATCCGTCGAAAGCAGCAACAACAATTTTTTGTGACAATAACTCTGCCATCGCCCTCTCGAAGGACCTAGTCTTCCACGGTCGGATGAAGCACATAGATATCCGGTATCATTTCATCAGAGAACTGGTGAAATTCGATGAAGTACAATTGCAGTTTTGTAGGTCCAAGGAGCAGTTAGCTGACATCTTCACAAAACCTTTGAAGGAGGAGGACTTCGCCAGGTTGCGGGAAATGTTGGGCATAAAAGAATTTGTGAAATCTGGTTTAAAGGAGGGTGTTGGAATTATTAAACCATCTTTCACGTCGTCAGCAAACGCTTCGCCGCGAAGCACTAATAATATGCCTCCTAAAGTTGCTTCACTGTGAAGCAGTTCAAACCTGCCCTCTAAGGATGCTTCGCCGCGAAGCAGCAAACTTATGCCCCCCGAAGACGCTTCGCTGTGAAGCAACATAAACCCGGCAGTTCGCATTTCAAATTGGCAAAGCAGAAATCAGGCGCGAGAAACGGGGCATTAATTTCAAGCGTGCGAGTAGTTGGGTTGCTCGACGATTGGTTGAAAACCCTCTTCGACATTTATTTTTTGTCAGCCGGTTGGTGAATTAATCCCGCCTCTTGTCCTCTTTCTTCGTCTATAAATACCGGACCATTCGTCATTTTGCATGAGAGGCAGCAAGGAGAATTGCGAGCGCAAAGCAGCCGCAGCAGCTAGGGTTTCGACCAGCAGAGCAGCAGAAGAGAGAAAACAGCAGTCGCAGACAACCGAAGAGTGGAGCAGCAGTCTCCAGGAAATATCCATCCTGTTTATCCTGCAACCTAGTTGCAGATGTTTGTAACCGCTTCAGAAAAGAAGCCCTGTAATCCGGTTTATATGATATATAAAATATTTTGCTATTGTGTAAACCCTCGGCTGTTTTCCCTGTTAAATCTAATTGCGTAATTTTTCTATTTAAATTTCTTTTTAAACGAAGTGCAGATTTCTGTTTGTTACGTGAGTAATTTTTTTTTAACTGTCTGATCGTTTAGGAAATTGCGCACAACGATGGAAACGAAGAAGAGCTCACAGCCGTGGTGATAGAGAGTGGGAGACGAGAAGAAGCATCACTCCAACGCGTGCCAAACGAGCCTTCACAGGAAGAAAAAGAGTTTGAAAGTTCCCGTAAATCCTTGATCAAGCTAAACATATGTATTGCCGCAATAACCTTCTCTGCCGTAGTCACAAATTTAGGAAGTATGGAGGAAAATAATCGTGAACAAAGGATTACGGGTAAAACAATGTCATTTGTATTTGTATTTTCCGACTCTCTAGCATTTTTGAGTTCCTTATGGTGTTTGTCCTTTTAACTGTGAGAAAATCGAGAAGGCTTGTGGAATTTAGCAAAAGGATTGTGTGGGTCACAGCACCATGCACGGTCTCGGCTTTCCTGGCCGCAGCTTATCTGATGCTGCCATCTCAGACAAAGTGGGTTCCGCTTGTGGGAACCGTAGCAGTCATATGTTCATCAGCCTTAATTTGGTTACGTATTCCTCAATCTCGATCGGCCTTTGAGAGCACTGAACAAACCAATGTGTAAGATTGGTATAGTTGAGAATCCTTTTGCTGAATTCAACCTGTCATGGTCTTATACTTATCAATGTATTTGGGTGTCTACTGCAAGAAGATCTAGCTTCTGCTATTATGTTCTTTCTTTTGTTTTCGTATTCTATTTGGTTTGTATATACGGATCAAGCAGATCATTTGCAGTTTCTTTATGAATTCTGTGATGTAGCTTTTATATAGTTGGGAACTAAGTCTGTAGTATTTTTTTTTATTGATTGTTAGCGTTGAGATAAAAACAGGAATTCCAGCATAGAACTCAAATGGGCTTTATTTGGGGCACAAAATATGTTAGCATTTTTTAAAGAATATAAATTATATAATATTATCATCAAAGTACTTTCTATTTTTTTAAATAAAAAATTAAGGTTTGAATTTAAAATAGTAGATTCTATATCATACTTTCATATATGTAGTAAATCATTCAATGGCCACATTATAAACACGTCTTAAGATTTGGTTGACTTTAAAAACTACTGATATTTTCATATATATTAAATGCTTATTATTTTTAATAATAATAATCAAACAAATTCAATATCTAAGATTATTTTAAAAGCCTAACCAATAAAAAACAAATGTAAAAGGAGCAAGTAGTTTTTTTAGAGGATTCAAAATAGGTTACTCCATTTAAATTAATTTTTTTGAAATTATATATTATAATCTACAATAAATATTCAACTTTTTTTAAAAATTTATAAATGAGAGAACATCATGCCTTTACATGATATAAATTATTAAAAACCATAATCATCCATTTTTTCAAAATGATTCATTAAAGATAAAGAACATAAAAATTTAATGTTAAATACATAAAAAGTTAGCTATCATGTTGTTTACTAGTGGATCTTTAACCCTCATCTCACATATGAAATAAATTATTTGACAATATATTAAGTAAGGGTTTGTTAAACAATGGATAAAATACTCCATCCTACTTACCTACAAAGTTGAAGATAATAAGTATGTTTAACTTAGAAAAATAATAAATTGCTTACTGTATACCAAATTACTAAGACTATATAAAAAAAATTATTTGATGTTTTAATAACAATAATATAAGAAATAATAAATAATAAAAAAATATAATAATATAAGAATTAAGGTACAAGTTGGTTTTAAAATCTTAAGATTATCATTAAAAAATAACAATAAAGGATATTTGCTTTCATATTTTATTGATTATAAAAAATTTTAGATTTTATTATTAGAACATAACTCTCAAAATATAAAAAATATATCAACATGTTAATTAAAATTAGATTTATAAAGTATAGACAATATGAAAACGGAGAACCAGAAAAAAAAAAATGTATAGACAATATGTTGTAATGTATAAAGGTTCAACATGTAAATGTATTGTAACATACATGTGGAACATGGATGTCTTATATCACCCGCCAAATCATTTCTAGCATTTATATGAACATATTTGAAAATTATTTTAAATCAAAATATGCATTAGCATGATCTTGTTTGATCCAACCATCACTATAACAACTGTGTATAATTTCAATGCTTGTCTAAATTTGGATTTTTAGCATGAAGATGCCAAAGCTAGTTAAATAATATCCACCTTTTTAGTTTTCTTCTTTTAAAGTTTATAAATGTGTCAATTTTTTTATCCATCAAATAGTTGCAAAAGCTAACCTCTTCCTCATGAAAGTCTCTTCAATAAAATTCTAAAACTATGAAAAATGAGATTAATCTAAACATTGGAGGAATGGTTCTAGTCACATTGAGTCTATGATTTAGAGATAGTATAAAAAGATAAATCATATCATGTTGAATCTAAATTTTGCACATATACTTTCTTTATATCTCTTAAGGAGTAGTGATCACCTTCACACTAGTAATTTTATTCTATCTACAAATAAAAGAAGGATATATTATAGAGTGGAATGCATATTTATTTATTCATTTTCTAAAATTTATAACTCAATAGATTAAAAAAATAAAACAAGTATATAATAGAAGGCCAAAATATATAAAAATAATAATTTTGGATAATGCAATGCTGATGATATGTAGAATGATGTCACATATACATTTTGAGTCTACTAGATATTTTAAATCTATTTTATAAAATAGTAACATTATATTTTAACTACTACCTTAGAACTCTTGATTTTTAAGAGGTTTGAAGAACCAATAAATTTTAATAACTGAATCCTCCCAAAACCCTTGATATGTAATGGAACATCAAAAGGTGCAATCCACTCAAGGATATGATTTGATTTCACATCAGTGAATTGCTATTTTGCAAAAGTAGCAATTTACTCTCTTTATAGGAGCAAATCAATCCCTTCATAGGAGTGAACCACTCATCATCAGGTGAAGTAGGACAAGAAAGTACAAAGTCTAAGGCTACAAATTAGAAAGTGATATTTTGTCATTTTTATGACACCAATAACATATTAAAAGGATTTTCAATGGTTTAAGGATGATTTGGAGGCATGTAACATGGTAATGGTGCATCAGTTTGCTAAACATACCCCTAAATTAGTAAATAAGAATAATGACATTAAAATATAGAATTTTTTTATCATAGATAACTCCTAGGTGAAGAATTTGCTATAAATAAGAATTATGGGCTCCATTATAAATTTCTTTTGGTAGTTATAGGAATTAAAGCTTCACTCTATGAATCCATATTGTATTCATGGTCTAAGTTTGGAATGATAGAAATATTGTGCATGATATTTGCTTTCCAATTACGACATTGCTCTTTAGGATCATTGAATGCATAGTGATTGTGGCACTACCCTTTTGCTTTTTGTTAGTCCCCTTCTATTATTTCTTTTTACATTGTTAGAGCACATTGTTGTTACTTGATTTTTTCATTGTTAACTAATCATGCTATTTCCTTGCTATGATTATGGTCATATTTTATTTTATACAACTTACTTTAATCTCTCATACCCTTACCTTCAAGCATTAATTTTTTTCTAATTATTTTTAATACTTAGGTTAGATTAGATTAGACTAGATCAATGAGGATAATAAGGAGTTGGTCTAAATCTAGATATCAAGAGAGGCACGATTATCCTTCTTTCAACTATTAAAATGGATTTTTGAGACACATAAAAGTTAGATTTTTTGTGTTAAAGTGGTTCTTGGCATGCCCAATGGGACCAAGGGCTTGATTTCCACATTAAAGTCAAGTCTAATCCATTTTATAAAGAAAATGCATCTAATTTAATTAAGTTGAAACTATATTTCAAAAATTTACTTATGAAATTATATGTACCTTATGGAATGACAACTTTGTTATAAACTTCAACAAAATCTTCAATTTATCTTCTTACAAGGATAATCACAATTCATAAAAATCGACAAATTCACTTTATTTGTGGTTTTACATTGCAATTTCTCTATTGGAAAAACAATTTATCATTTTTAAATAAATTTTAAGATAAATCATTGGAGGAATGGTTCTAGTCACACTTATTCTATGATTTTGAGATACTATAAAAAGATAAATCATATCATGTTGAATCTAAATTCTACACATATACTTTCTTTATATTTCTTAAGAGTAGTGATCACCTTCCCACTAGTAATTTTCTTTTATCTACAAATAAAAGAAAGATATCTTATAGAGTGGAATGCATATTTATTTATTCAATTTTGTGAAATTTATAACTCAATAGATTAAAAAAATAAAACATGTATATATCAATCTCAAGGAGGCCAAAATATATAAAAATAAAAATTTTGGACAATGCAATGCTAATGATATGTAGAATGATGTCACATATACATTTTGGATCTACTAGATATTTTAAATCTATTTTATAAAATAGTAATATTATATTCCAACTATTACCTTAGAGGCTTGAAGAACCAATAAATTTTATTAACTAAATCCTCCAAAATCCTTGATATACAATGGAACATCAAAAGGTGCAATCCACTCAAGGATATGATTTGATTTCACATTAGTGAATTGTTATTTTACAAAAAATAGCAATTTTCTCTCTTTATTGGAGCAAATCAATCCCTTCATTGGAGTGAACCACTCACCATCGGGTCAAGTAGGACAAGAAAGTACAAAGTCTAAGGCAGCCAATTAGAAAGTGATATTTCATTATTTTTATGTCACCAATAACAAATTAAAATGATTTTCAATGGTTTAAGGATGATTTGAAGGCATGTAACATGGTAATGGTGCATCATTCTGCTAAATATACCCTTAAATTAGTCGAATTACTAAATATAGAAATTTGTAATCCTAGATAACTCCTAGGTGAATAATTTGCAATAAATAAGAGTTATGGGCTCCATTATAAATTTATTCTAGTAATTAAAGGAATCAAAACTTCACTCTATGACTCAATATTGTATTCATGCTCTAATTTTGGAATAATAGAAATATTGTTCATGAAATTTACTTTCCAATTATGACATTTCTCTTTAGGATCATTGAATGCATAGTGATTGTGGCACTACCCTTTTGCTTTTTTTTAGTCCCTCTTGGAATTTTTTCCACACAAGAATCAGATTTAAAAAATCTTGCCCAAGTGTGCAATGAGTTTCATTCGGTGAAATCAATTTTTGGGTAACGCTTTGAGCAAAATACCATTTTGGGTAAAATATTCAACTGCGGGTAGGTAATAGTTCATTTTGAAGCAAAATTTCATCCGAGGTGAACTTCAATTTCGGTAGCAATATCCATCTCGAGTGAATTCACAGCAAAAATCCCATCTCGGGTGGAGTCGTAGCAAAAAATCCCATCTTGGGTGAATTTGCAACAAAATTCCTTTTTCACCCTACGCCTGGGAAAAATTCCTTTTTCACCCCATGCCTTGGTGAAATCCCCTTTTCGCCCCATGCCTTGGCAAAATTAATTTTTGCCATTTCCTCCAAGCGAAAGTCATTTTTGATGGTGCCTTGAGAAAATATCATTTTGGGAGGAATTTCAAGGTAAAAAAATTTAATTTTTGGGGTAAAGAAGTTAATGTTTTCGAAATTATTGTAGATAAAAATAAGATTCAATAGATAACTAGAGGATTGCCAAAATTAAATATTGTCCGCTTCACTCTTGACTCTCGTGTGATCCTACTGATTTTGAAGCACCATCTACTGTGGTGAGTGTTCATTTTCATCACCATGAAGGTGACAATTTTGCCGATGATTCTAGCTAGGTCCTGATATGCCATCTGTAAAATTTGCTCGTTGCTTCCCAATGTACCACCGGATTGGTTTATTTCTGCTATCAAGGATAAAATTACTACTAACCAATCTTTGAATTACCACCATTTTATTTAATGATCATTCAATTTTGGAGGAAAAATCCTCTATAAATACTAAGAAATTTGATGTAAAAATGGAGGATGGATATTTTCTTGTGAAACTCTTAGAGTTTAACATTTGCTTTGATTCAAGGGCTATTTGGTTCTGAGTTCATGATCATTTTATGTATGTTTATACTTTCTACTTTGCATTTATGTTAGATTTGTATCCTCATTGGTGGATTAAATTATGAGTTTGAATTTAGTTTTCATTGGGGAATGAATGTTGGAATGCTATTGGAAGTCATGCTTTATAATATGATCTAAGTTCAGTTTCTGTTCTGTCCTTATGTTGAATTTTGTTAGTTTAAACTGGATTATTAATCTTGCTGTTAATTCATCTCCATATTATCTCTTTGGCTTTCAGCTATATTTTCCTTCCTTTTTGTTAATTTATTTTCCTAATATTTATACCAGTTTTAGAGTAGCAAGGGAACCAACCCCTTTTGAATATTGGTCTGAAGGATAATTTTTCCTTTAGCCTTTCAATTTTGGTTGGGTCTAGAGTGCATACATATATTTTATCCTAGGGAAAAATCTTAACCAATAGTTTTTGGCACACCCAGTGGGACACGAAAGGTCTACCATAAGCAGTATTAAGATTTGATGTTCGTATTTTTCTGTTTGATTAGAACATCTGACGAATCAATTTTACTCAAAAGCCTTCAAACGTGAAGTTGGTGAGAGCTTTACTTCATGATCACAAGATTAAAGGCCAAAAATTCAAAAAATCTTGTTGAGTTTTTAAAGCTTGACACCTAAGTCTTAGGAGAGTATCCTAATCATTCTGACTATCCCATCAATTATAACATCTTTACAGGTAGCTAGTGTGTTTTCCATTCCTTCAAGTCCCTCTAACACTACCACTAGCTTTCCTCCTCGAGAAATTTCTTTGGTACAAATGGCTCAAAATCCACCACGACAATTTCTTGCATGGAATCGTTCCAAAGCTTTGAATCTGTAAGCTTAGAATCTGATCCTAGTAGCAGCATTAAAGCCTTTGCCTACTTATGATGGTACGAGAAAAATAACTTATGAGCATGTTCAAGACGTGGATTCTTTGGTAACTATTCATAGCATCACAAATGAAGATGTCATGGTCAGATTGCTCGTGTTCTCTCTTAGAGAAAAGATGCTTTGTTGGTACCGATATTTACCACCTACCACTATTATCGCATGGGACCAGTTAGTTGAGTTAATGATAAAAGGCTTCAATGAACAAGCAGATCCTTTTTATCTATTGCATCAATTAACTAATATTTAGAGGTATCCATAGGAGGAAATCATCGACTTCAATGTTAGGTTCGCTCAAAATTGGTAGAGAGTCCCTTATGGTATTTGGATGACTCCCGAACAAGTTGCATTTTATTTTATTTGAGCCTTTAATTCTAACATTAGCATGACCATATGTCAGTCCAATGTTGATACATTTTTGACCTTGTACTCCTAAGCGCAAAAGGTTAAAGCTGATTTAATTGCTATTGGTAAGAGCCCACCAAAAATGATGATGTCGATCTTTCCTAATCTTCCATAATATTTATATCCCAATGCATCTTCTAAGTCTTTACCAATATCCCCCATGTATTCAGTTCCTTCATGGAATCCTAGTCCCTCTCAAACCCTAATAATTTATATTCCACAATTGCCTGCTCCAGTTCTATTCCTAGCACTACCATCTCCATTGTTACCACTACCATTACCAACTCCTCCAACACCCTCAAATCATGATCCTCAAATGAAGATTTTGTAAGATATGCAATCAACAATGAGAATGATGAGAAATGAGATCATAATCATGAAGAAAAGAGAAGTTGAGAGAAGTTTCTATCCTAGGAGATTTCAACCTCCACCAATTACCAAAGAGCAAGCAACTTAAACCAACAAGATTCTTGAAAGGAATGCAATAGTGTTAACAAATGAAGAAGTTGGCCCATCGAACAAAATGTATTTGTGTTGTACATGCAATGATCCATATGGTGAAGAAACTTGTATGGTTCATCTGAAATATGTGCAAACATTGGAAGAAAGCTCCTCTAGAAGTTAGATCAACATGATTAGAGAATTCAATCATAAATTTATGATCCCTTCCATAGAACAAGTTTCAATTCTCAAGAGAGCTAGAAAAAATCCGATCATAGTGGACCTAGCTGAGATGGAGCCACTAAAGATACCTGTTGAGCCAAAGGTGTAGAATTAAGAGAGACAAGCACAGGAGAAGGCACCTAGCTCAACACCTAAGTTGGAAGAACCTATTCTCTTAAAATATCTCTTACTTGCATAAGCAAAAGAAATAATCTCTCAAGCAAAGGCGTCAACTTTAGAAACGCAAGATGAAATGAAGAAACAGGTAAACGAATGCCTTAAATACACATCTTTGACCAAGCGTTAGAGGGTGGAAGCCACAAAAAAATATCAAAGCAAGTATGAGGCTACTAATTAAGGAAGAGAATCTAGTTTTTCCACGTACAACATTGTTGAAGAGTTAAAGAAAATTCTTGCCAAGGTTAGTCTCTATGATGCTTTACAATTGCTTGGACAGGTTGATTTGTTGCATGAATCTCTGAAGTCTATTAAAAGTAAAAAGAAAAATCCTACTCAGATTGTGTTAGCTCAAACACTTACAACTTTGGCTATTGGAAAGAATAGACCACCACCATTTTACTTGTCTCTTAGGATGGAGGGTTGGATTGTGCATAACTATATGATTGAATCTAGTGCTGCAATGATTGTCATGCCAAAAGTGGTTTATGAGATCATGGGTATGGAGTATATCAGAAGCAGCCCGAGATTTTTGTAGTTGAATGGAACCCTTGTGAAAATAGTGGGTTTATTAAAGATATCCCAATTGTGTTGCATAAAATACCTCAATTCACTGTGATCCAAGAGGTGGTCATGGTTTATTTGGAACCATACTTTAGTATGTGCCTCTCAAGAGAATTCACTGCCAATATGGGAGGCTATCTTTCTCTAGATTATTCCATTTGGAAATTCATTTCAAAGGGAAAATAATTCGGATCTACAATGATAAAACTTCCCCCTTTCATATAGAAAGGATTGAGGATGAAGAAAAGTGCATGGATTCTACTAACTTGATGATCAAAGAGATGGAAGGATTAGATTTAATGGAAGAAGCTCTAGGTGAACTTCACACAAAATATGAATTCTCCATTAATAACTTCAACGCAATGATTGAAACTGAGATTGGTTTCTATGCCATTACCAAGACTAAAAAGGTGGAAGTGAAGGTATCTAATTATGAATATCCTATCTCATATTAGTTGTGGGAACTCTTCATCGATGGTGCAAGATGTAAAAATGGCACTAAAGTAGGGATTGTCCTCATCTCCCCTTCTGGAAGACATAAGACATATTCATATCGACTGACATGGAGTTGTACAAATAACACTGCTGAGTATGAAGTATTGTGCTTAGGTTTGAAGAAAGTAGAGAAGCTCGAGATCAAACAACTCTAGATTTTTGGAGATTTAGAGCTGATTGTCAATCAAGTAACTAACAAGTATATATCCAAACATCACTATTTGAAGGTGTATCGCAATAAAATTTGGGACCTATTTGAAGCCTACACATTGTTAAATGTTCAAGTTATTTTGTAGGAACAAAACAAGCATACCGATCTCCTAGCATCCATTGGTGCCAAGTTTTTCTTAGCTGAACACATGGTGCAAAAATCAAAGACTGTGAAGCTTGTTTATAGGTTTTTAGTTCTTGATAAGGATATTCATTGGTAAGTGTTTGAGAATGATGAGAAAATTGTGAACTTCCTAATAAAAAAAGCTAGCAGTATTGAAGGGAGAATATTTGATGAAGAATAACACGAGGGATTGATCCAATTGAAAAATAATCACATCCTGAAAGGATTTATTTCGCTCGAAAGTCTCTTTGATAAAAATGTCAAATCAATAAAGCATAAGATCAAGATGGATGAAAAGGAGTACAAAGAGTTGCAGTTAGAACCTAGAAAATCAATCAATATTGGAACTGACTGCACATATGAAGAACTTGAGAAAATCAAGGAACTATTCCAAGAATTTCCAGACATTATCACTTGGAGTTATCAAGACCTCAAAGGGTACGAAAAGAATATTATCCAACATACAATTGAACTATAGGAAGGAGTAAAACCTTTTAGACAAAAGTAGAGGACAATAAATCCCAAAATCAAGACCCTAATGAAGGTATAACTCTTGAAGATGCTTGAAGTGAAGATCATTTATCCTATCAAGCACTCTTCTTGGGTAGAAAATTTGGTCCCTCTACGGAAGAAGAATGAAGATATTCACTTATGTGTTGATTTTCAAAATATTAATCAGGATTCTCTAAAGGACCATTATCCTTTGCCATAGATAGATCAGATCCTCCACGTGGTTGCAGGTGCAAATATTTTCTCTGCTAGATGGATTCTATGGGTATAATCAAATCTGGGTCAAATATGGAGACCAATACAAAACAACGTTCACTACAAAGTGGGGAATATTTTCTTACCAGTGAATACCTTTTGGTCTCTTAGATGTTGGAGCAACCTTTTAGAGAGCAATAGACCTAGCTTTTAGTGAGTTACTAAACTGAATCATTGTCATTTATTTGGATGATATGACAGTTTTCTCCCATAAAAGAGAAGAACATGGTTTATATTTATGACAAGTGTTTGAGAAGTATCAAGAATTCAAGGTATCCATCAACCCGGATAAGTCCATCTTCACGATAAAAGAAGAAAATATCCTAGGCCATGTAATTTCTAAGAAAGGTTTAGCTATTGATCCAGATAGAGTCGAAGATCTCTTAAAGCTCCCATTATCGACTAACAATAAAATCTTACAATATTTCTTCGATCAAATCAACTTTTTTAGGAAGTTTATTGCAAAATTTGCTCAAGTAGTGAAGCCAATGACTAAACTCCTAAAAAATAATATTGAGTTTAAATGGATGGAGAAAAGAAAAGAAGCATTCAGAGAGATTAAGTAGAGGATTTCTAAGGCTCCCATATTGGTGAATCCTAAATATTCTAAGGATTTCATCCTTTATGCTATTAGTGAGCAAGAAAGTTATGTGGTTGTCCTTACACAAAAAGGAAAAGATGGAAATACATGGACTATTGCACTCTTGAGTCAAGTGATTCAACCATATGAATAAAAATATAACCTCATTGAGAAGCAAGTGTATGTAGTGATGAAATCTCTAAAGAAGTTTTGATGCTTTATCTCATAGAGAAAAATGATAGTTCATGTTGTACATCCTGATGTTCAAAGTTTCATTATCTAGGGATAAGTTGGAGATAAGAAAGCTGGTTGAGTCTCCAAGATCCAAGAGTACGATATCAATATTTGGTCGACCAAGTTGGTTCGTGGTTGAGCATTGTGCTAAGAGCTTACAATGAGCTTTACCTCTTAAATAATAGCTTTCTAGTTTGAAGGACCAACGTAAGAAAGTAATCTTGCTAATCAGCTCGTAATTAACCAATATTGGATAGAAGACCTTGTTGAATACTTCAATACAGGAAGGTGTCCTTCTCATCTTAATGCTTTGCAAAGAATAAGGTTTAGGCTACAAGCATGTAGATATATCATGTTGACAAATGGGCTATTCCATAAGAACATTGATGGAGTGCTTTTGAGATGTGTCAAAGAGTCAGAGAAACAAAAGATCTTGGAAGAATTCCATTCTGGATTATTAGGAGGATATTATGTAGGTAGACCCATGGCTCTAAAAATCATAAAGGAAGGTTATTATTAGCCTAATCTCTTTTTTGATGCATTTAAGGTTAGCGAAAGTTATGAAAAATGCCAAATATATGTTGGTCGAAGCATAAATGCTTCCTTGTCGCTTCACCCGATTCAAGTAGAAGCATCGTTTCAACACTAGGGCTTAGATTTTATTGGGGTTATTGAACCCAATTCATCTACTAGACATAAATATATCTTAATAGCCACTGACTATTTCACTCGATGGGCATAAGTAGTTTTAAATAAGAAAGTAGATCAAGAAGTTATCATTTCTTTCCTAAAGGGGTTGATAACACGATTTGGTGTACTAGATGCCATTGTAATAGATAATGGGACTCCATTCATTGGAGCCAAAATTAATGAATTTGCAAGCAGATACAAAATATATCTAAAGACTTCATCCAACTATTATCCACATGGAAATGGATTGGTTGAGTCAACAAATAAAAATCTGCTAAGGATTTTGAAAAGAACTCTAGAAGATAACAAGCGGAGTTGGCATTTACTTTTGAATCAAGCTCTATGGGTTGATCACATATCGATTAAAAATTCTATCAAAACATCTCCATACTCTTTGGTGTATGGAAAAGAAGTGGTTTTGCCTATCCATATAGAGTTATCGGCACTCCAGTCCTTGCACTTGCTTGATAGTGAAGAAGGGGAGTTCGATCCTATGAGTACAAGGTTGTCTCAACTCTTGCAGTTGGAAGAGGAAAGAGAGAAAGCATATATTGCATTCATGGAGCATATCCAAGTGACTAAGAACTAGTTCAAGAAGAAAACTTCAGACAAAGCTTTCAATGTTGGTGATCTTGTGTTGAAATGGAATGAAAATAATACCAAGATGGAAAATCATCATAAATTCGAGGTAATATGGGAGGGTCCCTTCCAGATCACTAATAGTAATCAAGTTAATTTATTTTACTTGCAAGACATGGAAGATCGTGTTCTACCGTTTCCAGTCAATGGTCTTCATTTGAAGGCCTATTATCAGTAAAGAAATGCAAGAACATCCAATGTGTAAATATGTATATAGTCTATTTGAATTTGCACTTTACAGTTTCATAAAAAAAGGACTTGAAAAAAGAGAGAGTCATTTTCGCTAGGCAATAGTATTTTCGTTGGTGAAAATCATTATCGCTAGTGAAAATCCTTGTCGCTCCTTCTTTCTATTTCTAGAGCCAAAGGCATGAACTTCACCAGAAAGCAAAAAGTGATTTTTGGTACCCAAGTTGGAAATCTCGCCCGAAGGTGCTCTCTCACCTACACACTCTGGTAGGAAAGTCAGAAAAAGATATTTTTAGCACTTAAAATCAGCAAAAACACATGCATGCTTTAAAAGTTTTGCTTTTTTGATGCATAGAGTTAAGTTGTGCCTATGCATATCTTGTTTTTCAGAGAAAAAATCATCTTCGTGCCACCAAAGAGTATTTTTAGCATTTACATGCTTTTCAAGTACTCGAGTTGGTGAAAGCTATTTTCGACGTCTAAGTGCGTGAAAGTGATTTTCACCTTATTTTTCAGTGAAACTCCCAAATGCATGGCTTTTTTGCTAGTGAAGTTAGAAAAAGATATTGTCGGCACTCCACATCAACGAAAACAAGCACCTATCACACAGTTTAAGGTGAAAAAGTAGGTAATCATGATTTTCGAGATTAATCGTTAATGACAAGTTGCATGCCCCAAAAAGGAAAAAATAAAATAACCTATCACGGTGCTCGAAACAGATATGGAAAAAATCGTTAAAATTATGGGAAAGCGTGAGATCTAGGTGCACGTTCACCTCAATTAACAGGTGCACCACATGCATTAAATCCGATAGGTGTGGTCAAAAAGCTATAAAAGGGTGAACACTTCAGCTAAATAGATAAAAAAAGTTGTAGAGCTCCTGTTTGCAGAGTCGTTGCTCAAAGTGTAGAATTGCTTTTGCTCAAAGGTATAGAATTATTTGCTATCCATTAAAGCAAGAAGGTCGAATATGGAAAGTAAGAATGTAGAATAAAATAAAGAGAAGGCCCAGAAGAAGGATGACACAGGAAAGAAACAAAAATAATCTAAAAATAATGAAGAAGAAGAACTGGCACCTTATTATGATCGACTTGTAAAAATCAGCGATTGTGAAATCATGAACAAAGGCATGGAGAAATTGCGGTAATATGTCAAATTTTCTCTTCAGAAGGTATCCACCAAAATTTTGTACACCACAATGTTTTGTTCTCATGTTTTCTGGTATATTTGTAAGTTGGTGCATGCATGTTTAGAGTTGGTGTGGGCAATTGCTTAGTTTTATGACTCTTCTATGAGAACCGTCCAAAATGCCAACTGAGACAAGTTGTTCAACATTTTAGCCAACTCTATTAGAAAATATTTTTCTTGTGGTGCAATACCTCCTTCTGACATATTTTTAAGAAGCTCAATATTGCATATAAGGAGGAAATATACCAGTCCACAGTGACCATGTGACAGTTCATGGAAAATCAATTGCTAAAAATGCCTCTGTTTGGAAAATTACCATCTTTGCCAGAGTTGCTAAAAAAATTTAAGAGCCCAAAACTATATTCGATGTTGGCATAGATCGTTGGACTATGCATAGACTCCATAGTATATAAGTGGTAAGCGTTGCTTGCACAATGCATTTCATAGGTTAAGTTTTATGCCCCAACTACCATGAAGGGGAACACAAATCCAATTTTATTCATTTGGGTAGATTTTATGGCTTGAAGAATGCACACTTAGCTGGAGAAGGTATAGAGTGGGAATATGTTACCTTCAGGAATTGTTCTTTTTTGGTTTGGTACTTCTTTTATTATATGCATCATCATTTTGCCTTTGTAGCGATAAAGAAAACAAATGAAGCAAGCAAAATATTATTGGTTTATTCATGGACCCAAAATTTATCGAAGAAAAAATCCTACTATAATTTTAATTAGATGTTTTTGGGACCCACCCTTGAACTTATTTATGGTATGTGTTATATAGTGCCGAAAGCAATGGAGGAGATTATTGAACAAGAGAAAGGTGACGTATTTTTGCTGATGCAAGGAGTTGTCATTAGAATTTTTTGTTTCACCAGTAAGTCTTTTCTTTTTTCGTATTTTACCATGGATCATCTATTTGCATTGGAAGTAGCTCGGTAGAATGACTTTACCAATGATACATATGGATTTGTCAAGATAAAGCTAGCCATGTGCGCCATGCCTTTTCACTTTGGCGATATTGAAGTGACTCAATGTGGGCAGAATGAGTTGATTGCTGAAACGTTGTATGACCATGAATTAATTGAGCTTCCCCAAGATGACAATACGATCCTTTGGGAATTTTCAAGAAATTTATCAAGGATAATAATTTTCATTGCTGCCCCAAATAAGATATCTTGCAACAAAGGAACAATCCTAAGGGACGTGACCTTGAATGGCATATTGAAAATATTATGTTGCTCCCTTCTTGGCACATTTTCTACAAAATAGAAATTAAGTATGATCCCATGAATCATTTGGAGCAGGTTCCTCCTAAGAATTTGTTTAATCAAATGAAAAATAAATTACCCAAATGGTCTAATGAGAAGATAGCCAACTGGTGGATCATGAGGGTGTACTGAGGGAAGCTTAGGTCAGCTTACCCGTTGGCTATGGATGAAGTGTTTTCATAAATTTATGATGATCATTGTGATAAGTACCAACCCATATCTTTCATTGACCTGGTGCCTCAAAATATTCAAATTCCTTACAATGAAGAGGTCGCGATAAGAAATAAAGAAGTTGTTGGTTGAAGATGAGCCAATTGTCAAAGGAAAAGAGAAACACCTATCGATCAAAGAATATATTTCACTCAAAAAATGAGAGTAGGTACAAAGCTATTTCTCCCTAATATTGTAAATCCTAGAAGTGGGGAAGTTTTTGCTCCTAGTACAAACCCTATTTCTTCAATTGTGGTTGAGCAAATTGGTTCTAGGGAGGCATCCTCTTCGACTTAGGAAGGACAACTAAGCTGGATGGTGAAGTTGGTAGATCTTGAAGTAGAGGAAGTGGAAGATGTGGAAGAGAAATATCTAGCAATGTAGTAGCCTTCGTCATCGACTCAAATGGTTTTGGAGCCCATAGGTATGCATTTTCTTTCTTATTCTCTCAATAACAAGCATCTGGTGACCACTATCTCTCATCCTATAGTTTCTACTTCCACTTCACCTCCATTTTTCATACCTCTCTCTTCTAATTTATTCTCCATTTTGTAGTCACAGGTCACCAATGCTCCTCTCTCTTCTTACGTTCCTTCCATTCCTCTATCTTCCAGTTCATTTGCATCCACCCCCAGTCCATTTTCCCTTCCATTATCTTCCATTATGTCTTCCACCCCTATCAACCCCATTATTGCTATAAGTATGCAAGACCCTTCAAGAGTAAGTGTAAATATAGTGCCTTTCATTTTTTCTCCCTCTATTGAAACAAACTCCCAACAGGCTCACTTCCTATTTTCCCCAATTTTGTATCACAAGAGCCACTGGCTTAAAAAATGGAACTTCTATCGGAGCACCCCGTAGTAGAGAAGGTAAGTAGAGCACGACAAATTTCCTTGCAATGGTTGAAAATCTACAAGAAGAAGGATGCGCAAGCCCCGACTAAGACAATGAAGAAGGTGAATTTTGATCTAGAGGCTATGGAGGTGCACACTATGAATATGGTCCCTCAGGTCCAAAAAATCCAAGGAGAAATGATGTTGAATGATTATTTATATTAGTTCATCACTAAGGACCTCACAAAATAGATACGACTAATAAAAGAGGTAACATTTAGGTGGATATAAATTAAATCTACTTGCATGGTGAACTTTTTAAGGATAATTTATTCCAAGATGAAGTGAATATAGCAGAACTAGAAGACACTTTAGTTGAGTAGAAGGTCCAACTGGACACTACACAGTCAAAATATCAGTAATGGCAGTAGAAAGTGATAAGCCTAGAAGGTGAAATTGAAGGATACAAACAGATGGCCGAACAACATCAAGCAACATGAGAAGAAGCAGAGAAACAAGTCCAAGATTTGAAGGATCAAATCTAGAGTCTACAAGATCAGTTGGAAGAAAATGTGATGCAATCGATAGCTCTCACTAAATAAAAAGTCAAGGAGGCTTGTAGTCATATGTTTATTGATTGTTCGACAATGGCATCAAAAGCAACATTGGTTCTCATGTTCCTTTAGGAGGTGTGGTTGGTTATTTCATATGGCTTACATATAGTGGAGTATTCAAAAGAGGACTTAGAATCAAAACTATAAATGGTGATGAAGATCTAAACAATGGCTAAAATGGATCTCAATTTTAGCCCAATGAACGACATATCCCGAGCTTGGGCAAATTCCAAGATAACACTACATATTTATTTTTCTAGGTTGGATTTCATCAAGGAAGCCTAAAAGCTGCTAGATACATTTGAACAAGAGGTGTATTTTGTTGGTCTATTTTGAGACTATAGCAAATAATGATTTCTCTAGTTTTACTGATGACCAAAGGAATATTCTGACAAAGAAAGACCTGGATGCAATATGGACTGCTTTCAAAAAATGATACTTTAGAGATTGATGGCTAGGAAGAGCCCATCATCAAAGAGCATGTGCTACTATTTATGAAGAAGCTTACTCACATCAAGTCTGGTTTATTGGATCTCAGCTAGAGGGTCAACTACATTGACCTAGAGTAGGTTCAAACCTTTTAGAACATTGTTGATACACTCTAGACTCGTCATGTGATTAGTATTGATGCTTGGGCAAAAGCCATCGTAGTATATGAAACTACATACTCACATCTCAAAGGGCAAGAAGGGACTGGTGCAAGTAGCAGATAATCTGATGTAGTCGACAGTGGTGATACTAAGCCCAATGGGTAAATACCCTAGGGTCGATTGTATTCAGGTGAGTTGAATACCCCATGAGCCACCAGAAGTGTTTGTATTTTTGCCACAAGAATCATATTTAAAAAAATCTTGCCTAAGTGTGCAATAACTTTTGCTCAACAAAATTGATTTTTGGGTAACACTTTGAGTGAAATACCATTTTAGGAAAAATATTCAATTACGAGTAGGTAACAGTTCATTTTGAAGCAAAATTTTATCTCGGGTAAACTCTAATTTTGGTAGCAATATCCATCTTGGGCAAATTCATAGCGAAAAGCCCATCATAGTTGAATTCACAGAAAAAAGCCCATCTCAGACGAAGTCGTAGAAAAATTCCTTTTTTGCCCCACACCTGGGTGAAATTCCTTTTTTGCCCCATGCCTTGGCAAAATCTCCTTTTCACCCCATGCCTTGGCAAAATCTCCTTTTCGCCCCATGCCTTGGCGAAATTAATTTTTGCCATTTCCTCCAAGCGAAAGTCATTTTCGATGGCACTTTGAGCAAAGATAATTTTGAGAGGAATTTCAAGACCGAAAAATTCAATTTTTGGGGCAAAGAAGTTAATGTTTTTGAAATTATTGTAGATAAAAATCATATTCGATAGATAACCAGAGGATTGATGAAATTAAATGTTGTTCGCTTTGCTCTTGACTCTAGTGTGATCCTGTTGATTTCAAGGCACCGTCCATTGTGGTGAATATTCATTTTCATCGCCATGAAGGTGACAATTTTGTTGATGATTCTAGCTGGGTCCCAATATGCCATCTATCAAAATTACTCGTTGCTTCCCAATGTACCACCATATTGGTTCATTGCTGCTATCGAGGAGAAAATTGCTGCTAACCAATATTTGACTTGCCACCATTTTATTTAATGATCATTCAATTTTGGAGGTGAAATCCTCTATAAATAATAAGAAATTTGATGTAAAAATGAAGGATGGATATTTTCTTGTGAAACTCTCAGAGTTTAACATTTGCTTTGATCCAAGGACTATTTGGCTCTGAGTTCATGATCATTTTATGTATGTTTATACTTTATGCTCTACATTTTTGTTAGACTTGTATCCTCATTGGTGGATTAAATTCTAAGTTTAGATTTAGTTTTTCACTGGGGAATGAATGTTGGAATGCTATTGGAAGTCATGTTTTATAATATGATCTAAGTTTAGTTTTTGTTATGTCTTTCTGTTGAATATTTTTAGTTTAAACTAGATTGTTAATCTTACTATTAATTATCCCCACATTATCTCTTCATCTTACAACCATATTTCCCTTCCTTTCTATTAATTTATTTCCCTAATATTTATACCATTTTTAGAGTAGCAAGGGAACCAACCCCTTCTGAATATTGGCATGAAGGGCATTTTTTTCCTTCAGCCTTTCAATGTCGATCAAGTCTAGGGCGCATACATATATTTTATCCTAGGGAAGACTCTTGACTAAAAGTCCCCTTCTATTATTTCTTTTTACATTGTTAGAGCACATTATTGTTATTTGATTTCTTCATGTGTTAACTAATCATGCTATTTTCATACTATTATTATGGCCATATTTTGTTTTATACAACTTACTTAAATCTCTCATACCCTTACCTTCAAGAATTCTTATTTTTTCTAATTATTTTTAATACTTAGTTTAGATTAGATTAGATTAGATCAATGAGGATAATAAGGAGCTGGCCTAAATCTAGAGATCAATAAAGACATGATTATCCTTCTTTCAACTATTAAAATGGATTTGTGAGACACATAAAAGTTAGATATTTGGCATTAAAGTGGTTCTTGGTATGCGCAATGGGACCAAGGGCTTGATTTCCAAATTAAAATCAAGTCTAATCCATTTTATAAAAAAATGCATCTAATTTAATTAAGTTGAAACTATCTTTAAAAATTTTACTTATGAAATTATAGGTACCTTATGGAATGACAACTTTCTTACAAACTTCAACAGAATCTTAAATCTATCTTTTTACAAGGATAATCAAAATTCATAAAATTTGACAAATTCACTTTATTTGTGGCTTTACATTGCAATTTTCTATTGAAAAAAGCAATTTATCATTTTTAAAGAAATTTTATAAATTTTTCATCAAATGAGCGATTCACTCCATCTGCCAAGTGATTTGTTAATTTTTCAAGAAAGAGAGGATTTCTCTGAGAATTGAAGTAGAAAATTGCCTGGTTTCAAAAAGTAAATTTATTATAACATAAAAATAATTTTCTTTTCCCAAATTTTTTTCAAGTATTTTCAAAACATATTGCTATATTTTATAAAAAGTGATTTTAAAGCGAGTTATTATTTTTAAAAATAGTGATTCACTCCCTGATAAAAAAATTGCTTTTTCTACCCAAGGATTTCATCAACACTAGTACAAATGATATATGGTCTAAGATTATGAATACACACTCAAAGATGCAATAGTCCAAACAACAATTCCAATTGATTGAACTCATATCATACCAGAGGAAGAATGTAAAGGAAAAAAAAGACAATTGTGATGATGATAAGCTAAATTAAATTCCATCAAAGGGAAATGGTTCAATGAATAACCTCATTACTTGTTAGAAGTGTTGGATTTTACAATAGTTTCTAGAAATGAATAGAATTAACACATTGCCTATAATTGCTAAAAACAAAATACACAAAAAGCAATCCATATCGTAAAAGGGGGTGTTTGTGAACACCAAAATATATCACTAAGGGAAGATAAAATAATATTCAACCAATTAAAAATGGTTGATATAATGGAGTATATATGCCAAATTACAAGTTACCCTTAGGTGAAGGTTAAGAAATTGATGTTTGAGTTAAATAATCAAATATTATAAAAAAAAACTTTGTAAAGTTTATAAGGGACAAAAAGGTTATATATACAATACAATACAAAGTTGATTGTAGCCTCAAGTGAAACTTAACCACCATATATTTCAATATACCTCTGAGCTAAATAGTGCATATATAGAGAAACCCTTACTAGTCATCCCCTCAAGGGACATTGTCCTACACTATTACATTCACATAAAAGGAACCTTAGGCATGATATTGGTTAGGATATCCCCCACTTGCTCTACTAGTGATACAATAACACATGTAATTGTCCAATTTGCATGTTGATTAATAGTAATTTTTTCACGCACATATTGATTGTTAGCATTGAGATAAAAACATGAATTGCAGCATAACACTCAAATGGGCTTTATTTGGGGCATAAAATATCTTAGCATTTTTTTAAATAAAATAAATTATGTAATATTATAATCAAAGTACTTTCTCATTTTTTTAAATAAAAAATTAAGGTTTGAATTTAAAATAGTAGATTCTATATCATACTTTCATATATGCGAATAAATCATTGAATGACCACATTATAAATACGTCTTAAGATTTGGTTGACTTAAACCACTAATTTTATTTTCATATATTAAATGCTTATTATTTTTAATAATAATAATCAAACAAATTCAATAAGTTTTTATAAGATTATTTAAAAAAAACTAACTAATAAAAAAACAAAGGGTAAAAGGACCAAATAGTTTTTTTTAGGAAGCATGGTGCACAATCCTACTTCTAAGGATTCATACCTTCTATATGTATTTAAAGTTCCAATATCATAATTGATAAGCTACTCCTTCATTTAAATTAATTTTTTAGAAATTACATATTATAATCTACAATAAATATTCACTTTTTTTTTTGAAACTTATAAATTACAAAACACCATGCCTCTACATTCATACTACATGATATAAATTATTAAAATCCATAATCATCCATTTATTCAAAATTATTCACTAAAGATAAAGAACTTAAAATTTTAATGTTAAATACATAAAAAGTTAGCTATCAAATGTTTACTAGTGGATCCTTAACCCTCATCTCATGTATGACATAAATTATTTGACAATATGTTAGGTAAGGGTTTGTTAAGCAATGGACAAAAAAAATCCATTGTACTTACCTACAAAGTTGAAGATAATAAATATGTTTAACCTAGAAAAATAATAAATTGCTTACTGTATATCAAATTGCATAAGACTATATAAAAAAAATTATTTAATGTCTAACAAAAAAAAAAATTGATAATAATATAAGAATTAAGGTACAAGTTGGTTTCAAAATCTTAAGATTATCATTAAAAAATAACAATAAAAGATATTTGCTTTCATATTTTATTAATTATAAAATATCTAGATTTTGTTATTAGAACATAACTCTCAAAATATGAGAAAAATATCAACATGTTAATTAAAATTAGATTTATAAAGTATAGATAATATGTTGTAATGTATAAAGGTTCAACATGTAAATGTATTGTAACATACATGTGGAACATGGATGTCTTATATCACTCACCCAATTATTTCTAGCATTTATATGAACATATTTGAAAATTATTTTAAGTCAAAATATGCATTAGCATGATCTTGTTTGATCCAACCATCACTATAACAATCGTGTATAATTTTTTTTATGGTAAGAAGGGGTGTTAGGGTCCCCAAACCCTTACAAAATCTAGAAAAATATACAATTCAACATAAAAAACTGATAAACAACTACCTGTCAGCTACATAACTTGTTGACCAATACAAAACTACCCTGTACAAACATAAAATGGCAGTGAAAGAACTAAAAATTGAGCAAAACACAACCAAGTACAACTTAAACAACAATTTCCATAAGAAATAGTCAAGACTATACCGTAATAACTTACCTCAATCTGGCTAATTCCCATCATCTATGAATATTATCTAATCTATTCATTCCTTACTACTCCTCCAAAGGTACATTCCTTATTTTCTCCTTTACCCCTATCTCTTGTAATAACTGGGGATTATTATCTGTCCAAGACTTACTCTCTTTCAATGAAACTCTAATGTTGGTATGCTAAATTTTTATAGAATTCAGTTGTGATAAATTCACTCTACATTCATCAATCATATCTGCTATTATCCAACTCACTTATATTTCTTATTTGATATCTTTCACTATATTTAAAGAATACCCTTCAATTATGACATCCCTAGCCTTCATTTGCAATAAAAAATGGGTGCCCAATAGGAGAGCTCTAGTTTGACTGCCAAGAGGTTCAGCATATGCTAATAAAAATCACATGTCTCATCTCTTACTACCCCACCTACTCCAGAAGCACTCAGATTCTCTTTTGAATCTCCATAAAAATTAAGCTTAACCCAATATTTTAGAGGTATTTTCCAAAACACATTAGCTCTAGAAGGCTTCAAAAAAGTATGAGAAAAATTGGAAACTTGCCAATCAAGAAGAAAATGGAATTCTATATTGAGGTTTTCTTTTCGAAAATATGCTTTAAAGTTCTCCTCTAAGGCACTCCCAACTCTTAAAATGATAGAAGAAACATCTCTCTTTTTCCCTTAAAAATGCAATTATTGCGCTCTCTCCATATCCCCCATAAAAATGAGGAAGATAAAAGTGCCATAAAACACTCAATCTCTTGCTATTAAAGGGTGAGATCCATTGTAAATATAGATCCACTATATTGTTAGGCTTAACCCAAGATATTGAAAACTTTTGGGGTAAATAATTAAAGACTTCAGAGGATAATACACAATCCAAAAATATATGTTGGATTGATTCCAAAGCATTTTTACATAGAGCACACATGTTTACAAAATGGAATCCCTTTTTACATATATTATCAATGATAGAAATCCTATTCTGAACAACCAACCAAAAGAAAAAGTTGATCTTGGAAATTAAATTTCTAATCCAAATCTTCTTAACTAGAAGCCAACCAACTCCCTCCTTATCCAATAGAGAGTAGCTTGATTTAACAGAATAGTCCCCCTTACTTTATTTAATCCAAACCAAAGAGTCATTACTACACTTAGGTTTCGGAGAAAAAATCTTGAGTAGGTTAAAGAGTTTGTGAGCTACTTTCTTCTATTCTTTAGTCAACCCTTCCAACCTAACATCTTTCCACCTAGTTCTCTTAGAATTCAAAATAAGAAAATCCTTCACCTTTTCACCCAATATTAATGTCTAATAGGCATATATTGGGAAACCCAAAATTTGCCTTCCTCCATCGCTTTGAAAGCAAGAGCCCTGATATTTGGGTCATCCAATAACGTCTCTTCCCTCAACCAATGGTCTTCCCAAAAATTGACGTTTCTCCCATCACCAATGATACACCTGCTTTTAGCCTTCACAAAGTCCCTAATCTTCGTTAAGCTTCTCCCAAAAACAAAGGCTCTCGAGGAGAGATTGTCTGACAAGAAAGAATTAAATCTATATTTCACTTTAAGGATAGGATACCAAGGTCTCTCGGCATTCAAAGAAACCAACCACCCTGATTTACCAACCAAGGCTCTATTCATAAGTGTTGCTCTTTTCAAATTAAGACCCTTGTCCTTTCTCCTCTTGCAAATATGATCCCAAGCGACCAAGTGGTACTTGCATTTTAAATCCGATCCAGCCCAAAGGAACATTTTACAAATACGATCAATTTTTTTTTGTTACTTTAGCAGGGAGGATGAATAAGGACATGAAATAAATGGGTATGCTCTGGAGTGTGCTTTGAACAAGTACCGCCTTCCCTATTTGGCTCAGAAACACCCCTTTCCAAGAGGCTAGTTTACGTTGGATTCTTTCAATCAAAGGGTCCTACAGTGAGTCTTTCATTCTCCCCATGAAGAGAGGTAGTCCAAGATAGGTCGCTGGCAATGTGGCAATCCTACAATTGAGTATATTCGTAATATTTGATTGCATGGTTTTTGATGTGTTAACAAATTAGATAAATCTCTTTGTAAAGTTGATCTCCTGACCAACATCCCTCTCATAACACTAAGATATTTTTAATATCCCGGGCAAAAATGACCGATGCACCACTAGCAATCAGAGTGTCGTCAACAAATTGGTGATGAGATATAGGTGGACATGGGAGAGCTGGATGAAGACCCACCTCTCCGCTCAACCTTCCAATCACTCTCCCCAAAGCCTCCACCACAAAGAGGAAGAGTAAGGGGGAAAGTGGATCGCCTTACCTCAAACTACAATGAGACGTAAAAAAAATAGACACCGATACGTTCACTAGAATGGAGCACCAAACTGAAGAAATGCAAGCTAAAATAAGGGTGACCCACCGATCGCTGAAGCCAAACTTCCTCATAACCTCTTGTAAGAATGGCCATGTCACTTTGTGATAAGCCTTACTGATGCCGAGCTTTAAAAGGAAAGCCTCTCTACCATTGTACTTGATCGAATGAAGAAGCTCATGCATGACAATAGTGCCATCTAATATTTGTCTACCCGACACAAAGACTCTCTGAGCCATATTAATGAGATTTGGAAGCAGCCCCTTGAGTCTGTTAGACAAAGCCTTAGAGAGGAATTTATATAAAGAATTGCACAAACTAACTGGTATAAAATCCTTAAATGATGAGGCGGAATCCTTTTTTAGAATTAAGGCAATCAATGTGGCATTCAGGGATTTAGGAATATCTGTCGATATTTGGGCTTCTCTCAGAGCATCCACCACCTCAGACCCACAAATATTCCAATATTTTTGAAAGAACAATGGAGGAAATCCATCAGGCCCCAGAGCCTTTAAAGGCCCCAACTCCTTAATAGCATTAAATATTTCATCATCTATGAGTAGGGCCTCCAAAACCGTGTTCATTTCTTCCATCACCAACATAGGAATAACATCTAACATAACACGTTCCACCGCAAAATCCTGTTTCAAAGGGGACCAAGAAGAGAACTGAAGAAATTGATAGCCTCCAATCAAATTTCCTCGCTCTTCTTGATAGAGTTGCCATCCTCATTAATAATCTTCACTATTCTATTCCTACTCCTTCGCTGCATGGTGGATGCATGAAAGAACCATGTATTCTTGTCACCTTCTCTTAGCCATAATTCTCAATGGAACGATTTTTTTTAAACAAGCTCATTAAAACACATTTACACACCTTTGTCATGGTTTGAAACTAGGTCTCTTGAAAAATATCCCAAACCAAACCACTACAATGTCTCCAGGACACAAAGGAACACGTTATTATTCAGGCATTTTAAAAACCTTAAGTTTTAAATGATAATTATTTTAAACAAATAAAATAATTAAAATGATACGAATCAGTTTATAAGAAGTATATTTATTTAATTCAATAAAATATTAGGTCATCTAGTTAATGCTAGGGGATGTTAATAGGATAAAATACAAAATGTACCTCCTAAACACCTCAACTAGATTTAAAGTAGGGATATGCAAGTTACTTCAAATGGAGGTAAATTTACCAGCAACTTATTTAGGGATGTCTTTACTATGGAGAGAATAAGGATAGAATTATAGAATCTAGTTATAAGTAAAGTTGAGAATAAACTTTTGAATAGAAAGGTAGATGGTTATCATTAGCAAGAAGAGTGCAACTAATTAAATTAGTCTTACAAGCCATTTCAACATATTATATGTCCTTGTATTACTATACCAAAATTGGTAGAAATATTTTAATTATATTGTGCGGTTTTTTTTTGTGGTCGGGATTACATGATAAAAGAAAATTTTCTTTGGTGAAATGGAGCAAGGTGTGTGATCATAAAACTAGGGGAGATCTTGGTTTAAGAGTTCTTAGCTCTTAGTGAAAAAATAATTTGGAGAATGTAGTCAAAGACAATGGGCAAGAATTCTTCTAAGTATGTTGAGCCCAATGACCCAAGATTAATATTTATTGCATTCTCACTACTAAATGGTTTTGATCTATAGAATGGTTTTAAAAAATAAATTGATATAGTGATTAAAGGTCTAATATGGGTGGTGGGAACTGGAGAAAAAAGTTCTATTTGGATAGATACTTTGTGTGATAAAAAATACTCAATATATATCAAATTTTGAAACCATGGATGGTATTACTTCAAAATAAATATGGTGATAGGGTTTGAAATATAATGTACAAGGATCAGGAAGGAAGATGCAAATGAAAAGAAGATTTATTTATAAGTTGTAGATTAAAGATACAACGCCAAACAAAAGATAAAGAAATCACGATAAAAAGTAATGCAGAACACAGTTGTACAAAACAAATGATTTTTATTAATCAATGGAGTTTAGAAACTCCTTTTGAGTACAACAGGGCCTATAACCCTTTTCGTGATACAAGATTACAATTTTTGCTAGGGTTCTCCAAAACCCTAGCTGGCACAATATGGTGGCGTCTCCGAAGAATGTATCCTTAACCTCAACAGAATGAGTGGGCTTCGTTGTATCCTTTGGCTCGGACCACTCCAGCTTAAGCTGTTGCTGTCATCCAATCAAATCCGCCATTAAAATCCTGCACACATTAAAACTACAAAAGGTTAGAAACTAGTAAGAGGGCTCCACTGTGTGAGCCCTCAAAAATAGTCTAAAACCCTAGAAATGAAATAAATAGAATGCAGAATCTAACGACGGATTAATACATAAAAATATTACTTGCTTTAGAATCTATACCTCTTTTTCTGTTAACGCGATGAGACCAGGCGGCACCTGGAAGTGATGTAACTGTCAAATCGACTGCGGAAGGCACCCTGGTGCAATCGCTGAACGCCCGCGTGCTTCTGGATCAAGGTTGCAGATGTCGGTTTGCGTCTGTGGCTGCGAGTAAACACCCACGGGCACTTGTGACAAGAATGGGGGATTCTACAGAATGCTGCAGAAGGGATGAAGGTGAAGTTGGCGACGGATGCGGCGAAAAGGGACGGCGATGGATGGGTAGGTTTAGCTGAAGAAGAGATAGATAGCGATAGATAACAAAAGAGAGATAGTAAAAGAGATCCAGATTTTGAGCCATCAAGGTGACTCAATTTATAATCTACTCTTAGGGCACACTTTAGGGTTTTAACGAAACTTTGAACGTGTGGCTAAGATTAAAGTGGATCCAAGGGTAGAGAATAAATCTAGGTTGTGAAACAGATTAAGATGGATGGACAGATGAGATTAAATGAAGGATGGACGGCTCAGATTAAATCACTTAAAGTATCTTTATATATATTAAAATATATTAAAATATATATATAAATATTAATTTAAATAAATTTGGAAATGAAAAATGGCGGGAAAGGTGAAATTGGGCCAAATAATGGCGGGAAGGTGTGGATTTGGGCCAAATAATGGTGGGAAGGTGGATGACTGACACGTGGCTAACAGGAAGGTATAGATGACTTACAAGTGGCTAACAGGAAGGTATAGATGACTTACAAGTGGCTGGATTTTGGTGTCTACACAAGTATACAAGACATTGATGCTAGGAGGCAATTTAGCGTAAAGATAACAACAATGGTTATTTCAAGGGAAGCCAAGGATAATTTAATTTGGGGTTGAATAGCTCAAGAGAATACACAAAAAAAGTGGATATAATGTAAAGCACCAACAAAATAGGAATATCACAATAATATTGAGAGATATTTGGGATAGCCCAAGCATTCCTAAAGTAAAAAATATTTTTTTGGATGGTAAGTCATAGAAGAATTTTATCCTAGGATAACCTTATGCAAAGGGGTTTCCATAGCCTCTCACAATGTGTTCTTTTTTAGGAGGAGAGTATAGACAATCTCTTAGGGCATTGCTCAATAGTCTGGAATCTATGGCAAAAGATTCTTAAAATATTTGGTAAATGCATGGTGATGAATGGTAGAATTGAAGAATGGTTAAAGCAGTGGTAAAGCACTTTTCAAAGTGAGGCTTTACAGATAATCTGGGTATATCAAAAGATATAATACTTTGGACTATATTGGCTAGAAAGGAATAGAAGAATATTTAATGGAAAGGAATTTAGTTTAGAGGTAATGAAAAGGAAGATTTATTTAGCCATAGAGGAGACTAAACCAACCCTATCAACTCACCCAATCCATAATCTAGAAGTAGAGAGTCTTGATAGATGGAATGGAGTCATAAAATGGAATTATGATGTTCAGTACAAAAGAAACAAAAAGAAGGGAAAAAGTATAAATTGGAAACCACTAGATGTGGAGTTGGTCAATTTAAATTTTGATGGAACATCTAAAGGAAATCTAGGACCATGAGGAGGAGGAATAATTAGAAATACTAGAGGAGAGATTTTGTTCCATTATGCTTTTAAAAGTGGATTTAAGACAAATAATGAAATTGAAGCTTGGGCGGCTTTGGCAGGTTTAAAAATATGTAAACAAATGAAATGGAATAGAGCGTGGATGGAAGGTGATTCTCTCATAGTAATAAATGCAATTTTGAGGAAAGCAAAGATTCCATGGATCATACAAGAGATAATTATGGAAATTCAAGACCTTGCTATAGAGTTTGAAGAAATCAAGTTTACTCATACTTTAAGAGAAGGAAACAATTGTGCAAATACACTAGCCAATAGGAGGGTTTAATTGAGGAAAGTGAAGTTAAATTATCTTTTACATGGTTAAAGGAATAGTAAGTTTAGTTAAAGCTTACAAGAAAATGTTGATTGTCACAATCAACATTTTCCACATGTTGATTTACAGCCAACCAACAATATCTGAGATAGTTAAGGTGACATCCAGATGTTGATTTACTACCAGCAAAAAATATCTGAGATAGTTGAGTTGACGTTTCAGATGTCACCTCAACTATCGGAGATGTTGATCATAAATGTTGAAGGTGGAGGTGTGGTCTACCTCAACTCAGTTCAAAATAGTTCTCAATATTAATAGTTACATATTAAATATTTATTACAATTGTTGTGGGTGCACTTATGCTTTAGGAAGGAAATTAGCATTCCAAATCTAGTAAAACGAACTATGATAGTGTGATGTTTTGAAAATATTACTCTACTAAGATTCCATAAATAAACAATAAAAATAAGGTTTTGGTATTGTGAAGACTGATGTAAGAAATTGTGAAGAAATATGTTAAATTTTAAAATATTTGTATTTACACCAAAAATTAAAGATCCAAAAGTAAAAATAAAAAACTCAAACATCTTATAAAAAATATGTAAATATTTATTTATAAATACTCAATTAAAATAAAACAAAAATTAAATTTGTTTATAAACTTTCAAACTTCCATCCATTTAGGAAATCAGACGGAGGCAAACACTGTTGGAAACGATGTGAAGCATAAACATGCGCCATCTGCCTCTGCTATAGTCCAAGATGTCGATAACATCTTGGAAGTCATCTCCGATTCCAAGTCTTTGCCATAATAAAAATGACCGAACAAGATTAAATTGGTTGTCCACCTCAACTTGACCGAACAAGATTAAATTGGTTGTCCACCTCAACTTGACCGAACAAGATTAAGATTCGGTTGTCCACCTCAACTTGACCGAGCAAGATTAAGATTCGGTTGTCCACCTCAACTTGACCGAACAAGATTAAGATTTGGTTGTCCACCTCAAAGGAAAGTCCCAGGAACTTGAGAACTCGGCGGCATAGCCAATCCCGGTGTTTTCTCATTTGCAACATTTTGTGCAATGGGCTCCCCTCCATTTAGGAAATCTCGAGGATGTGCAATGGGCTCGCCGACTCGCATAGTCTCCTCTTACAGCGTCCATCCATTTAGGAAATCTCGAGGATGTGCGAAATCAGACGGAGGAGGCAAACAGTGTTGGAAACGATGTCAAGCAGGTACGAAATCTCGAAGATGTGCGAAATCAGACGGAGGAGGCAAACACTGTTGGAAACGATGTGGCGCAGGTACGCCCTCATATAATACTAGTTTTTGTGGTATTTCTGTTTGTTACGTGAGTAATGTTTTTTTAACTGTCTGATCGTTTAGGAAATTGCGCACAACGATGGAGACGAAGAAGAGCTCACAGCCGTGGTGATAGAGAGAGGGAGACGAGAAGAAGCATCACTCCAACGCGTGCCAAACGAGCCTTCACAGGAAGAAAAAGAGTTTGAAAGTTCCCGTAAATCCTTGATCAAGGTAAACATATCTATTGCCGCAATAACCTTCTCTGCCGTAGTCACAAATTTAGGAGGTATGGAGGAAAATAATTGTGAACGAAGGATTACGGGTAAAACAATGTCATTTGTATTTGTATTTTCCGACTCTCTAGCATTTTTGAGTTCCTTTATGGTGTTTGTCCTTCTAACTGTAAGAACATCGAGAAGGATTGTGGAATTTAGCAAAAGGATTGTGTGGGTCACAGCACCATGCACGGTCTCGGCTTTCCTGGCCGCAGCTTATCTGATGCTGCCATCTCAGACAAAGTGGGTTCCGCTTGTGGGAACCGTAGCAGTCATATGTTCATCAGCCTTAATTTGGTTACGTATTCCTCAATCTCGATCGGCCTTAGAGAGCACTGAACAAACCAATGTGTAAGATTGGTATAGTTGGGAATCCTTTTGCTGAATTCAATCTGTCATGGTCTTATACTTATCAATGTATTTGGGTGTCTACTGCAAGAAGATCTAGCTTCTGCTATTATGTTCTTTCTTTTGTTTTCGTATTCTATTTGGTTTGTATATACGGATCAAGCAGATCATTTGCAGTTTCTTTATGAATTCTGTGATGTAGCTTTTATATAGTTGGGAACTAAGTCTGTAGTATTTTTTTTAATTGATTGTTAGCGTTGAGATAAAAACAGGAATTCCAGCATAGAACTCAAATGGGCTTTATTTGGGGCACAAAATATCTTGGCATTTTTTAAAGAATATAAATTATGTAATATTATCATCAAAGTACTTTCTATTTTTTTAAATAAAAAATTAAGGTTTGAATTTAAAATAGTAGATTCTATATCATACTTTCATATATGTGAATAAATCATTCCATGACCACATTATAAACACGTCTTAACATTTGGTTGACTTTAACAACTACTTATATTTTCATATCTTAAATGCTTATTATTTTTAATAATAATAATCAAACAAATTCAATAAGTTTTCATAAGATTATTTTAAAAGCCTAACCAATAAAAAACAAACAAGTAGTTTTTTTTTTAGAGGATTCAAAATAGGTTACTCCATTTAAATTATTTTTTTGAAATTATATATTATAATCTACAATAAATATTCAACTTTTTTTAAAATTTATAAATGAGAGGACATTATGCCTTTACATGATATAAATTATTAAAATCCATAATCATCCATTTTTTCAAAATGATTCATTAAAGATAAAGAACATAAAAATTTAATGTTAAATACATAAAAAGTTAGCTATCATGTTGTTTACTAGTGGATCTTTAACCCTCATCTTACATATGAAATAAATTATTTGACAATATATTAAGTAAGGGTTTGTTAAACAATGGATAAAATACTCCATCCTACTTACCTACAAAGTTGAAGATAATAAGTATGTTTAACTTAGAAAAATAATAAATTGCTTACTGTATACCAAATTACTAAGACTATATAAAAAAAATTATTTGATGTTTTAATAACAATAATATAAGAAATAATAAATAATAATAAAAATATAATAATATAAGAATTAAGGTGCAAGTTGGTTTTAAAATCTTAAAATTATCATTAAAAAATAACAATAAAGGATATTTGCTTTCATATTTTATTGATTATAAAAAAAATTAGATTTCATTATTAGAACATAACTCTCAAAATATAAAAAATATATCAACATGTTAATTAAAATTAGATTTATAAAGTATAGACAATATGTTGTAATGTATAAAGGTTCAACATGTAAATGTATTGTAACATACATGTGGAACATGGATGTCTTATATCACCCACCCAATCATTTCTAGCATTTATATGAACATATTTGAAAATTATTTTAAGTCAAAATATGCATTAGCATGATCTTGTTTGATCCAACCATTACTATAACAACTGTGTATAATTTCAATGCTTGTCTAAATTTGGATTTTTAGCATGAAGATGTCAAAGCTAGTTAAATAATATCCACTTTTTTTAGTTTTCTTCTTTTAAAGTTTATAAATGTGTCAATTTTTTTATCCATAAAATAGTTGCAAAAGCTAACCTCTTCCTCATGAAAGTCTCTTCAGTAAAATTCTAAAACTATGAAAAATGAGATTAATCTAAACATTGGAGGAATGGTTCTAGTCACATTGAGTCTATGATTTAGAGATAGTATAAAAAGATAAATCATATCATGTTGAATATAAATTTTGCACATATACTTTCTTTATAGTGATCACCTTCACACTAGTAATTTTATTCTATCTACAAATAAAATAAGGATATCTTATAGAGTGGAATGCATATTTATTCATTCATTTTCTAAAATTTATAACTCAATAGATTAAAAAAATAAAACAAGTATATAATAGAAGGCCAAAATATATAGAAATAATAATTTTGAATAATGCAATGCTGATGATATGTAGAATGATGTCACATATACATTTTGAGTCTACTAGATATTTTAAATCTATTTTATAAAATAGTAACATTATATTTTAACTACTACCTTAGAACTTTTGATTGTTAAGAGGTTTGAAGAACCAATAAATTTTAATAACTAAATCCTCCAAAACCCTTGATATGCAATGGAACATCAAAAGGTGCAATCCACTCAAGGATAGGATTTGATTTCACATCAGTGAATTGCTATTTTGCAAAAGTAGCAATTTACTCTCTTTATAGGAGAAAATCAATCCCTTCATAGGAGTGAACCACTCATCATCAGGTGAAGTAGGACAAGAAAGTACAAAGTCTAAGGCTGCCAATTAGAAAGTAATATTTTGTCATTTTTATGGCACCAATAACATATTAAAAGGATTTTCAATGGTTTAAGGATGATTTGGAGGCATGTAACATGGTAATGGTGCATCAGTTTGCTAAACATACCCCTAAATTAGTAAATAAGAATAATGACATTAAAATATAGAATTTTTTTATCATAGATAACTCCTATGTGAAGAATTTGCTATAAATAAGAATTATGGGCTCCATTATAGATTTATTTTGGCAATAATAGAAATTAAAGCTTCACTCTATGACTCCATATTGTATTCATGCTCTAATTTTGGAATGATAGAAATATTGTGCATGATATTTGCTTTCCAATTATGACATTGCTCTTTAGGATCATTGAATGCCTAGTGATTGTGGCACTACCCTTTTGCTTTTTTTTAGTCCCCTTCTATTATTTCTTTTTACATTGTTAGAACAGATTGTTGTTACTTGATTTCTTCATGTGTTAACTAATAATGCTATTTCCTTGCTATGATTATGACCATATTTTATTTTATGCAACTTACTTAAATCTCTCATACCCTTACCTTAAAGCATTCTTATTTTTTTTAATTATTTTTAATACTTAGTTTAGATTAGATTAGATTATATCAATGAGGATAATAAGTAGCTGGTCTAAATCTAGAGATCAATATTGGCATTATCCTCTTTCTTTCAACTATTAAAATGGATTTGTTATACACATAAAAGTTAGATTTTTGGTGTTAAAGTGGTTCTTGGCATGCCCAATGGGACCAAGGGCTTGATTTCCACATTAAAGTCAAGTCTAATCCATTTTATAAATAAAATGTATCTAATTTAATTATGTTGGAACTATCTTTCAAAAATTTACTTATGATTCATCGGACTGAATGCTTGTCCCTTTCCTGATGCTTTCAGTGGTGTAAAATGTTTAAAATGATTTTGGCATGATGGTTATAGGGATGGAATATGCGAAGATCTGTGTGGCGGCTTCTGGGGTAGATAGCGCAGAATATTGTGGTGGCCATAAAAAGATAGACAACCTGCCTGAATTTGTGGCAGCTACCGATTCCACCATGTAAATTATAAAAAAAATACTTATGAAATTATAGGTACCTTATAGAATGACAAATTTGTTACAAAATTTAGTAAAATCTTAAATTTATATTTTTACAAGGATAACTCAAAATTCTTAAAATTTGACAAATTCACTCTATTTGTGGCTTTACATTGCAATTTTCTATTGGAAAAATAATTTATCATTTTTAAAGAAATTTTATAAAGTTTCCATCAAATGAGTGACACTCCATCTCCCAAGTTATTTATTTAATTTTCAAGAAAGAGAGGATTCCTATGAGTATTGAAGTAGAAAATATCTTGGTTTCAAAAAGTAAATTTCATATAACATAAAAATAATAATTCACTCTATTTTATTTTCCCAAAAAATTTCCAAGTATTTTCAAAGCAAATTGCTATATTTTATAAAAAGTGATTTCAAAGCGAGTTGTTATTTTTAAAAATAGTGATTCACTCCCTAATAAAAAAGTTGTTTTTTCTACCCAAGGATTTCATAAACACTAGTACAAATGACATATGGTCTAAGATTATGAATATACACTCAAAGATGCAAATAGTCCAACAAATAATTCCAATTGATTGAACTCATATCATACCAAAGGAAGAATGCAAAGGAAAGAAAAAGACAATTGTGATGTGGATACACAAGGATGATAAGCTAAATTAAATTCTATAAAAGGAAAATGGTTCAATGACTAACCTCATTACTAGTTAGAAGTGTTGGATTTTACAATAGTTTCTAGAAATGAATGGAAGTACACATTACCTATAATTGCTAAAAACACAATACATAAAAAAAATGCATATCATATAAGAGGGTGTTTGTGAACACCAAAATATATCACTAAAGGAAGATAAAATGATATCCAATAAATTAAAAATGGTTGATATGATGGAGTATTTGTCAAATTACAAGTTACCTTTAGGTGAAGGTTAAGAAATTTATATTTGAGTTAAATAATCAAATATTATAAAAAAAACACTTTGTAAGGTTTATAAGGGACAAAAAGAATATATATACAATACAATACAAAGTTGATCGTGGCCTCAAGTGAAGCTTAACCACCACATATTTCAATATCCCTCTAAGCTAAATAGGGCATATATAGAGAGACCCTTACTAGTCACCCCCTCAAGGGACATTGTCCTACACTATTGCATTCACATAAAAGGAACCTTAGACATGACGTTGGTTAGGATATCCCCTACTTGCTCTACTAATGGAACAAACATAAGAGTCTCATGGGCATAAATCCATTGCACATAGTGCATCCAAATCTCAATGTTCTTAGTCCATTGGTAAAACACTGGATTATGGATAAGTTGAATTGTGCTCTTATTGTTGCACCAAAGAGTGACTATGTAGGACTATGAAATTTCCACCTATTCTACTATTATAATCATATGTCAAAGATATTTTTTTAATTTATTGACAACACAATATTCAAAATCTGTGGAAGAGTAAAAAATAATAGACTATTTTCTAAAGGATCAAGAAATAGGGCCAAACCAAAGCTATAAGACAAAACCTATGGTGGAACACAACTCATCAAAATCAATTGCCTAGTTTTCATCTAAGACTTCTATCAAAATTAGATATGAACCAATAGAATAATACTTATATGTATCTTTATTGTATTTAAGGATCCTCTTAGCTTTGGTATAGTAACTCTCTCAAGGTGCCTACTTATATCTATAATAATAGATAACAATGAAGGCAAATTATGTTGATTATGATACAGGTAAAAGGTATTTCTCACAAGAGATAGATATAGATTCACATTCACCAAGGGATACATGCAATCATATTGAAGTAAAAGACTCTTAGTAGACTTGTAATCATCCATATTGAAGTGTTGAAGAAGGTCTAAAAAATACTTGGGATGTGAAATGGTGATCATAGAGGAATTCTAGTCAACTAAATACCTAAGAAACAGAGTAGGATCTCCAAACAAATAAATAATGCTAAAATAGATATGGAAGAAAAAATTTATGGTGAAGCACCACTCATTGAAATCACTAGCTTAGATTGCATTTGAAAATCCTACCAAAATCATAGGTAAACCAATAAAATAATATTGATATGTATCATTAATGTATTTAAGGATCCTCTTATCTATGGTCCAATGACTCTTTTGAGGTACCTACTTATATCTAGAATAATAGTTAACAATGAAGAAAATTCAGATTGAGTGTGATTTAGGTAAAGGATACCTCCTACAAGGGTTAGATATAGAGTGGAATCCAACAAGGGAGTCATGCAATCATATTGAAGCAAAAATATTAAAACAAAATTAATTTTATTAGAATTTCAATCATCCAACTTGAAGTATTGAAGAAGTTATAAAATATAATTGTGATGTAAGATGTTGACCATAAATGAATTCTAATCAACTGAATTTCTAGTAAATAGAGTAGGATCCCCAAATGTGTATCTTAAAGGAAGCATAAAATCATCACTTCATATCTTAAATCAAGGTAGGAGAGATTCCTATAATTATAATATTATCTATATATAGAATAATCACCAAAATATTCCCATCTTGATACTTGATTTAAACATCATGTTTATCCTCACATTGCTAAAATCCATAAACAAGAAAAAAAGAGTTGATATTATTATACAAAGTATGTTGTGCTTACTTAAGTGTATAAAAGGACTTTGTCAATTTATATACTAAATGGGTTGGACCCTCTATCCCAAATCCAAATGACTACTACATGTAAATACCCTCCTAACAAAATGTATTCTTCAATAAACAACTACATATAGAATCATTTGAACAAAATCCATCTTAGCCATTGGGGTGAATATATGTATGTATTCAATTACCTTATTTTGATAGAAATTATTAGTAGCAATACATGTCTTTTGCTTCTCCACTTAACCATTATATGTGTACTTATTCCTATAGACCTATTTGCACCCAACAATATTCTTCTCTTATAGAAGTGGAACACGCTTCCATTTAATATTCTTCATTAGGGATTGGTACCCAATAAGCATGTCATATTCCCACTCTAATTTTCCTTTAGCCTAGGAATATGTGAGAGGATCTCTATAATGATGAACCTTTAATATGAATACTAATAATGGGCTAAACACCTTGTAGAAGAGTCCAATCCCACTTAGGTGTTATACTAACTATGGAAGGTCTAGGCACATCCCATGGGAAACATTAGAAGCTAAACCTAAAGCACCTAATCATATTTAGCACCCAACTCATCATTGATATTGTGACACACAAAACTGCAATGTCAAGCTCAACATTTTTAGAATCCAAGACTAAAGATGTTCAAGGTGGTTCTACCTAAGAAGGAATCAAATATATAGCCATATATCCTCTACTAGAATATGAAGAGGAATATCCAATAGAAATAAATACTATAAGATCCTTTGAAGATATTTTTTGAGGACTAAAATAAATAGGACCTTTCACCAAAAATATTATATGAAGGACTTGATGGAACCCTTAAGGATCATACAGAAGGTAATAATTAGAGATATTTGAATACCCCACAAATATGAATTTGTGGCTCTAATGTGCCTTTTTATTTTGAATTTATCTAGGTATGTGAGTCCTTGATAAATATCTAAAGATATAGAATTGGGACACATCAAGTTTATTGTTTATCAACATCTCAAGGGGTTTCATACCTTGAACTACTCTAATAAAAATTTTGTTGATTATGTATGCTACACAAGTTATGGTCTCACCCCAAAATTTATGCCTTCTCCCCTTAGCATGATTGACACAATGATCCATCTCCATGATTACACTTTTTTCTCTTAGCTATCCTATTTTGCTATGGGGTGTAGTGAATAGTCCTTTGAAATACAATACCATGAGGTGTCAAAAAACAATGAAAACCTTTTATCTCATACTCATCTCCTCTATTTAATCTAAGTATTGATTTTTCTCTCCAACTAATTCTTTTCTAATTCTATGAATACCTTGATATTCTCAAAAGCCTAATTTGTTACACATAGTATACAACCACACATATCCAAAGAAATCATTAATTAAAAGGACAAATTACCTATTTCTAAAAGTGGAAGGTGTACTTAGCACTCCACATATGTTACTATGGATGAGATCCAAGTGTCATGTAGCAAACTTTAATACCCCTTTTGGAAAGGATTCTTTATGATGATTCTTCAAAATACATCCCTTGCATGCACCACTCAGAGAAGAAATGTGAGGATGTCTACTAGTAATCTGATGATAAATCATTTACCTTAGAAACCCATAATTAAGATGCCCAATTTTGTGATTATAGTGAATTCTCACTACACTCAAAAAATTTTTCTTAGAAAAAATTTAAACATGGCCTAAGTGGAAATAAAATAAGCAAAAGATAGAAAAGGAAATGTTGGACAAGTGTAGGCAAAAGTTCTAACCAAAAAACTAGCTTCACTTTATAAAATGTTTGATTGAAGAAGGAAGGATAAAGTTCTAATGGATCATGAGCCATCTACAATTTTCAAAAGAGGGCAATTCATTATGAGGGATGAGTCTTATTAGATTATGAAAAGTATCGATCAAAGTCTAGTGCCACTTTACAAAAATTTTGATAGAAGGTGGAAGGCCAAAAATTTTATGACCCACAAAGCATATCAAGTTACAAAGGTCGAAGGGTAAAAATTTCTAAAATTTGGGCCTTCCAAGAGATGTTGATAAAGAGAATAGAGTGAAGCACTTCATATTTTTTGAGAAAGAGATCAATGACCCATGTTATGATCCAAAATTCCCTAGCTTAAATAATTGACATCACAAAAAGAAGTCTAGAAACCAAATATGATTTGAACACCAAGCCATCTGATCAAAGAGAAAACTTACAACATCACATGTATGAGAATGCAATGGGATAAAACCCCACATGTTGTGTTGAGTTCTATAGTATCCTAAGATATATAGTTTTTTTTACAATAAATATAGCACATTTCCTAGAGATGATAGTTGATCTTATAAATGTGACAATGGAAAAAAATCCTCAAGCCCACCTACCTACACCACTTAAACTTGAAAATCCAGGAAAGTGGTTGACATGTTAAAGGTAGAAATGATGGGAGCCACAATAGGAGTAACCTCAATCTTGATGGCATTAATTATAGATTTGTACATGCTTAAACTTTTGGAATATCCAAAAAAGGTAGATGATAATAATCATGACAATTGCACATCCAAAGGCCTAGAATCCTTCAAAATTAATGATTCTAGATCTAGAGACCTCAAAGGAACCAATGAATTAAATAAATATGTGATCCAACATGTGAAATAGAATTTATTTTGAAGCTCCTACACAAGTTTTGGATGGAAATAGCCCCAATTGTAAAGTATTTATGAGTTGCTTATTCAAACCATAAGTTTTATGTTTAACATTCCTTTAATTTTTTTTCTATAGTAGTATCTGAACCTTGAGTAGTATTGTGGGAAATCTTTTTAGCCCTTACTTATAGCATAGTCTATAATTTTCATATTCATATATACATGCTAGAAGTCATGACTATTATGATATTGTTGTCCTATTTCTTATGTGTATATATTTTTATGTGCATATACTAGAGGTCATGACTATCTAATTCTTCTCCCATTTCTTTTATATGCAATTTTTTATTAACATGTTGAGAAGATAAAGTGTTCACTTTGAGTTTTTGGTGCATTATACTCACATGTTCATGGGTCTTACTCTTATGAAAATGAATCTAATTCTAATATTGGAACATTGCCTATTGTTTCTTAGGTTAACATTGAATCTTTTTCATTTTTGCTACCATTGTTTTATGTGGTTTCTTTTTCTCTTTTCTCCCTTGAAGTTGGTTAGATTAGAATATAGTATAAATAGTACCAAAAAATGCATCTTTTAAGGATCCAACCTTGTGAAAAACCCTATAGGTAGTCCAATTGAGCCAATTACCATTATCTCATAGTTTCCCTACTATGTCACTCCATGTGAGGTGTGATTGTTTGATTATATTATCCCTATAATTGGTGACTAGGAAAATTAGAGAAGACAATGGTGATGTCTTGTTGACTCTCATCAGTTATTCCACCATATCCATAAAATTATTCTTTAGAGTGGAAGAAGAAGAAGTTGATATGTATCCAAATTTCTACATATAATCTAACCAATCATAATATCAATAGATAGCTATCTTGAATCCATCATCATATATATGATAACCTAATCATCAGGCCAAAATTTTACTTTTTTATTTATATGGGGATGTGATAAATTGAATAAATATAGGGGATAATACTAGAAACATGAAGAACTTTATCAAATGAAGAACACCCAATACTAACCTTTCTTACAAAACTCACAAGTTGGTTTTTTAATGGGCTTCTTGAGCTTCATATCATTCAACATTGGCTTCTTATATTTTTGAAAATTGATAACATCTTTTACATGATTTTATCAGACTAAAGGATGATCCTATACATTTTTATTTGAGCATAATGGTGAAGAAATCATTCAAACATTTTATCAATTTGAGGTATATGGGATGCTCAAAGTAGATATGAATCACATCAAACACAACAACACATGTCTCATATATCTCTAGGACATTATTAAAATAATTTTGAGAAGTTTAATATTTTTATCCTTATCCATAGTCTAATGTTCCTCTCTTGTCCACGATGGAATTCCTCTAGTGGTGAAAATGTCATCATACAACTTCTTGAACCAACTTATATACTCATCAAATTTATGAAATGAGCTCATAGTCAAGGTAGCAAGCTCTAGATCCAATGTGCTAATCTATGTGGAATCAATATAATCTCGTAATCCTTAAAATTTTCCAAGCAACTACTTAGGGTTTGTAGTACTACTAAACTAAGTGTCATGCACCTTCTCAACATGAGGAGCCATCACACCAATATTCTCATCCTTATTTTCCCTATACAACTACTTTCTCTCTTTAGAATCAATCCCTCGATTTTCTTGATTAACATATTTGAGCAACCCCTTGCTCTAAAACAAAGGTTAATCATGATTTTTTAAGTGGTATAGTTTGTATCATTCAACAAGTATGCATATAAATCTATAGCTTTCATACTAATATATAAAATCTTGCACATATTTCTAACCAAAAACAACACTACAAATGTAGATTTGAAAACAAACAACCTCAAAATCTTTTGTATAAATATGTTATGGCCTTTGAAATTTTAACATGAAAATCACATAAAATACCTCCAAAAACCATTAAAATCAAAATATTTTCTATACCTACAGTAAATGAGAAGGCACCACCTATCCTTGCATGTGTGGTTTTGGGGTGCCAATTGGACATAGATTCAATAATGTATCTAATAGTTAAGTGATGAAACTTATCATAATCTAGAAGAGGGGGACTACAAATGAGTGCTAGCTATGTATGTCATTAAATAATGTACCAGTGAACCAAACTACATGACTTGTTATGCGTTGATTTTCTTTACAACCTATAAACCATGTTATGCAACTTGTTATCTTTTGATTTTCTCTAAAATTCATACTTTTCTAAGCTTTCTACTAACTATGCAATTTTATAATTGTTATATTTAATAAAATGGTACAATATGATTAGTAAAACCCCTTTTTTATAACTACCATGTGTCACTCTATCTTCCATATTGGATATTGACATGTAGGCCCTTTCCACATCATCATTGACCATGTCACCCTATTGCACATCATGTTAGGTCATGAAAAAAAGTGACATGCCATCTTCCATATCATCACCTACCATGTTATCACCTATGATGTCATCATGTGCCACATCATCTATCAAATCACCCACCATGTTAGTAAGAGGTATAGTGCAATGTACCATGTAATTAGAAACTACCATATCATCAAGTGCCACATTAGTATCGATCAATAAAAATGAGGTGATATCATCAAGTCCTATATCATTATATAGAACTACATCATCATCCAACAACATATGATAAGATATATCAAGACATTTTTCATACATAATCAAGATTTATGTTGATGTCATCATGTATACCAAAAGGGTTGAGGTCATGGGATTCAACCCTTGAACCTATAAGGTCCCAATTACTAGGGGAGGTTAGCCTAGCCAATTGAGATAATGCACATATGTAGCATAGATATCCAATTAACTTGGATAAAATTGTTACGATCTTCATGTTACACATAAAAAATACCTTTTCCCTTATTTGTGTGCATGTAATCAATATTGTATCACCATGACATAAGCATGTGTCTTCCCCCTTATTACTAGAATATACCATAGTTTTAAATTCAAAATTTCAAATTTTAAGGGCAAGAGAGACTTTTTGATGCAAAGAAATAAGTACCTAGAGGTAGAATAGAAAAAGTGCTAAATCGGGGATTGTTGGTCTAAAATATGCAAAGAAATAGGTACTTAGAGGTAAAATGGAAAAAGTGCTATATTTGGAGATTGTTAGTCTAAAATATGCCTAAGTCTATGATAAGTGCCCTCGAATTTACCCAACATTGGATGACTAAAATTTCTCTCAAGTTCAACATTCGAAGAAGGTCGACTCCTTGAATTGCTTATGAAATTTAATTAGGGGTTTAAGATAAAAGTAAGAAATGGAAGGCTTAGAAAGGTGTAAGGGTTTAAAGAAATTATTGAATGGTCGATAGGATATTGCATAATAGCATTGGATACATACTACATAAGAGTCTCACACAATTAATTTCTAATAAAACTTAACACACTAGCCATTTTCAAACGCATAAGAGATTTTATTTAATTACAATTATATGCTATTAATCATTCCAAAGACAAAATGAAAAGGTTTTAAATAGTTATCTAAATAGAAAAATTAACTTTAACATAATAAACTAATCATAAGTTTAATATAAAATGACTTAAAACATAATCATTCATTCATAAAAATATAAAATTAAAATTACAATGGAGGCCAAACAATTTTCACTTTTCATTACTTGACAGAGATTACACAACATACACCTAGGCAAATTGCTATAGATTCAACCCTTGTTTTGAATTCCATTCTACTATTTATAGATTGCTTTTTGAATATTGTAGTATAATATTTACAATGCCATTGTAATTTTTTTAGACAAACAATATGGTAGAAAGCACTCTTTGGAGATTGTCACTCTTGTGATGCATTGATTTGGTAGCTTGTATTTCTAATGTGGTTGGTTTAGATTTTTCCTTACATTTGAATTCAGATGCATTTTTGACCTAGTCCATAGATCTTCTCTGCAAATGGCTAGGCCACTACAAATTTCTATCAGATATGTCACTCCTAAGACTAATGGTCTTGATTTGGATGGATGGGAAGCATTGAGGTAGTTGCAGTTCTAAAACGGATGTTCCAAAATTAGTGACAAATCTAGTGATAATATCAAAGTCAAGCTAGTGATAATATCAAGCCTTTTAGTCACTTGGGGGATCTCTTGGATTAAATCTAGACATTTGATATGGTCTAATGACATCACTATTTGACAAATTCTAATTGTGTTCATTCTTGGTTGATGTTTAGTTCTCCTGACCTTATGCAATTTAGACTTTATTGGCACTTTTGTGTTGAGAGCCCAGTCTTGTTCTTCTCTAGTATCTCTTGCATAGTTTTTGACTTTGAAATGGAAATTCTAACATCATCACTTGAAAGAGTCTAAGGTTCTTACATTCTATATTTAAGCTAATAGGGAATTCTTTGATTAATGCCAAAGTCACACTGCTTTATCCTTTGAAAATCTGATTATGTTCCATCTTATGAATTTTGGCTCATTTTTGGACTTCTAGAATGTTTTGCTAATGTCATTGCAAAAAATGGTCCAGGACTATTCAATAATGGACCTGTTAATTTCTAGAATTTCTTTTGGGACTTAGCTCATTTTCTAAAGAAATGCCTAATCACTTTGAAACTCATTTTTGGTTGGAGCACTAAGGTATTGGCTATTTATATAACTTGGGTGTTCAAGCCATATTTAAGGTATCTTCCTTTAGTGGTGTTTAAGCAATATATTGAAAAAAATATTTGCAAATGAGGGCATGAATTTGACCTACATTTATGCCACTTCCCAAGGATTTTTACATGTGAAATTTTAAGAACCTAGAAGGTCTTATCTCATTGGGTATGGAGTCAAAGCTTTTAAAAGGTGAGAGAACTTTTGAATTGGTGTAAGAGAATAAAATTATAGAGGTGAGGGATGTAATGGATTGGTGATATTGAATGGTGTAAACTAGGGGTATAAATGGTCATGGAGTGATTAGAGGTGGTTAATGAAGTGAAAATGGAGATGATATGGAAATAGATTATACTTTTTGCAAAAAGAAGTAAATTAACTCAAGTGGAATTTCCAGGCACTTGAATTCTAGGCCCCTCTTCCTAAACTAGCACTTTTTCCAAAATATTCCTAATTTATGCAACTGGTCCTTTTATGTGCTTTCTCTTTTGTGGCTAATAGTCTTTTGCCAATATTCCTTCTTTAATTTGGATACCATGTGATTATTTGTATCCTTGTGATGTTGAGGTATTGTGCCCTAGGCCTACTATCTTCTCTTCCTACCCTTGCATGTCAAGTGTCTTTTGATCACCTTATGCCCTTATAGTCTTGGTGATAGAGACCTTTGCAATTGTGTTCTATTCTCCTTTCTCATCCTCTTGTTACTCTTAATCATCCAAGATACTTTCTATATTATGGAGTATTTGATAGACCATTGTCCAAGTCTTTGGAGTAGGTTGTAATTTTTTAATTTATTCATTGATTACTTTCAATTGATAGGCTTTTTCATAACCAAATTACTTAGGAATCCATACTGGGTCCTTGTTAATAGGTTCTTGCCATTGATTTAAATCCTTGTCATTGTTGGCTATTGATTCTATTTGAGCATGTAGATCTTCTTTAATATGGAGGATTTATTCATCTTAGAAGCCTAGAAATCCAAAACCTTTGGTCTCTTTTGTTGGGCCCATCATTTTATCTAACTTTAGCTATAGCTTCTCTATCATTTCCCATATTTGTTGAACTAACTTATGTCTTGTTATTATATTTTGAGAAACATATATTGTTGCACTCCATTCCTTGTTTGCCATGGCTTCTATTATTGGGTCAAATATTCTCTTGGTTATACTAATGAAGGCTTCTTCTTGTTCAACTTTATCTTCTAGCTTATCTTGAGTTTACATGAGATATTTCTTTACAATTTTTATGACTTCCATGTTGAATTTCAAGTAGTCAATGATTGGATAAGTTTCTATAGAACTTTGAAATATTTTTCTCCAACCTTCCTTCTATATATGCATTAGCGTTTCTTGGGAGATAGAAATGGATTATACTTTTTTGCAAAAATAAGTAAATTACCTTGGGTGTTCTTTCCAAGAACTTGAAGACTAGGCCCCTCATCCTGAACTAGCACTTTTCCCAAAAAGATTTCACTTTGTGTAACTAGCATTTTTCATGCACTCTCTTTTTTGTGGTCAATCATCTTCTACCAACATGCCTTGTTTAATTTTGACACTTTGTGTTTATTTTTATCCTTTTTATGTTGAGGCATCATGCCTTGGACCTACTATGTTCTCTTCCTTCCCTTGCACGTCAAGTGTATTTTGACCACCTTCTACCCTTATAGTATTGGTTGTAGAGGCCTTTGCAATTTTATTCCATTTTCCTTTCTCATCCTCTTATTAGTTTTCATTAGCCAAGATACTTTCTAATTTCTAGAGTATTTGAAAGACCATTGTCCAAGTCTCCGGAGTAGGTTGTAATTTCAAAATTTCTTCATTGATTGCTTTCAATTGATAGGATTTTTCATAGCCACCTTACTTAGGAATCCAAATACTTGGCCCTTGTCAATAGGTTCTTGACATTGATTTAATTCCTCATCATTGTTGGCTACTAATTTTATTTGATCCTAGAGATATTCTCTGGTATGGAGGTGGAGTTCATCTTAGAAGCCTAACAATATAAAATATTTGGATTCTTTTTCTAGATCCATCATTTTCTCCACTTTTATCTGTATCTTAACTATAATTTCCCATTCTTGTTGAACTAACTTATATTTTTATTACATTTGGGAAAACATACATTGTTTTTCTCCATTCCCTATTTTTCATAAATTTTGTTGTTGGTTCAAATATTCTCCCAACTATACTAATTAAGGCTTCTACTTGTTATACTTTATCTTATAGCTTAGCTTGAGTTTGCATGAGATATTTTTTATAGTTTCTATGACTTCCATGCTAAAGTACAAGTAGTCAACTTTTCTTATTTATTTGAGCTTGAATCCCCCTTTTGTTTCTTTTGACCTTCTCCAAAACCAAGTCCAGTATTTATAATCGAATATCTCTGAGTCTTGTGTGCTTTTATAAACCCTAATATTTTTTTGTAGCTTATCATTAGATTTTTCAACTTCCTTCCTCAGAGAGAAAACCTCATCTTCCAGTTTTTCACATTCCAACTCTTTTGCCTTTAACTGCTCAGCCATACCTTCTTCAATTTGCTTTACCTCTTTGATTTTCAATTTTAAATCAATGATATTTTACGAAGGCTTTGCCTTGTATCCTCATCCTCTTGTACTTGAATCTTCAATATTGAGTTTCTCTTTCTAAGATTTTTCAACTCTTCAAGAGCAACAACAAGTTCCTCTTCTATGTCAACTATGGCTTCCTCTTCATCTTCTGGATCTTTCTCTTCTTCTTGGTTTTCAATAATAGGAGCATATTATTCCTCCTCTATGTCCAAAAATAGGATTTCTTCTCTTTCACTATCAGAGAGACTTTCATCACTTTTGGAATAACTGCTTGCTTCCTCAACATAGAAATTCTTCACTGATGTGTTGATGACATGCACTAGCTAGTTGATGGATGTATGACTAGTACTATGATCTAGATGTGTAGATGTACTACTTATGTATGCATTTATGGATGTAATGATTTATTTTAGATGTATGTTTAATTTTATTTAATTGTATGCATTTAATTTATGATGTGATGAATGCAATGTATATAATGCATTACATACATGATGATGATCTAATGTAAATGAACTTGTATGCTTTAATCACTTAAAACATAAGGAGTGAATGCAATATGAGTTAACAATCTAATGGGAGACACCACAAAATGTATAACAATCATGAATGTAACTGGTAAATCTTATCATAAGAATTAACCAATTAGGCATCCATATGTGAGATGCAAGATGCTATTTTGTTTCTCTTCATAATATTTTGTAAGTTGAAATATATGCACAAAATAGTTAGTGCATATATCCATCCAGTATTTGTTCTATGTTATGAACACCCCTTAATAAACAAAATATCATAAAAATAAATTGATTATTTATTGATTGATGTGATTTTTTGCTATTTTGGAAATTTTGAGGTTTTCCATGAGACTCAAACACCCTAGTTGACTTATCAAAAGTTGTATAATGACTTGTTGTGGGTTTTTCCCGCTTACCCTTAGAATATTTTTAACATCATGGAGAAATCTAGAGATCACAACTAGAACTATTGATTCTAACTGATCCACCTCTTTAACCTAAGAATATATTACACAAAAGGCTCTATACATATTAGGTAGGGTAAGGAAACCCCAAACGGTGGGCTCGTATATTAGACTTTATAATACAAATACCCACTATGCTAGACAAAATATTTTTATATTTGCTTTGATAATTTTTAGTGACCGAACCTATTGATATTGAAGCTTTACCAGACTAGTACCTTATCCATTGGGGAGTCATAATAGATTTATATCATATGACCACAGTAGAGAAATAAATTGAGAAACTAGTTCATTTTAATCCATTCACATAATTTAATGCATGAAAATGATTAGAATAGCGAAAAATAAAGTGTCACTCATAGGTTTTGATTACAAGAACACATGAATGTGCATCACACACAAACCATAAACTCAGAGAAATGCCAAGGAAATAATTGGAATTTATATTTATATTTAAAATATATACATGAAATAGGCCCAAATAAATACTTGGGTCCTATAATGTCAATGAGTTACAATGACCCCCAGTTTGAATATTCATAATAAGGGGTGATCTCTCTCCATCCTGATTGTAGTGACATAAGGGCCTCCAACTCTGGCGCATACACAGGAAATGATCTCGATGAACAACACTCCTTATAAATCCCTATAAATGGTAGAAATAAAGACGATAAGGGACACAAACAAGAAACACAAGGAAAATGCAACTAAACACTAGACAAGGTTTATACCTGGATTTTCTCTCTCAAAGGTTTGATAAAAAATATTCAACTATAACATTCATCTTCTTATAGTGTGAGCTCACATGACTGCTGCAACCATTTGCTCCAGCTGTAAGAATCTTATTGTACCAAAATTAAGATGCATTTAAAATTGGGCATGTAGCCCACACTCCTTCTTATGCAGGTGGTGGCTATGTATCTTCGCTAGTACTACCCTATGTTGGTGGTTGTGAATCTTTTGGTGCATGTGCTCTAGTGGAGGTGGGCCCCACTCCTATCCTCAGGTTTTGAATGGCTTGGTAAATGAATTCCCAAGCCTCATCATTAAATAATAGCGATAAAATTAGCAGGTTCAAATCCTAAGTAGCCTTGATTATCCGATATCTTACCCATTGGATGTTGTTTTCAGTGAAAACACATAGACGGTCCACCATTTCTAACAAGGATATGAAGCACTTTGATATTTTCTCACCAAAGTTCAAATAAAACTCTTGAATTTTTTGGAATACAAAATCTTTAATAACTAGGGCCCACCCAAAGTCTTCAATAGAGAGGTGGCAATCTGCCAACTCATCATTGGCCTCATTCTTAGCATCCACCACCTCTTGATTCCACTTGAGCTAGTTCTTATTATTCTGTAAGAACATAGAAACTTTGATATACTCCTCAGTGAAGAAACAAAAAGTGTTATCTGATAGGGTGGCTATTAATCAAGAAATGGGTACGTAATCCACCTAAAACCTCTTATAGATAGGCAATATTGAATTTATTATTTGTCTTCCATATTACAGGTAGTTTTGGATGAGGCCCATCGTATGTCGAACAACATAGATATCTATGAGAATGGATTCCAAATTTCTCATATTCTCATGGATTTTATCCTTCATTTCTTGCTTTAGCTCTTCGGTTGACCCAAACCAGATGCTGGCCTGCATAGTAGAAGGAGCAGGCATTTTCAATTTGTCAACCTCACTTTGAAGTTGCTTAACGTGGATCCACAATTGCCCTACTTTAGTAGCCTTGGCTTTCCATTCTTCTAGTTATTTCTCTACTACCTCAGCCACTTGTGCTTGGGTAGCCACCTAGGACTTCAAAATTTAGATAGGTGTAGTTGATGCTCTAATAACACCTTTGCTCATGTCAATGGTGGCTTCCTTCATGCTAGATGGCAAAGGTATTTTAAAGGTGGTATTATATGTGTCGGTGGCCTCCTACCTAACCATTATTCTAGTCCTGACTATCTCTTTACTAGGGGATTTTTGTTCTTCCATATCCTAGATTTGGTCCTCCTCATCAGCCGTGAATTGGTATGTGTCACTAACCCTTGCCATTGTGATACTTTCCATGCCATGACCTAAAGACTATATTCAGGCCTTCTTCTGTGTAGGTGAATTCATGGGACTATCCTTAGGCACCTAGTATTCCCTTAGTATATTTGCCAATCCCCCAGCTTCAGTTATCTTTTTTATCATCTTGGCGAAAACTTGATGTTCCTCTTGGTTAACCACTAAGATGGCAGAATATAAGGAATATTGGCCTCATGCCAACTGGCCCTATTATTTTGGGTATATCAAAGCCAATGTCGATGAGGTGGAACCTTGTTGGGATGGCGTAATATCCAACTCATTTCCTTTTGATGTGGAAGCAGGGTAACTAGAAGAAGAGGGGATTTTTGCCTACTCATATTGGGCCTCATCAATGATTTGCATCATGACCTCAAAAAGGTCAGTGTCCTATTGGAAAATCTGAAAGGTGGGGTCCTAAAATTCTTTTAGAGGGGCCACTAGGACTAGTGGGACCACTTTGTCAACTAGCAACCCATGGTGTAATCTTATTTGGGCATTATAATCACAAACAACCTCCAATTTGTTGTAAGGCCTCTTATCCATTCTCCACACCAAGTCCAAAGTTTGATTGTTTCTAAAGACCTTCTACATTTTATCTTCAAAGTCATCCTTGTTGTGTGTAACTTGTAGAAGGGTAAGATTTCCAGCAATAATGTTTCTGTGATGTCCATCTGGTTCATAGGCCCTCCAAGTGACTTCTATAAAACAATAGGTATCCATGTTCCAGATAGCCCACAACATGGCAAAGTGGCCAAGATAAATGTAATGGCCCATTGTGTATGATTTTAACTTCTTTGACCATTTTCTAAGTGATCTCCAAGATGGCGATGGATGTTGCAAAGTATAATGGGAGTGCTTCCAGGGGCAACTTCGACCTATATATTTTGATGTAGGAAAAATTCTCCACGTAGAATAAGTCTCCCACTTTTTCTTGGTGTAAAAAATCTCTAACTCCCACCCCAATTTTATCTAGAAAATTCCTACACATTCTAAAGTGGATCACTATAAAGATCTTCTCAAATAAGGTTTTGTAACTGGAGCACCCCTCTTGAATGCACATTAACTGGTCTTGTAGAGTTGACACAGTTACCCCTCCCATCTAGGCCACCAAATTTTTGTCCAACTGTGACACAAATAAATGAACAAAGAAAGAATAATAGGAGAAAGGAGGCATCACCTCCTTATTGGATAGTATGGCCTCTTGTAGCTACTACAATTCCTTATCCAAATTATCACTAATTACATCCTCCCATCGGTAGAGAAGAGTCTCGTCCATTTTATTACATTGGAGGATTAAAAACATCACTTATTTTGTAATTGGATCTAGGTCCTTAACCCCTATTGCTAGATTAATCATGTTGGCATAATCCTGCACCCAAGGCTGAAGTAGGACCTTATTTATGGGAAAATTGGTTGGTCTATTCCTTCCATTTTTTAGCAGAGACTGGGGAAACGTGGTGTTTAATATATAATTAGCTTGGAGGTCCAATGTCTTAAAATCCACCACCCTAGACGCAATGGCTAATCCAAAGACCTACCTTATTCTATCGACTGACACCCGAGCCACCACATTACTCTTATTATTTTTGATCATTAAGCTCCTAGAGTCATAGGCAAGTACAAGCTATGATAGTAAATCATAGGAGTGGTAAACTCTCAGGCAAGTTAGTCAGTCCAAATTCACAGTCCATTTGTTGTAGAATGAGGTAGATGATGTACTATCTTTGTATGCCCTCTCATGTGTAAGCTTTGAAGTAGAGTGGAATGCCACTGGCTATCCTCCTCAATGGGGTTAAACGCATAGATGGTCACCCCTCTACCTTCTTCTACTACTCTTTTGTAATGTCTCTACTTGCATCTGAGATATTTGTGAAGGCCTTAGGGTCATGCGCCCTCCCTATCATTTTTGTAATAGGCCATGCTCCCATAATCTTACCAATTCTTATTCAGATGATTGATGCTTTTAGGGTAGCCAAACTAGTGGATGTCATCGGAACAAGTAGTGAGACTATAAAATTTTGTACTCTTCTAGCTTTGCATTCGACCTTATTGATAAAAAATTCTTCATGCATGAATAGCACAAAATAGGTCTACCACCTTCTTATAAAGCATGTGCATTAAACTTGGCAGATGAGTGCATGCACTTTTTTCACTTTATGAAGCTCTCTGGTTGGTCGAGTGCACCACGTCAACTTATGCTTTATCAGTCTGATGCATCAACGAGGAGGAATAGTAGTTGAGAGTAGTAGATAGGACATGTGGTAGCTTAAGACTAAACTAGATGGGATGCAGGTAGGTAGGGCTTGCACACGAGGCATTCTAGATTTAAAATTCATGTGTGCTCCATCATGGAATGGAGCATGCAGTTCTTGAGATGGATGCATAGGTTTGTGCACCCGCTTGACCTTTGTGTTCCCAAAGGAAGTGGGGCATGCAAGACTATATGAGGTGCACAAGCTATGCACCCTTAATTGACCTCGTGTGCTCTACCATAGTGGATCACACAATCTAGAGGTGGGCACACAACTTATGTGCTCGACTTGGACTCTTACACACCCCAATGGAATGGGCGTGTAGACTTAGGGTGGGATGCACAACCTTGTGCATCCTAGCAAAGGTTGCACACTTTGCTTTGGAAGTGAAGCGCATTGGCTGAAAGAGGAGTGCACAACTTGTGCGCTCCAAGGCTTTGCATGTGCACTCCAAAGTAATAGAGCACATGTTGGGTTTTAGGGCATGCACAAAGTTGTGCACCCCTTGGGTCATTTGGTGTGCTCCACCAGAGTGGATCACATAAGGTAGATATGGATGCACGAATATGTGTGCCCATGGGGACTTTGTGCACCCCATAAAGGGAGAGCACATGGGCTTCTTAGGGATGCACAAAGTGGGGCACCCATCTTGGGTTCATGTGTGCTCCACTCCTTTGGAGTGTACAGTATTTATGATGGGGCACACAACCTTGTGCACCTCATGGGACTATTGTATGCTCCACCTCCCCATGGAGCACATGCGGCTTTGGGTGGGGCACATAACTCGTGCGCCCCTAGGGGACATTGTGTGTCCCATTCCCTAATGGTATGCATAGGCTAGAGGTGGATGTGCAAAGGTGTGTGTATGATAAGGTCCTTGTGCACTCAACTATTGGAGCATGTAAGCTACACTTGGGGTGCACAAAGATGTGTGCCCAAGGTAATTTTAGTGCACTCCAAAGAAATGGAGCGTACAAGGCTATGTTGGGGGTGCACCACCTTATGCGTTCCATGGGGGGATGCAAGTTAGGCTCCCAAAAGGGGGACTATCCTTTTGGGAGTCAACATAGGCTCTGATTGGGATAGGGGGTTGGATGGAAGATACCAACCTAATAACTCCAGACTCTCCAGGTAGACCAATTAGTGACAAACACACACACTCCTTTTTTTTGTACAATGGCCTCAATTCATGGGGTCGAAGACCTTCAGATGCTACCCATTAACTGGCCATATCCTTCAACCTGTAAGTATGTTGACCCACTACTTTGGCAATATTATAGGGTCCTAGCCATTTTGGTTCAAATTGATCCTTCTCCCCAGGTTTTTAATTTTTTGGGTCTCAATATAGCACCACATCATCCATAGAAAAAGTCTATCCTTTGGCATTTTTGTTGAACAATTTGATCATCCTACTTGTTTGGTTAATCATCCTTGTAACAACCTCCCTTATGTCTTCTTCCAATTTCACCAATTGGTCCATCCTTATTTGCAACTCATTAGGGTGTTCATGATCCTATAACAATAAGGAGAGAGCTGCTCTTTATAGTTGTGGTGGTAATAGTTCTCGTTCTCCATAAACCAGCTCATATGGTGTCATGTTGGTGGCCTTATTTATTGAAAGTATATCTACCCATAAGGCATACTTAAGGTCATTGTCCTATTGGCATTTTTGCCACATTATTTTGATTGTTGATTATTCATGCATAAAATGTTGAAGTTCTCACTCCTCTACGAGGTTTTGATGCCAAAAAAGCTAAGTCCGAAGACTGTCGCGATATCGCGACAAAAAGCAGCATGGAGAGCACAGTTTCAAAACCGTCGCGATATCGCGACATGTCGCGTTATCGCGGGTCTATTGAGGAGAGAGAAGTCAAAAGCAAAGGTGTCACGAAATCGTGACCTGTCACAGTTTCACGGTGCCAAATGCAGAAAAGGGCTAAGCAGCAAAGTTGTCACGATTTCGCGACGTGTTCCAAAATCACGGTCAAAATGGTCAACGGAGGCAGCATAGTAAAATTGTCGCGAAATCGCGACATGTCGCGTTTTTGCGACTTACAATGGCCATGGAGCAGAGTAAGAGAAAAGGTCACGAAATCGTGACATAATTGGACAATGACAATGAACCTCGTAGCGATTTCGCGACAGAATAGTGAACAAGGCACAAAATGTGAAAGACATCGCGAAATCGCAACATGTTGCGTGGTCGCGACAAAGTTGAAACAAAAAGCATAAGGCATGAAAGGCGTCGTGATTTCGTGACATTTGTGGAGATGAAGTCCAACAACAAGGAAACGTCGCGATTTCGTGACATATTGGGGCGGAAGGACCAAGTGCAGAGAATTGTCGTGATTTCGCGACATGTCGCGTTTTCGCGAAGAGGAAGCAAGGAGGCAGCCAGATTGTATGGAATGTCACGATTTCACGACATGACAAATTTTTGTGGTCGAAAAGTAGTAAAGTCCAAGGAGATAGAACCTGTCACGATTTCGCGACATGCTGAAGATTAAAGAACCACTTGAGGCAAGAGTGTCATGTTTTCGCAGGTTGAGAGCTGGACCGTACAAGGCAAGAGAAAATTGTCGCGAAATCGCAACATGTTGGCTTTTCATGACATAGAAGAGAAGATTGAGCAAGAGAGAGAGAACGTCGCGAAAGCGTGACTTGTCTTGTTTTCGTGACGTATAAGGGAGACAAAGCCAAAAGAGAGAAAGGTGTAGCGAAATCGTGCCTTGTCGCGTTTTCACGGTTCAACGTAGCGAAGGACAACATTGGGAAAGGATGTCGTGATTTCGTGACAAGTCATAGTTTTGCAAAAATAGAGCAGAGAAAGAGTAGAATAGTATGGAACGTCACGATTTCGTGACGCATCGTGTTTTCACGAGCTAAGGTGGCGAAGGAGACCAAGGAGCCAAATACGTCACGATTTCGTGACATGGTTGATTTTCGCGATCCCAAAGTGACAAAAGTGTACGGAGCAAAAAAATGTCGCGATTTCATGACATGTCGCGTTTTCGTGACCCGTTACAGTTTCGCGCCAGAAAGCAGTTCAAACGGCCCGATGAAGCATTACGATTTCCAAGGATTTAAAGCACTCCAAAATTAAATGTTTTGCTGCTTTCCAATGTATACAAGATAGAAGAACGTGCCCAAGCCACTAGAATTGAAGATGCCTCCATTATTCAAAGCTTCTGTTCATGATTTTTCTAACGGTTCAAGCATGTTTCGAGAATGACCATTTAATGAAGACGACCGGTTCCTTGTTTCATTTAATTTTTGGTTTCTCCGAGGCTGGTTTAAGGGGATCATTTCCTTGTTTCGTTGCACATTTTCGGAGATCTCGAGGAAGTCCGTTGTTTTTTTAAAATGTAGAGGGGAGAGAAAACAAAAAAAAAAAAATGTAGATCTCAGAAAGAGGGATCGAGAGAGAGACTTTTGCTGAAAGCTTTTCAAGTTCTTTGCATGAATGAAAGATATTTGGCCTCTAGTTTTGCAAGCAACTGTCTGTGTGGTTTTCCTTCTATCTTATGCATTCCTAATTTACGCTCGTATTTCTTATCTGCTACTTAATTTGAATTCTGCATCTGAGTTTAAATATTGCTAGTGAGGAAGTGAGTTCTGGAATGTGATCTTGGAGGTTTTCTATGCAAGGTTGTAAGTTAATTACGTCGCTATCTTCTGTTATATGTTGTTAGTGTGCTTGAGGTTATCTGTTGCTAATCTTTCCCGATCTGATAAATTCGGCCTGTGGCTATATTTCCCATCTCTTTTCGTAATTTCTGTTTCTTTCTGCATATTTCCAATTCCTTTCCTATAACTCTAGTCTTCATCAAGCTTAGATTTAGTAAGGGAACCAACCCTCTCTGGAGATTGGTCTAGGAGACATTTCTTTCTCCTAGCCTTTCAATGTTGGCCGGGTCTAGGGCGCATTTAGCGTAAAATCCTTTCCTGTGGCAGATTCATGACCAACAGTTTTTGGCACGCCCGGTGGGACAGACTTCTTCTATCTTCCAACAACCCATAGTCGGTGGGATAAGCATTATTTCAAATTGACAAACCCACCTGTGCCAACAGTTTTTGGCACGCCCGATGGGACAGACTATTTCTATCTCAGAAAGATCCCATAGTATTGAGGGTTTAATGTTCGCCTTCATGCCGTATAGTTAGAACATTTGGTGACTCTGCAGTACCCAGAAATCTCTGAACGTGGATACAGTGAAAGCTGTACTTCATGATCACGAGATCAAAGTCCAAAAAAGTTGAAGATCTTGTTGAGTTTTTTGAACTTGACAACACAAAAAGAGGTGAACACTCTAGGTTGGTTTCCCCATCGCTTGCATCATCTGCCATATCCACACAAATCCCTGGTATTGTTACTAGTTTTCCATCTTCTCAATTACATACACTAGTCCCAATGGCCCAATATCCTCCACCCCGATAGTTTTCAGCATGGAATAGCTCAGGAGCCTTGAATTTGTAGGCTCAAAATCTAGTTCCCTAGGCTGCTTTGAAAGCCTTGCCAACCTATGATGGTACGGGTAAGATTGCATATGAACATATTCATGATGTAGCTTCTCTGGCAGCCATTCATGATATAATAGATGAAGATGTGATGGTGAAGTTATTAGTGTTATCCTTGAGAGGAAAATTGTTGTATTGGTATCGATCTCTGCAACCAGGCACTATTGCATCATGGGATCAGCTAGGAGAATTGTTAGTTAAGAATTTTCATGAATAGGCTGACCCATTTTCATTGTTGCATCAGTTTAACGCAATCCAGAGGCACCCACAGGAGGCAATAGCAGATTTCAATGTTCGTTTCACTAGAAGCTGGCAGCGAGTGCCTGAAGGACTTCGCCCTACCCTTGAGCAAGCTACTTTCTACTACCTTCGAGCATTCAACATAGACATTGGCTTGGCGATCAGGCAGTCCAATGTGATGACCTTCCCGGAACTATTCGAGCAAGCACAAAAGGTGGAGGCAGACTTGATTGCAATCGGTAGGCTTCCTCCAAAGGTAGCAATGCCCATTTTACCTGATATTCCACAACAATTATATCCTAGTTCTTTTTCGCAATCTATGTCTTCTATGTACCTTGTTCCATCATGGAGCTCCAGTGCACCTCAAATTGCACCTATCCCAGTTCCTCAGCTCTCTACTTCAGCAAATCCCTAGTTGCCTGCACCCAACATTCTGCCATTCCCTGCTTCCACTTCATTCCCAGCATTACCGGCACCACCAACACCTTTGCCCTTACCAACACCTCCTGCGCCTGTAAATCCTGATCCTTATACGACACTCTTGCAAGAGGTAAAATATTCCAATTCTACAATAAGAGCAATGGGTAATAAGATCACGCTTATTGAAAGGAAGCAAGTTGAGCGAGATTTCCAGCCTAGGAGATTTCAACCTCCATCGATTACTAGAGAACAAGCTGCTTCAACAAGCAAAGCACCCGAGAAGAACCTGACTATTTTGGCAAATGAAGATGTAGACCCTATGGAAAGAACATATTGGTGTTCGACATGCAATGATCCACATGGAGAAGACACTTGCATGGTTCATTTGAATTATGTGCAGACATTGGCTGCTAGTTCTTCGGGAGGGCAAGTCAATATGATCTCTGAGGTAGGCCATAGCTTAATGGTTCCATCTGAAGAACAAGTTTCAGTTCTCACAAGGACTAGAAAGAAGCCTGTTACAGTAGATCCTGCTGAGCTAGAGCCATTAAAAGTGCCAGCTGATTTGAAGAAACAAGTGAAAACTCCTATGTCAGTTTCAAAGCTCGATGCGCCTGTTTTATCGAAAGACCCTGTTCCACACAGAGTACAAGAAAAAGCCGCAACTGCACAGGCAAGATCAGAAGCAGAGGAGCAAGCTAGAGAAAAGTTGAAGTACCCTTCATTGACGAAGAGGTTGAGAGTAGAAGCCACTCAGCAGTATCGGAGCAGATATGATCACCCCGTTGAAAAGAAGGAATCTACTGCGGTTGCATACAACATTGTCGAAGAACTGAAGAAGACCCCAACTAAGGTTAGTCTTTATGATGCATTGCAATTGCCTGGGTAGGTAGATTTATTGCAAGAATATTTAAAATCTGTGAAGGATAGTGAGAAGGGTCCTACCTAGACAATTTATGCTCAAGCTTTAACCACTTCCATCACTGGTAAGAATAGACCACCCCCGTTTTATCTATCACTGCAAATAGAGGGTTGGATCGTGCATAACTGCATGATCGACTTCGGAGCCGCTACAACTGTCATGCCTAAGGCAGTTTGCAAAGTTATGGGTATGGAATACACATGAAGTAGCCCTGGAGTCTTGCAGTTAGATGGTACTCCTATGAAAATGATGGGTGTAATCAAGGATGTCCCGATTGTTTTACACACTATGCCTCAGATTACAATCATTCAAGAGATAGTTGTGGTCGATCTAGAACCGTATTTCAGTATGTGCTTATCCAGAGAATTTACTGCAAAGTTGGGAGGTTACCTTGCACTAGATTATTCCCACTTGGAGATCCCTTTCAAAGGAAAGAGACTTCGGATTCATAATGAAAAACCTTCCTCTTTTCATATTGAAAGGTTGGATGAAGCAAGAAAGGCCATGCAGTCTGTCAACATGCTAACCGAAGAACCAGAAGATTCTATTTTGATGGATGAACCTTGCTTAGAGGATGTGTTCTCAATGCTTGACTTTAATGCCATGCTGGAGACTGAGATTGGTTGTTGTTCCATTACAAAGCCTGAAGAGGTTGAATTGAAGATGCTTCCTGATCAAGACTCTGTGCCTGATCAATTCTGGACGTTGTACTTTGATGGAGCGACCTGTACAAATAATGCAATGGAAAAACTTGGGGTTGAACCCGAATTGATTCTAAATCCAGTAATGAACAAGTGCAGCTCCAGACACCACTGTCTCAAGCAGATGGTGAGCAAGCCAGAGTCAGCAAGAATGATGTCTAGGTCCTCTGTTCTAGAAACTGAAGATCAACTGAAATACAATCAGATTTGGTCGGGACACTGCAGGTTCACCGGATAACCCCCTAAAATTGGGTTTGTGGTGGCGACATGCCAATCATGTCGTAAACTTTTGTATATAGTAAAAAAAAAAAAAAAAAAAGAGAAAACAAAAGAAAAAAAAAGTATTGTTTTCCTCTGTCAACTTCGGCTCTTTTTGCATGCGAGCCCGTAGGTACGTTTATTTCTTTCTTTTTTCTTCTTCCTTCCCAACAGTTAGTGGCTTTCTCTCAATTTCTTCCTTCCCCTCTTCATTCCCTTCTTCTCCTACTCCTTTTTCTTCTGCAAGTAATCAAGCCACTACTGTTGTTTCTTTTTCCCTTTCTGATATTCCCGTTTCTTCTTTTCCTTTTCTTCTAATTTCATTGTCATTTTAGCATTTATCCGTAGTTCATACCGCATTTGTCATCCCTTCCACTTCCATTCCATTATTCATTTTCCCTCCATCCCCGTAGTCGGTGACACAGTAGCCCCTCTTTCGATGCTGTATCTACCGCATCACTCCCTCCACTCCACCATTCCATCATTTACTATTTCCATTCCATAGTCCTCACTCCATCTCATTCCATTCATTTCCATTTTTGTACCCCTGGTGCTTTCATGGAGATTCTTTTACAGCACCTGGTAAGCTAAGCCAAATACAGATTCCTTTGAGTTTTCAGTAAGTCAGCAAGAGTTGTTGCAGTAGTCCGTCGAGATGTACCCCATCAGCCAACTTTCTGTTCTTTCAGTTTTTCTTGACTCTGTTGCCCAATGGATTCAGGCCTGGGATTCGTGCATACAGTAGAACTGTATACCCCATGAGCCGCCAAGAATGTTGGCATTTTTGCCACATTATTTTGATTGTTGATTATTCATGCATAAAATGTTGAAGTTCTCACTCCTCTACGAGTTTTGATGCCAAAAAAGCTAAGTCCGAAGACTATCGCGATATCACGACAAAAAGCAGCATGGAGAGCACAGTTTCAAAACCGTCGTGATATCGCGACATGTCGCGTTATCGCGGGTCTGTTGAGGAGAGAGAAGTCAAAAGCAAAGGTGTCACGAAATCGTGACCTATCACAGTTTCACGGCGCCAAATGCAAAAAAGGGCTAAGCAACAAAGTTGTCACGATTTCGCGACGTGTTCCAAAATCGCGGTCAAAATGGTCAACGGAGGTAGCGCAGTAAAATTGTCGTGAAATCGTGACATGTCATGTTTTCATGACTTACAATGGCCATGGAGCAGAGTAAGAGAAAAGGTCACGAAATCATGACATAATTAAGCAAAGGACAATGACAATGAACCTCATAGCGATTTCACGACAGAATAGTGAATGAGGCACAAAATGCGAAAGACGTCGCGAAATCGCGACGTGTTGCATGGTCGCGACAAAGTTGAAACAAAAAGCATAAGGCATAGAATACATCACGATTTCGTGACATTTGTGGAGATGAAGTCCAGCAACAAGGAAACGTCGCGATTTCGTGACATATTGGGGCGGAAGGACCAAGTGCAGAGAATTGTCGCGATTTCACGACATGTCGCATTTTCGCGAAGAGGAAGCAAGGAGGCAGCCAGATTGTATGGAATGTCATGATTTCGCAACATGACGAATTTTTGCGATCGAAAAGCAGTAAAGTCCAAGGAGATAGAACCTGTCACGATTTCGCGACATGCTGAAGATTAAAGAACCACTTGAGGCAAGAGTGTCATGTTTTCGCAGGTTGAGAGCTAGACCGTACAAGGCAAGAGAAAATTGTCGTGAAATCGCAACATGTTGGATTTTCATGGGTATACAAAAGAGAAGATTGAGCAGCAGAGAGAGACGTCGCGAAAGCGCGACTTGTCTTGTTTTTGCAACGTATAAGGGAGACAAAGCCAAAAGAGAGAAAGGTGTAGCGAAATCGTGCCTTGTCGCGTTTTCGTGGTTCGAAGCAGCGAAAGGACAACATGGGGAAAGGATGTCGCGATTTCGCGACAGGTCATAGTTTCATAGAAACAGAGCAAAGAAAGAGCAGAATAGTATGGAACGTCACGATTTCGTGACGCGTCGTGTTTTCGCGAGCTAAGGTGGCGAAGGAGACCAAGGAGCCGAATACGTCGTGATTTCGTGACATGGTTGATTTTCGTGATCCCAAAGTGACAAAAGTGTACGAGAGAGAAAAATGTCGCGATTTCGTGACATGTCGTGTTTTTGCGACCCATTATAGTTTCATGCCAGAAAGCAGTTCAAACGGCCCGATGAAGCATTGCGATTTCCAAGGATTAAAAGCACTCCATAATTAAATGTTTTGCTGCTTTCCAATGTATGCAAGATAGAAGAACGTGCCCAAGCCACTAGAATTGAAGACGCCTCCATTATTCAAAGCTTCTGTTCATGATTTTTCTAACGGTTCAAGCATGTTTCGAGAATGACCATTTAATGAAGACGACCGGTTCCTTGTTTCATTTAATTTTTGGTTTCTCCGAGGCTGGTTTAAGGGGATCATTTCCTTGTTTTCGTTGCACATTTTGTAGATCTCGAGGAAGTCCGTTGCATGTTTTAAATGCTGTAGAGAGGCAAGACCTCTATAAATATCAATGTAGATCTCAGAAAGAGGGATCGAGAGAGAGACTTTTGCTGAAAGCTTTTCAAGTTCTTTGCATGAATGAAAGATATTTGGCCTCTGGTTTTGCAAGCAAATTGTCTGTGTGGTTTTCCTTCTATCTTATGCATTCCTAATTTATGCTCGTATTTCTTATCTGCTGCTTAATTTGAATTCTGCATCTGAGTTTAAATATTGCTAGTGAGGAAGTGAGTTCTGGAATGTGATCTTGGAGGTTTTCTACGCAAGGTTGTAAGTTAATTACGTCGCTATCTTCTATTATATGTTGTTAGTGTGCTTGAGGTTATCTGCTGCTAATCTTTCTCGATCTGATAAATTTGGCCTGTGGCTATATTTCCCATCTCTTTCTGTAATTTCCCATTTCTTTCTGCATATTTCCAATTCCTTTCCAGTAACTCTAGTCTTCATCAAGCTTAGATTTAGTAAGGGAACCAACCCTCTCTGGAGATTGGTCTGGGAGACATCTCTTTCTCCCAGCCTTTCAATGTTGGCCGGGTCTAGGGCGCATTTAGCGTAAAATCCTTTCCTGTGGCAGATTCGTGACCAACATGTCCCAACCCCTCTTATTATTTTCCAATGACCTCTTAATCCACGTTATGATGTTCTTATTTGAGGATTCGGCTAGTCCATTGCCTTGAGGGTAATAATTGGAAAAATAAGCCAGTTCAATGCTATATTTATTGTAGAAGTCAATCATCTCCTAGGAGGTAAAATACTTGGCATTGTTTGTTACCAATTTCCTAGGTACCCCAAATCTGGTTAGTATATTTTCCTCCAAGAAATTAATCACTACATTTGTTGTTAACCTTCTTAGAGGGGCAGCTTCTACCCATTTGGTTAGGTAATCCATGGTAGTAAATCCATGGCAGTAATAATCTATTTATGGACCCCTGAAGAATTGGGATTAGTTTCTCCAATTAAATCTATCCCCCATTGAGAAAATGGAGTTTCAACAATTACTGGTTGGAGTCGCATGATCGACAGGTTCTTTTTCCTAGTGAATATTTGGCAGCTGTAACAACTCCTAATTGATTGGTAAACATATTTGAATAGGGATGGCCAATAATACCCCGTCCTCATGATTTTATTAGTTGTGGCTTTGGAGGAAAAATGGCCACCACATAACCCAGAGTGAAATTATTTAATGATCTTGGGAATCTCCTCTTCAGTTACACATAGAAGTAATACTCCACTTGGATGTCTCTAGTACAACCAATTTCCTTGGAGATGGTATTTTTGAGACTGATGTTTGATGCTTATCATCCTACCAGTAGTATTCCTAGGAAATAAGGATAGATTTATTAGATAAAATAGTATATCCTTATACCATTCAGAAGTTTCATTCCTTGGCTACTCATCTTGGTGTTCACCCTATACCAAGACAACATCATCCATTCTCTACTCTTCTTTGTAAACCATGTACTTGGCCAAACCCTAGAATTTAATAATTTTTATTATTTTGAACTCCACATCATAATGTAAAAGCTTAATCATCCACCTTGTTGAACTACTTGTGGGATCAGGTTGGGTGAGAACATCCTTTATGGAAATGTAGGGGATGCAGACGATCACCTTACAGGCATCAAAAATAATTTTAAAATGCTCCAAAGCCTGTATGAAGGCATAAACCTAATTTTTTAATTAGCTTGTATTTCAGTTAAGCTCCTTTCATCCCTAAACTCATGAATTCTATTGGTCTCTCATTCCCCTCTTCATTATTTTGAGATAGTATAGCTACTATGGTATGTTCTAAGGAAAAATACTATAGGTTAAAATCCTTTGAGTGGTCTGGATAGGTCAAACCAGGTGTAGTAGTGATGGCTTCCTTAATATGCTAAAATACCTTAAGGTTTTATTCATCCCATTTGATCTTTACATCCTTCTTAACCATGCTTTTTATTGGCTTAGCGATCTCAGCAAAATTTGGGACAAACCTTCTGACAAAATTTATTTTGCTGAAGAAAGACCTGACTCCTTTAAGACTCTTGGGGGGTGGTATATGGGTGATTGCTTTTGTTCTCTTAGGGTCAATGTTGATTACCCCATTTAAGACCACATGTCCCAATAGTTTACCATGGGTGGATCAAAATAGATACTTTTTAGGTTTAATGAGATCCCATACTCCTTAAATCTCTGAAATACTTGAGACAAATGGGCAAAATAGTCTGCAGGATTCTTGGAGAAAATAGTAATATCATTCGAATATACTACCACTATCTTGAACATAAGTACTTTGAAAGAAAAATCCATAGCCCTTTGGAATGTGGCCCCAACATTCATCAATCCAAATGGAATCCTCTGATATTCAAAAGTTCCCCACGACGTAGTAGATGCAATTTTATAATGATCTTCGAGATTGACTTGAGTTTGGTTATACCCCAAAAAACCGTCTAGGAGGGATAATTTAGAGGACCCAACTACTACCTGTAGCAGCTGCACCATATTGGGGAGGGGATAAGTATCCTTGAGGGAGTTTTTATTTAAATTGCTAAAATTGACACACAGAATGATCTCTCCATTCTTCTTCCTAACTCGTACTAAATTTGCTATCCAAGAAGAAAATCTCACCTTTTTAATGATTTTGACATCAAGCAAATTTTGGACCTCCTTTTGCATGATAGGAAATAGGTTGGGATTAAACTTTCTTTGCTTTTTCCTAAAAGGCTTGGAATCTTATTTTAGGGGAATGATATGGGTCAGCACCTCTATGCTAAATGTTTTTAAATTGTCATAGCTCCAAGAAAAACTACCCCTATTTTTTCTCAAGTATTAGATATATTGTGTCTTTTCTTTGGTAGGCAATGCTTGATCTATTTTGACCATTCTAGGATCGGTCATTGTTACTATGTTAACTTATTCTCATTTTTATTCAGTGGGTAAAGTCCTATGGGTCTTATCAAAGTCATAAAATAGAGACTCTAGAGACACCAATCCTCTAGGGATTTTATTTGTTTTAAACTGTATGATTTAAGTGGGTGTCCCTATCACATGCTGTAGTTTTTTTCATCCTCTTCATCACAAATAACCCCATAAAACTGGTTCTAGATTTTTATGTAATCCTTTATATCATCATCATCCTAAAAAACTTGCAGGGATACCACATTGTCAGGGATAGAGGGATGGTAAAAAGAGATAGTGGGGAATCTATCCATAAAATCTATATCAATCTCAGGATTTTCTACCCTAGAAGCATTCATAGCTAGCAAGTTGGCCACATTATTTTTGTCTCTTGAGATATGTGAAATATTGAAGGCCAAAAATTTGCTTATCTCATCTAGGATAGCTTGTTTGTACTTTTTTAACCTAGGGTGTTTAGTCTGGTACCTTACCTTAATTTGTTGTATGATTAATTCAGCATCCCCATACATATTCAGATAGTTAATCCCAAGCTCCTTTGATTTCCTTAATCCCAAAAATAGGACCTCATACTCTGCCACATTTTTAGTACAGGGGAATTTGATTCTATAAGACACTCCCAGATAATAACCATTTATGTCAATTAAGTTAATCTCGACCCAAACCCCTTTCTGTGACTTGGCTCCATAAAATATCATAGCCCACATCTCAGTGGTGAGGACTCTATAGATTCAACATCTATAGCTGCTTTGAGTTTGGGATCCAATCCTTTAGCATTGGGTATTTCTTTAAGAAAAGGGGTGTGCCAAATGGAATAAAAACCTAATTATTTCTCTTCGATAGAGCTAGCCAAATTTACTGTGGTATTATCAGGTTTCATGAGTTCCATTGATATTTTATTGAAAGGTTCCCTCCTCAAAGTAACCTGTTCTTTAGATGAAAAGGGGATGGTAGAAAATGACCAGTCTAACTAAATTGACCCCCCTAACTATTCTGCCCAATGCTTGGATAATTATAAGGAAAAGAAAGGATCGACATCAACCATTGCAACATCCATAACAATCCCTTTCTTTGGGTACTGGTCTAGGAAGACTAAAAGGCCCATAATTATTCCCACACAAGGTACTTATTTGTTATCCATGACAAAAATGGGAGGATATCCCTTGGTGCATATCATCCCTAATTGATCATCCACTTGTTTTGGCATGACATTGTGAGATGCCCTGCTATCAAGCATGCAATTGTGTATTACATAATGATCACCATACTAGAATATGTACCTGAGGGAAATATAAAATGGCCTTACAGAGGTGGGAGTTCTGTTTGAAGTACTGGAACTCGAGGTTGCTAAAATATACCCCTTGGTCAGTTAATCTAAAGGCCCTATATATTTTCTCTTTGTACTTTGGGATAGTCATCAATTATCCAAAGGTTATGTTAATTTTCTGCTTGGCAAGCTCCATCCCTATGTCAAAATTTATCCCTTTGGTCCCTGTTGTAGTATTAATAGGCTTTGTTCTTTTAGGAGGGGGAGGTTGATTATCCTAATGGCTTCTTTTTTCATTAACAGGTCCTTTATCATTTTTCTTATCGGCCTTATCTAGGATGGTTCTATTATGTATCCTGGTAGCATGGACTCTCTCTAAATTTTTGACCTCTTCAGTTGTAAGAGTCAATTTACCCTGCCTTATCTGCTCATATAAATTGTTTTGGGGTCTCCTCAATATGTTTACATCATAATTGACAAAGGTAGTGGGCCAATCATCAGGATTTAGAGACTAATTCATTTCTTCTAAAATTGGTGGGTTGTCAATAGTCTCTTCCCATGTACAATAGACATTTATCTTGATCTCCTCATTAGACTCTTCTTCCAGGTTGAAATTTGAGTGGAGATGATGGAATACACCACAATAAACAGGATTATGATGAGCATCACAGGTTGGGTAAAATAAGGGAAAATTAGAAACAACATTGACAGAGGTCATGGGGTTTGGAACAACATCCTAGTATTTCTGATTATCTTTCCTCTTGCAATTGTTATTTGAATTTCTACCCGTCTCATTTTTCCAATTTCTATTAAATTTCCTTATGAAAGGGGGTCTACTAGCATTCTGGTGTTGATAAGGTTCCCCACTATCATTATTTTCCCTCTCAACTTTATACAGGCAGTTATTCATTGACAAAAACATCTCAGTAACTTGTGATGATAATTTTTTAATTGGGTCTACTTCGAATTTCTTAAAAATACTAAATATCACTATCTTATTTTTCTTTTCAGGTTGTCTAGGACTAGGATTCATGGAGGTAGCTTTCATTTTCCCATCCTCTATCATGTCCCTTTCTATTACAATGTCCCTATCCATATAGGCATCAATAGTGAGTGTAGGATGTTGTCTTAACTCATAGTTAAAATCACCAGGGAAGGTATTTTTATAAAAGCAAATAGACTAGTGGTCATTGGGATGTAGAGCAAAAGGGATTTGGTTTCTCAGTTTAATGAATCTCCTGTTAAAATCATCAACTGTATTATTTTATTTCTTCTTCATGGTGGCCATCTCAGTCAAAAGGGACAGCTCATTCTTTTTTATCCATATTTTTTTAGGAAGGTAGCTTCTAGGTCATGGAAATTTCCTATGGTATCTGTTGGTAAACTGTTAAACCATTCCCTAGCATTTTTCTCCAAGATTTGTAAAAATAGTTGGAGGATGACATCTTCATAATCCACCTCCAAACTATACATGGCATATAGAAAGTCCTTCACGTGATCTTCCCCAGTCATGGTATTGTCCTCTAAAAACTTGGGGTAAGTATTTCATATTTAAGGTAATACAAAGGGTCTATACTTATTCAAATGCCAGTTATTTAAAGGTGGGTTTTCCATTGGTGGAACTGGGCCCCTCGAGACAGTGGAGGTAATAGGTAAATAAGTACTAGTTCGAGGACTTTGAGGAATACACAAGGAACTATTACTACTTTGACTAGTGGAATGAACAAAAATCAAAGTGCAATTTTTAATTTTAATTTTTCTAAAAATTACCTATGGGTCTGATAATTTGGGGTAGAGCTCCTCATCGTTGCATCTTCTAGCTTCCAGATCAGCTCCTTGTTTTTAGAGTCATGAGCACTAGATGCAAAAATAGGAACGCTCTCTGGCTAAGATTACTCAGCCCAAAAACCTCATAGGAAAAATAAAACAAAAAAATATATATGTCGTAGAAGGGGAGTGATATGAAAAAAAGGAATAAAAAAGGCCCTCCCTAAAAATGGCACCAAAAACTATTGTGGAGTTTTCTCGCTTATCCTTAGAATATTTTTCACGTCATGGGGAACTCTAGATATCACAACCAGCACTGTGAATTTTGGCTAATACACCTCTTTAACCTAATAATATATTACACAAAAGGCTCTAGACATATTAGGTAGGGTAAGGAAACCCCAAACGATGGGCTCATCTATTAGACTTTATAATGCAAATACCCATTATGAAAGAAAAATGTTTTTAATATTTGCTTTGATAATTTTAGTGACCAAACCTATAGATATTGAAGCTTTACTAGACCGGTGCCTTATCCATTGGGGAACCATAGCAAATTTATATCATATGACCACAATAGAGAAAGAAAGGGATAAACTAGTTTGTTTTAATCCATTCAATTATCCATTCACATAATGTAATGCATGAAAACTATTAGACTAGTGAAAAAGAAAGAGTCACTCATAGGTTTTGATTACAAGAACACATGAATGAGCATCACAAACAAACCATAAACTAAGATAAATACCAAGGAAAAAGTTGGAATTTATATTTATATTTAAAAGATATACATGAAATAGGCCCAACATAATGCTTGGGTCCTGTAACTCCCAAAAGGGGGACTATCCTTTTGGGAGTCGACATAGGCTCTGACTGGGATAGGGGGATGGATGGAAGATACCAACTTGAGAACTCCAGACTCTCCGGGTAGACAAATTAGTGACAAACACACACACTCTTTTTTTTGTACAATGGCATCAATTCATGGGGCCGAAGACATTCAGATGCTACCCATTAACTAGTATAGGTAGTTCCTCTCCTTCCATATCCTTCAACCTATAAGTATGTTGACCCACTACTTTAGCAATATGATAGGGTCCTAGCCACTTTGGTTCAAATTTATCCTTCTCCCTAGGCTTGTCATTTTTTGGGTCTCAATATAGCACCACATCATCCACAGAAAAATTCTATCCTTTGGCCTTTTTGTTGAACAATTCAATCATCCTGCTTTTTTGGTTAATCATCCTTGTAACAACCTCCCTTATGTCTTCTTCCAATTTCACCAATTCGTCCATCCTTCTTTTAACTCATCAGGGTGTTCATGATCCTACAACAATAAGGAGAGAGCTACTCTTTATAGATATGTTGGTAATAGTTCTCGTTCTTTGTAAACCAACTCATATGGTGTCGTGTTGGTGGCCCTATTTATTAAAAGTCTATCTACCCATATGACATACTTAAGCTCACTATACCAACTCCTCTTATTCTTTCCCAATGACCTCTTAATCCTTGTTATGATGTTCTTATTTGAGGATTCGGCTAGTCCATTTCCCTGAGGGTAATAATTGGAAAAATAATCCAGTTCAATGCTATATTTATTGTAGAAGTCAATCATCTCCTAGGAGGTAAAATACTTGGCATTGTTTGTTACCAATTTCCTAGGTACCCCAAATCTAGTTAGTATATTTTCCTCCAAGAAATTAATGACTACATTTGTTGTTAACCTTATTAGAGGGGTAGCTTCCACCCATTTGGTTAGGTAATCCATGGCAGTAAATCCATGGTAGTAATAATATATTTATGCCCCCCTAAAGAATTGGGATTAATTTCTCCAATTAAATCTATCCCCCATTGAGAAAATGAAGTTTCAACAATTACTGGCTGGAGTGGCATGACCGGTAGGTTCTTTTTCCTAGTGAAGATTTGGCAGTTGTAACAAATCCTAATTGATTGGTAAACATATTTGAATAAGGATGACCAATAATACTTCACCCTCATGATTTTATTAGCTGTGGATTTGGAGGAAAAATGGCCACCACAGAACCCAGAGTGAAATTATTTAATGATCTTGGGAACCTCCTCTTCAGTTACACATAGATGTAATACTCCACTTGGATGTCTCTAGTACAACCGATTTCCTTGGAGATGGTATTTTTGAGACTAATTTTTGATGCTTATCATCCTACCAATAGTATTCCTAGGAAATAAGGATAGATTTATTAGATAAAATAGTATATCCTTATACCATTCAGAAGTTTCATGCCTTGGCTACTCATCTTGTTGTTCACCCTATATGAGGACAACATCATCCATTCCCTACTCTTCTTTGTAAGCCATGTACTTGGCCAAACCCTGGAATTTAACAATTTTTATTATTTTGAACTTCACATCATAATGTGACAACTTAATCATCCACATTATTGAACTACCTGTGGGATTAGGTTGGGTGAGAACATCCTTTATGAAAATGTAGGGGATGCAGATGATCACATTACAGGCATCAAAAATAATTTTAAAATGCTCCAAAGCCTGTATGAAGGCATAAGCCTAATTTTTTAATTAGCTTGTATCTCAGTTAATCTCCTTTCATCCCTAAAATCATGAATTCTATTGGTCTCTCATTCCCATATTCATTATTTTGAGATAGTACAGCTACTATGGTATGTTCTGAGGCAAAATACTATAGGTTAAAATCCTTTGAGTGGTCTAGACAGGTCAAAACAGGTGTAGTAGTGATGGCTTCCTTAATATGCTGAAATACCTTAAGGTTTTCTTCATCCCATTTGATATTTACATCCTTATTAATCATGATGTTTATTGGCTTGGCGATCTCAGCAAAATTTGGGACAAAGCTTCTGACAAAATTTATTTTGTCGAAGAAAGACCTGACTCCCTTAAGACTCTTGAGGGGTGGTATCTGGGTGATTGCTTTTGTTCTCTCAGGTTTAATGTTGATTCCCCTCTTTAAGACCACATGTCCCAATAGTTTACCATGGATGGATCCAAATAGACACTTCTTCGGGTTTAATGAGATCCCATAATCCTTACATATCTAAAATACTTGAGACAAATGGGAAAAATGGTTTGCAAGATTCTTGGAGAAAATAGTAATATCATCTAGATATAATACCACTATCTTGAACATAAGTACTTTGAAATAAAAATCCATAGCCCTTTGGAAGGTGGCCCCAGCATTCATCAATCCAAATGGCATCCTCTGATATTCAAAAGTTCCCCATGACGTAGTAAAGGCAGTTTTATAACGATCTTCGAGATTGAATTGAGTTTGGTTATACCCTAAAATATCATCTAGGAGGGATATTTTGGAGGACCCAACTACTGCCTGCAACAGCTAAACCATATTGGAGAGGGGATAATTATCCTTGAGGGAGCTTTTGTTTAAATTTCTAAAATTGACACACAACCTGATCTCTCCATTTTTCTTCCTAACTCGTACTAAATTTGATAACCAAGAAGAAAATCTCACCTTTTTAATGATTTTGACATCAAGCAACTTTTGGACCTCCTTTTGCATGATAGGAAATAGGATGGGATTAAACTTTCTTTGCTTTTGCCTGAAATTCTTGACATCCTATTTTAGGGGAATGGTATGGGTCACCACCTGTGTGACTTATCAATGTATTTGGGTGTCTACTGCAAGAAGATCTAGCTTACTCTATTATTTTCTTTCTTTGGTTTTTGTATTCTATGGTAGCCACTGTTATATCACTACAAAGTTGTACATTTTATTCTTATTATTTATCACTAGTATACGCATAAATAAAAAGGTTGTATTGAACAATAAAGATTTATTTCAAATATATCGGATCATATCTTCACGGTAGTTTGTATATACGGATGAAGCAGATCATTTGCAGTATCTTTATGAATTCTGTGATGTCGCTTTTATATAGTCGTAGGTATTTTGAATTGTGAAAATTACCTTTATACCACATGCAATTGTCCAATTTGCATGTTGATTATTGGCAATTATTTTGTGCACATATTGATTGTTAGCGTTGAGATAAAAACAGGAATTGTAGCATGGCATTCAAATGGGCTTTATTTTTTAAAGAATATAAATTATGTAATATTATGATATCAAAGTACTTTCTTTTTTTTTAAATAAAAAATTAAGGTTCGAATTTAAAATAGTAAATTCTATATCATACTTTCATATATGTGAATAATGAGAATGACCACATTATAAACACGTTTTAAGATTTGGTTGACTTTAACAACTACTTTTGTTTTTATATATTAAATGCTTATTATTTTTAATAATAATAATCAAACAAATTCAATAAGTTTTTATAAGATTATTTTAAAAATTTAACCAATAAAAAACAAAGGGTAAAAAGACTAAATAGTTTTTTTTAAGGAAGTATAGTGTACAATCCTACTTCTAAGGATTCATACCTTCTATATGTATTTAAAGTTCCAATATCATAACTAATAGGCTACTCCATTTAAATTTTTCTTTTTTGAAAATACATATTGTAATCTACAATAAATATCCACTTCCTTTCTGTGAATCTTATAAATTATTAAATCTTATAATAAATATCCACCAACAGACAGTTGCCCTAGTGGCTAAGATTATGGTTGTTTCTTAAGTGGTCTTGTGTTCAAACCCCTTGGGGTGGTTGTTGATGTAATTTGTAAACGTTCTTCTATAAAAAAATAAAAATCTTATAAATTGTAGAACACCATGCCTCTACATTTGTACTACATGACATAAAATATTAAAATCCACAATCATCCATTTATTCAAAATTATTCACCAAAGATAAAGAATTTTAAAATTTAATGTTAAATACATAAAAAGTTAGCTATTACTAGTGGATCCTTAACCCTCATATCACATATGAAATAAATTATTTGACAATATATTAAGTAAGGGTTTGTTAAACAATGGAAAAAAAGCTCCATCATACTTATCTACAAAGTTGAAGATAATAAGTATGTTTAACTTAGAAAAATAATAAATTGCTTACTATATACTAAATTACATAGGAATATATTAAAAAAAAAATTATTTGATGTCTTAATAACAATAATATAAGAAATAAGAAATAACAAATAACAAAAAAAAATGATAATAATATAAGAATTAAGGTACAAGTTGCTTTCAAAATCTTAAGATTATCATTAAAAATATAAGGATATTTGCTTTCATATTTATTAATTATAAAAATTTTAGATTTTGTTATTAGAACATAACTCTCAAAATATAAGAAATATATCAACATATTAATTAAAATTAGATTTATAAAGTATAGGCAATATGTTGTAATGTATAAATATTTAACATGTAAATGCATTGTAACATACATGTGGAACATGGATGTCTTATATGACCCACCCAATCATTTCTAGCATTTATATTAACATATTTGAAAATTATTTTAAGTCAAAAGATGCATTAGCATGGTCTTGTTCGATCCAACCATCACTATAACAACTGTGTATAATTTCAATGCTTGTCTAAATTTGAATTTTTAGCATGAATATGTCAAAGCTAGTTAAATAATATCCATTTTTTTTAGTTTTCTTCTTTTAAATTTTATAAATGTGTCAATTTTTTTATCCATCAAATAGTTGCAAAATATGGCCTCTTCCTCATGAAAAAGGCTCTTTAATAAAAATCTAAAACTATGAAAAATGAGATTATCCTAACATTGGAGGAATGGTTCTAGTCACATTGAGTCTATAATTTGGAGATACTATAAAAAGATAAATCATATCATGTTGAATCTAAATTTTACACATATACTTTCTTTATATTTCTTAAGGAGTAGTGATCACCTTCACACAAGTAATTTTCTTTTATCTACAAATAAAAGAAGGATATCTTATAGAGTGGAATGCATATTTATTTATTCATTTTCTAGAATTTATAGCTCAATAGATTAAAAAAATAAAACATGTATATATCAATCTCGAGGAGGTCAAAATATATAAAAATAAAATTTTTGGACAATGCAATGTTGATGATATGTAGAATGATGTCACATGTACATTTTGGGTCTACTAGATATTTTAAATCTATTTTATAAAATAGTAACATTATATTCCAACTACTACCTTAGAGGTTGAAGAACCAATAAATTTTAATAACTGAATCCTCCAAAAACCTTGATATGTAATGGAACATCAAAAGGTGCAATCCACTCAAGGATATGATTTGATTTCACTTTAGTGAATTGCTATTTTGTAAAAGTAGCAATTTTCTCTCTTTATAGGAGCAAATCAATCCCTTCATAGGAGTGAACCACTCATTATCATGCCAAGTAGGACAAGAAAGTACAAAGTCTAAGGAAACCAATTAGAAAGTGATATTTTATCATTTTTATGTCACCAATAACAAATTAAAATGATTTTCAATGGTTTAAGGATGATTTTGAGGCATGTAACATGGTAATGGTGCATCATTTTGCTAAATATACCCTTAAAGTAGTCGAATTACTAAATATATAAATTTATTATCCTAGATAACTCATAGGTGAAGATTTTTCTATAAATAAGAGTTATGATCTCCATTATAAATTTATTTTGTGAATTAAAGGAATCAAAATTTCACTCTATGACTCCATATTATATTCATGCTCTAATTTTGGAATATTAGAAATATTGTGCATGATATTTGCTTTCCAATTACGACATTGCTATTTAGGATCATTGAATGCATAGTGATTGTGGCACTACCCTTTTGCTTTTGTTAGTCCCATTCTATTATTTCTTTTTACATTGTTAGAGCACATTGTTGTTACTTTATTCCTTCATCTGTTAACTAATCATGCTATTTCCTTGCTATGATTATGGTTATATTTTGTTTTATACAACTTACTTAAATCTCTCATACCCTTACCTTAAAGCACTCTTATTTTTTCTAATTATTTTTAATACTTAGTTTAGATTAAGATTATATTAGATTATATCAGTGAGGATAATACGGAGTTGGCCTAAATCTAGAGATCAAGAGAGTTATGATTCTCCTTATTTCAACTATTAATGGTTTTGTGAGACACATAAAAGTTAGAGTTTTAGCGTTAAAGTGGTTCTTGGCATGTTTAATGGGACCAAGGGCTTTATTTCCACATTAAAATCAAGTCTAATCCATTTTATAAAATAAATGCATCTAATTTAATTAATTTAAAAGTATCCTTCAAAATTTTACTTATGAAATTATAGGTACCTTATGGAATGACAACTTTGTTACAAACTTGAGTAAAATCTTAAATGTATATTTTTACAAGGATAATCAAAATTCTTAAAATTTGACAAATTCACTTTATTTGTGGCTTTATATTGCAATTTTCTATTGGAAAAAACAATTTATAATTTGTAAAGAAATTTTATGAAGTTTCCATCAAATGAGTGATTCACTCCATCTGCCAAGTGATTTGTTAAATTTTCAAGAAATAGAGGAGTCCTCTTAGTATTGAAGTAGAAAATTGCCTTGTTTCAAAAAGTATATTGCTTATAACATAAAAATAATAATTCACTCTATTTTCTTTTCCCAAAATTTGTCCAAGTATTTTCAAAGCAAATTGTTATATTTTATAAGAAGTGATTTCAAAGTGAGTTGTTATTTTTAAAAATGGTGATTCAATTCCTAATAAAAAGTTGTTTTTTCTACCCAAGGATTTCATCAACACTAGTACAAATGACATATGGTCTAATATTATGAATACCTACTCAAATATGCAATAGTCCAACAAAGAATTCCAATTTATTGAGCTCATATCATACCAGAGGAAGAATGCAAAGGAAAAAAAAAATATAATTATGATGTGGATACACAAGGATGATGAGCCAAATTAAATTCCATCAAAGGGAAAAATGACTAACCTCATTACTAGTTATAAGTGTTGGATTTTACAATAGTTTCTAGAAATAAATGGAATTAACACATTACCTATAATTGCTAAAAAATAAATACATAAAAAGCAATGCATATCATATAAGGGGGTGTTTGTGAACACGAAAAAATATCACTAAAGGAAGATAAAATAATATCCAACCAATTAAAAATGGTTGATATAATGGAGTATTTATGCCAAATTATAAGTTACCTTTAGGTGAAGGTTAATAAATTGATGTTTGAGTTAAATAATAAAATATTATAAAAAAGCTTTGTAAGGTTTATAAGAGATAAAAAGATTATGTATACAATACAATACAAAGTTTATTGTGGCATCAAGCGAAGCTTAACCACCACATATTTCAATATCCCTCTAAGCTAAATAGGGCATATATAGAGAGACCCTTACTAGTCATCCCCTCAAGGGACATTGTCCTACACTATTGCATTCACATAAAAGGAACCTTAGGTATGATGTTGGTTAGTATATTCCCTACTTGCTTTACTAATGGCACAAAAATAAGAATCCCATAGGCATAAATACATTGCATATAGTGCATCCAAATCTCAATGTGCTTAGTCCATTGGTTTAGATTATATACAAGTTGAATTGTGCTCTCATTGTTGCACCAAAGAGTGACTATGTAGGACTATGAAATTTCCATCTACTCTAAAATTATAATCATATGTCAAAAATATTTTTTTCTTCATTGAAAACAAAATATTAAAAATATATGGAAGACTAAAAGTAGTAGACTATTGTCTAAAGGAGCAATAAATAGGGCCAAAACAAATATAGAAGATAAAACCTATGGTGGAGAACAACTCATCAAAATAAATTGCCTAGTTTCATCTAAGAAATCTATTAAAATTAGATATGAACCATTAGAATAATACTTATATGTACCTTTATTGTATTTAATGATCCTCTTAGATTTGGTCTAGTAATGCTCTCAATGTGCCTACTTATATCTATAATAATAGCTAATAATGAAGGCAAATTAGGTTGACTATGATAGAGGTAAAGGGTATCTCTCACAAGAGATATATATAGAGTCACATTCAACAAGGGATTCATGCAATCAAATTTAAGTAAAAGTAATATTAGTATACTTGCAATTATCCATCTTGAAGTGTTGAAGAAGGTCTAAAACATACTTGGAATGTGAAATGGTGATCATAGAGGAATTCTAGTCAGCTAAATGCCTGGGGAACAGAGTAGGATCCCTAAATCAATAAATAATGTCAAAATATATATGGAATAAAAAAATTATGGTGAAGAACCACTCATTGAAATAACTAGCTTAGATTGCATCTAAAAATCCTACCAAAATCATAGGTAAAAATAAAATAATTTTGATATGTATCATTGATGTATCTAAGAATCCTCTTATCTATGGTCCAATGACTCTTTTGAGATGCCTACTTATATCTAGAATAATAGTTAACGATGAAGAGAATTCAGATTGAGTGTGAGATAGATAAAGGATACCTCCTACAAGGGTTAGACATAGAGTGGAATCCACCAAGAGAGTCATGCAATCATCTTGAAGCATCAATATTAAAACAAAAATAATTTGAGTAGACTTTCAATCATCCATATTGAAGTGTTGAAGAAGTTATAAAATATAATTGTGATGTGATATGTTGACCACAAATGAAGTCTAATCAACCAAATTTCTAGTAAATAGAGTAGGATCCCCAAATGTGTCATATTAAATGAAGCATAAAGTCATCACTTCATATCTCAAATCAAGATAGGAGATATTTATATAATGATAATATTATCTATATATAGCATAATCACAAAAATCTTCCCATCTTGATGCTTTGATTTGAACATTTTTTTTATCCTCACATTGCTAAACTCCATAACCAAGAAAAAAAAAGTTGATCTTATTATACCAAGTATGTTGTGCCTACTTAAGTGCATAAAATGACTTTGTCAATTGATATACCAAATGGGTTGGACCCTCTATCCCAAATCCAAATGACTATTACATGTAAATATACTCCTAAAAAAATGTATTCTTCATATCCATGTGATGTTTCTTCCAACCACAACAAACAACTACATATACAATCATTTGAACATAATCCATCTTAGCTATTGGGGAAAATATATGTATAAAGTCAATTACCTTATTTTCATAGAAATTCTTAGTAGCAAAATATATCTTTTGCTTCTCCACTTGACCATTAGAGGTGTACTTAGTCCTATAGACCTATTTGCACTCAATAATGTTATTCTCTTATGGAAGTGGAACAAGCTCCCATTTAACATTATTAATTAGGGATTGGTACCCAATAAGCATGTCATATTCCCACTCTAATTGTCCTTTAGCCTAGGAATATGTTAGAGGATCTATATTATGATGAAAATTTTATATGAAAGACTAATAATGGGCTAAACACCTTGTAGAAGATTCCAATCCCACTTAGATGTTATACTAACTATGGAAGGTCTACGAACATCCCATGAGCAACATTAGAAGCTAAACCTAAAGCACATAATCATAATTAGCACCCAAATCATCAATGATATTGTGACACATAAAACTGCTATGTCAAGCTCAACATTTCTAGAATCCAAGACTAAAGATGTTCAAGGTGGTTCTACCTAAGAAGGGATAAAATATATAGCCATATATCCTCCACTAGAAGATGAAGAGGAATACCAATTAGAAATAAATGCTATAAGATCATTTGAAGATATTTTTGGAGGACTAAAAGAAATAGGACATTTCACCAAAAATATTCAGTGGAGGACTAGATGAAACCGTTAGAAGAATCTCATAAAAAACTACATCTCTCCAAATAAAAATCTCACACCTCTAAGGATCGTAAAGAAGGTTTAAATTTGAGGTATTTGGATACCCCACAAATATGCATTTGTGACTCTTATGTGCCTTTTTATTTTGAATTTCTCTTGGTATGTGAGCTCTTGCTAAATATCTAAAGATATAGAATTGGAACACATCAAGTTTATTGTTATCAACATCTCAAGGGGTGTCATATATTGAACTACTCTAATGAAAAATTTGTTGATTATGTATGGTACACAAGTTATGGTCTCACCCCAATATTTATGACTTCTCCCCTTAGCATTATTGACACAATTATCCATATCCATGATTACACTTTTTTATCTTAGCTATCCCATTGTTCTATGAGGTGTAGTGAATAGTCCTTTGAAATACAATACCATGAAGTTTCAAAAAACCATGAAAACCTTTTATCTCATACTCATATTCTCTATTTAACCTAATTCTTGATTTTTCTCTACAACTAATTCTTTGCTAATGTTATGAATGCCTTGATACTCCAAAGCCTCATTTGTTACACATAGTATACAACCACATATATCCAAAGAAATCATTAAGAAAAAAGACAAAGTACACATTTCTAAAATGGAAGGTGTACTTAGAAATCCATATATGTTTTTATGGATGAGATTGAAGTGTTATGTAGAACTACCCCTTTAGGAAAGGATTATTTATGATGCTTCTTCAAAATGCATCCCTTGCATGCACCACTCAAAGAAGAAATATGAGAATATCTACTAGTCATCTGATTATAAATCATTTACCTTAGAGGCCCATAATTAAGATTCCCAAGTTTGTGATTATAGTGAATTCTCACTACACTAAAAAACAATTCCTTAGGAAAAAATTTAAACATGGCCTAAGTGGACACAAAACAAGCAAAAGGTAGAAAAGGAAATACTTGACAAGTGTAGGCAAACGTTTTAACCAAAAATCTAGCATCACTTTATAAAAGTTTTGACTGAAGGAGGAAGGCAAAAGTTCTAATGGATCATGAGCTATCTAGAATTTTTAAAAGAGGGCAAATAAGAAATATTAGGGATGAGTCTTATTAGATGATGAAAATTCTCGATCAAAGGCTAGTGCCATTTTATAAAAAAATTTATAGAATATGGAAGGCCAAAAATTTTATGATCCACAAAGCATATAAAGTTCCAAAGGTCGAAGGGTAAAAATTTCCAAAAACTAGGTCTTCCAAGAGATGTTGATAAAGAGAAGAGCGAGAAGCACTTCATATTTTTTGGGAAAGAGATCGATGACCCATGATATGCTCCAAAATTCCCTAGATTAAGTAATTGACATCACAAAAAAGAAGGCTAGAAACCAAATATGATTTGAAAGAGTCACACCAAGCCATCTGATCAAATAAAAAACTTACAACATCACATGTATGATAATGGAATGGGATAAAATCCCACATGTTGCGTTGATTTCTATAGTCTTCTAAGATATATAGTTTTTTTTTACAATAAATATAGCACATTACCTAGAGATGATAGTTGATCTTATAAATGTGACAATGGTAGAAAATCCTCAAGTACACCTACCTACACCACTTAAACCTGACAATCCATGAAATTGGTTAACATGTTAAAGGTAGAAATAATGGGAGCCACAATAGAAGTAACCTCAATACTGGTGGTATTAATTATAGAGTTGTCCATGATTAGACTTTTAGAATCTCCAAAACGGATAGATGATAATAATCATGAAAATTGCACATCTAAAGGCCTAGAATCCTTCCAAATAAATGATTCCATATATAGAGACCTCAAAGGAACCAATAAATTAAATATGTGATCCAAAATGTGAAAGAGCAGCTATTTTGAAGCTCCTACACAAGTTTTAGAGGGAAAATATCCCCAATTATAAAGCATCAATTAATTGCTTATTAAAAACTTAAGTTTTATGTTTAACTTTCCTTTCATTTTCTTTTCTATAGTATTATCTGAACCTTGAGTAGTATTGTGGGATATTTTTTGAGCCCTTAATTCTAGCATAATCTATAATTTTTAAATTCATATATACATACTAGAAGTCATGACTATGATGTTATTTTTGTCCTATTTCTTGTGTGAATGTATATTTATATGCATATACTAGAGGTCATGACTATATAATTCATGTCCCATTTATTTTATATGCAATTTGTGATTAACATGCTGAGAAGAGAAAGTGTTCGCTTTGAGTTGTTGGTGCATTATACTCACATGTTCATGGGTCTTACTCTTATGAAAATGAATCTAATTATGATATTGGAACATTACCTCTTATTTCTTAAATTAACTTTGGATCTTATTCATTTTTGTTATCATTATTTTATGTGGTTTATTTTTCTCTTTTCCCTTGAAGTTGATTATATTAGAATAAAGTAGAAATAGTAGTAAAAATTACATCTTAAAAGGATCCAACCTTGTAAAAAACCCATAGGTAGTCCAATTGAGCTAGTTCCCATTCTCTCAGAGTTTCCCTACTATGTCACTCCATATGAGGTGTGATAATATGATCATATTATCCCAAAAAATGATGATTAGGATAATCAAAGAAGACAATGGTGATGTCTTGTTGAATCTCATTAGTTATTCCACCATGGCCATAAAATTATTCTTTAGAGTGGAAGAAGAAGAAGTTGATATGTATCCAAATTTATAAATCTAATCTAACTAATCATAATTTCAATAGATAGCTATCTTTAATCCATCATCATGTATATGATAACCTACTCATCAAGCCAAAATTCTACTTTTTTATTGATATGGGAATATGATAAATTGAACAAAGATGGTGGCCAACACTAGAAACATGAAGAACTTTATCAAATGAAGAACATCCAATACTAACCTTTCTAGACTAGAGCTATCTTGTGAATGCAATAAATGTGATACATGTGAAAGAGTCAGACTTAATGAATGTGAAAGAACATATTGAGTATTTGTAGTGCATATCATTCTTCATATGTTCATGAAGATAAAAAAATTCTGGGTAGAATATGTCTGAATTACTTTAGTCAAAGAAAGCACTTTTGAGAAGGATATAAACATTGTTTGTATGAAATATTTGGGAATATTTGAGCAGGTTTTATTATTAGCATTAAGGAAAATTTTAGCAATTTTGAGCAGTGATAGTGAGCAAAATTGAACATGTTTGGTGAGTTGATTTGATTAGGTTTGATGAGCATAATTGAGCAGGTTTGGTGAGCTATTTTGAGCAAGTTTGGTGAGTAGAGTTGAGCATGTTTGGTGAGCATATTTGAGCATGTTTGGTGAGAAAATTTAAGCAAGCCTTGTGAGTAGGATTGGAGTATATTTGAGCAGGATTTTGGAACAAATAAGAGCAGAGGGGATTGGTGTCTACTGTGGATAGAGTTCCATAAACTAGAGCAAGGGTATTGGTGTCTTCTATGGATAGAGGTCCATGAACTAGAGCAATGGGATTAGTGTCTCCTATGGATAAAGGTCCACAAACCAGAGCAAAGGGGATTAGTGTCTCCTATGGATAGAGGTCCATGAACCAGAGCATAGGGGATTGGTATCTCCTGTGGATAGAGTTCCATGAACTTGAGCATAGAGTATTGGTGTCTCCTTTGGGTTGGTGCCCATAAATATTGTAATAGGGAATTGGTTCCCAAGATATTTGTTGAGAAAATTTTTATAACAAATATTTTCTCTGTGGATGTAGCCCACATTGGGTGAACCACGTTAAATATGTGTTTCTTATGTGTGTGATGATTTGTGCATTGTTTAATTATTACCATTGATAATATTGGATACTACTACTTTGGAAATAAAAGTGAAAAGTTTTATCTTATACTATTCACCCCCCTTAGTATAATCTTGTGTTCTTCAGTTTGAAGCACTGATGTTTGTGCATTGAAGGCAAGGATATTCCAAAGCTTGGATAGTGTTTTTAGTGCCAAAGAAGAAAAGTAAATTGTTGTCATATACAATCATAAAAGGCATCGAACATTGTGGTAATACAAATTTGAAAGGTAAGAAATAACCTTTATATAATATTTCTTTCATTCTTAGTGAGATATAAGGATTGTAAACTAAGGTCAAGTCTTAGAGAAAATATCAATATTGAAATAAAAAATAAAAGGATGAAATATAACAAATCAAAATAATATTTGCAAAATAAATCTATGAGAAATAAGGGTTACTACTAGAAAAATCAAATTTATAATATTTGCAAATATTATTGTGTTCTATTTTTCTATATTTGGGAGCTATAAGGAACAACACCAAATTAGGTTATTGAAAATTAGAAACACTAAAATTAAATCCTAAGGGATATTAAAATAGGTTATTAAGATTTTTTCTAAGGTTGGAAATTTATAATATTATTGTCTCAAAATTTCTCAAAAGGGACAAAAGAAATCCAACATTAAAACCTCTTCAAAATTGGAAAAGTGCTTAGTTCAATAGGAGTAATAAGGTGTTAGAAAAGTTGATTTTTGATATTTACAAAATCAACCAAAAATTGAACTCCATTTTACAAGAGCATTATATCATATTACAAAATCATTAGGGAGTCAAAAGGTATTCTACAAAACTTGATAATAATAGCATATACCAAAGATTATCAAGTTCTATATAATTGGAAAGATATAAGCTTTCTACAAAACCTAAAATTCCATTAGGTGTACATACTCTCATTACTAGAGAGACATAAGGAATCCTACTAACCTAAGGATTAATAAATATTTTATCAAATGAAGCTTATGTATTAGGGAGTTATATCCTACCATATATAAAACTAAGGAGTTATAAGGATGTCTACTTCTCAAAATATAATAAACACTACAATTTCTTCAGAAAAGATAAGTCCAGTGCCATAAAACTTGGGATCATGAATCTACACATGAAATATAAAGGAATGTTAGACCTAACTTCAAATGTAATTCATAGTGAAGCCTTAGAAGATAACTTTGATATTATGGAATGTTATCTTCAAGACCGTATCGATTAAGCTATTGACAATGGGAAAAGTGACATTTCACTTTCCTTATACTTTGTGAGCATATTATACATGGCATTTCTCACATACAAAAATTACAAGAATGAAAATGTGGAACAAAATGGATTGATAGATCTACTCAAAAAATAAGATAAAACTAAATGAATCGTATATAGGAAAACTTTTTCAATCCTCATGCAACATTGGTACTCCAAGTTCTACTAATTCAAGATCTTATTATGATGGCTTAAGTGGTTGTTCAAAATATTATGTATATATTGAAGACTTCCTTACAAGAACCAAGTAGCAACACAACCACCTATGAAAGCACAAATACTGGATGCAAAGGTAAAGCTAGAGAATAAGAAGAAGATGAAGCAAATAAAGGAGGAATACAATGCAAAGTCAATTGAAATAATAACCTTCAACTACGACTTACTTTGCATCATATGAAGACACAAATTACCTGTTGAACCTAATCATAGTAAGCAATGAAGGAGAATACAAATTCCACTATCCAATGGAAGAATATCCACATTGAAGACTAAAGTCTTTAATATCCAAGTAATTAATATAGGGGGATGTTAGAAATAGATTATATTACATAATTTGGTCATGTAAATGTACCTTCCTAGGTACATAATTATGAAATTAGATTACCTTAGGGGAAATTTATCTACTTACTTCATGTAATGTAATAAATGCACAAGTGTCAATGTGTCAGTTTTATATGTGCGAGGTGTTCATTACATAGCTAGGTAGAGTGTTGGCCAAGGAACCTATCTTCCTATATAAAAAGGGCCTCATTGTAACAAGTAGGACATAGAAGCTCAGAGCATATTCATAGGTAGTAGCATAGTGTTGTGTAGATCACCATATATTGGTGATGGGTGTAATGTAGTCCAGTAGCTTTGTTCATGGAGTTCCCATTTCCTCTATAGCTACATTGTATTCATTTCCATCATTTATATTTATAGAATAATTCAGTCATCTCATAGATTTTCTTTCTTTCTTATTATTTTGTATCTTGTGATTTCTATCTCCCGTTTCATACTGCATCAAAAAGCTAACAAAAAACCATAGCAACCTTAGGGATTATTTTTAGCTTCCAAGTTCTTTTAAGCTCAAGTTTCTTTGATGCTACTTTACCTAAAACTCTATACCCATCCTTCACCAAGTACTGGCCTTGCTAGGTTCTTCCCCAAATTATCTAATCCTCCTCTATGCCTCTACCTAAATAATAACTCCTTAAAAGGTTCTGTAGATATTTACCCCTAGGCCTTGCATACCTTGTAATATTTTCCACTCCTAAAAATCACCCACCCTATGAATGTAACCATTAATTTTCTTACCATATGTTTTGTTTAAATGTTATTTGATATATTTGTACTTTCTATAGTTTTCTAAAGGCTCCTCTTGAATCCAAGGGGCTTTTTAAAAGTCTATTTTTTCCCCTGCCTACTTTTCATTTTAGCCCTTGTCATAGAAATTTCCTATTGTTGATAATATTTTGACAAAAAATAGACCCACATGGAGGATTAGAACAACTAGAAAGTGGTTTGTGCCCTCCAAGTATTTTTTTTAGAAAATGCTAGCTTATTTTCCTGATTCTCTAGTGCAAATACTCCAAGCATGTTTAGCTAGAAGGTCTCTATTTAGATCTCTCAATTTTATCAATCCAATACCCCCATTCTATAAATGTTGGCAATAGGTATCCTAGGCTACCAGATGTATACATTTTTTGCATTTAGTACCATCCCATAAGATGTTTTTTGTAATATTTCTAAAGTCTCTTCCACTTTACTTGACATTCTTAGAAAATACATGAAGTGAATAGGGAGGCTTTGAAGCGCATGTTTAAAAATTTGTACTTTCCTTGCAAAGGATAACAGAGACCCCTTCCAACCTTCAAGTTTCCTATTAAATTTACCAATATTGGATTTCAAAGTTCACCTTTCATTTTACCTATAAATAAATGCAAACCAAGATAGGTGATAGGGAACATTTCCTCCTTACAACCCAACACTTTAATCATATGATCTCTTTTACTTTCCTCTATGTTTAAAAAGATAATCCTACTTTTTTCATAATTTATTTTTTGGCCTATAGCTTTTTCAAAAGAATAAAATAATTTTTTAAACTCCAAATCTTCTTCCACCATATATTTCCCAAGTAATATAGTATCATCCACAAATTTTTGATGGGACAAAGCTTCACCAATAGATGGATTTTTCAAACCTTTGATATTACCATCCTTTCACTTTATTTCCAAAGTGCTTCCTAGGGCATCTGCCACAATAATAAAGAGATATGGAGACAAAAAATCTCCTTGCTTGATTCCTCTGGTAGAAGGAAAGAACCCAATTGATTTTCCATTGATCAAAATCAAAAAGTGGAGGTTAAAAATACACATACCAATCCATGCCCTTATTTTTTACTGAAACCCATTCGCTCCATGATTTTGTCTAAGAAATACTAGGAAACCCTATCATAGGTTTTGTTCAGGTCCAACTTAATAAACATACTTAACCCTTTCCTCATTTGAAGAAAGTGTGTTATTTCATAAATGGTAATTATGCTTTCAATAATCTACCTGCTTGCCACATAACCTCCTTAATATTCATTAATGATTGAGATGATTTTTTCAATCAATTGGCCAACACTTTAGTAAAAAAATTGTAAATTGTATTACATAGGCTAATTGGTCTAAAGTCCTGTAATTTATCCGCTCCCTATTTCTTGGGAATTAGAGCAAAGAATGCATTACTTAATTTTTTCAACAACTTACGAGATTCTTGGGCTTCTTGGATTGCAGTGACTACATCTTATCCAAAAATATCCCAATGATGTTGAAAAAAACCCAATGGAAAACCATCTGATCCCAGAGCCTTGGATGCTCCCATAGAAAACACAACTCTTTTAATTTCCTCCTTAGATATTACCTTATATAGATATTCACTCATGCTATCATTAACTCCTTTGGGAACATTGTTAATGATGCTTTTTATTTCCATGTTGTACTCTATTTTTTCTTTGCTAAGAAGGTTTTGAAAGAAATTAATGGTAAATCCTCATAATTTATTCCATATTTCCCCATAATGTAGAGTATTATATTGTTGTTCCTATGTTTCATAATCGAAAAATGGAAGAATTTAGTGTTTCTATCTCCTTAAGCCACAATATTTTGGATTTTTGTTTTCAACGAATTTCCTCTTGGGCAATGGTATTCTGATATTCCATAAGGATTTGTTTTCCTTTTCCTACCTCCCTCTCTATTATTTCATTTGTATTTTAGATATCCGTTTAAGTTGTTTTATTCTTAAACTGATGTTACCAAAAAAAAATTGTTCTAATTTTTTATTCAATACTTGATGTGTTTTAATTTTTGGGTAACTTTGTACATAGATGATCCTTGAACCTCATCCTACCACCAATATTTTAATTTATTTGTAATTTATGGGTGCATATTCCATATGATATTTATAAACAATGTGCATATCTATGTCCTATTGCGTATGAGCATCAAACGGAAGCATGCAAGTAAGATGGAAAGATAACGAATAACAAGAAATGAAGCAAAGTAAATCAACTTCTTATTAATGAAAGGGATCAAATCTAGGTTACAAAATGTCCCCTTTGAGGGCTCAAAATGGATGATACAAATATTTACAACTCGGGTGCCCAAGGATCGAAATCCTTCAAGAAATTTGGGTGCACATCCAATGTCTTTCCTCGTACCCACAATCGAGGTGGGCGGGCCAAGGTTGCCACTGCTTGTATCTTTGATCTAGATGTCTTATGCTCCTTCCCAATGCACTGTAATAACCTACACCTACACACAAGGAAACCAGAAATGTCAAATAGCGAGTGCGTGTGATGAAAAGCATGCAATCCCCATAGGGGCCAAACGACTAGTAATGAGAAAATGTATCAAAGCAACTCCAAATGACTTGAAATTATAGGGGTATGTAAAATAAGAGGTTTTGGGAAGATATCACCAGAAATTGCACCAAAATTGCATCCGATGGGGCTTCGCAATTCAAATGACCGTTCGCAACCTACAAAACCCAAAGCAAACAATTTCTACCCCTACGCATATCCAAAATGCATGAAAATTGGACAGAATATATAAAATGATATTCTAAGAAAACCCATTTGATCATATTTGCAAAATCAGTGACAGTTTAGGTGTTCTTCCAGATGACCGTCGTAGACCTGCATGAGACCCTACAAAACACTAAAAATGCAATATCTCGGCCAATATAGCTCAGAATGACATGAAATTTGAACTGCAACATAATAATAGCATGTAGAAAATAACTAATTAAAAATAGTCACAAAATCATGCACATATTTCTATTCATCATAGGGTGGGATGAATAGGACTGTCACAAATTGGGGGCGCCCGGGGGTGGGACGCCCACCATTTCTGCCTAAATTTTACCACCAATTCCACTGGGAAATGGTCCAAAACACTATGGGGGGTATTGTCATCAAATTTGGTGAGGAAATTCACTCATATGGTTCGGTTTTGTGACAAATTGTGCCTCCTAGTTCACTCGCAAACCTCCTTCGCTAGGTAGAGATTTCGAGGGAAAAATGGGCACAAAAGGGTGGAAGGAAATCTTGGCAGCACTCTGTTGCTTTGTCCTCAAAATCTCCTCTCTATTTTTGTGTGGAAAATACATCCACTTTATAGCCCAAGGAGGCTCATGGGTCAAAAGGCATGCGAGGGCATGCGAGGCAAGAGGCACCACTTGGCCACCAGGGTGACATGCATTGGAGGGGGAAGAGAATCTCCCAATTTGGCCTCCCTTATGGAGCAAGGCATTAAGATTCTATTGTGTGCCTTGACTTGTAGGTGTGAGAATAGCCAGGAATATGACCGTTACTGGGTGCCATTTGTCCAGATTTGACTTTTTCTCGATCAAACTTGCTATTCGTCCCACCTTGGGATGAATGTTGCTATTCGCCCCAGGGTGGGATGAATAGGTTCTATATTCATCCCAGGGTGAAACAAATAGAATCAGGGTGTCCAAAAGGTCCCAAAAGTGGCCTAGAACCTTTCAAAACCTTGTACAAAGTGGTTAGAACCATTGTATGCCTCTTGAGGGCTGCCCTAGGGGCCTTGGTGTGTCATGTAGTCGTTGCTTATGGTAGCATAATCGGATTGACCAGATTTTAGTGTCTACAGATGCCCTTTTTGGGATGCATTGTGTGCAGCATAGTATTGAGAAAAAATAGATGACTAAAATGTTCAATGATTAGGGTTACTCAATAACCTAACCAACTTTAGATGCCCCAATCATGGAAAGAGCATGCGTTCTTGAATCCTTGCTTTTGACGAGCTAAGGAACTTGCTTTATCTTGGATGTTGTTCAATCATGATGTGGGGGTTCCCAATGTTACACATGCTTACTAAATGCCAAGCATTTTAATTTGATATTTGTGCTTGTTTGCTGCCCCAAGCAGGAGCGTGATTGTCTTTGTCAAAGATTCATTGAACGAACGCAATTTGCATGATTGAGTGTGTGCTTGTTGATTTGACTTGAGTATGACTACCCCCTCAAGCGATGAGTCGATGAGGGAATGACTCATGAGAAAAGTGATGAGTCACTTGACCCAGATGACTTTTGTTAAGGTTGCCTTCAGTTGTACTCATTGAAAAATGGCACAGTTTTGAAAGGATTTTGATGATGCTATGGAGGTTTCCTGGAAGCAAGGAGTTGAAAACTTCATTCCCGTGGGGTGGTCCAACCACAATGGCCTTCTTGGGGAGTGAAGTAGTAACTTGTCCATGCATCCATGAGAAATTTGCATTCCATATTGACCCTGAATGAATTCCATCAGATTTGACATGTTTTTGGTGGGTTTTGAACCCTTTTCTTTGTTGCTTCTTGAGAGGAAAGGAATGAAAAACCTCATTCCCGTGGGGTGGTCCGACCATATTAGCCTTCTTAGGGATTGAAGTAAGGTTCTTTCTAAGCATCCAGGAGTGTTATTATTTGCCTCTTGATTGATACAAAAATTTTGACCAAAATAGAGTTGTTTTTGTGGGATTTTGGACCCTTTTGGTGCATTTGAAGTTGTTTTAACCTATGAATTTTGTATTCATCCTAGGGTGGAATGAATACAAATTTGGTATTCATCCCAGGGTGGGAAGAATGGCCAAAAGTGCATTCATCCCACCCTAGGATGAATAGGACTGTTGCAGGCCTATATAAACCCCAAATGCAAGTTTTGGGCTCATTATTGCATGTTTTCTTTTGCGATTTGAGAGGTGAGGAGGAGGAGAGTGATTTTTTGTAGTGAAGCACTATCAAAATCATCCCACTATCATCATGAGTCAGCAAGTAGAGGCATCCAATGAAGGAGCCAATGCGAGGAAGGTAAATACTGACTCGACTACCTCATTATTAAATTTAACATGTACTATTTGTTTTATTTATTTTTTATTTTTTTTTTTTGATATATCACATTACATAATAGGTAATTAAACCTAATAAATGGATTACCACATTTTGTATTTTTCTTATATTTTTGTGCAATTAGATTGCTTTTATGTATTAGTTTTGCATTGTTTTTGGGCCTTTTGGAGGCCATTTTGAAGCATGATGAATGCCTACTTATTTGTTTTATTTATTGCTTTATTAGGTGGTGAAGAGTTAGTATCAAAAACCAAAGCTCTTCGAGACCACATGGGATGCCTTGACTGAGGCTGACTGGGAGTGGCTTGATGCCATGGGGCTCAAGCAAGTTACCCGATTGGAGCCTATGATAGGTGACCGAGCCTACTTGATCGCTCTTATTAGCTTATGGGACTCATGCACCAACACCTTCCACCTACCGATAGGGGAGATGATGGTGATGCTAGAGGACGTCTATCAGATTCTATGGATTTTGATAGAGGGGTGACCGATCCACTCAACGCACCATGACCAGAGAGGTGCAGTGTTGATGAGGTACTTTGGTGAGGATGCGGATGTGATAAAGATGGATTTCTAGAATGGAGGGATATTGGTGGGGTATTGGCATGAGGAGGGGGTGTTGGGGGTGAGGCATGCACTACTGATGACTCTCATCTCCAATATGCTCCTCCTAGATTCATCAAGAGCTAGGTTCCCTTGGAACCTATTAGAGCTAGTGTACGCCCTAGCAGGGTGCACCAAGGAGGAGCCATTAGTGATGGCATGGGGGACTACATTACTGGCATAGCTCTATGATGAGTTGTATGAGATCCACTACCATCGATGGAAGGGCTTAGGGTGCAACTTCTTATTGTAGTGTTGGGGATGGTAGCACATAGCTATGGGGTGACCACATGGATTACCATGGATGACCGAGGCATAGCTAGTAGATAGGAAGATAGGATATGGTATCCTATGGTAGAGGGCATAGGAGAGAGGGTAGAGTCATTACTATGTAGGTGATGTGGATCACTATATCGATGCCTTCTCATGACTAGAGCTAGGGTAGGTGATATGGTGACCATATAGGGATTTTTCGATCTGGGTAGATGCTGGAGAGTAGCTTCAATAGGTGAGGTAAGGTAGATGGCTGATTGTGAGGCATGGGACCGAGTGGGAGTACTTCCCATTTTCTTGAGTCATGCGATAGTTTGGGCTATGATAGGGGCTTCCTGGGGAGCTAATGGTATATCGATACCATGGGGATGAGAGGACATTGAGATGGCCTATAGTGGAGGAGGTGAGTGAGGAGTCAGATCCTATAGTAGATGTTCCTGATATGGATGACACTAAGACTATAGAGGAGTATGACTCATGGTGGGTGATGCACCAGTGGTGAGGTGTAGGGGCCCTAGGGGGTGAGGTAGCTAGGGTAATAGATGAGATGATGTCGGATGCTTCAGAGGAGGACCAGGTAGAGGTGGATGAGTAGGTAGATCTCCTAGACTTGGGAGATCAGGGTGATGATGTGGAGGTAGAGGATCATGGGGTACAGGTACAATAGGGTATACAGGGTGACCGATATCTAGAGCTACAGGTTGAGTTGGCTAGGGTTAGACAGGAGAGAGATCTCCTTTAGGCATAGACACAGGAGGACCAGGCTGAGATATCCTCTCTATGGGTATAGTTGAAGGCACAGGGTCTAAGGTAGGAGGGATCCAAAATTGGGGAGGTAGAGAGGCTATGGGTAGAGGTGCTATGACTATAGTCAGTGGTGGAGACTTACCATTCTTAGGGATAGCGAAGGTAGGCATATGTGGATAGATTAGAGATGGAGGTGGTGCACCTTGGAGGGCATCTTCCGAATGATGGGGAGACTAGAAGATCACACCGATCTCGATAGAGTGAGATAGTGTAGTCCTCTACTAGGTAGAGGGCTGATAGGGTTGGTGGTAGCAAGCATGGGGGATCATAGTGGACCCGGACTATAGGTGATGTGTGAGTCATAGCACCGATCCTACATGATCATGGTGATGGAGACTCTTGGGACTCTTTTTGGATTTTTTTATTTTGGTATTGGTGAGGTCTAAGGACCCACTTTATTGTAGCCTATGAGCATTTTTGGAAACTATGATGTACATGTTTTACCCCATATATATGATATTTTATTATGGTCATCATGTGTCTCATTTATTTCTTTATGATATGGATGCAATGTATGTATTGATTTATGATTATATGTTAGATGATTAGTATGTATGCATATGGATGCTTTTGTGACATGATGGAATGGTGATAGATATATATCATGTATGCATGTGTATTTTGATTTGATTTGATGCTATCTATATGCATGGATGCATAGTGAGATGGGATATTTGATTGATTGATAAAAATGAATTATGGCTAATGATTTGACATACTATGTTAGCACCATAGACTATACAAAACACATTAACACTTTTTGTTTCTTTTGTTTTCTATATGTATTGTTTTTGTGTAATGGAAATGTGGAAATGTATTATTGCAATGTGGTGAAATGGAATAAATGAAATGAGATGTTTAAAGAATGTAGATGAGGTTTTTATGAGACTCAAACACTCTAGCTGACTTGATCAAAGGTTGTATACTGACTATGCAAGACTTTTTGACAAGGTATGAATCTACTAGGATGACCAAGGTACTTCATATCCCTGTGTGTGCAAGTGAGTTCATTCCTATGAGATGCATAAAGATACCACCATTGTCAGATAGGCTATCCACCAAACCTGTAATGAGGATCACTCTATGAATGTCACAATCCTGAGTTCTGTACTTAGTAGGATTAGACCACTAGGCAATCTAGGTTACCAAAAGCTAGCTCATCCACATGCAAACATTGGTCTGCACACACGCCAAAAGCTAATGTGATAGACATATCATCATGCATAAGGATACCACCATTTCCGGATAGGCTATCCACCAAACCCGTAATGAGGATCACCTTATGGTTTTCCGAATGCTGAGAATTCCAGGGATTCAAGTTTAACTCCCTTATTTTCTTCAATTTTATTGGGATACTTGCTCATATGTAGTGATGAAAATCACTATTTATTTTGTATTTTGTTTTCTTTGAGCAAGGGATTTGGGATTAGTGGTGATAACCACTATTTATTTTGCTTTTGATTTTTGCTTTTTGAACTTTTGGGATTTTGATTTTTGACTTTTGATTTCTTTGATTTGGAGGAATTGGGATTTGTGGGAATTGGGATTTTTGATAGTGGTGAAAACCACTATTTATTTTGGGAAATTGGGTAGGGAAGAGCTTGTCCTTTTGCCAATTCTCAACATTCTTGAACCATTCACATAGGGGGATGAGCAGGATAACCTTTTCACTTAAAGTAACCTAGACCACTTCATAATTTTCATCTTTCCTTGCGCAAAACTTGGATTTATTAATGTGTAAATGTGTTTGGGATCTGATGTACACAAGGCATAATCTAAGCAAGACTCTACCTCCTAAAAATCAAGATAGCTTTCTACAAAACCTGAAAAGAAGCTAGAAATGGTTGAGTGACCAAAAACCCTAATGACATTCTAAAACAAATGACTAGGTGAAGGGAGTGGACACAAATATGGAATATGGAAAATGTGGGTGAAAATGATAAGTGAAACATTGAACTATGTGAATGATTACTTTCACAACATTGATTTTGAATGATGACTAGTGTACAATCATGGTGCTAGACATGTATGAGCAACTCTAAAATGCAAAGTGCAAATGGTGAGTATGCCTAAATGCAAGCGATGATAGAATGCAATGGGATGCAATGTGTGTGAATGCAATATTTTTGTATTTTTGATATTTTGATGATGTTTTAAATGCAATGCAATATTTTTGTATTTTTGATATTTTGATGATGTTTTTAAATTTTTGATTGATATATATGTATGTACATGTGACCAACGGGCTTATTGGGGGCCATTGGGGCATTTTGGGTGACCAAAGGGCTTATGGATGCCTTTGGGGATTTTTGGGTGACCTAGATGGTCATAGACCACCTAGGAGCATTTTAGGTTGACCAAGCGGGATGTAGGCACCCTTGGAGCATTTTGGGGTGACCTAGATGGTCATAGACCACCTAGGAGCATTTTAGGTTGACCAAGTGGGATGTAGGCACCCTTGGAGCATTTTGGGGTGACCTAGATGGTCATAGACCACCTAGGAGCATTTTAGGTTGACCAAGCGGTTTGCACCCTTGACATTTAAAGACCACTAGAGCATTTTAGGTTGACCAAGAGGGTTGTAGACACCCTTGGAGCATTTTGGGGTGACCTAGATGATCATAGACCACCTAGGAGCATTTTAGGTTGACCAAGCAGGATGTAGACACCCTTGGAGCATTTTGGGGTGACCTAGATGGTCATAGACCACCTAGGAGCATTTTAGGTTGACCAAGAGGTTGTAGGCACCCTTGGAGCATTTTGGGGTGACCTAGATGGTCATAGACCACCTAGGAGCATTTTAGGTTGACCAAGTAGGATGTAGGACACCCTTGGAGCATTTTGGGGTGACCTAGACGGTTATAGACCACCTAGGAGCATTTTAGGTTGACCAAGTGGGTTGTAGGCACCCTTGGAGCATTTTGGGGTGACCTAGATGGTCATAGACCACCTAGGAGCATTTTAGGTTGGGCCACCATGCCCTAGGCATGGAATGGCCACAAATGAAGGATGTTCAAGGGTTCAAGATCCTCAAAACCTTCAAGGGAGGCTAGGTGATAAGTTCTAGGTCCTATATGACTAGTAATGACAAAGGGACCTAACTAGTTTACCATAAACTTGTCCCATAGATGGGGTGGCAAATTAGAATTTTGTTGGTTTTCCTTCAGAATGAGATCACCAACCTGAAAGTCTCTAAGATGGACTTTCATATTGTAGGCTCTCTTAAGTCACTCTTGATAAATGCGTAGGTGCTCAAGAGCATTAACACGATGTTCATCAAGCAACGTAAGCTGATCTAGGTGAGCCTACCATGCGGTGTCATCATCGATGAACTCTTGCATGGATATGCACAGTGATGGGATTTCTAGCTCTAGAGGCATGACTACCTCAACACCATACACTAGAGAAAATGGAGTAGCCCCAGTGGGCATCCGAATACTAGTGTGATAGGCCCATAGAGCAAGGGGTATTTGCATGTGCCAATCTATGTGATTCTCTCTAACAATTTTCTTGAGAATGGCAATCAATATTTTGTTGGAAGCCTCTGCTTGCCCATTTGCTTGTGGATAGTAGGGTGTCAAAAAAATATGTTGGATATTATACTTTGCTATTAAAGCATGCACATATTTATTCTTAAATGATGTCCCATTATCCAAAATGATCTTGGATGGAATACCAAAATGACAAATGATATTGTGCAATAGGAACTCCGCTATGCGGGGTCCTATCGTAGTGGTAAGGGGAATTGCTTCCACCCATTTTGTGAAATACTCGGTAGCCATTATGATAAACGTGTGATGGCCCGAGGATGCAGGGGAGATTTTCTCGATTAAATCCAACCCCCATTGTGAGAATGGCCACACCGATTGAATCGGTTGTAAGGCCTGAGAAGGTACGTGTGTCAAGTTAGCATGGTGCTGACACTTCATGCACTTCCTCACATATGTGCAACAATATCACTCTAAAGTTGGCCAATAATAGCCCATGCAAAGAATGCGCTTAGCGATGGCCATGTCATTAAAATGGCCACCACATGTACCATCGTGTGCTTGGGCGATTGCCCAAGTTGATTCTTGATGCTCTAAGCAGTGAAGGAGGATCCCTTCATAGCTTCGATGATACAGAATGTCTCCTAGCAAGACATATTTTGTCACCTTCCATTTGAATGTTCTTTTAGCAGCATGCGACAATCTAGGAGGGAGGTTACCAAGCTTTAAGTATTCCCTAATTTGTGTGGACCAGTCCTATTGTGAGGAAGCCTCGAGTGCATGAACGACTTGTCCCTCTTGAAGTTCATCCTGAGCAAATGTTGATTGGGAGAGAACTTGTAAGAATAGCATTGTACTACTATCAAAAGGGGCTTGAGGGAATAGAGTCCCCCAATCGGCATGGTTCAAGCGCTCATGAATGTGTGAGAATCTCTCTTGATGAGGTTCAATTTGAATCAAGTGGACTTTCGGCATGACTTGAGTGTTCTCATACTCAACCATAGACTGTGAGAGCATTTTGACCTGAATGGTTGTCATATCATCAATAGGGTTCTACGAGATCAAGGACCCTAGGGAGGCCATTGTATCCACAAAATGATTAGATGATCGAGGGAGTGCCTCGATGTTATACCATTCAAAATTTTCTAAGAACTTATCCACAAGGGCTTTGTAGGCTTGTAGAACTAGGCACTTGCATTGGTAGATCCCTTTGACCTAGTTAACAATGAGCAAGGAGTCACCAAAAATGTTAAGCTTGGTGATTTTCATGGTGATAGCCATTTGAAGACCTATGAGCAAGGCTTCATACTCGACATTATTGTTGGTGCATGGGAAATCAAGTTTAAATGATAGGGGTATGGGAGCCCCATGTGGTGTGAAAAACATGATCCCTATGCCACCCCCTTGCTCGCACTTGGAGCCATCAAAAAATAGGGTCATATCTACCTACATCTTAGGCTCATCAAAATCTGGTGATTTTGATATTTGGAAGACCCCATCATCGGGAAGCTCCATGCTAAGAGGTTGATCATCCTAGAGAGGAGCCTCTACGAGTTGATCGATGATGACCTGACCCTTAATTGATTTTTGTCCAACAAACTCAAGGTCAAACTTCATCAACAACATGATCCATTTCATCATGTGACTACTATGATAAGTGTGACTCATCATGTATCGCAATGGATTCTCTTTAGATACAACATACGTGGTATGGCTAAGCATGTAATGTCATAGCTTCTTGGTGGTGAAAACCATCGCTAGGCATAATTTCTCAATGTATGCATACTTGATCTCATAACTGACCAGGGTGCGGCTGAGATAGTAAGTGGCATGTTCCTTATGTAGTTCATTATTTTGGGCTAACATGGCACCCAATGCAATCTCAGTGGCTGAGATGTATAAGCGGAATGATACTCCTAGTCTAGGTGGAGCCAACACTGGTGGTGAAGCCAAGTATTGTTTGATTGCATCAAAGGCATCCTGACACTCGTCATCCCAATGGAATGTGACCCCCTTGTGCAACAACTTGTTCATGGGGCGACACTTGTCCGACAATTGTGCTATGAAGTATTTGATGGATGTGATCTTGCCCTACAGACTTTGGAGCTGCTTGATCATGGTTGGGGGAGGCATCTCGAGGATGGCCTTGACCTTATTGGGGTCCACTTCAATGCCTCACTTAGAGATGATAAATCCCAAGAGCTTTCTAGATGTGATGCCGAAGATGCACTTCTTGGGGTTCAGTCTCACGTTATGCTCAATAAGGTGATCTAGGACTTTGTGCAAGACATCAAGATGCTCATGGCATAATAAATATTTAGCCAATAAGTCATCCATGTAATCTTCCAAAATCTTATGCATGTAGTCATGGAAGATGTATGTCATGGCATGTTGGTAGGTGGCATCGATATTTTTAAGGCCAAAAGGCATGACCTTATAGCAAAATGTTCCCCAAGGCATTGTGAATATTATTTTGAGTTGGTCCTCTGGATTGATATGAATCTGATTGTATCCAGAGAAACCATCCATGAGGGATAACATTTCATGGCCCACTATGGCATCTACCAGGGCATCGATGCTTGGCAAAGGGAAATCATCCTTAGGACTCACTTTGTTTAGGTCTCAAAAATTGGTGCAAATGTGAATCCTCCCATATAGCTTCTTGATGGGAACCATGTTGGACAACCATGGTGGATAGTCTACAGAAATAACAAACTTGGCATCCAATAGCTTCTATAGCTCATATTTGACCATCAAGGCCACCATTGGATGCATCTTTCTTAGCTTTTGCTTGATAGGCTTGGCCTTGGGGTCAAGCATCAGATTGTGGGTGACTAGATTTGGATCCAGTCCTGACATGTCTTTGTAGGACCATGCAAAAGCTTCCTTCTTCTTGATGAGAAGGGCTATGTAATCGACTTGCTCTTTAGGGGATAGGCTTTCCCCAGCTTGATATATTATGGATTCTCAGGATCTGAGCCGATATCTTTGTCAATCATAGGCTCGATTGACATATGCGACCCCTCCTCCAACTGGTGGGGGGTAGGGATCAAATGGATGTCATCAGCTAGATTTAGATCATCAATGGGAACCTCAAGTTCCTCCTCAGCATGGAAGACATCATGAGTTAGCCCTGGAGAGAAGTAAAATGGTTATAGCATCTCATCGCAAGGCCAATACTCAGAAGGTGATGGGGGTGAATCTCCTCGATCAAAGTCGATTACCCCCAAGTCAAGGTGCAATGGCTTCAATGGGTCATTCGAATCTCGTAAGGGCTCAAACAGATCTATGGAAATCATATTTATGGATGGATGATTTCCCCTAGGTGGTTGATGGTGACCATGGACCTCTAGATGTTGCAAGACCTGAGGAGGTGGTTATGGAGGTGGTGGAATGACAAGTGGTGGTCGATGTGGCTAAGGGTGAACTTGCTCTTTGTGAGGTAGAAGTTATCACCAAATGGGATCTTGTAATGGGAACATGCATAGATAGTACTCATCATCATCATCCCAAGGGATGACTTGCATGTATTCTCCATCAGAACTATCAGAGTCAATCGGTGTGACTCCATAGTCTGACTCATCATCTGACATCCACTCATAAGGGGACCCTGGATCCTCTTCCTCACTATCATGGGGAAGAGTATGCAAACCTTCACCTCTCTCATAAGATTGGATACCATCATAAGGTGGGTCATCATCTCCCAAGGGCATAGGGAAATAGTCCCCCAATGAGTAGATGTGATTAGGGTTGGCAAAGGGATCTCATGCCAACTCATCTCTATAGTTGAGGCATAGGCACTCCAGACCATCTATGAGAACATCCAGAGGCAAGGGGTGGTTATGTCCCAATCCTGATTTATCATATGGCATCTGATACTAGGGTTGAAATGGAACACGCATGCCTTGCTCATACAAGCCTAACCCATAACCATGCCAATTGCAAAGGTCAAGGTACTTCAGGGTGAAGTTAGGGTTAGACAAGTAGTTGATGTCTTCTAAGAAGGGCTCCTCATCCTCCTCCTACTATTGGTAGGGTTCGATGTCATAGTCAAGTCCCCCATAGATGAAATTCATTTGATTAGGGGGGATGCCTAGAGGTACGATAGTGCCTATGGGAAGATGAGGTCGACCCATGTCTTGCATCGACTCTATAGCAGGGGTAGTTGTAACATTCCTAACCATGTACTCTCCTAATCTAGTGGAAGCCAAGTGCACTATGACCTGAGGCTATGGATAGAAGAGTGATGAGAGTGAGACCTAATCTGATTCATCATCTATCTCCTATGGTAGCTCCTCATCATCTGGGCTAGGTATCTCCTCTATGGAGATGGTGGATATGGTTGGTTGGACCTCATCAATAGGCCTCTTCCCTAGGTTCCTAGGCAAAGGATCCATAGGCCCAATGGGCATCTGAGGAGGTGTCGATGATGAGGATGGTATGGCATGTGATGATGAGGGGGTCAAACCTTGGCTAGATTTATTCAGTTGGAAATCTAGGTGTGTCGATGGTAAGGTTGACTCGGGGAGCTATTGCACCATATTACAATACTTGAAGGGCTCTAGGTCCATAGGGATGACATGAACTTGCCCTTCATGAGTGTACTTGAGGCACTAGTGAGCAATGGAAGGGATGCACTTCATGTCCCTAATCCATGGTCTACCTAACAGGATATTGTATGCCATCTCACCCTCCAGTATGTGGCATAGCATTGAGATGGTCTTTTCTCCTACCTGAATCGATAGGATGATCATACCAACCATTGAGCATATGGCATCATTAAATGCTCGAAGGGTGTATGTAGATGCGACAATATGGGATATTGGGAGCTTCAAGTGCTTGAGAGCTATCGTGGTGATGATATTTCTAGAAGACCTGGTGTCTATCAACACTCTCTTGTATGGTGTCCCATTTACACATGCGATGATGTGCAAAGGAGGGTCCACCATATCATTTGGAACCGATTTAAGCTCATCTTCTCGAAAGGTGATTACCGATTTTGTGCATTATCGTACATGCCCCACAAAATTGTTGAAGGAGTTAGACTCCTAGGGTGGAAGCTCTATGGCCTTAAGGATCTCCATCAAAGCTTCTCTATGAGGTTGTGATTGTTGAATTAGCTCATAGATGGAGAGCCGAGAAGATGTTGTTCTTAAGCTCTGGGTGAGCTTACTCTTAATGGTGGCCATAGGCCTAGGTGGAAGGTTCGATAGAGGAGGTGGTAACTACTATGACGTCGAAGGGACATCACTCTGAGCCATAGGTGGTGCGGCTGGACTTGGGTACCACCTATTCCTCATGACAATGTTGATCATGCTGACATACCCCTACTTAGGGGGGCATGGTGAACCTCATTCACCTAGGGCACTGGCTTGGCCTACTCTGCATGGGCAGGCAAGGGATCTTTAAAGACCTCCATATATTGGTTGTTTGGCATGATAGGGTTGTCTACCTGAAGGACCTTCCTATCGATCATGTCTTGTACCAAGTTTTTAAACTTGTAACATATGTGCACATCATGCCTATTTTGCCTATGAAATTTGCAATATAGGTCTTCTTTATACCCTTTGGGCTTCGGTGCATTTGGGTCGATAGGTCGACTCTCAGGCAGATTGATCGAATTAGCCACTAAGAGGTGCTCAAACAATGAGTCCATAGACTCTACAATGGGTGTGAACTATCACTTGGGGTGACGCTATTGATTTTACCCTTGACTATTTTGGTTGTCCTTGGCATAGTTCCCAGGTGTGGCCTGATAATTAGGCTTTTGAGGTGGCACTGCTTGCACCGGCCCTAGGACACTAATGGCAACCTGATTCACTACTATTAGCTTAGACTGCACTAGGGTGTTCTTAGCATTCTTGTTCCACTCCTTGTGAGGCTTCACAATTTCTCCCTCTTGAATCTTGATATCTTCGATGGTCCTAGCTTGTGCTAGGGCATCTTCAAGAGTGGGGTACTATTGTAGCTGCAACAACAAGGAGATTGGCTTTAGGCAGCTCTTGGAGAACATCTGAGTCAACTCCAACATGGGGAGTAGATAAGGTAGCTTGGTGAGCAAGGCTCACCATCTATTGCCATAATTTGTTATTGACTCATCATCATACTATTTCAACCTAGCTACATCGGCCAATGTCACCTTCCTCTTGGTATTGAAGGTGAAGCATTCTAGGAATGCATCTACAAGTTGGTCCAAGGTGTGGATGCTATGCTTAGGGAGTTGGTAAAACCACTTTGAGGTAGGGCCCGAGAGGGTAGTCATGAATGTCCATAAAAGCAAAGCATCATTATCATGAATGTCGAAGCATTGGCCCAAGAATCTAGTGACATGTTCCTATGCATCTTCCTCTCCCTTAAATATAGCCAATTGAGGCAACTTGAATTGCTCTAGATAGGGAGGTGCATAGGCACCGAAGGATGGATGGGCTGACTATGCAATTGGTGCATAGTGGGCTTTTGAGATCCAGACCCAGAGGTCTTGTTCTCTACTGACTCTAGGTGCTCTAGCAGCTCTTTATATGGGTCTGAGGATTTAATCTCCTCATCCTTGCTCACATCCTATGATGGAGGTCTAGGATCCTCCAACCTATTGTGGGGTGGTGGCATATCACCTCCCCTACCTTGATAAGGCATTTCCAAATACTCTACTTCTAGCTCATGCTCAATGTAGGCCCCATAGGGCATTTCTCGAGTTGGTCTATAAAGAGGGGTATCTACCCGCTGTGGGCACCCTATGTTTGGCCTAGGAGGCAAGTCCTGATCTGGCCTAGGAGGTCATAGAGGTAACATTAGATAAGGTCTAGGAGACCTATCTCGAATGAGTGTGGGTTGCCTTGAGTGGACTTCCTATCTATGTGTCTTAGGAGTAGGAACCCTCTCCCATAAAGTCTTCTAGAATAGCTCATTAGTCTACCGTTCGATTCTCTCTTTCTCAAGCTGATGCAAGTGGTCTAGTTGTTCTTTATCTCACTGAAGTTGCTTGAACTGAGCTTGGTATTCCACATACTTTGCAACTGCTTGCTTGATTTGTTCCATTGTGTGAGGCCTAGGGGGCCTAGGGGTCTCACCTTGAGGTTGACCTCATTCAAGATAATCTATGATATCTATCGGGTGCTTCCCTCGATCGAGGTTCACCGCATTGACTTGAGGTTTGAGCTAGAACATATGCTCATTATATTCAATGGGCATAGAGGCACATCGGGCATGCATGGAATACTACTCCTAAGGAAAATCTAGGATTTCCTCATGTCTTCCTTCATGGACGAGGAAGGGTAGGGTAGAGTTGGCTCACCCCGAGCGATGAGTGTCATACCCATCGGGTTGCCTAAGCTGTTGTATCCTATCAAGGTGATGTATAGGCAAGGTCGTATCGACTTGCTCTACCTAGTGTGTGAAGTCATGCTCTAGCCTATGAATAGGTATGTCAGCCCTAATGGGTACGTGGATGCGTGGCACCGCTCTATCTATTAGCACCTCAGTGCATTGTTACCTTTCATCAAAGAAGGCATGTGATGTATCTAAATACTGGGAACACTCTCCCAAGTAATGTCCATCATCCCTCGGGGTGTCCTGTATAGGGCTCCCTCATAGGTGTGGCTCATGCCCTACTGTCTTGGGGCTAGGTTGAGTAGAGGCTCACCAGGGAGGTATGACCAAGTCCCTAGGGCTAAAGCAGAGATGACTCATGTCTCCTAACCCACTCTCCATAGCTTCCACCCATGATTGGGCTTGGCTGTGGGTGCACACCATCGTGACTCTCTATCAAACCCTAGATGATTATCTTCTTTACAAATTCTTAATGAAACAGTAAACAAGAAAGGAAACACTCAATAAGATAGATGATTATCTCTTTTAAGTTTTATATGTGAATCCCTAAACTATTTTGTGTGTTTCAGATGTGTTGTTTGTAAAGAATGACCTTGTGTCACGTGTTTGAAATCTTGTTGAATGATAATCTTGTGTTTAATTGGCTTTCACCTGTATACTCACAGCTCGATAACCTGGTGATGAAATCTAGGTCATGTAATCCCACCTATAATGTGTGGTAATGAAGTCCACACATGGCCAGGGAGCACAGGTCCTACCAGTTCCTCACCCAGTTCACCCGTAGTCTACGATATACCTCTTCGAAGAGAGATACGTGCTATAACCCATGGGCTATGATGGATCTTGGAACCGGCCTTGGCAAAGAACAAGGTTCATGGGATTTGAGATGATGGATGGAGATGAAAGCCACCTCATCAAGCTCTACTAGTGGATGGTGATGAAATCCACCTCACTAGCATTTAAGTGGATCGTGGTGTGTGTGGTTCTTTTTAATTTTAAAGAAAGTAAGCAAAGAAGCATTCAATGATCATTCACTAAATGCATGCATAAGGTGCATTTTACTTTCAAAAAGTTAGTATAAAAAATAACTCACAAATGTATCTAGAAATGCGAAACCCTAAATGCTAGCCTACCCATTGGGTAGGCTACAAGCAAGCAATCCAAAGAGATGCATTCCTACTCTAAATTTGTTTTGATTTTTCTCCTTTTATATGTTTTTGTTATTTTGCATTTTAAGAAAAAGGGAAACTAACTTCTAACCTTTCTAAACAAGCAAAATATGTGAGAAAAACCAAATAAAAATAGTTTCTGAAAGTGCAAAACAGAGATGGAAGATTCAGGGACCTACCTCATCACTGCCAAAACTTGCTATTTCTGGAATTCTGCTCAAAAAGCTCTCTAGTTTCTATTCACTCCAGGGTGGGATGAATAGCAGGTCTGCATTCATTCTAGGGTGGGATGAATTCGCATTCATCCTAGGGTGGCACGAATAGCAGGTCAGAGTTCGTTTCAGTCCAGAATGAATAGCAACTGCAACATAAAAAGATGAAAAATGAGATCCAAACTTCACCTAAAGCAAAAGGGACTAGGTCCCACCATGATCACCACTGAATTAGGGAAAAATGGTGCACCAAATTATGATAAAAAATATGTGTATCTATGTCCTATTGCGTATGAGCATCAAACGGAAGCATGCAAGTAAGATGGAAAGATAACAAATAACAAGAAATGAAGCAAAGTAAATCAACTTCTTATTAATGAAACTGATCAAATCTAGGTTACAAAATTTCCCCTTCGAGGGCTCAAAATGGATGATACAAATTTTTACAACTCGGGTGCCCAAGGATCGAAATCCTTCAAGAAATTCGGGTGCACATCCAATGTCTTTCCTCGTACCCACAATCGAGGTGGGTGGGCCAAGGTTTCTACCACTTGTATATTTGATATATATGTCTTATGATCCTTCCCAATGCACTATAATAACCTGCACCTACACACAAGGAAACCAAAAACGTCAAATAGCGAGTGCGTATGATGAAAAACATGCAATCCCCATAGGGGCCAAACGACTAGTAATGAGAAAATGCATCAAATCAACTCCAAATGACTTGAAATTACAAAGGTATGTAAAATAAGTGGTTTTGGGAAGATATCACTAAAAATTGCATCAAAATTGCATCCGATGGGGCTTCGCAATTCAAATGACCGTTCGCAACCTACAAAACCCAAAGCAAACAATTTCTGCCCCTACACATATCCAAAATGCATGAAAATTGGAAAGAATACATAAAATGATATTCTAAGAAAACCCATTTGATCATATTTTCAAAATCAGTAACATTTTAGGTGTTCCTCCAGATGACCATCGGAGACCTGCATGAGACCCTACAAAACACTAAAAATGCAATATCTCGGCCAATATAGCTCAGAATGACATGAAATTTGAACTGCAGAATAATATGATAATGTAGAAAATAAATAATTAAAAATATTCACAAAATCATGCACATATTTCTATTCATCATAGGGTGGGACGAATAGGACTGTCACAAATTGGGGGCGCCTAGGGGTGGGATGCCCACCATTTATTCCTAAATTTTACCACCAATTCCACTGGGAAATGGTCCAAAACACTATGGGAGGTATTTTCATCAAATTTTGTGAGGAAATTCACTCATATGGTTCGGTTTTGTGACAAATTGCGCCTCCTAGTTCACTCGCAAACCTCCTTCGCTAGGTAGAGATTTCGAGGGAAAAATGGGCACAAAAGGTGAAAGGAAATCTTGGCAGCACTCCGTTGCTTTGTCCTAAAACTCCTATCTCTATATTTTTGTGGAAAATGCATCCACTTTATAGCCCAAGGAGGCTCATGGGTCAAAAGGCATGCGAGGGCATGCGAGGCAAGAGGCGCCACTTGGCCACCAGGGTGACATGCATTGGAGGGGGAAGAGAATCTCCCAAATTGGCCTCCTTCATGGAGCATGTCATAAGTTTTGCTGTGTGCTCTGACTTGTGTGTGAGAATAGCCAGGAATATAACCGTTACTGGGTGCCATTTGTCCAGATTTGACTTTTTTCTGGTCAAACCTGCTATTCGCCCCACCCTGGGATGAATGCTGCTATTCACCCCAGGGTGGGATGAATAGGTTCTGTATTCATCCCAGGGTGGGACGAATAGAAACAAGGGTGTCCAAAAGGTCCCAAAAGTGGCCTAGAACCTTTCAAAACCTTGTGCAAAGTGGTTAGAACCACTGTATGCCTCCTGAGGGCTGCCCTAGGGGCCTTGGTGTGTCATGTAGCCATTGCTTATGGTAGCATAATCGGATTGACCATATTTTAGTGTCTACAAGATCATACCTAAAGGGTGCTACTCCCTACTTCTCCTTTTCCATATCCAATATAAGGGTATTATGATATGATCCTATTTTGATCATACACATAAGTCTATGAATACTAATTATACGTAGCCAACTGTTAGAAATAAGAACTCTATCTAAGTGCTTTTGAATGTGATTATCCCCTATCCTTCTGTTTGTCTAGTAAACTTACCTTACACATATCGTGGTCAATAAGCTTATTGTTCTAAATAAAATCATTGAAATATTGCATACCTTGAGTAATGCTAATCCTCCCTCCATTTTTGTCCTCTGTTCTTAAGACTATATTTAAGTCATCCAATACCATCCAATGCAAATTAATGAAAAGACTCCTTTGGAAAGACAACTTATTCCACAGTTAGAATCTCTCATGATCATTATTTTGAGCATAAACCCCTATCATTATCCAATAGAAGTTAATTTTTTTATTCTTCAATTTGACTGTATAGAATCCCTCTTTTTAATCAATTAAAGTGCATTCAAAATTCATTCTATCCCAAAAGATGCAAATACCTTAAGAAGTACCTTGTACTGGGCTTATGATCCTTTCAGCATTCAGCTATACCTCTTTTTGAATAATGTCAATTTTGTTGGTATCAATTTTAGATTCTTGAAGACAACCAATATCAAGTTTTACTTCCATGAGTAGATTTCTAACAATCTTTCTTTTCCTAGGGGAATTTAGCCGCCGCACATTCCAAGAAATGATTTTCATTTTTTTGTTTTTTTTTATGGGATTTTACCCTTAACCATCCATTCTTCATTTGGATCTAATTCTTATCCCCTGTTCTCTAGTACTTTTTGTTCTTCTTGTTTGGGGGGTCTTTCTTGCTTTTTTTTTTCCATAATTGCCTGTATTCTTTGCATTTTTTGTATGTCTTCCAGAAGGATCATTCTCTCTCATTTGGTTACATCTTGGGGGAGATGCTTCTCATGTTGATTGAGATGTTTTAACTAACTCTAATCTTTTTCTGAATTTTGTTTGCATACCCTCCTTAAACTGTTTTGAGTTTTCTATTATGCTTAGATCCTTCTATTCCTCATATTGTTTAGTTTTGTTCTATGAATTTAAAACTTGATATAATTTGTGCCATCCTTCTATTTCTTTGATTTTAAATCCCCAAACCCCTTTAATCTGATCATTCTCCTATTCTAATTCCATTTGAGTGGATGGGGTATCCTCTACCATTTTAGCATCATCTACTAATATTTCTTCTTTGACTTTCAAATTTTTGTTTGCATTCTCTATGTTGATTGCAATCACATTATGTTGATGTATATTTGTATCTAGATTTATATGATTTTCAATCATATTTATTTTCCTCTTATGGTTACCTTATTAATAATCATTTTCTTTTCCTTAATTGTGACTATTCTCTTGTTGATTAATGTTAATTCCAAAGCCACTTAAGTTTTGTTTCTCATTATGTTCTTCATCTGCTAGCTCTTCACATTTACTTGCATACTCCATTGTCTTAGTAGAATTCTGTTGTTCTTCCTTGTGTTGTATAGAACATCCATTGCTAAATTCACTTTCTGCCTTTCATTTAACTCTTGGTGAATTTCTTGGTATTATTCATTTTCTTATACCCTTCCTTGTGGGCTAAAATTTTTCTTTTTCCAATCCTCTCGTTTATTTGATTCTCTTTTTGTTGCCACTTCTTAGTCAATGTAGTTATCTTTGCGCATGAGATATCCCCTCCACAATGTCCAAACACTTTGCATTTCTTACACTATACAGAAAATTTTTCATATTCCACCTTTGTTTGACATGTTTTCTTGGTAGTTGACAAATCCTTCTTAGGATTTTATCCCCTCTTCTTAATTATAATTGGGTTATGGATTGTATTGGGATCTATTCTCTCACAACATATAATTTCATGGGTATCTTTAAAACTAGTTCAACTAGTTCTTCCTTTCTAGTTAATTACCTCGTAATGGGTCAAGTAATATGGTCCATAGCTGTGCACCTTAAGTATCTAAAGTTTTAAAATACTCCATTTCCTGTTTCTTGCATTTCCCCGTATATGTCTGAAACTTGATACAAGACAGATCTATGCACCTATTTGAGCTCCATAATTTGTTTGATTTTGAAGTGATTATCCATCAAACATATATTCTTAAAAAAATAAAAATAAAATATAACACTGAATGGAAATTTACATGCTTAGTTCTATTTTCTAGGTTTTGAAAAAATATTGTTACTCTTCATTAATTTCCTTCCTATTTTGCTGTTTATGTTAAGCAGATTAAGCAACCTCAATTGTTGTCATGAAGGTAAGCATATTTTAGTCATGATGCTTTTGGCCACCATTAAGATAGTGGAATGAATTGGCCAGCTTAGCTGGGAAAGAACTTCTGTGATATCATAAAGACTCATGGCAAGCAAGGCAATTTGCTTCTCTACTTCCTAAGCTTTTGCTACAATTACATTCACGTTAAAAGTGGTTATTTTATTTATCGCATCTTTGAGAACCCATGATGAATTCAAGTACTCTAATTTTTTCTTGAAATGAATGCAATTACATTTTAATATCATGTTAAATAATATTTGATGCTATGGTACGTGGTGTAGGGCTCTATACTGACGTTAAGAACTAAAGCTCAAGCATAATATTGCTCGATGTGATGATCCAAAATATTTAACTGCGTGAGCTAGTCGTAGGATTAGGACATTCCTGGAAGGATAAGCGATATCAGTGTTTATCATTACTTTCTATAGGTTACCACTGTCTGTCAAAAAAAATATATATTATGCTCTTCTAAGTCATTAGTTTTTCTCTAAACCAAACTATTTCAATCTTAATTTGATGCTTGAGTCTAAAATAGAGATTACCATAAATCAACTTTGGCTGTTTGGAACATATAAAAGTTGGCATTGATTGAACTCGTTCATGACTACACTTCGTCAGCTGCTAAGATAAAAATAATAGGTTGGAATAGCACAGGGACCTTGGGAAGATATCAATATAATATTGTCTTCTATATGATATTTATATTTATTGCTTTCCCTATTCATTCAAATAATATCTGAAATTTGCTGGTGAGAGTAAGCATGGACCGAGACACTAAATGTGGGAGTCAGATTTGCCTTTGGCCTCAAAATGACAGTGGTTTTAATGATTGGTATCTGAATTGTCAAGATTGTTTTTATAAATTTATCGATGGCCTTTTCTAAGAAAGTAAAATGCATACTTATTTTGTGTGACAACAATATTTGTAAAATACATGCATAAATTTGTTAGTTCAGTAGGCCAACAAGATCTTAATGCAAGTTCCAATTGTTCACATATTGTGCAGGGCATGGAATAGTTCCACAACCTTTTTTTGGCTTATTTAGAGCTGATGCAACAAAAGACATTATTCTATGTATTATCTAAATTAACAGTTAAAGGGTCAAATATCACATATATAATATTTTGTACATTGGACCTTTCAAAATGAGAGTTCATACCACAATCATGTAATGTCACCTGGATTTAGCATCTGTAATAATTATTATATTTTATTATATTGTAGTAGTGGTTACGTTTGAAAGAGAAACTTGAAAGCATGGAAAGGAGGGAGAAATTAAGAGAAACTAAATTAGATGAGGTTATAAACACCATTTGGAGGCTGGAAAAGGAAAACAGCCAACTCAAGGGGCAAGTGTCAAAGCTACAAAACCTTGCAAACATGGGTCAACGTGAATGGCATGTCCTCAAACAAGCCATCCACCCCCCAATCAATGATGCAATAGAGGTGGAAAAAACAAATGCAAATCAAATAAAAGAGGTATGGAAAACACTCCAAAACATGGAAACAAGAGAAAATGAGCTACGAAATGAATTAGCAAAGGCAAAGACATGGTCTCAAGTAGTAAAAGAACCAGTCAATAAAAAAAAAAGAGTTGATAGAGAAGAAAGTAAAATTTCAAATAACAGAAGAGAAAGAAATACATGAGTAGTTATCAAATATAATCATCAAAGGGTTGAAAGATTATGGGGACAGGGAAGACACAAATCGTTTAACCAGGGACTTCTTGTCAGATCGATTACAATGGAAGGGTCAAATAAAAAAAGCAAGCAAAATTGGCAGGCTGATAGAAGGAGGCAAAGATAGACATGTTCGGGTCACATTGATGAGCTACGAGGATAAAATAAGGTTGCTTAAAAATAGAGGCATGCTGAGAGGGTCACAATTTTATTTAGGAAGAAAGAAATAAGGAATGGGAAAAGGTGAGGGCAACAAGGAATGAAGGGAAACAGGCATATTTAAGAAATGGAAAGGCATACATCACATCTAAACAAATACAAAACAAATAGGGAGTATGGTCCGCTCGGGAACATCTTACAATGGTAAGTTGGAACTGTAGAGGTTTCCCTTGGAGAAGAGGACCCAGTTTAGGGCCCATTGCTAGAGACAAAGATATAATCATATTGACAGAAACACATGAACACGATGGATGTAGGACTCCAGAATTTATGGGATACAAAAAAATAGCAATATGGAATAAAGCAGCAGAAAATGGCAAAGGGCATGGGGGTATTATGGTTTTAATAAAAGAGGAATGAGATAGGGTCATTAAAATTGAAAAACAAGATGAAAAAAAACAATACATATGGATAAAGATCCTAGAAAATAAGTGAGTTATTAGCATAGTAGCATGTTATTTTGCTCCCAAGAATTCTAAATTCGATAATAAACATGACCTTAACAGAGAAGACCCATACTCCTCCCTAAAAAGAGACATTTCAATATACAATAAGTTGGGGGAGATTATATTAATTATTTCAATGCAAGGACATCAAATAAGCAAGCTAACATTCTAGAAGGTAACGAAGATATTGAGATTAATCCTCTTTGGATGCCAGAAGAATAAAATCAACAGTGGACCAGGACTTCAGAAGATGAGCATGGGGCTATCACGCAATATGGAGAAGAGTTGTTAGGTCTTTGCAACATATATAATTTGATTATTTGCAATGGGATGAACAAATGGAAAAATTCAGGAAAGTATACATGTAAAACATATAAGGGACAAAGTGTAATAGACTATGTAATATGCTCACATAATTACATACAAAAAATAGAGGAGCTAGAAGTGGAAGATTCTCCAGTGGAACTTAAGTCAGATCACAACCCAATTGTTATGAAACTTCGAATGCAAGGCAATCAAAATAAATATCTTCAAAAGGGAAACATTCTCTTAACAGATGAAAATCAATAGAATTTTAGAGCAGTATTAAATAAAAAGTTACAAGAAAGGGAAGAACTACATCACAGTAAGAGTGAATGGTTAATGCACGTTATTCAAGAAGCTCTAAACAAATGCAAGAGAGCTAAACCTAAAAATAAAGAAAGGAATAACTTCCCAACCAACCCATGGTTCGATGAATATTGCAAAAAAATGCAAAGATTACTAAAGGAACCAACGGGTAAAAAAAGAGCAAACAAAAAAACAGTGGTAAAGGCAAAAAAAGAAGAATACACTAGAACAAGGAGGAAAGAATTGATTTACTTAGGGAAGCATGAACCAAAGATATTTTGGAAGGAACTAAGCATGAAAAGGATGCAAACTAAAAATAACATAATAATTAATAAGTGGTTGGAGTATTCAAAACAACTGTATTAGCGTAGTAACCAGCAGGAGACACCCCCTACTATCATTGTCAAGAAAGAACTTTTCACAATTGAAGACATAGGGATAAAAAAGTTAGCAACTGGTATTGATATAGACAATCTTCAAGCAAAGCATATAAAATGGGGGGTAGATATCTTGGCACCACAAATCAAAGAAATTTTCAATGACGTTATACAAAATGGCTTCCCTACTGAGTGGACAACTAGCTTGACCATTCCTTTGTTTAAAAGTGGAGATGTAAATAATCCCTCAAAATATTGAACTATCATGGTCAACCCTCTCTTTGCAAATTTGTTTGGAAGTATGATAGAGCGTAGGATCAATAAATGGGCAGAATAAAAGGGAAAGAGAGCAAAGGGGCAAGTAGGTTTTAGGCCCAAGCACTCAACTATTGATCACTGTATCGCGTTCAGACACATAGTGGAAAAAATATGGGACAAAAAAGAGGAGGATTTTTTTTGTTTTGTAGACTTCAAAAAGGTATTTGACACAGTGCCAAGGAAAAAATTATGGAGCAAAATGGAAGAGCTAGAGGTTCCAATTCACCACAGGGCAACAATTCACAAACTATATGAGCATGTAAAGGCTAGAATCAGAACACGGGAATGGTTATATGAATGTTTTGGTAGTGACATAGGTGTCAAACAAGGTTTCCCTCTATCTCTAACCTTATTTGGGCTATACATTGACAAGTTAGAAGAATGGATAAACAAATTAGGGGGAGAAGGTGTGCATTTAGCCAAATATGTGGTAAAACTTCTCATGTATGCAGATGATGTCATTCTTGTGGCTAAAACAGCCAAAGATCTAGAAGATCACCTTCAAGCTCTAGAAATATTTTGTAAAGAATTTTGGATGCAGGTGAACATGAGCAAAACAAAAATTAAGATTTTTCAGCAAAAAAGAAGAAGCAACAACTCAAATTTTAGTTTGCAGGAGAACCGCTTGATGTAGTAGTAGAATACAAATACCTGGGCATAGAATTTCATGACAAACTTAATTGGAATACATGTAAGATGAAAATAACTCAAAGTGGTTGGAAAGCACTATATGCACTTCAAAACAGGTGTAGGAATGCCGAGTTGTGGGATTGGAAGACCATCAATGTCTTATTTGGCCTACTTGTTATACCGGTTCTATTGTATGGTTGCGAGGTGTGGGCTAGTGGCACAACAAATTCAAAATGGAGGCAAATAGAAAGGATTAAAAAATATCTAATCACAAACTTTCTCAAAATTAAGGCCACAATCCCTTGTGAAATTATTCTAGCTGAAACTGGAATGTTTCCTTTAGAAGCAATTGCTATGACCAAGCTGTTATGTTACTTGAAAAAAATAGAAAACATGACAAATGATAGATGGCCTAGGGCAGCTAGGGACGAAGAGTTGCATAGGCGAAAGAATACATGGATGAAACAAAATCAGAAATAGATGAAACATTGGGAAATCAACATAAATGAATGCCCAAATATCAACAAAGACAAAAAATTATGTGAATGAAAAGTTCAAAAGTGGAATGTGGAAAAATGCAAGCAGGAAAAGACAATATTATATTGAAAATTTTAACCCAACGTATGACCACAAGGAAAAAGCGTATATAGGCACTGAAATCAAGTGGAAGGAAAAAATACTCATTGCTCAGATAAGGAATAGCTCTCATAGGCTTAGATGTGAAACAGGGATATGGACAACGCCCAAAGAACAATGAGAAGAAAATATATGTACTCTATGCAACACAGGGGCAGTAGAGACAAAGGAACACTTCATCTATAGATGCTCGCATTTTTCAGATATATTTGTGACAAATACAAAGAAACACTTGGGAACGAGTTTATGGCATATTTATTTGAAGACAATAAAATGAAAAAAGTTGGGGAATTGCTAACAAAAATCAGCAGGAGAAGAAACAACCTTCTCAAAGATATTAAAGATCATATGATATGATTTGAGTAATTGTAGTTCCATATTTGAGGTCCCATAGACCATATGATATGATTTGAGTAATTTTACTTCCATATTTGAGGTCCCATAGACCATATTTGAGTCTGGCGGACGTAATTAAAATCTTTCATTTCATTTCAATACAGACTTATAACACATGGAAACTATATGAACAAAAATACAAAATTTTTAGTTAAGTATGATGAAGTATGATATGAGGTAGAATGAGGGTTATGATTTAAATTTATTTTTTAATAAAATAATTAATCAAAAAATAAAATTTAAATATTTATTTAAATTGTTAAATTTATATATTTAAATTTTATGTTTACTAAATGTTCATAAACTTTGATTTGATACATTATCCATCATATTGTATTGCATGATGAAACTACTAATATCCATGCATTATTTTTTTATTAACAAGCTCCCACCTTACAATGGTTAGTAGTTTGAACTTGCTCTTCCTCATCCAAAGACAAACCATTATTATTTATTTATTTTTGAGTAATATTTTTTTACATATTTACTATGGGGATTGAACTCGGGTCACATAAACCGATAATGCAAGTGGTGTCCTTACCGATAGACCACACTCACAGGAATAACCATTATTCTTTATTATTATATTAAAATAAAGTAAAATGGTTTCTAACATTTTATGGCTAGTCACTGTGATTACTCATTATGGATGCACATTCAAAGTAAAGCTTGATCCAAGAGATCATTGTTTTTTTACATCAACTTAAAATAATGTCATTTGTTTTATTTAATGAATTTCATCATTTCAATTATATATAAATATAAAAGACATAATTTATTATAATTTGAATATATTTGATTTTTCTTTTCATTTAGAAAGTTTTTTCTAATATTTCTAAAAAATAATAAATAAATATGAAGATAGTGTATCACTTTATTAGAATCCACATGACTACTCAAAGTATCTACCAAAATATCCATTTATAAAAATAAAATATTTTAAAATGCTATAACAACATATAATCTATTTTGAGAATATCATGTAAAAACATCTAGCAAACCTAATCATATGCCTTTCTTCATATTTAATTTCATAACCATACCCAAATTTTTGTGGAATGAAGAGAATGTATAATCTCCTATGCAATTATTACACCTTCAATAATTTGTTTATCATGAATAAAACTACCTTGTTTTTCTAAGATAAGATAATTTAGAGTGCTTTTCAATTTATTTATTTGCCATAATTTTGAAATCATCTTATAAATCATATTATAAAGGTTTATTGGAGGAAAATTACTAAAATATTTTGTCTCGTCTTTCTTGGGAACCAATGTAATAAAGGTGAAGTAACTTCACTTATTGTAACCTTCCTTGTAACTTCACTTATTGTAACCTTCCTTTTCTAGGCCTTTTCAACTACAGTGAACATATCACTCTTTAAAAAATATGAAAATATGTGAAAGTAAATTGTAGAAAATCTACCATGGCCAAGTGACTTGATAGGATGGAAAGAGAATGTACTTCATTTATATATATTTTCTTTATCAAGCTTTTATTTTATCCCTATGTGATAATTGATGGAATATTCTTACCTTGTGCCTTCTTATCTTGCCCAACATTTGACAAATGATGTTTGAGATAATTAATTACTTTATTCTTGATATCCTCTTATTGCTTTATATTTATTCCATCTAAAATTGAAACATTTTTATTGGATCAATTTTCTTTTGTTTATTTTGGCTATAACATGAAAAATATGGTGTTTCTACCTTCTTCCTTAAGCCATCTCTCCATAGATTTTTATAACCTATATGAATCCTCATTTTTCAATACATTATGATAATTAGAAAATAATTATTTTTCTTGAATATAAAAATCCTAGTCCATTACATGGACTTCAACTATCTCTTATAAAAGTTTGAGCTTGGATTCAATTTCTTCCTTTTCTTTGAATATGTTACATAAGATTTGACATTCCAAATATTTATTTCACCCTTTAGATATTTCATTTTCGAGTAAACTTGTATATACATGATCCTTAAAAAATTGCTTCATACCACAAGAACATAACCATCTAGAAGAAACCAAGGTCTTGGAGCCATGTAGACGAAAAGTAAAATAACTTTGGATGAACATTATTGAGTAAATCACATCTCAAGAGAATGTATTTATGGTATGATCTTGCTCATAATAAAAGGTCCAAAGAGATTGTATATTTTGTTTTTAACCATGTATTGGACAACGAAAATTATAAGATACCATTTTCATTATCACTTTTTATTTTTATCAGTGGGCTTAGTTGTGCTTCTTGGTTATACTTGTGATATTTTTTTTGGTTTATAAAAATTGATGCCCCTTTGCATTTTCTTTTCTCTTTGTTCTTGCTTTATAGGTCTTCCTCTTCTTTTTCCATTACCACCAACACATTCATCTTCATCTATCTATTCTATTTTCTATACTATTCATAATGAGGCTTATCTTCTAAACATTTATGCTACCTTGGAGAATCTAAAATGCAAGGAATAACCTTATATAGTTTTTATTTTATTTCATTTTTTATGTTGGCCCCAAAACCGTAAAGTACAAGGATGATCCTCCATAGTAATTACTTTCTTATGTTACATTAGAAACCCTAAATTTTCATTGATATACTCATTCACATTTCTTTATTATGCTCCTCTTGAAATTTTAAGGTGCAAGGGTTATATACTATACTAATTTTATTTTTATTGCAAGAAGAGGATTTTATACTAGTTGAGGAAAATGAAAAATGATTTAGCTAGATTATCCTTGAATTCTTTCTCCTACTTTGCTTTCAAATTTTTCTTTCTATATTCCTTTGCGCCTCTAACTCCTAAAATTGAACTTGTGCATTATACTTTCTTATCCCTTGTATCATCTTTTCTTCTAATGGTTGATTCAAGTAAATTGTTTCCATGTGATGATGCAAAGAGGTTTTATTTTCCACTTTCATGGGAGGAAAATATTTTAATTCATCTAACTTATACTATGATATGATATTCTTGCTTCATATTGAAGTTTGTCTCATGCCCAAAATTTTATCTCTTTCTCCATCGTTTTCACTTCGCAATCTCTTACCATGTGTCTAATCTCATAAAATTTACAACATAATTTTTTCATGTGATTCATATTTAATACTCATGGACAATGTTAAAAGTTTTAAAATATCTATAGTTATACATATTTGGATATGTACAACTTGTCTTTGTTCCTTGGTATTTGGTCCCTCCTAGATGAACTCCCTCTTCAACCTCCTTATTGATAAGATGATATAGAAGTTCGAAAAGTATAATCCACATTGGAAGCATTTTAATAGTTTCTATCTTCAAAAAGAAATTACTTCTTCTTGAATATAATACATCTCTCCCTTTAAACCATTGGCCATCATCCATTATTTTATCTCTAGTTTTTACATTGGAGAAGATGATGAGGAAAAATCCTTAAGGAAGAAAAATCGTTGTTTAATTTAAATTCAATCCCAAAATTTTAACTTATACAATTTTCTCTCTAAAAAACCTAGTCATTATCTATGGAACTTACATATTCATGCTCTATTTTTACAAACCATTATATCATGTTCAATCATCATATCCTTGATAATCAATTCTCATGTAATATTTGTTACTAAGACATCCATACCTCCAACTAGAACACCCTTATTTCTAATTAGGATTTTCAAAAATGACTTTCCTACCATGTTGGCTAGATTTTTTTTGCAAGAATCCTTTAGTTTTTAAATTTTCCCTAAAATTTAGAACAAGAAAAATTAACATTCAATCTTTGCTGGTACTTTGCTTCCTATTCACACTTTTTTGCTTTCTAAACACACTAGCTTTGGATTAAGGTTAAAGTTCACTCATATATCTACATCTATATATATAATTTTCAAAATATATCATCATATGACTTTAGCTTAACCAATTAGATTCCTCAAATTTCAAGGAGGAAACCAAGGTTCAAATCTAAAGAATACATGCATAATTGCAACCTTGTTGTAATACCACCATGTGATCGTGATGTAATAAAAGTATAACCTGTTCAATTCCATAAAACCAATATCAAAAAATAACAAAATGTATTTTTATTAAAAGTCCAGATTTAAACTTAACCCATTTGATTTATAAATTTAATTTGAATTATTTTAAACCAAATTAATATCTACTGCTTATTTTTAATACACATAATCTCAATATAAAGTAATATATAGTAATATATGTTTATATTGAATCAAATAACATTAGTTGAATTGTTTATATTTATATTAAAAATTTTAAACATATGAGCTCAACCCATTCATTTTATAAATCTACCACTTATGATTTAGTTGAATTGATTATATATTTTTTAATTTTCACTCATGATTTAGTTAAATTGATTATATATTTTTTAATTTTCAAGGAGAAACCCAAATAAAAAACAATAGTTTAAGTTGTTTTAATAATGGTTTAAGTCCATGTAACCAATTGAATCGTAAATTATAAAAATGGCTTAGTGGAATTAAAAAATCCTCTGTTTTTTAAACTTTATCTCCTTCTCAACGGTATATTTTTAATTTTAAACTCTATTTATATATATAAAATATATTAATATTAAGTTAAAAGTTAAAGTTTTACATTGCAATATATAGAAAAAATAATGAAAGTGAAACACATCATAATATCCAAATTAAAATATAATTTTTTAAAATGCTTAACCAATTCAATATCCACCAACAAATATAATTAATTATTTTTACAATAATTAGGTCGTACTTTTATTATAAATAAAATTTAATTAATTAAAATTATAATAAATTATTTTTTTAAAAATTATAAAATCAATTAAAATTTTCATTTTATAAATTAAAACTCATATATTTATAAATAATATTTAAATTATTAAATTATATAATACAAATAAGATCTATTTTAATTCCATAAAATTAGTTTAAAAAATAAACACAATTTTAATCATTTTAATTTTTCTTTTAAAATAATAAAATATATTTTATTTTTATAAAATTTAAATTTAAAAAATAAATTATAAATTCAAAATATTCAATACTCAATCTCTTTTATTTAAATTTAAAATTTAAAATTTAATAATTTTTTAATTCTTTTATTTCTCCAAAATAGTTAAATCCTTTACCTCGGACGTTCTCCATGCTTTACTAACATCGGGCTGGCGAACTATAATACATAGGCAGGTTCACAAAAATTGCTAAGGGATACATAGCCTCAAATTATTCAAATATTAATAAGAGACATTGTTTTGGATCTAACATACTAATAGATATTAATGTAAAGAGAATTCCAACAAAATATATATCTAAACATATAAATACTAAGCTCAGACTAAGCTATTAGTAGCAGAAAACCTGTTCAGAGCTATCACTATCGCTATACATTCTGCTGGGATTGAAGTGAGCAGCTCAACCTAAACATCAAACTTCGACGTTGGAAGAGCAAAGAGATGAACCTTTCTGGGAATGGAGAGTCCAAACTTCTCATCCATATTCAAGTGAGCCGGATCTCCTTCAACTTTCCAGTCAAAGCAGTGCACCAACTGAGCCAATAAAGTTTCGGTGGTGGCAATGGCCATGGAAGCTCCAGGGCATCCTCTCCTTCCTGCCCCAAACGGAATCATGCCCATCTCTTGATCTCTGGTCACGTCGAAATCTTTCCCCATAAATCTTTCGGGCTTGAATGCCAACGGATCTTTCCACACGCTCGGATCTCTTCCTATCGCCCACCCATTAACAATAAGCCTTGTTTTTTGTGGTATAAAGTAGGGACGATCCGGTCCTTGCACAGTGCAAGCCTGTGTAGCCTCGTGGGGGAGAAGCAATGGCACCGCTGGATGTAATCGCAACGTCTCTTTTACCACACAATGCAAGTATTCCATCCTTTTCAGATCACTTTCCGTTACCATCCGATCTTTCCTCACCACAGTTTCGATTTCTTCCTGCAATTTCTTCAGTATTTCGGGGTTTCTCAACAGCTCGCTCATAGCCCATTCTAACGTAACAGCTGTTGTTTCCAGTCCAGCTGAAAGCATATCCTGCAAAAACGAAAACAAAGCTTAAAATCCAAACACTTGTATAGAATAGAAACATGATAAGACTGGGCACTTGATGAAACAAACTGTCAAGATCGCATGAAACATCAAAAGATTCTCCAGGTTCACTAGCTTGTATAAAAATATCACACAAACTGGGTTTAAAAAAGAGCAAGAAGACTAACTACCGAGACAACATCACACATAAACTGTGTTATCACACATAAACTGGGTTAAAAATAGATAGATATTAATGTTAACGGAATTTCAATCATGGAATATGCCAACCAAAGCAAGAAGACCACCTACCATGGAGAACATCACATAAACTGAGTTAGAAAGCAAGAGGACAAACTACCCAACTACCCTAGGGGACAACATCACACATAAACTGGGTTAGAAAGCAAGATAAATAGATATTAACGTTAACGGAATTCCAATCATGGAATATGCCAACCAAAGCAAGAGGACCAACTACCGTGGACAACATCACATAAACTGAAAGCAAGAGGACAAACTATCCAACTACCCTACACATGCCACGAGGACTAACCACCCCACACATGTCGGACTAGATGTTAATAGGGGTGAGGAATCCCACATAAGTGGGACCAAAGACTTCGTTTTAAACCTGCTACCCAAGCAAGAGGACCAACTACCCTAGATAACATCCCATAAACTGGGTTAGAAAGCAAGAGGACCACCTACCCTGGACAACATCACATAAACTGGGTTATAAACTGGCTTAAAAAGCAAAAGGACCAACTACCCCGCACATGCCACAAGGACTAACTACCCCACACATGCCACTAGGTATGCCACTAGGTGTTAATAAGTGTGAGGAATCCCACATAAGTGGGGTTAAGGACTTGCATTTTAAACCTGCTACCCATTGACAAAGAGTGCTCATAAACCACACAAGTCCCACTTGCATTTTAAACCTGCTACCCGATTGACTTGACAAAGAGTATAACAAGTGTTAGAACTCATAAACCACTCAAGTCCCACAAGTCCCACAACCGGGTGGGATGAAATTAAAACCAACGAAAACTAAACTGTAAGAAATCTGTACAAGCTCATTACAAATGGTGAAATATGTGGTCAGGGACATACGATAATAATTGCTTTCATCTCCTGCCTTGTGATCTTCATGTCGGCCTCGGTATGAGTACGGACGTTAGCAGCATCCATGTCGAGAAGCACATCAACCAAGTCCTTACTCTGCTCATCTGCAACCCTTCTTCGCTTACTCTCCCCATGCTCGTCCAATATATCCTCCGCAACCCCGTCAAACAAGCTGTGTACCTTCTTCATACGCCGCCGAAGACCTTGCAAGTCAAGCAATCGAAGCCAAGGGATGAAGTCTCCAACGCAGAAAGATCCGACGGTGACACTAATCTCCTCTACAATTTCTTCAAAACTTATGCCGGTGCCACTCACATCTTTGTCACGGTACTTCCTGCCTGCGATGGTTCTCCAAATAACATCGCTTGTATAAGAAAATATGACGTTGCTGAGATCGATAGCAACTCTGCCACCCTCGCTCTTCTGGGCGATAGAGTGTATGACGAGAGACGCCTCTTCTTCTCTTAACGACCTGAAGGACTCGATTCTCTTGGCCGTCAGAAGTTGCAAGACGCAGATTTTCCTCATGTGTCTCCAGTATTCTCCGTAAGGAGCCAACGCAACATCCTTGTGATTGTAAACTAAGTATTTTCCGGCTGCAGATGAAGGCCTGTTGGCAAAAACCAAGTCATGGGTTTTGAGAAACTCTTTTGCGGCCTGAGAAGAGGAAATTACGACGGTGGGAACAGAACCAAGTCTGAGAAACATTATGGGTCCATACTGCTTAGCAAACTCTTGGAGAGAACGGTGAGGAAGGTCTCCCAGCTGATGGAGATTTCCAATGACTGGCAATGGAGATGGCCCCGGGGGCAATCCGGTGCTATTCCTTCTTTCAGGTCTAAATATAGACCTTAAAAACCACCAGATGACTACTACCAAGATTGGAATTGCAATTCCTATCATTGTTGCAGAGACCGCCATATTCAATCACGACCTATACACAGAAATAAGAGAGATCTTATTTGTTTTGTTTCGGGGTGACTTTATACAAAATTTTGGCTAAGACCGTGCATTCACAGCTGTGAATTCACCGAGCCATAGACGTGACACGATGTGGGTTTCGTTGCCAACGTGCCCTATCTACAACTGCAGTCCTTTTTTAGAAATATCATTGACAGAAGGCTTTAAGTCGATAACTTCAGAATAAGAAATTATCCATCTATAATACTGTAACAATTTGATGTTCTATTTTTTTAATTGTTGTAAATAAGTGTTATTGAGGAACCTCACCCAATTTATAAATAATTTTTGTTTTATATAAAATTATCAAATTTTCCAACAGTTTACACCTATGAAAGGTCTACTTGAGCCTCACAGATAAGGCCTCCTTTATATCTGCTCCATTACCCCCAGATATCATTACTTGAATAAATTTGGAGGTTGTCTATCTATATGGATAGCAAAGTTTTTAAATTAAGATTTGTGTCTATATTGCTTTAAAAACATTTTTTTTTCTAAAAGTCCATTCTACTTTCAGAGCATAGTTCAGCTACATGATTGGAAATTTGGAGGTAGCATCCCCATATCTATTTTTAGACACGACCCAATAAAATCTCATCTTTACACCATATCTATTTTTGGACACGACCCAATAAAATCTCATCTTATCGTAAAGATGCAGATTTGTTGAAGTAGGACAGAAATCTGAATCTGAGAAATGGAATTTCCACTTCCATAGAACACTTGTCCCTGACCTTTATTCTCCAGTTCATATATACTTTACATCCGTCACTTTTTCGCATATACTGATTTAAGAGGATATGTTCCAAGCATTTGAAAACCCATGTGTGTTTTCATTACGTCACTAAGAAAAATAAATTAATGGGCGATGCATGACGAGCTTTCACGTGTTTTTGATGTTTATTACCAGCGCTAACAATTGTATTACCAATAAAAAATAAATATTATTAAATTCGTGTTATAAATTTATTAGTGCATGTAATCGTTTTAAGATTCCTTATATAATATTTTAATAAATATATGAATTCATATACTATTTATTCAAAATCTTATAAACAATGAAATCCACCTATACCGTGTAATCAAGAGTTATGTTGGATAAAACAAGAACAAAGTGTATTATTATTGTAGGTTTTTATTTTCATAATTTTCTCTTTAAGCTCTTTGGAGGCAATGAACTATAAGAAAGGGACATGTTCATTGGGTATTATTTTTACATATGAACTATAAGAAAGGGGCATGCTCATTGGGTATTATATATACATATTTATTAGTTATGTATAAATACTTTCAATGTATTTATGATGAATGTTTAGTGATTAAGTTTATAAAAAAAAATTTATAGGAATTATTATATGTTAATTTGGAGGAAGGGAATTTTTAGACGTGAGGAGTGATTGCATGATTGTTTAGGTATGTCTTAGAAAGTTATTAAGAAGTTAATATATATCATGGGAAAATGCAACCAAAAAAAAATTAAAAATTTAAATTTTAAACATTAGGTTTGTTTATAACTATGACGAAGATAATAATATATGAAATGAAAGATTTTAATTACGTTTGGAAGACCCAAATATGGTTTATGGGATCTCAAATATGGAAGTACAACTACTCAAATCATATCATATGATCTTTAATATTTTTGAAAAGGTTGTTCCTTCTCTGCTGATTTGGGTTAGCAATTTCTCAACTTTTTTTATTTTATTGTCTTCAAATAACTCTGCCATAGACCCGTTTTCAAATTTTTTTTTGTATTTGCCATGGATATCTGAAAAACTCGTGTATTTATAGATGAAGTGTTCCTTTGTCTCTATTGAACCTGTGTTGCATAGAGTACATATCATTTTTTCTCATTGTTCTTTGGGCGTTGTCCATCTCCCTATTTCACATCTAAGCCTATGAGAGCTAGTCATTATCTCAGCAATGAGGGTTTTCCCTTCCACTTGATTTCAGTGCCTATATACGCTTTTTCCTTGTGGTCATACGTTGTGTTAAACTTTGCAATATAATATTGTCTTTTCCTGCTTGCAGTTTTCCACATTCCACTTCTAAACTTTTCATTCACATAAATTTTTATGTCTTTGTTGACATTTGGGCATTCATGTTTCATCAATTTCTGATTTTGTTTCATCCATGTATTCTTCCACCTATGCAACTCTTCGTCCCTAGTTGCCCTAGGCCATATATCGTTTTTCATGTTTTCTTTTTTTTCAAGTAACATAACAACTTGGTCATAGCAATTGCTTCCAAAGGGAACATTTCAGTTTCTGCTAGAATAATTTCATAAGGGTTGTGGCCTTAATTTTGAGAAAATTTATGATTAGATATTTTTGAATCCTTTCTATTTGCCTTAATTTTACATTTGTTGTGCTACTAGCCCACAGCTCACAACCATACAACAAAACCAATGTAACAAGTAGGCCAAATAAGACCTTGGTGGTATTCCAGTCCCAAAAATTGGTATTCCTAAACCTGTTTTGAAGTGCATATAGTGCTCTCCAACCACTTTGAGTTATTTTCATCCTACATGTATTCCAATTAAGTTTATCATGAAAGTCTATGCCCAGGTATTTGTATTCTACTACTACCTCAAGCGGTTCTCCTACAAACTAAAATTCGAGTTGTTGCTTCTTCTTTTTGCTGAAAAATCATAATTTTTATTTTTATCGTGTTCACCTACATCCCAACTTCCTTACAAAAGAGTTTTAGAGCTCGAAGATGATCTTCTAGATCTTTGGTTTTTTTGGCCACAAAAATTACATCGTCTACATACATAAGGATTTTTACCACATATTTGGCTAAGTGCACACCCTTTCCCCCAAATTTGTTTATCCATTCTTATAACTTGTCAATGTACAACCCAAATAAGGTCGGAGATAGAGGGTAACCTTGTTTGACGCCTATGTCATTACCAAAACATTCAAATAACCCTTCTTGTGTTCTGATTCTAGCTTTTACATGCTCATATAGTCTGTGAGCATCTGCCCTGCAGTGAATTGGAACCTTTAGGTCTTCCATTCTGCTCCATAATTTTTTCCTTTGCACTGTGTCAAATACCTTTTTGCTGTTTATGTTAAGCAGATTAAGCAACTTCAATTGTTGTCATGAAGGTAAGCAGATTTTAGTCATGATGCTTTTGGCCACCATTAAGATAGTGGAATGAATTGGCCAGCTTAGCTGAGAAAGAACTTCTGTGATATCATAAGGACTCATGGCAAGCAAGGCAATTTGCTTCTCTACTTCCTAAGCTTTTGCTACAATTACATTCACGTTAAAAGTGGTTATTTTATTTATCGCATCTTTGAGAACCCATGATGAATTCAAGTACTCTAATTTTTTCTTGACATGAATGCAATTACATTTTATTATCATGTTAAATAATATTTGATGCTATGGTACATGGTGTGGGGCTCTATACTGACATTAAGAACTAAAGCTCAAGCATAATATTGCTCGATGTGATGATCCAAAATATTTAACTGCGTGAGCTAGTCGTAGGATTAGGACATTCCTGGAAGGATAAGCGATATCAGTGTTTATCATTACTTTATATAGGTTACAACTGTCTCTCAAAAAAAATATTATGCTCTTCTAAGTCATTAGTTTTTCTCTAAACCAAACTATTTCAATCTTAATTGGAGGCTTGAGTCTAAAATAGAGATTACCATAAATCAACTTTGGCTGTTTGGAACATATAAAAGTTGGTATTGATTGAACTCGTTCATGACTACACTTCGTCGGCTGCTAAGATAAAAATAATAGGTTGGAACAGCACAGGGACCTTGGGAAGATATCAATATAATATTGTCTTCTATATGAGATTTATATTTATTGCTTTCCCTATTCATTCAAATAATAACATCTGAAATTTGCTGGTGAGAGTAAGCATGGACCGAGACACTAAATGTGGGAGTCAGATTTGCCTTTGGCCTCAAAATGACAGTGGTTTTAATGATTGGTATCTGAATTGTCAAGATTGTTTTTATAAATTTATCGATGGCCTTTTCCAGGAAAGTAAAATGCATACTTATGGTGTGTGACAACAATATTTGGAAAATACATGCATAAATTTATTAGTTCAGCAGGCCAACAAGATCTTAATGCAAGTTCCAATTGTTCACATATTGTGCAGGGCATGGAATATTGAAGAACAAGCTATCTTTGCCAATGAAAATACAAAAGATGCTTATAGCCGACATCAATGGCTATTGATGGATCTGTATGATAAATCTTGGAGAGACAGAGATAGCAAAATCCCTTACTGTAACCCATGGAGATATAATGTGGCTAAGCTGATATGTCCAAAAGTCTACTTCTCTTCCGACCTCATGTCATGGTTGGCGGTGGCATATGACCCAGATTCCTAAATGATCAAAAATTCAAGTGAGCATGTCATCTTCAACATCATCGAAAAGTGGATTGTAGAAGTCTTCGTTCTAGGGAAGGCAAAATTACCTACCATTATTTAGGTGCTTGAAGTACAATCTCATCACCTCATGAGTACTTCCTTCTATCCTAATTTTTTTGACAAAAATGCACAGGTAACTTATAATTTTTCATCCATAAATCAGAATTGCACCCCTGGGTAAAACATTATGTAGATATGATAAATATAATCATAGGGAAAATAGATTTAAATTGGATAGCTAGAGAAGTCCTATACCTAGTAAGCCAATGCAATAGATGGGGATAACCTTCCATGTATAAGTGGGAAGATACTATAAGTGATAAGATGCATAGAGAATTCAAAGCCTTAGAGACTAAAATTTTGCAAAAGCACGAATAAATGCCTAATTTTTCCCATTATTTATTACTAATTCACCTGATAGTAGGTCAAATGGATAAGTCAATAATCGAGAGGTGGGGAAGAGATTACAAAGAACCAGTCCAGGATAGGCTCCCTTAGATTCATGAGGGCTGGTCTACTTACACCCAATTTCTAAATGATTTCTTACCAAAAATTCATCATCTGTTATGTGGATATTAACCAGATAGAATAGGGAAATGAGTAATTAAAATTTTAAAAGAAAAAGTATCCGGTGATGTATTATTTATAGAGAAAGTAACATATATACGAATTTATGGAGCAAAAATCCCCCCTAAAGCATTGTCGAAGTATTACCCAATTTTTGTAGCAGCCTTGGAGATTGCAAGATAGATAGCAGAAGAAAAAAAAATGAGACTACTCAGAAATAAGGTAAATCTCATGTGGATAGCCTTCCCTTGCAAGTTGGGCCATTATACTTATAGGGGTCAGCTAAGTTTGATGACTTCTTTGGAGATAATGGACTTATTCTCTTTTGTTGAGATTTCTTGGTATCCTTATGACCCTTTTAATGCCTACAAACATTAATGTCAGACCTTTAGTACTAGTTGCAACAACAATCCACCAAGAAGATAAATTTGAAGATAAGATGACATTAGCTATTTCTAAGGGAGGACCAAAATTGAATAAAATTTGATATCCCTCTGGCAAGAATATAAAAACAAAAGGGATTGGACACAAATTAGGAGAGTAGGCCAATATTCAATAGAATTGAAGGCCATAAGAAAAGATTCTATAGAAGCATATGCCTCCTTAGTTCCACCCATTTTATTGGAGAAAATTCAAGATCTAGTAGTAAAAATGATCAGAAAAGAGCCTCAAGAAATAGAAATGATATTTGAAGTAATAGAGCTCAAGGTTCACAAGGTAAAACTTCCTCCAATAGAGGTACCTTCCATCACATATGAAAGCTCCATCTTAGAAGGCTCAGATAAAGGAAATCATATTGTCACATATTCAACAAAAATAAATCAATAGGAGTTTTCAAAAATGATACAATAGATGGTGGACCCAGAAGAAAATAACAAGTAGCTACCAACGTGTCCCAAGTGAGGCCTCAAGCAATAATAATTAATGATGAGGAAATTAAAATCTCCAAAACATTATAGAAAGGGGTCATGCTAAGTGGAGGATGGGGAGACTTACTTTGCAACTATGAAGTAACTTCCAAAGGTTCAGAAGAGACCCAGGATAGAAGATCCAACTAAAACTAAGAGCTTCACACTCATGAGGAAATCAAAATATTTAGCCTTTAATGCCAATGAAGATAAAAAACTTCAAGAGATGCAAAAAGGAAGAGATCCCCAAACAATGAAATACAATGTGCTAGAAACAACCTCTATCGAACCTCAAGTTTTAGGGGAACCATTGATTACACTAGAGGCCACGATACCCATGGAAAAATTCAAAGCTATGCGAGTCAACCCAGTAACTTAAATAGTTCATGTTAATTATAAAAAAGATCCAGTAGTTCTGTTCAAAATACAATCTCAGACCTAGGTGGATGTCACAAGAAGTTTACAATAGAGGAATCAGGCTCTATTGGCTGAGGTAACCAGAATACAAACTGAGAAGGAACTGATGCAAGCTGAGATTCAAAAACTAAAAACTGAAGTTGAATAACTACAAGGGAGAGCACCTCAAAAACCTAAAGGGTCACTTGATAGTACATAATACATCAAACAATATAAGCAAGTACTAATTGAAGATATAAAATAAGAATTAGAGGCTCTACCATAGATATTCAAAGAACTAAAAGACATGATACGGTTGAATCAGAACATCAAAAATCCCTTGCAACACACAGAGAAGAGAGCACCAGTCTTTAAAATTGTATATTTGAAGTACAAAGAAGAATATAGTCTACTGGGGGACAAACAATTTTACACTGCAGAAGCGCAAGGTCACAACTATAGGGAAAAATCTTAGAGACTAAATGCCTTCATGCATCAAAAGCCTTACTAGGAAAGCACCCTGCAAGAAATAGAGGCATTAATCAAAAAAATAGATGACAAAAGGAAAATATAGTGTAACTTGATTGGAGAGCCGACTATAGAATAGAATGTAGAAGTCCTTGCCACAATGAAAATAGAAGAATTTAAGTGCACCAATGAAGACACACAAAAATTGGGTCAAGAGCTAAAAGAGTTGACTTTATTAGTCCACAATATTATAGAATTTACAAATAAAAATTAGTCTATTTTTAAGAAGCATATCAATAAACTGATGATAATTGAACAGGACATAAAGTCAACTGTCACCTTTTCTAATGAAGCATGGAGTCATATCACTATTCTTTTTGTCTTGGTATTGCTAGAAAAAGAATAAAATTATAGAGGCTGATGCAGGGTCCACCACAGAATAAAATAAATCAAAATGTTATTTTTTGAAAATATATTTATCTTTTAAAAATAACTAGGATGTGGAAGCCCAAACGTCACTAATGTAAAACCATTGGATCAGACTCAAATAAAGGTGACATAATCTCCTGATTTTAGACAAGCTTGGGACAACTATGATTCTTACTAGAACGCACTCTGGAAAATTTGAGGTTGAAAATAGCACATGTGGAGCAGCATGCACCAAGACTTTACAACTGAATTTTGTCAAACAAGACTACATAAGGAGTGGAAGCAAATAAGACTGATCATCAAGCATCCATTGTAAAAATTTATAAGCAAGGTATACTGTGTGTCCTATCTTTAGGTTGTTGTATTTCCCCATGTTAGTCTTCCTCTATTCCACTCTTATTCTTCCCATTTGTGCAAGAATTTTTGAAGGTGTATCTAGCCAACTGAGATCATTTCCAGCAACTAGATCAAAGATCGAAGGCTCTCGATTACTTCATTAGAATTGAGAGTTGTGTTCTAATATATCATTTGAATAGAAATAACCATTGTATTGAGTTTCATTGAGGTCTTGGTACCTTGCCAGATCTTTATTGTAACATTTTTTATGAAGTAATACAAATCTTGATCTCTTCCTTCTTACAAGTTTACTGTGCAAATGTATGTGTTGTTTGTTTATATGTTACATGATTTGAACACATGGATAGCACTTTATTTTATTGGTAAATGTTTATATTCATTACACAATTTGAATGTATGTAAACAAACCAATTATCCTTTTCTTGTTTCAATATTTTCATTATGATTTTAATTCTTGCTACGATTACCCAATGGACAAGGCACCAATCTGCATTCTTGAAGTATTATATTAGCTTGGTCACAATTTAAAACCCAATTCAAACACATCTAATCTGAAAGAGCTAAGAGGATAGAATTTCCATGGTTAATTAGGCTCTTAATAGGGTGTCCAGACATAACCTGATGTTTCATAAATTTTTTGCACAAATCCCCTCACAGGTCAAAGTATCAGGTCCACCAGAGCTTGCATATTATTGTGATTAGGAAGTTTTGGTAGTGTGACAGTCAATATTTTAAGGATATCAAAATTTTCCACAACAAGGAAAATGAAAAATGATTTAGCTAGATTATCCTTGACCTCTTTCTCCTCCTTTGCTTTCAAAATTGTCTTTCCATATTCCTTTGCACCTCTAACTTTTAAAACTAAACTTGCGCATTATACTTCCTTATCCCTTGTATCATCTTTTCTTCTAATGGTTGATTCAAGTAAATTATTTCCATGTGATGATGCAAAGATGTTTTATTTTCCACTTTCATGGGAGGAAAATCCTTTAATTAATCTAACTTCTACTATGATATGATGTCCTTGCTTCATATTGAAGTTTGTCTCATGCCCAAAATTTTATCTCTTTCTCCATTGTTTTCACTTCGCAAAATCATACCATGTGTCTAATCTCATAACATTTACAACATAATGTTTTCATTTTCTGGTACCATTCTTGTGATTCATATTTAATACTCATGGAAAATGCTAAAAGTTTTGAAATATCTATAGTTATACATACTTGGATGTGTACAACATGCCTTTGCTCCTTGGTAGTTGGTCCCTCCTAGATGAACTCCCTCTTCAACCTCATTAATAAGATGATATAGAAGTCCAATAAGGATAATCCACATCGAAAACCTTTTAATAGTCTCTATCTTCACAAAAAAAATACTTCTTCTTGAATATAATACATCTCTCCCTTTAAACCATTGGACATCATCCATTATTTTATCTCTAGTTTTTACATTGGAGAAGATGATGAGGAAAAATCCTTAAGGAAGAAAAATCATTGAGTAATTTAAATTCAATCCCCACATTTCCACTTGATACAATTTTCTCTCTAAAAAACCTAGTCAGTATCTATGGAACTTACATATTCATGCTCTACTTTTACAAACCAATATATCATGTTCGATCGTCTTATCCTTGATAATCAATTCTCATGTAATATTTGTTACCTAGATAGGGTTTGTCAAAGATTCGCTCTTATTATTGTATTTGACTAGGGCATCCATGCCTTCAACTAGAAAACCCTTATTTCTAATTAGGATTTTCAAAAATGACTTTCCTACCATGTTAGCTAGATTTTTTTTGCAAGAATTTTTTAGTTTTTAAATTTTCCCTAAAATTTGGAATAAGAAAAATTAAAATTCAATCTTTGCTCCTACTTTGTTTCCTATTCACAGTTTTTTACTTTCTAAACACAATAACCCTCGATTAAGGTTAAAGTTCACTCTCATATATATATATATATATATTTCAAAATATGTCATCATATGACATTAGCATAACCAATTAGATTCCTCAACTTTCAAGGAGGAAACCAAGGTTCAAATCTAAAGGACACACGCATAATTGCAACCTTGTTGTAATACCATGTGATCGTGATGTAATAAAAATATAACCACTTCAATTCCATAAAAACCAAATTCAAAAAAAGAAATATAATTTTATTAAAAGTCCACCTTTTTAACCATTTGAGATTAACCCATTTGATTATAAACAATTTGAATTATGTTTAACCAAATTAATATCTACCACCCATGTTTAATACACATAATCTCATTATATATTAACATTTAATAAAAATATGTGTTTATATTTAATCAAAATACATTAGTTAAATTATTTATATTAAACTTTTAAAACATCTAACCACTTCAATTCCTGCCACTCGTTTTTCAATACTTATCATATTTAATCGAATTGATTATATTTTTTTAGCTTTCAAGACAAAACCCAAATAAAAAATAATACATAAATAATTTTCGAAGTTGTTTTAATAATTATTTAAGTATATAATTAATTAAATCGTAAATACAAAATATTTAATATTTTTAAAATAATATTTTAGTTTTCTCTAATAAAAGTATATTTTCATCTAAAATTTAAACCCTATTTATAAATGTAAATATATATTTTTATTTTAATATTTAAAAAATAAAATATATTAATATTAACTTAGATGTTAAAGTTTTACATTAATATGAAAAAAATAATGAACCTGAAAAGCAACATCATAATGTCCAAATTAAAATATATTAGTTAAGACATTTTAAAATGCTTAACCAATTCAATATCCACCAACAAATATAATATTATTAATTATTTTTACAATAATTAAGTCATGTGTTTTTTAAGTAAATAAAATTTAATTAATTAAATTTAATAATAAATTAATTTTTAATAAATTATAAGAGTTAAACTTTTCATTTTTCAAATTAACATTAATATCTAAGCTATTAAATCATGATCTAATATTACAAAGTGATGATTAATACAAATAAGAATTATTTTAACCCTATACAACCAATTTAATTGTTTTATTTTTCTTTCAAAATAATAAAATATATATTTTTTATTTTTATAAAATTTAAATTTAAAAAATAAATTATAAATTTAAAATATTCAATTCAATCTATTTTTATTTAATTTTAAAATTTAATAGTTTTTTTTTAATTCTTTTATTTTTTCAAAATACTTAAATCCTTTACCTCGGACGTTCTCCATGCTTTGCCAACATCGGGCTGGCGAACTATAATACATAGGCAGGTTCACAAAAATTGCTAAGGGATACTTAGCCTCCAAGACAAACAGATAACCGAATATATATTATAGGAAATTACGCAACTTCTAATAAGCCATATAGCTTTGGATCTACCATAACAATAAAGAATATATATCTAAACATATAAATACTAATCTAATAGCAACAGAAAACCTATTCAGAGCTATCACTATCGCTATACATTCTGCAGGGATTGAAGTGTGCAGCTCAACCTAAACATCAAACTTCAACGTTGGAAGAGCAAAGAGATGAACCTTTCTGGGAATGGAGAGTCCAAACTTCTCATCCATATTCAAGTGAGCCGGATTTCCTTCAACTTTCCAGTCAAAGCAGTGCACCAGCTGAGCCAATAAAGTTTCGGTAGTGGCAATGGCCATGGAAGATCAAAGGCATCCTCTCCTTCCTCCCCCAAACGGAATCATGCTCATCTCTTGATCTCTGGTCACGTCGAAATCTTTCCCCATAAATCTTTCGGGCTTGAATGCCAACGGATCTTTCCACACGCTCGGATCTCTTCCTATCGCCCACCCATTAACAATAAGCCTTGTTTTTTGTGGTATAAAGTAGGGACGATCCGGTCCTTGCACAGTGCAAGCCTGTTTAGCCTCGTGGGGGAGAAGCAATGGCACCGCTGGATGTAATCGCAACGTCTCTTTTACCACACAATGCAAGTATTCCATCCTTTTCAGATCACTTTCCGTTACCATCCGATCTTTCCTCACCACAGTCTCGATTTCTTCCTGCAATTTCTTCAGTATTTCGGGGTTTCTCAACAGCTCGCTCATAGCCCATTCTAACGTAACAGCTGTTGTTTCCAGTCCAGCTGAAAGCATATCCTGCAAAAACGAAAACAAAGCTTAAAATCCAAACACTTGTATAGAATAGAAACATGATAAGACTAGACTGGGCACTTGATGAAACAAACTGTCAAGATCGCATGAAGCATCAAAAGATTCTCAATGTAAACCAAATTGTATAAAAATATATCACTGAAAAGCTTGTACAAGAACATCACATAAACTGGGTTTAGAACATCACATAAACTGAGTTTAAAAAGCACATAAACTGGGTTTAAAAAGCAAGAAGATTAACTACCCGAGACACATATAAACTGGGTTATCACACATAAACTGGGTTAGAAAGCAAGATAGATATTAACGTTAATGGAATTCCAATTATAGAATATGCCAACCAATGCAAGAGGACCAACTACCGTGGACAACATCACATAAACTGAGTTAGAAAGCAAGATCACATAAAAGCAAGAGGACCAACTACCGTGGACAACATCACATAAACTGAGTTAGAAAGCAAGATCACATAAACTGACTTAGAAAGCAAGAGGACAAACTACCCAACTACCCTAAGACAAACCAAGAGGATTAACTACCCCATACATGTCGGGACTAGATGTTAATAGGGGTGAGGAATTAGAAAGCAAGATCACATAAACTGACTTAGAAAGCAATAGGACAAACTACCCAACTACCCTGGGACAAACCATGAGGACTAACTACCCCATACATGTCGGGACTAGATGTTAATAGGGGTGAGGAATCCCACACAAGTGGGACCAAAGACTTCGTTTTAAAACTTCTACCCAAGCAAGAGGACCAACTACGCTAGACAACATCACATAAACTGGGTTAGAAAGCAAGAGGACCAACTACCCTGGACAACATCACATAAACTGGGTTATAAACTGGGTTAGAAAGCAAGAGGACCAACTACCCCACACATGCCACGAGGACTAACTACCCCACACATACCACGAGATAAGTGAGATTAAGAACTTGCATTTTAAACCTGCTATCCATTGACAAAGAGTATGGCAAATGTTAGGACTCATAAACCACGCAAGTCCCACTTGCATTTTAAACCTGTTACCCCTGCTACCCCATTGACAAAGAGTATGGCAAATATTAGAACTCATAAACCACTCAAGTCCCACAACTTGGTGGAATGAAATTAAAACCAACGAAAACTAAACTGTATGAAATCTGTACAAGCTCATTACAAATGGTGAAATATGTGGTCAGGTACATACGATAATAATTGCTTTCATCTACTGCCTTGTGATCTTCATGTCGGCCTCAGTATGAGTACGGACGTTAGCAGCATCCATGTCGAGAAGCACATCAACCAAGTCCTTACTCTGCTCATCTGCAACCCTTTTTCGCTTACTCTCCCCATGCTCGTCCAATATATCCTCCGCAACCCCGTCAAACAAGCTGTGTACCTTCTTCATACGCCGCCGAAGACCTTGCAAGTCAAGCAATCGAAGCCAAGGGATGAAGTCTCCAACGCAGAAAGATCCGACGGTGACACTAATCTCCTCTACAATTTCTTCAAAACTTATGCCGGTGCCACTCACATCTTTGTCACGGTACTTCCTGCCTGCGATGGTTCTCCAAATAACATCGCTTGTGTAAGAAAATATGACGTTGCTGAGATCGATAACAACTCTGCCACCCTCGCTCTTCTGGGCGATAGAGTGTATGACGAGAGACGCCTCTTCTTCTCTTACCGACCTGAAGGACTCGATTCTCTTGGCCGTCAGAAGTTGCAAGACGCAGATCTTCCTTATGTGTCTCCAGTATTCTCCGTAAGGAGCCAACGCAACATCCTTGTGATTGTAAACTAAGTATTTTCCGGCTGCAGATGAAGGCCTGTTGGCAAAAACCAAGTCATGGGTTTTGAGAAACTCTTTTGCGGCCTGAGAAGAGGAAATTACGACGGTGGGAACAGAACCGAGTCTGAGAAACATAATAGGTCCATACTGCTTAGCAAACTCTTGGAGAGAACGGTGAGGAAGGTCTCCCAGCTGATGGAGATTTCCAATGACTGGCAATGGAGATGGCCCCGGGGACAATCCGCTGCTATTCTTTCTTTCAGGTCTAAATATAGATTGGAGGTTGTCTATCTATATGGATAGCAAAGCTCTTAAATTAAGATTACGTATATATTGTTTTAAAAACATATTTTTTTTTTCCTGAAAGTCCATTCTACTTTCAGAGCATAGTTCAGCTACATGATTAGAGGTAATGAACTATAAGAACGGGACATGCTCATTGGGTATTATTTTTACATACATATTAGTTATGTATAGATACATTATATTGGATTAAATAGAACAAAGTGTATTAATATTGTTGATTTTTATTTTCAGTACTTCAGAGGAAATAATAGATAGATAGATATTAACGTGGAACGAAATTCCAATTATGGTATTATTAGTGTAATGAATTGTAAGAACGAGACATGCTCATTGGGTATTATTTTTACATACATATTAGTTATGTGCACATACTTTCATTGAATGTATATGTATAGATACTTTCATTGAATGTATTTGATGAATGTTTGGTGATTAATTTTATAAGATTTGTTGTTGATAGGTAGTTGTCCTGGTGACTAAGATGGTGGTTGTTTTTTAAGTGGTCTTGTGTTCAAAACTCTTTGAGGATGGTTGTTGATGTAATTTGTAAACATTCTCCTCAAGTTTATAAGATTTGTTTTTTAGGAATCATTATATGTCAATTGAAGGAAACTTTGTGAGGAGTGATTGTATGATTTCTTAGGTATGTTTTATAAAGTTGATTGCATGATTTCTTAAGCATGTTTTATAAAGTTATGTATATATTTTCATTAAATACATTACTTTCATTAAATTTATTTGATAAATGTTTGGTGATTAAGTTTATAAGATTTGTTTTGTAGGAATCATTATATGTGAATTGAAGGAAACTTTGTAAGAAGCGATTGCATGATTTATTAAGTATGTTTTATAAAGTTGATTGCATGATTTCTTAACTATGTTTTATAAAGTTGATTGCATGATTTTTTAGGTATGTTTTATAAAGTTGTTGGGAAGTTAATATATATCATGGTAAAAGGTCACATTAAAAAATTAAACTTTAAATATTAGAATTGTTTATAATTATGACAAAGATAAAAACATTTTCATTTATTGTTATAAAATGGTTTTAAATTTTATAATATTTAAAAATGAATTAAATTGTAATAGAAGAAAATTTAATATTTTAAAATATATTTAAATTTAACATTATTTTTAAAATTGTTTGTATAAGGATGTAAAACTTTGGTCTTGTTAATTGTAATTGTAATTGTAAGTAAATCAATAATTAAAATTATAATGGTGATTTTTTTTTGGTAATATTAAGAATTCCACAATCTTACAGAGCAACTCCTAAAGGGAGAGAAAGACAAACACAACCAAAAAAAAATATCCAAAAGGAGACTAACAACACCATGCCCCGAAGGGGAAAAACCACCAACAACACCAGAAAAAAACATACATGAATACATCAATCACATACATGAATCCATGTGTTGTGGTCTACTAGCAAGGACGCCACTTGCATTATCGGTGATGTGACCCGGGTTCAACCCCCACGATGGATATGTATACGAAGTATTTACTCAATAAAAAAAAGAACATACAAAAATTACATCCAAGGTGCCAGAAAATCTGAGAGGAGGCGAAGAAACCACACGGACCTCACAAACTTTGAGAAGGTGAAAGAAATTTAAAATATAAAATTAAACAGCCTGCCCGTCCCACAAGTAATGGGCAAACCCCAACAATGGGAGCAATGAGGACGTTGACCCATCAACTAAAAGGCCTCACACACCTTAAGTACCAAGATCATTAAAACCATTAAAATGCAAGCAGATACCAAAAAAACCTGCACAAAAGATTTCAAAATGAAACCACTTTGGCCCAAACCATCCGACAAAAACCAACCCAAAGAATAAACCTGATCCTACAGCACCAGTGAGAACAACACTTAGAAACACACTAGGACCTCAAAATAAATGTAGACAAGGAGGAAAATTGGAAGTCGAGACTCCAGCTAAGGAAACAGACCAACGAACCCAAGTTCCTTTGCATCGCTGATGGAAACCACGTCCACTCGAACTGACTAAAGCAGGAATAAAGGTCCCATGAGACACCTCTAAAAATAGAATTCGTACATGAAAAATCATGCAGGAGCAAACCATCCACCCAAAAAGTAAATTAATCAATCCCCACACATCGACGAACGAAGAAGCCTGGAAACCCCAACAAAATAGAGGTTCAACGAAAAAACCCAAAGGCCAAGAAAAAACCCCAGAGGACCAAATGGCTCCTACACCAACACCCAGTCCAACTGGGAAACCACAACGTCACCACTATCATAAAAATATTTGGAAAAGAAGACTCTATAGCCACAAACTCCAACCACACCACCCGAGCACTCGAAAATTTGGCTCGATGCCAGCCAAGGAGAGTGGCCAAAAAATACTACAACGTCAACACCCTAAAATCACCCCTAGTGGGTTTGATTCAGCCTTTGACCCAATCCCTCCCTAGGAACCTCAACCAAATATCCAGTGGCATACCAAACCCGTAATAGATGTAGAGCCAATTGACCAAAACCCCAACTAACAACCAACCAAAGCTCGACACTCACCAAGCCAATAAGTCAAGTGCCAAATAGAGGACCATCAAATGGAATAACCTAAACAACAACAACTTCAAATAACCCCCATAGGTTGGGCCAAAAAGTATCTCTATCCCCCTCAGGGTCCTTAACCAGATCTACAAAGGCTTACCACACAAACAAGAGATCCAGAATGAACCAAAAAGGCCACTCGACCAACAAAGATACTGCAAACCACTACAGCAGAGTGAACCAACCGTAAGGAACTGCCAGATCAGATTGGGAAAAATATGGGAGCCTCCTGCTCAGAGGGATCAACATAACGGAGATGGAGATGGAGCGGGAGGTTCCCAATTTTAGTTGCATATCATTGACATAAATTTAGTAATAATTAATTATTATTTTATATTTTATTTTTAGTGGCATATTATTATGTTGGAATTTCATTCCACTTTGATACTTCTTCTTGTTGAAGGGTATTAAATGTTTGAAACCTTTTTAAATTATTTTTGGGATGAAAAGCCATTATATTAATAAAATAATGTCTAATCATACAAAAATGCTGTGTGGGATTAGCAAACCCTGTAAACCAACACACAAACCATCATGATTAGGAGTACACAAGAGTGTCAGAAAAATTCTACAAAAATCCATATAACAACCACCAAAATAGTGTCAAATATGTATTCAGAAAGAAAGGAGCCGAGAAATCACTAAAGGGTGGAAGGCCTAAAGTTTTCCTCCATAAGGTCATAAATCCATCCAATGGTTGAAGAAGTAAGAGCCTCACAACCATCAACAATAGTACCACTAACAGTACAGGTCTATATATTTGGTACAATTTCACCCCAACTAGGGGCATCATCTTGCTCAAGAGGTCGAACATACCAACCAGAGGTGGATGAGACGTACCTCCAACTCCAAATTCTTCATATTTGTGCTACGGGGAGGGACTGGGACTAGTATCTGGTAGTAGAGGGCTACAATTAGTGACGAGATCCCCAGTGAGTCAACAGCTAGGACCTAGAAGGGGAATTAAGAGGCACATGACTCATAGCGCAAGGCACATTCTCCCAATTATCCATGAGGGTATGCAAGTACTGTAGCTCCACATGTACTTTTCAACTTGTACTTGAATCTGTAACTAGCAATCAAAGAATATAGCATATTTATCAACAATAGAGAAGACACACTCGACATCTTGTTGAGAAAAAATAGCTCTATTTTAGGACTTCCAAAGATAAAATAGGGTACCAATTCTAAAAATATTCTAAACAGCACCCAATTTAAAGGAAAAAGCAATAGTGTCACCCAAAATAGCATGCACCTAGGTAAAATCCTCTTGCATAAAAGGTCTTAAAAATTCAAGAAGCCACTCCTAGGCCGATTGAGCCCGATCACAAAACCAAAAAATATGCAATAAATATTTTGCCTATTCGTAAATCGGGAAAATGGAATTATGAACACCTAGATGCTTGAGCCTATTGCCAATAGGAAACCCCTGGTGCAAGAGGCTCCAAGAAAAAAACTTTGTTTAGGTTCAATATAAGTAGCCCAAGCAATCCGAAACCTCTTATTCCACTGGGAGGGAAGAGAGACTAAGTCCCATCTTAGAGTGGGCTTATCAACCATTGGAGCTTGTGGGTGAGCCATTTGTAACCTAGATGAGATTTATATTGCAAAACAAGAAGCTCCCCAGGCCAACACTAATCTAACCACCAAGGTTTTTAAACATGCTTATGCAGTTTGCACCAAATAGAAAATGTAATACTATCAATAACTCCTTCATAAGTATCTCTATCACTAGGATTTAAATTATGAATTTGACAAAAAAAATTCCAAGGTATCCAACTCCTGGTATGTCGAGAGAAGAAATAAAAAATGAAAGCAATACCATGCTTATAGAACCTCTATGCTCTAACCCACTGCACCAGAGCTAGGGGAGAGCCCTGCCAAGTGATAACAGGAGACCACCAAATATTCATGAAAGACAAAGAGGAACCTACTTTGCAAAAACTCCATTTCCAACCGAGCCAGGGTTTGAAGGCGTACCAAGTTTTCCAAATAATATGATTGACAAAAGAACCTTTAAATTTAATAGGGATAGGGGCAGTAAGAATGGATTGCAATCCCACCCATTTCCAATTTTTCTTCCCTTGATGCAAACTAAAAGAAATGCAATGTCTGACTAGCACTTTCTAAGATTCATCCCTAATTAAATATCGAGTGATCCATTTAGCACAAAGGAAAAAACCTTATCGATGAAAATCAAACAAACCCATACCTCCAAAGTCCTTGGACAAACAATAGGCTACCTAATAAAAACCTCGTTTGATAGAGTCTTTGACCCACAAGAAATTTCTCAGAAGCTTATCCAATTTTTTATAACAAGATTTGGATGAAACCCAACAAGACAAATAATAGACATGGGTAGTGGCTAAAACCTTAGAACAAATATGAAATTTTCCCACCAGAGAAAGTTTCTTACTAGTCCAGTAAGAAAGCTTATTTTCCACTTTCTCAATAACATACTACCATAATTGAGCAAAGGAACCATGAAATGCAAAAGGAATTTCAAGAACTTTAAATACCTCACTTGGTTGAATCCAAGTCCATTGGAAATGATGCAGCCAACATGGCAGCTAGGATTGAGATTTCCAAAAATAGGATTTTTTTTTCATTGAATAGAAGAACCAGAGGATGAATAGAAAATATCTAAGAAACTAATAGACAAGGAAAGGGATTGCTCATATTCTTGAAGCGTTAAAATAGAATCATCAACAAAATGACCATTGACCAACTAACAGTCAGAATTGAGGTGAGCAATACCCCTGATTAATCCTTGATCCACCTTATGGGCCAACAAATAGCCAAAAGTCTTTGCAGCAAGAATGAAAAGAGATGGAGAAAGAGGGCACCCTTGTATTATAGAGTGACCAAGAGAAATTGATTGATATTGAATATTATTCAAAGTAAGAATAGCAGAAGCATCTTGAAATAACATAAGAACGATGCTCATAAACATTGGACCAAAGCCCAAAGCCTAAAGCATGGCAGTGATGAAGTATTTCTCAAAGTAAATCTTAATGAATAAAGCATCTTGTTTAGAATTTCTTGCCCACTCCATACCTTTCCAAATAGCAAGAACATTATCAAGAATGTATCTTCCCCGAACAAAGCCAGTTTATTTAGGTCTAAAAATCAAAGGCATGAGAGATTTAAGCTTAAGTGCAAGGGCTTTTGCAATAATATTATAGCTCACATTAAGCAAGGTGATCGACCTCTAATTAGTGATGATATCAGGGTATCCAGACTTAGAAATAAATTTATCATTGCCTTTGTTAATAATGGAACCCAGTGAACCACATTGCAGGGCTTCAAGATACACTTTGTGGAGATCAGAATCAAGCATATCCTAGAGTTCTTTGTAGAATTCACATGGGAAGCCATCAATACTAGATGCCTTATCATTGGCCATGAATGATAAGGCATTTTTAGATCTTCCAGAGAAAGAGGAGTGTCACAAAATATTATTTGCTTAGGAGAAAACTTGTTGGGGACAATAATGGTAAAATCAATAAGAGCTTGCCTTCTAGCATCATCAAGGGGTTGAGAAGAAAAAACACCTTTATAATGTGAAACAAAAGCTTTGATAATTTCTGGAAGGTTTGTGAATCTCTGCCCATCAACTTGAATGGCTTGAAACCAGGAATACTGGGTAGGAGGTCTGAGGCCTTAAAAAATATAGTTGGTCACTCTGTCCCCTGCTTTGAGCCAATGCATTTAAGCATGTAATTGAGAACCCTTGGATTCATACAAAAAAATGTTTTTTAGCTCATACCGAATGGAAGAAACTTGGGACTAAGAAAGAGAGTTGAAAGGAGAGGCTTCAATCTTGAGACAGGCTTTGGATAGTTTACTCTGCAAGGTAAACTTAGCCTGTTTCCACCGCTTTGCAACTTCAACACCTAGAGTTTGCAACACCTTAGTGGTTCGTTGAATGATAACATTGTTGGAAATATTGAGCATATTGAGTTGTCATTGATGTCAAAGGTGAAATGGTTGAGAATTATCTTCAAGGTTGAAATATTAAAGTGTAAGGCAAATATCTTCAAAGGGTACATGAGACAGTGTCAAAGGTACAAAAGTTGTCAAGGCAAAAAGATTCTCCATGGTTGTGTTTGCAAGAAAAATACAAGGCTTTATTTGGTTAGAAAAAGTTCTAATTGCAAAGGCCCAAAGGTTAAAATTTTAAATTATAATATTTAAATCTTTTAGATTTAAATTATTATAATTAAATAAAAGTTTAAAAAAAGGGGCGACAAAGAAGCAAAATAAAAACAATTATTATTATTTCAAAATTCTAGTGCTGACATCATGAAATCAAAGGGCAAGGATATATATGGAACATAAATTATTTGTGGAGGCTAAGGTTTTAGTGCAAGCACCATTTGAAATATTCCATTCACATTTCATTCGTGGAGGCAGAGAGGAGAGAAACGACAAAGGCACATGTACTTAAAGGATGAATTCACAATTCAAAAGGGAGTGCACATGGTGGAAGTTTCATCTGGGAAGCTAGCCCAAACAGTAGGGAGTCCTTGTGCTAAGTCACTGGCAGAGAAGAGGTCGCAAGTTCAAGGCATGATATGGTCATTTTTGGTGAAGATTTTTGTTGAGACAGATATAGCATTGCAGAGGCAGATTGAAAGCATTATTCGTGCATTTTGGTTGTTGTGTGGGCATCTAGCCCATGTGGTAGCCTAGCTTGTGCTAGGTCACATACCAACAAGAGGTGGTAGGTTCAATTTGCGGTGGCTGCAATAGTGAGGGCACAAAATTTTTGAATTAAATTTTTTCTAAGGTCTAAGGTATGTGCTCCATTTTCTTGCATTAGGGAGTCATAAGGTTATAACTTTTGCTTTATCATTTGGGGTCAAAGGACAATGTGAAAAATTAAATGCAGATCTTTATGAGTGGTTGTATAAGGTGCATGAGATAGATTTAATTTTGTGATTCACATCTTATTGAGTGCGTTGAAAATCCTTTTATTTTAGTAGGAAGTATGAGGTGTATGTGGTTAATTTAAATAATTGTAATTTGTACCTTGGGTTATTGAGTGCTATAAAAACATTATGGTGTGTTGAGAATTATTTCTTGTGAAAGAAGGAGTTATAAGGTGTTATTATGGTTTGATTTTTTATTGTAATTTTTGTATGGTGAAAAAGAAATTTTGAGGGTTTTTTATAATTGTTAATGCTTCATTTTTAGAACATAAGGAGAGTCATAAAGCATTATTTTCAGATTCTGTAGTGCACATTTTTTAAGGGGAAATTTACTGTGGATGATTTGAAAAGGAAATCTACTAACCAATTTTGAAGTGGCACTTTGAAAGAGAAATTCTTTTGAGACAGGTTTTGAGGACATATCTTCATCAAGGCAGTTTTAGAGGTATGTGATTTAATTCCTTCTTGTGGTTGTTGAGTTGTCATGTTTTTGGAGAAATAAGGATTGATTGAGTATGAATTGCCTTGAGTGAACCTGAAATAAAAGTGCAAGTTTTGAAAGCAAATTTGACGTGCCTTTGTGATTGATTGAAGTTGAGAGTAATGGTGCATTGCCTTGATTGAAATTGGAAATATATAAGTTAGGGTTTGAGAACAAAGTGTGCATCATTGGAATAAACCGCCCAACATGCAAAATCTTGCCATAACCTAAAAATTCAAAAGAAGTATTCATTACTATAGCTATTCGGTACTGGGTGTTCATACGTAGAATTTACTGATTTGAAACGTGCTTCTCCCAAGGTGATTAATTCCAGTCATTCACCACCTAACCAGAGGATTGTCAACTGGATGCGAGGGTGAGGTAGATAAGAATTAATGATCTAGGCAAAAATTTTAGTAGTTCCAAGGGCTCAGATCAACCCAAATGCATCTACCTCCTTCCAGAAGATTGCCACCATCCTAAGGAGCAGTGTACTAGTTGATCACTTGTCTTCTCCAAGTTTTATCTTTTAGCTTAGCATCATTATTGTTTGAATTTTTAATTTATTCTATAATACCTATAAATAGTGGAATGCTGGTCATTCCAAAGGGTGTCTCTTTAGCCATTACAATTCATATGTAAGGTTTTCACCACTTTGTAAATATAAAATTATCATTGTTTGGTCTCTGATTTTACCTTCATATCTTTGCATTGAATGTATGAATATATTTTTTTGCTTTGGTCATTTAAGTGGTTTTATCTAATTCTGTAATTTAGATTTCATGGGATTTACTTTGTGGATTTGGAATTGGCAATCATAGTATGGGTTGAGGGTTTATTTCTGCTAAAGATGGTCAGATGGAAGTGCTCTAATTTTACATTCTGAATTTCATACACCCGATCATTAGTTCTAGAATTCACTCTTCACCCTCTGCATTGAAGTGTTTAGCAAAGGCATTGTTGATTGATCTATTAGGTTTTAGGTTTGTGTTTTTTCCTGTGGTGTAATATCTACATGTGTCTTGATGCGGTTATACCTATCCTTGTGATTTTTGGCTACGACCATATTTCATTCTCTTTCTCTCATTTCCCCTTTTTTCTTTCATGGTGTAGGTAGCTAGAACCATCATAAAGGAACTGAACTTCTCCAGATATTGACTACCCTACCTTGGCTTGGCAACCATTTTATGTTGGTGATGCTCCATCCCCACCCTCGGTACGATGCCATATTTTTGACCAACATGTACCTAGAAAGCCCATAATTTATTGACATTGGGATGATGAGGTAAAATTAGAATGGCCTCGAGTAGAGGCAGTGGGTGAGGATGTAGATCAGTTGATGGTGGATCCAAATAGGGATGATGTAGGTACTATGATAGAGTACAATGTATTATGGGTTACTCAAATATGATAGGGAGATAGAACTATGGGTGGATAGGCCAAAGTGGTAGTGGATGAGGATTTTGGAGAGGTCAAGGATGAGAAAGGAGTGTATTTTTGAATGAAGAGGGAGTGGGATGAGACCTCAAACTGAGGTGACAAGCCACAAGATAAGGATGAGTATGATGATGATCCATAGGATTAGGATTCTACACTCAAATCACAAGTCTAGATATTACAGAGGTAGTTTCGAGTGAGATACCATAATATCAATGCTTCAGATCCTGTTGGATAGGGGTAGGTAGAAGTGGAAAGGCTTCACTAAGAAGAAGAATTATGTATAGGTATAACTACAGAGCTCTCAAGAGGTGTTGGATAGGGTGATAGTGGAGCGAGATGCCCTACAAACACAAGTGATAGGGTTAACAAGAGAATGATATTTTCTATAGGTGTAAGTAGCAGGGTTGGCTACTAGATAGGAGATAGGTGGATAGGCCACAAGTGATGTGGTTAGGCTATAAGCATAGGTGGTAGAGCTATAGGGGATGGTGGCTCGCTATGTTACTAATCGATGCTTAGATTGAGAGTATATTTTTTTCTTAGAGGATGAGGTAGATTATCTTGGAGGTAGACTGCCTTCATGAGCTTCATTAATGATATATCATTAGAGCTGATACAATAAGTTAGGGTAGAAATTATTTAGGCTACTAATTTTGAGGTTTACAGTTACCCCTCAAAGATCAGAGGCCAGTGGGTCTACTCAACCCTATCGAGATGAGGTCAAGGGTGGAGGTGAGACCAATGGTGCAGAGCCAGATTGACTTGTAATGTGTGTATGCTTCTATTTAGGAGTGAGGTCCAAGTACCAACTCTATTATATCCTACGAGTATATTTGTATCATAAATTACCCAATTTTACCATATATATATGATATGTATTTTATTGTGGCCTATCAAATGTTTATTGCATGTTTTTATTTTATGCATGGATGCACTTATGGATGCAATTGTGGATGATGGATATATGCCTAGACATTATACTATGTATTCATAGATGTATACCTATATGTATGCATGTAGATTATGTACTAATGACATGATGTTGTAAAATTTAATTTTTATGTTTTCATGCTAAAACATAATTAATGAATCTAAGATGCAAAACAATCTAAATGTAAGCACCACAAGATGTATAAAAGTCATCAATAAAAATGTTAACCTTTTCACAAAAGTCATACATTTGAAATCCAACCATATGTAAGATGATAAAAATGTAAATGATGGATGGGGGACTAGTAAGAATCTATAGGGAAACAACATGGTTTTCATGAGATTCAAATGCCCTAGTTGACCAGTTAAAATATGTATACTGATTACATATGATTCTAAAAGATAAAATTCTCCTAGAAAAACCCAGATATTCAATTTTCATGTGTGTGCATATGATGTTCATTAATGTCATAAATACAAAAAGTTATCCCATTGCCAGGTGGGCTCTTAAATCCCATTTCTATAATGGAGATCACCCTATGGTCATAATTATCCTGATTTTGGATGCAGTTGGAATAGACTACTAGGCAATACAAGCCACCAAAATCTAGCTCATTCTTAAGCTGACATTGGTCTGTATAAAAGAAGGTTGCTAATGTGATAGAAATATTGCCATACGTAAGAATACCCCATTGCCAATGCATATATTAGAGCCCATTTCTATAATGGAGACCACCCCATAGTTTTTGAATAACTAAGGATTCTAGAGATTCAAACTCATTACCCTATTTTTTCTTTCGATTTCTTTGGGATAATTTCTTATTTTTGATGAGGAGCAAGGAGATTTATTTGCTTAGTGGTGAAAACCACTTTTTTTTATGGATACTTGCTCATTTTTGTGGAGCAAGAGATTTTATTATTTTGGGTAGGGGGGAGCTTGTCCTTTTGTCAATTATCAGTATTTGAGACCATTCACATAATAGGATGAGAAAGGAAAACCTTTCACTTAAGGGACATGGACTACATTTTAGCGTTGTCTTGTTCAAAAATTAGATTTTAAATGTGTGAATTTGTGTTAGGATTTTAAGATAAGCAAGGTACTATCAAAGCAAGACCCTAACTTCAAAAATCAAGGTAGCTTTCTACAAAATCTAAAAAGAAAACTATGAATGGCTGAATGATCGTGTAGACACTAAAATCATGTCAATACGATTAGGCAATCAAAAGCATTGACTAGTTGGCATCATATGGCCCCCTTGGGCAACCCTAAAAGGTTTAATAGTGGTCCTAACCACTTTTGGGAGCTTTTACCCAACTTTTGGAAAGTTTTTGGGCATGTAGACATGGTTGTCCCACCCAAGGAAGGCCACAGTCCATGGTCCTCCCACCCAAGGATGACCATGGGTGGCCATCCCTAGGTGGGATGGCCATGGACTTTGATCCCCAAAAAGTCAAAATACGAACAAATATCACCCAAAAACTGCTATTTGCCCCACCTATTCAAGCATGCAGGTCAAAGGGCGTAGAATCCTTATGACATACTGCATGAGGGATTCCAAAAGGGAATATTCTCTTCTCCCTCAAATGCATGCCCCTCTTAGACCAAATGGTACCTCTTGCCATGCATGCCCTTGCATGCATTTTTTCCAAAGGCTCCTATTGGCTACAAAGTGGATCTATTTTCCACACAAATCAGAAGAGAGAGGAGTTTTGAGACATAGCAATGGAGTGTTGCCAAGATTTTCCTCACCTTTTGTGACTCTTTTCCTCGGAATCTCTACCTAGCGAAGGAGGTTTGCGAGTGATCTAGGATGCACAAGTTGTTTGTAAAACTGAATCATATGAGTTAATTTCACCACTAAATTTGATGAAAAACTATTGAGGAGGTCCTTAACCAATTCAAAAAGTAATTGGTGGTAAAATAAGGGCAGAATTGGAGGTCCTCCCATCTTAGGATGGTCCCCACTTTGTGACAACCACCATAATCCTTGCAAGATATGGTAGAATATATGTGCATGATTTTTCTACTATTAATTTTTAGGCATATTCTAGAGTAACATATGAGTCTCCTGTACAAATTTTATGCATTTTGGATTCATATTGAGCGAGATATTGCATTTTTTATATTTTTTAGGCTCTTGGGGATCATCTAAATATGCACATGAAAGTATTACTTATTTTAAAAATATGACCATATGTATTCTCTTAAAATCATATTTTATGCATACTATCCAAGTTTCATTTTATTTGGATGTGTTTTGGTCCAAAAATTACTCTTTTTGGGTTTTGCAGCTTCATAGGTCTACTGCGAATGCGGCATCGATTCAAAGGCAATTTCGATTCTATTTTTAATTAAATATTCCCAAAATAATCTATTTACATATATCAATTTTAGATAATTTGGATTTTTTTTATATAGGCATATTGCATATTCATGTTTTCTAGTCTTTTAGTGCCTATGGGGATTGCATATTTTCAATATACACACTTGCTATTTAATGATTCTGGTTTTCTTGTGTGTAGGTGCAGGTAATACAACATACAAGGAAGGAGTAAAATATTAGAACATTGAAGAAAAAAGTGGCAGCATCATAGGTTCACCCACCTCAATTATGGGTATGAGGAAGAACATTGGAAGTGCACACGAGCTTCTTTGAAAGGACTTGATCCTTTGGGCACCCCATTTTTGTAAAAAATTATATCAATCCAGATCCCTCAAGGGGAAATTTATGTAACCATGGTTTTGATCAATCAAAATAATATAAGAAAGCTTCATTTCACTTCATTTCATGCATTTTGGTTATCTTTCCATGCTTACTTGAATGCTTCCATTTTGATGCTAATCATTCATTAGATATAGATGCACTTTGTTTAGCTGCATTAGGTGCACATTTTTCCTCCTAATTTAGTAGTGATCATGGTGGGACCCTGTACCTATTGCTTAATTGAAGGTTTAACCTTGGTTTTTGCTTGGTTTCTATTGTAGGTACTAGTCGTTCTAGCCTGAAATGACCCTAGACTGCTCCTTGTGCCACCCTGGGAAGACCACAAAACCATCCCAACCTAGGATGGCCATATAATTGGTAGCCATACCATCCTGGGATGGCCACAAAACAAAGCATTTTATGCTCAAATTTCTAGAAACAGCAGGTTCCTAGGCTGATAAGGTAAGTGCCTGACCTCTTTGTTTTCTGTTACATTGTCAAAAGTTGTCCAAATTTGTTTTTTCTTGCATTATTTCATCACTAGAAAGGTATAAATATAGGTTTCATTTTTTAATAATGCAAAATAGCAAAGAAAAAGAAAAAAAATAAAAAATAAGTTAAGTAATGATGCCCTTGTATGGTTTGCTTGCGTGTAGGCTACTTAATGGGTAGGCCATCATTTAGGGTTTTGCATCTTGTAGGTATTTTTTTATCTAGCCTTTTCTGAAATTTAAACATCACTTCTTTGCATTTAGTGAATGATCATAAAATAATTCATTGTTTACTTTATTTGGGCTTAAAAATAACCACACACACCATGATTCACTTAAATGCTAGTGAGGTTCATCACCATCCACTAGTAGAGTTCAACGAGGTGGCTTTCATCACCATCCACTAGTAGATTTTAACAAGGTGGCTTTCATCTCCATCCATTGTTTCAAATCCCATGAACCTTGTTCTTTTCCAAGGCTAGTTCCAAGATCCATCATAGCCCATGGATTTTAGCATATATATCTCTTTGGAGAGGTATATCATAGACTACGGGTGAACTGGGTGAGGAACTGGTAGGACCTGTACTCCATGATCATGTGTGGACTTCATCACCATACATTATAGGTTGGATTATGTGACTGTGACTTTCATTATCAGTTGTTGAGCTGCGAGCATACAAGTGAAATCTAATTAAACACAAGATCATCATCCAATGAAATTCAAACATGTGACACAAGGTCATCCTTTACAAACAACACATCTGAAACACAAAAAACAACTTAGGAATTCACATCTAAAATTTAAAAGAGATAATCACTTGCTTTATTGAGTGTTTTCCTTTCTTGTGTGTTGTTTTATTAAGAATTTGTAAAGGAGATAATCATATGGGGTTGGTAGAGAGTTGAAATGGTGTGCACCCACAACCAAGCCCAATCATGGGTGGAAGCTATAGAGAGTGGACTAGGATACATGAGTCATCTCCACTTTAGCCCCACGGATTTGGTCATACCTCCCTGGATAGCTTCTACTCACCCCAGTCCCAGAACAGTGGGACAGGAACCATGCCTACAAGGGATTCCTATACGGGACACCCCTATGGGTGATGGACCTTATTTGGGAGAGTGTTCCTGATATGTAGACTTATCACATGTCTTCCTTGATGAAAGGCAACAATGCACTAAGGTGCAAGTAGATAGAGTGACGCCATGCATCCACATGCCTGATAGGTATGACACACCCGTTTATGGGCCAGAGCATGACTTCACACATAGGATAGAGTAGATTGATCCTACCTTACCTCTACATTGCCTTGATAGGTTCCAAAAACCTAGGAAATAGGATGAGTATAATACTCATCACTCAGGGAAAGCAAACTCCACCCTTCACTTCCTCATCCATGAAGGAATGCATGAGGAAATCATTGATTATTCTAAAGAGTAGTATACTATGCATGCAAAATGTGCCTCTATATCCATGGAGTATAATGAATACACGCTCAGGATTAAACCTCAAATAAATATGACTACCCTTGATCAAGGGAAGTGCATGATAGATATCATATATTATCATGAATGAGATCATCCTCAGGGTGAGACTCCTAGGCCTCCTAGGCCCCACATAGTGGAATAGATCAATCAAGTGGTCACAAGATATGTGGAATGCCAAGCATAGTCAAGCAACTTTTATGAGATAAAAAGCAACTAGACCGCTTGCATCAACTTGAGAAAGAAAGGATCAAACGGTAGACCAACGAGCTATTCCAAAAGACTTTATGTGAGAGGTTCCCCACCCCTAGAACATAATGAATGGAAGTCCATCCAATGCAACCCACTCTTATTTGAGATAGGTATCCGGCATTATCCAATGTTACCTCTACGACCTCCTAGGCCAGATCGAGACTTGCCTCCCAGGCCAAACATAAGGCACCATAACAAGCAACTACCCCTATTTATAGATCGGCTCAGGAGATGCCCTATGGGGCCTACACTAAGAATGAACTAGAAGTAGAATATTTGGAAATACCTTACCAAGGCGAGGGGGTGACATACCACAACCCTGAAATAGGCCTAAGGAGCCTCGTACTCCATCACAAGATAAAAGCAAAGAAGAGGATATCAAATCCTTCAATGCATATAAGGTACTTCTAGAGCACTTAGAGTTAGTAGAGAATAAGACCTCTAGGTCTGGATCTAAAAATACCACTTTGTACCAGCTATGTAGTTAGCCCCTTCATCCTTCGGTGCCTTCCTCTCCCTATCTATAACATTTTAAGATGCCTCAGTTGGCTACCTTTAAGGGAGATAAAGATGCGTAGGAGCATGTTACCAAGTTCCCGAGCCAATGTTTTGGCATCCAGGATAAATATACTTTTCTTTTGTGGAAATTTGTGACTAACCTCTCTGGCCTAGCCACAAAGTGGTTTATCCAACTCCTGAAGCATAGCATCCACAATTTGGATCAACTTGTAGATGCATTTCTAGAATGCTTCACCTTCAATACCAAAAGGAAGGTGATGCTGGTTAATCTTGCTGGGTTGAAGCAATATGATGATGAGTCAATAGTAAATTATAGCAATAGGTGTTGAGCATTGCTTTTCAAGCTACCTTATCTACTCCCCATGTTGGAGTTTACTCAGATGTTGACCAAGAGCTACCTAAAGCCAATATCCTTGTTGTTACAACTACAACAGTATTCAACTCTTGAAGATACCCTAGCATAAGCTAGAATGAAGAAATCAAGATTAAAGAGGGAGAAATTGTGAAGCTTCGCAAGAAAGAGTGGAACAAGAATGCTAAGAACAACCTAGCATAGCCTAAGCTATCAATACTAAATTGGGTTGCCATTAGCATCCTAGGTCCAGTGCAACCTGCACCATCTCAAAAGCCAAATTATCAGGCCACACCTAGGAACTATAACAAGGACAACCAAAATAATCAAGGGAAAATCAATAATGTCATCCCAAGCGATAGTTCACACCCATTGTAGATTCCATGGAATATTTTCTCGAGTGCCTCTTAGCAGCAAATTCAATCAATCTGCTTGAGAGTTGACCTATCGAACCAAATGCACTGAAGCCCAAAGGATATAGAGAAGACCTATATTTTAAGTTTCATGGGTAAAATGGGCATGACATGTATATGTGCTATAATTTCAAGCATTTGGTGCAAGACATGATCGATAAGAATGCCCTTCAGGTATACAACCCTATCACGCCAAAAAACTAATAGATGGAGGTGTTTAAAGACCCCTTTCCTGCCCATGCAGGGTAAGCCAAGCCAATGCCCTAGGTGAATGAGGTTCATCATGCACCCCCTCAATAAGGGTATATTGGCATGATCAACATTGTAAGGAGGAATAGGTGGTATCCAAGTCCAGTTGCACCACCTATGGCAAAGCAATATTTCTTTGATGTCGTAGCCTCTATCACCTCTAGTGTCGAGCCTACCACCTAGGCTTGTGGTCACAATTAAGAGCAAGCTCACTCAGATCCTAAGAAAAACATCAACCTGAATCTCCATCTATGAGCTCATTCAGCAATATCCACCTCATAGAGAAGCTCTAATGGATATACTTAAGGTAATCGAGCTACAACCCTAAGAGTCTAACTCCTTCAATAATTTCATGGGGAATGTGTGGAAATGCAAGGAACCAATGATTATATTCTAAGAAGATGAGCTTAAATTGGTTCCAAATGATATGGTGGATCCTCCCTTGCACATCGTCACATATGTAAACGGAACACCTTACAAGAAAGTGTTGATAGACACTGGGTCTTCGAGTAACATAATCACTACAACAAATATCAAGCATTTGAAGCTCCTAGCATCCCATATTGTTGCATATACCTACACCCTTCAAGAATTTAATGATGCCATATTCTCAATAATTGGAACAATAGTCCTACCCATTCGAGTAGGACAAAAGATCATATCGACACCATGCCACATATTGGAGGATGAGATGGCATAAAATATCCTGCTAGGAAGACCTTGGATCAGGGACATGAAGTGTGTCCCTTCCATTGCTCACCAGTGCCTAAAATAGACCTATGAAGGGCAAGTTCATGTCATCCTCATAGACCTAAAATCCTTCAAGTACTGCAATATGGTGCAGTAGATCCCTGAGTCTACCTTGTTGTCCACCCATATAGATTTTCAATTGAATGAATCCAACCAAGGTCTGAATCCATCAACATCACATTCATACAATCCTTAATCATCTCATGCCATACCACCCTCATATTTTGCACCCTAAGACGTGTCTTCATCATCGATGAATCATCCATAGAGAGACACAAGGAAGAGGCCTATTGATGAAAGCCCTCCAACTATATCCACAATCTCCACCAGCAAGACTTCTAGCCCAGTAGATAAGGATCTATCTCATGAGGTAAACATTGAATCTATTCAAGCCTCACTCCCATATCCTCCATCTCTGTAGCCATAGGTCACTGTGCATCTAGCTTCCACCAGTTTGGGAGAGTACATGGTTAGGAATTTCATAGCCACTCTTGCCATTGAGTCGATGCAATATATGGGTTGAATTCATCTTCCCATAGGCACTATCATACCTCTTGGCCTTCCCCATAATCAGATAAATTTCATCTATGGGGATCTCGACTATGGCATTGAGCCTTATCAATAGTAGGAGGAGGATGAAGATCCCTTTTATGAGGACATCAATTACATGTCCATCTTATACTTTGCTATGAAGTATCTTCACCTCTGTAACTGGTACGATTATGGGTTGGGTTTGTATGAGCAAGGAACCCATGTCCCTTACCAACCATAGTTTCAAATACCTTACAACAAGTATGGTTTGGGAAACAACAAGCCTGTGCCCATCGATGTCCTCATGAATATCTTAGAGTGCATGACTCTCAACTTTAGGGATGAACTTGTGCATGACCCTTAAGCCAATACCAATTGAGTCTACTCACTGGGAGAATACTTCCTTGCACCCCATGAGTGACCAAGAGATACATTGTGAGATCAACCGATCCTGCGAGAGAGGTAAAATTTTATATGCTCTTCCACATGATAGTGATGAAGAAGATCAGGGGTCTCCCTATGAGTGGACATATGACAATGAGTCAGATTATAAAGTGGCATCCATTGGCTCTTCTAGTTCACATGTTGAGTATGCACAAATTGTCCCATTAGATGATGAGAATGATAGTTATCTACATATGTTACCCTTGAAAAACCCTTATCTGGCACCAGTTCCTCCTCGTAGAAGGGCAAGTCCACTCGTAGCCACACCTACCACCTTCGATCATTCCACCTTTGCAACCTAGGGGAAATCATCCATCCATAAACATGATTTCCATAGACCTTTTTGAGCCCATGTGAGATATGGATAATCTATCGAAGCCACTACACCTCGACTTGGGGGCCATTGAATTCAATTAAGGAGATTATCCCCCATCACCATTTGAGTACCGGTCTTACGATGAGATGCTACAACCACTTAATTCCTCTCCAAGGCCTAATCACAATGTATTCCATGTTAAGGAGGAACAAGAGGTTCCCATTGATGATCTAAACCCAACACATGACATCCATTTGATTCCTACTCCCCACCAGTTAGAGGAGGGGTCGCATATGTCAATCGAGTCAATGATTGGCAAAGATATCGACTTAGATCCTAAGAATATACAATATATCAACTTAGGGGAAAGCATATACCTCAAAGAGCAAGCTGATTATATAGCCCTTCTCATAGAGAAGAAGGAATCCTTTGCATGGTCCTATGATGGTATGCTAGGCATGGGTACGCCACCTATCAGTTTTCATACAGCTCCCTCGATAACCATCCCATCATCACCTATGCTGCCCACATAGGTAATATTGGATAGGCTAGACAACCTAGAGTCACAAGTGAGTCAACAACACAATGCTTTACAATAGATATTGGATATACTCATAAACATTGAGTTATGGTTGTGTCATCCGAAACCTCAAACAATGGATTATCAGGACCAAACCCTTCCCATGCATTCTAGGGTAAACCCTCAACAAAGCCTGAGGTAGAGGCACCAAGGCTGCCAACCTCAATGATAGTTGAAAGCACGAGATTCCAAAAATAAAAGGAAAACTATAGCTATGCAATGTAAGACAAAATATAACGCTTTAATCCTATGCCTTTGAAATGCACGAAACAAAGAAAGGAGATAAATAAAAAATGAAAGAAAGATGTATGGAAAGCACAACCCTTTTTATTCAATTTTCTTATCCTCGGTTACAAAGACGTCTCCTCCCTTTTTAGGGGCTAGGAGCGTTAAATAGATCTTGGTTACAATTGTGACTTAGTCTTCCTCCTTCCGCATGCCCACATGCAAAATGGGTGGGCCAAAGTGTTGCCGCCGCTGATGTTGATGAGTCCTTGGTTCTTGCTACTTCCCCTGCAATCAAAGAAACAATAAAGGCGTTAGTAGCACCTACTGCAAACGTGAAACATTTGTTCCTTGAAATTAGTGAAAGATGTATGCCTAAGACTGACTAAAATGATACATGAAATGATCCTAAATGACCTGCCAATATGACAGAGGTCAGAAGACATTACCAGAGGGCCACTGCCATTGAAACATTCGGCCAATCTACTTTCAACTGGAATTCGTCCCTGGGCAGGATGAATTTCGACTGTAATTCGTCCCTGGGTGGGACGAATTTGCCTATGATGAAAAGCCGAGTTGATTCCGTCTAAATGTCGAGCCTCGAGACCTCCAAAACACCTGCAGACAAAAGGGTTAAGTAATTGGGGCCATTTTGGGATGACCCAGATGGTCGGATTCTCCCAATTTGACCTCCATCACCGAGAATTTGATGTTGTTACCTGCAAGTTAGTGGGACAACAAAGCGACAAAAAGCATGATGAAATCTGATCAAAATGTTATGGAATTGAAGCTATGAATTATCTAGATAGCATAACATGAAATGCAAAATGAAAAAATGATCTAGAATACTTTAGAATGAAACTTAGAAAATGTGGGGTGCCCGAGTGGGCCTCCCACCGTTGGCACTTGATTTTGACGCCAATCCACTAGGGATGGGCCCAAAATCTCTTGGGATTGGGTTGTCGGCAAATTGGTGGATTAAGGTGGTCAAATGTTGGGTTTGGGTTTGGATCCACGCTTCCAAAAGCCACCCAATAACCTCTCTTGTGAAAGAGATTAATGGATGTGAAAGGGTGAATCAAAAAAGGGTGCAATAGGGTGTTCAATTTGGTAGCACTTCGTTGCTTGAAAATGCCTCCAACTTGTCCTTTTTTGGGTGGGAAAGTCCACCATTTTATAGACCCATGGGGTCTCTTTGGAGGGGCATGTAGGGATGCCATGTGGTGGCCATGCCTTCCCAAGAGGGAGGAGACTCCTCCCTGACTTGGGCTTCCATGACTGCCCTTGTGATAGTCCTCTAACTGCCAACCTACCCACCTACACGCGCATGCACGACAGGAGGCAATAATTGACTGTCCTCGGCTGCCACTTGGCGGCATTTTTATTTTTGCCCGTTAAACCTGGAATTCGTCCTGACCAGATACGATTTCAGAATTCGTCCCCGGGTGAGACGAATCCCAGTTAGTATTCGTCCTCGGGTGAGACGAATACTGGGCAAAGTGCCCGAATGTGCCAAATTGCTTCTTGACCTTACAAAATTGCTATGAAAGTGGTTAGGACCACTGTTTAACCTCTGAGGGCTGCCCTAGGGGTCGTGTGTGTCAAAGTGATCAGTGTTTGCAGTCACATAATCGGATTGGTGCTGTTTTTGTGTCTATAGATGCCCCTTTTTGGGATGCGCTGTGCATGGCGCAGTGCTGAGCAAAAATAGATAACCAAAGCACTAATGATTAGGGTTTCTTGGTAACCTAACCAAATTTTGATGCCCCAAGCATGGAAAGGGCATGCATTCTTGAATCCTTGCTTCTGATGAGCTAAGGAATTTGATTTCAAGTGTTAACCTATTTTGGTGAGGTGTGACTTGAGCTTGGACATTGATCAATCATGATTAGGCAAAGGGCGCAACCTTTTGTCCATAGGGGAACCTTGTGTTCATGCTTCAGGAATGCCAAGTGTTTGATCAATTTATGATTATTGCTTGTTTACTGCCCCAAGCAGGAGCGTAATTGTCTTTGTCAATGATTCTTTGAATGCATGTCATTGCCTTGATTGGGTGTGTGTTTGTTGATTGGTGACTAAGTGTGACTACCCCCTCAAGCGACGAATCGATGAGGGAATGACCTTTGTGAGAAAAGCGACGAGTCGCTTGACCCAAGATGACTTGTGCAAGGGTGCCTTTAGATGGTTTATCGTTAAGCATGTGCAATTTTTCCAACATTTGGACCTATTTTTGGTGGGTGTTAACCCTTTTTGCGACGCTGTTTGGAGCTGAAATTGGCAAAAATCTGTCTTCCCATGGAGCGGTCCGGCTAAGATAGCCTTCTTAGGGAGTAGGATAATGACAATTTGTGACCCCAACGTCTATTTTGTATGCCCGGGATGTCAAGTGCATCAGCACTCTCATCGGGCAAATTTATTATCTGTTTTTAGTGCATTTTTGTTCATTTTTTGATGTTTTTGAAGTTTCTGGCCTGAATTCGTCCCAGGGTGGGACGAGCGCTAACCAGAGCGCTCATCCTAGTAAAGGATGAATTCCAGCTCAAAGGCCTATTTAAGGGCCAAAACTTGAGTTTGGGCTCATTTGTGTCTAATTTTTCTTGCGATTTGGAGCTCTGGGGAGGAGGAGGTTAATTCTGTGAAGCGAAGCGCTGCCGATATTTTCCCTGCCATCATGAGTACACAAACTGGTTCGAGCGGTGGAGCCGAAGCGAGACCCGTAAGTGCTCCCTAGAGTTTATTATTTTTTTGTTTTAAACTGTAAGTGTGTTGTTTTTCTGTACAGTTCTTTTCCATGATTTTAATTAATTTTTTTTTTTGGTGTGTTTTCTTTTGCAGGTTGTTAGGAGCCGGTACCGTGTACCCACTGCTTTCACTGAGGCACGGGGGCGCTGAATGAGGTTGATTGGGAGTGGCTTGATGCCCTTGGGCTCAAGAAGGTGGCTCGACTGGAGCCTGTGGTCCCGGATCAGGCCTATCTGACGGCCCTGATCAAACTTTGGGATCCGTGGACCAACACCTTCCATCTCCCGACAGGGGAGATGACTGTGACTCTGGAGGATATCTATCGGCTTCTTCGGATTTTGATAGATGGACTACCCATCAGGACATCGCCACGTGATCAACGGATCGCTGTACTGATGAGATGCTTCGGGCATGGGGAGCGGTTGGGTGTAGAGAACCTAGTGGAGACGGCCGAGGTGGACTACCAGGTTGGCGGGATTTTGGTTGGATGGTGGCAGGAGAGGGGGTGTTAGGAGTGAGGCACGCATTCCTGATGGGCCTCATTTCTAACATGTTATTACCTGACTTGTCAGGCATGAGGTTCCCATGGAACCTGCTGGATTTGGTGTGGCAGTTGGTAGAGTGCCCGATAGAGGCACCGCTGGTCCTGAGATGGGGATAGACATTGTTGGCACAGCTCTACGGGGAGATGTATGGGGTCCGCTGCCGGCAACGGAAGGGGGTCAGCTATAGTTATCTGTTGCAGTGCTAGGGTTGGTAGCACATAGCAGTTGAGAGGCCAACCGGGTTACCATGGACGACTCGAGCGACGATGGAGGATAAGGAGATAGGTTATGCAATTTTGTGGCGGTGGTCTGCAGAGCAAGGGTAGAGTCGATGGTGGGCAGGTGCCGTAGGGCACTATACTGATGCCTTCTCTCGGCTCACTCCAGGGGAGGTGGTTTGGCACCCTTATTGAGACTATCCAGCCTGGCCGAAGGCTAGAGAGTGGCTCTGATGGGTACGCAGGGAGCGATGGCTGATTGGGCGACAGGGGACCGAGCATGAGTTCTTCTCATATAGCCGGGTTACATGATAGTTTGGGGTGCGCCAAGGGTTTCCTGGTGAGCCCGTGGTCTATCGACGTTGGGGAGATGAGAGGACTCTAGATCGATCGGTCATCATGCCATTGGGCAAGGATTTAGATGCGGTGATCGACGTCCCGGACATGGATGACATCGGGACTACCACTGAGTATGACTCATGGTGGGTACTATGACGATGGCGAGGAGAGGGACCACTGGGAGGCACAGAGGCAGCAGCGGAGGGTGCTGAGGCACTAGGGGATGATTGGGGAGCTCCATTGGAGGATGCAAACATGGTTGAGGTGGGGGATGAGGATGTAGATTTGGGAGCTCCGGATCAACCGGACATGCAGGACATGGAGGAGCAATGGGAGCCAGAGCAGGCTACTATTCCAGAGAGTCCTGTGCTTCAGGCGGATACGGAGGAGATGGAGTCTGGGGTATGCACTGAGAATGCACGATTGGCAGAGCTACTGTGGATACGATATCGGGAGCTGGGGGATGCGCTACGGGAGAGGGATCTCCTACGGGCTCAGCTAGTAGAGCGGGATAGGGTTTTGGCACAGCGCGATGATGCAGTAGCTTACTACCATCGACGGGAGGCAAAGTGGTTTTGGCATCGGCTAGATTTGGAGAGGGAGGTCATCCGCCTCGGTGGGCGGCTACCTGAGCCGTCGAGAAGTGGATCTTCACACCGGACGAGGGACAGTGCTACTGAGCAGTCAGCATCATCTCGTCGCAGGCGATTGGATGAGGGAGGCGGTAGCAGGCGTGATGCGGGGGCTAGTAGTAGCCGCCCTATAGGGTCCCATAGGACCCACACCATGGGGGGTAGTTCCCATCGCACCGATCCTGCATGATCATGGTGGTCGACGCCTTAGGGTGGGTGATTTTGTTATATGATTGCGGGGTCTGAGGACCAGTTTTGTAGCCTGCGGGCATTTTTTTGATGATATATATATATATATATATATACCGGTTTTATTTTGGTTATGCACATGTGATGATTTGATCTTTATGCATGATGGCTGATGACTATGGATGTATGCATGTTTATTTATTTTGATGAATGCATATGTTATGATGAATGCAAATGTTTTTTATTTATATGTGATATGCAAAATGAAATGGATGGATGGAATTTGTGATGGTTGGTTATGGCACCATAGACTGTTTAGGACTCTGTTTATTTCATTTTTAGGCGATTGCTGTGATGCATGACTTTGTATGTATACATGTGGTTTTTCTCTTTTTTTTGTATTTTTTGATGGTATTGCAAAGATGGAAAGTAGCGCAGTTGGTTTAGAAATGTAGCTAAGGTTTTCTGAGACTCAGACGGTTTTAACTCACTAGCCACGACTGTACTTTGTCTTACAAGACTTTTGACCAAGGTATGAATCGAACTCATTTTTGACCAAGCTATTTCACATCCCTGTGTGTGCAATTGAGTTCATTTATGTGGTATTTGTCAGGATACCGCCGAGTGCAGTGGGCTTTCAACCGAACTCGTACCGAGGATCACCTAATTAGCTCCACTAACTCCTTTGTTGTATTTAGTTAGATTAATCTACGGTGTTATCCAGGATACCATAAGCTAGCTCATCCTTATGCAAACATTGGTCCGCATATACGCAAAGCGAATGTGACGGACATATCGTCATGCGGGTAGGATACCACCATTGCCAGATAGGCTGTCAACCAAACCTGTAATGAGGATCACCTAGATGGTTTTCGAATGCTGAGAATTCCAAAGATTCAAGTTCAGGTTGTTTTTTTGCTGAATGATTTGGGAGACTTGCTTGTCTATATAGTGATGCAAATCACTGTTTATTTTTCTATTTATTTTTCTTTTTGAGCAAGGATTTTGAATAGTGGTGATAACCACTGTTACTTGATTTTGTATTTTGAGCAGTGTGAGTTTGAGCTTGTGAATGGCTTTGATCCTCATGGCCTTGGGGATGACTACCCATCCTGGTTAGGGGTAGATAGTATGAATCCTTACGAAATTGGGGACCAAGGGGATGATGGAGATTATGAAGTAAGGGCATTGATCTTTTAGGCCTTGGGGACGACTACCCATCCTGGTTAGGGGCGGATAGTACGAATCCTTACAACTTGGAGACCAAAGGTGAATTGAAAGGGTTGGGATGATGATTTGTTGGAATTTTGTTCGTGAATGGCGTTGATCCTTTTAGGTCTTGGGGATGACTACCCATCCTTGGCAGGGACGTGTAGTACGAATCCTTACAACTTTGGGAACCAACTATGATTGGGATTTGGTAGTGGTGAAAACCACTCGTATATTAAGGTGAATGAATAGGGAAGAGCTTGTCCTTTTATCAATTCTCAGCATTCTAGAACCATTCGCATAGGGGGATGAGCAAGATAACTGTTTCTCTTACGGTGACTTGGATTACTGCACAGGTTTCATCTTTCGTTCACACAACTTGGGAATTTTTATGTGTTTTAATTTGTGTTGGGATGCTACGTAACAAGGCGTATTTCAAGTGTAACTCTACCTTCGTAAAATCTGTCTGACTTGGTACATTACGTGGCTAAAGAGCAAAATGATGACTGAATTACGAAAACTCTTGATACATTATAAGACCATTGACTCTATTGTGGTAAACAACAGTGAATGGCGTTTGTTTGCTGTTTTGTAAAATGGAAAAGTGTGGAACCGAGATGGACTAGCAGAATAATTACAGTCTATGGTGCCTTTGACCTGTACGACCACAAATATGCAATGTATGGGTGCGATGCTTAATGCAGCTACATATTTTTGTATTTTTGATGGATTGATTTTTGTGAATATGAAGATGAGATGCGAGAAGTGCTCTATTGATGAATTTGAGCATGCCTAGAAATGAGATGCAAATTTTTGTTGTTTTTGATGATTTTTTGTTGTTTTTGACTTTTCTTGATGGTGACCAAGGGATTTCGAGAATCCTTTGGGGCCTTTTTGGGGTGACCAAGCGATTTTAGGGATCCTTGGAGCATTTTTGGGATTGACCAAGCGATTACAAAAATCCTTGGAGCATTTTGGGATTGACCAAGTGATTTTAGAGATCCTTGGAGCATTTTTGGGATTGACCAAGTGATTTTAGGGATCCTTGGAGCATTTTTGGGATTGACCAAGTGATTTTAGGAATCCTTGGAGCATTTTTGGTATTTGGCTCTCTTAGATATGAAATGGGTGCAAATGACTAATGTTCAAGGGTTCTGTTTCCTTGGTTCCATCAAGAGAAGCTAGCCGGTATGTCTCGGGTCCTATTTTGCTATCAATAACATATGGACCTAACCAATTTGCCACAAATTTGTCCCTTAGGTGGGATGGCAAACTAGAATTCTATTGGTTTTCCTTCAAAACCAAATCACCAACCCGAAAGTCCCTCAGGTGAACTTTCATGTTGTAAGCTTTCTTAAGTCGCTCTTGATAAATACGTAAATGCTCGAGAGCATTAACGCATCGTTCATCAAGCAACGTAAGCTAGTCTAACCAAGCTCACCATGCAGTGTCATCATCGATGAACTCCCGCATTGATATGCGCAGGGAAGGAATCTCCAACTCTAGAGGCATGACCGCCTCGGAGCCATACACGAGCGAAAATGGAGTGGCCCTAGTGGGCGTCCGAATGCTAGTGCGATAGGCCCATAGGGCAAGTGGGATTTGGATGTGCCAATCCTTATGACTGTCTATGACTATCTTTTTAAGGATGGCAACTAGCATTTTGTTTGACGCCTCTGCTTGCCCATTCGCCTACATATAATAGGGTGTCGAAAAACTATGCTGAATTTTGTACTTTGTGGTCAAAGCACGCACGTCTTTGTTCTTGAATGGCGTCCCATTATCCGAGACTATTTTGGATGGAATACCAAAATGACATATGATGTTATGCAAAATGAACTCCACAATGCGGGGTCCTATCGTAGAGGTAAGCGGAACTGCTTCCACCCACTTGGTAAAATACTCTGTGGCCATTATGATAAACGTGTGATGGCCTGACGACGCAGGGGAGATCTTTCCAATTAGATCGAAGCCCCACTGCAAAAATGGCCAAGCAGACTAGACTGTCTACAAGGCCTGGGAAGGTACGTGCATCAAATTGGCATGATGTTGACACTTCATGCACTTCTTGACATATGCGCAACAATCTCACTCTAAAGATGGCCAATAATAGCCCATGCAAAGAATGTGCTTTGTGATGGCCATACCACTAAAGTGGCCACCACATGTACCATCGTGCGCTTGGGCGACTGCCCAAGTGGACTCTTGCTGGTCCAAGCAACGAAGGAGGATTCCTTCATAGCTGTGATGATACAAAATGTCTCCTATCAAGACATACTTAGCCGCTTTCTGCTTGAGTGCTCATTTTGCGGCATGAGTCAATCCAAGCGGGAGATTACCTAACTTGAGGTAGTCTCTAATGGGTAAATACCAGTCCTATTGATCAGAAACCTTGATAGTATGAATAGCCAATCCCTCTTGAAGTTCATCCCTAGCGAACGCTGAATGGGATAGAACCTGTAAGAATAGCATTGTGTTGCTATTAATGGGAGTAGGGGAGAACAAGGACCCCCAGTTGGTGCGTTTCAGATGATCTTGGATTCGAGAGAACTTATCCGAGGATGGTTCAATCTGGATCATGTGGATTCCTGGCGTCAAGTCTGAGCTTGCACGCTCCATCATGGATTGCGATAAGGTTTTGACTTGGATGGTTGTCATATCACCGAAAAGGTCTTGCGGGATTAGTGACCCCAAGGAGGCCATTGTGTCCACAAAATGATTCGATGATCGAGGGAGTGCCTCGATGTCATACCACTCAAGTTTTGCCAAGAATTTGTCCACAAGGGCTTTATAAGCCTGTAGAACTGGGCATTTGCATTGATATACCCCTTTGACTTGATTGACTATTAACAACGAATCACCAAAGATGTTCAGTCATTTGATGTTCATGGCGATTGTTGTCTGAAGACCTATGAGCAAGGCTTCATACTCTGCATTGTTGTTGGTGCACGGGAAATTTAATTTAAATGACAGGGGCATTGGAGCACCTTGCGGTGTGAAGAATACTATTCCCGTGCCACCACCTTGCTCACATTTAGAACCATCAAAGAATAGGGTTATGTCAGCCTGTGACTTAGGCTCATCAGAATCTGGCAATTTTGAGACATGGAAGACCCCATCATCGGGTAGTTCTATGACTAGAGGCTGATCGTCTTCAAGAGGAGCCTCCGCTAGTTGATCGGCTATGACCTGTCCTTTGATAGATTTTTTTCCAATAAACTCTATGTCAAATTCCATCAACAACATGATCCATTTCGTCGTGCGACTACTATGATAAGTACGACTCATCATGTATCACAATGGATTCTCCTTAGACACAACATACGTAGTGTTGCTCAGCATGTAGTGGCGTAGCTTTTTGGTAGCAAACACCACTGGCTAAGCAGAGTTTCTCGACGTATGCATAGTTAAGTTCATAACTGACCAGGGTGCGGCTAAGATAGTAAGTAGCCTGTTCTTTGTGAAGTTCATTCTTCTGGGCTAGCATGGCACCCAGTGCCACCTTAGTAGCTAAGATGTATAAGTAGAACGGCACTCCTGGTCTAGGTGGTGCCAATACTGGCGGTGAAGCCAAGTATTGTTTGATGTCATCAAAGGCTGACTGGCACTCGTCATCCCAGTGAAAGGTAACCCCCTTGTGCAATAATTTGTTCATGGGTCGGCACTTGTCAGATAATTGCGCTATGAAACGCTTAATCGATGTGACCTTTCCCTGCAGACTTCTGAGCTACTTAATGGTAGTTGGGGGAACCATTTCAAGGATTGCCTTGACTTTCTTTGGGTCCACCTCGATGCCTCGCTTTGAGACTATGAAACCCAAGAGTTTTCCAGATGTGACGCCAAATACGCACTTCTTGGGATTTAGTCTAACTTTATGCTCCATGAGGCGATCGAGGATCTTGCTTAAGTCATCGATATGATTTGAGCACAAAAGAGACTTGGCTAACAAATCATCCATGTAATCTTCCAAAGTTTTATGCATGTAGTCATGGAAGATGTACGTCATGGCACGTTGGTAGGTGGCACCAGCATTTTTAAGGCCAAAAGGCATGACCTTATAACAAAATGTCCCCCAAGGCGTTGTGAACGCCATTTTTAGTTGGTCTTCAAGATTGATACGAATCTGATTGTATCCTGAGAAACCATCCATGAGGGAGAGCATTTCGTGACCTGCTGTAGCGTCTACCAATGCATCGATGCTCGGCAAGGGGAAATCATCCTTAGGACTCGCTTTGTTTAGATCTCAAAAATTAGTGCATATGCGAATCCTCCCGTCGGGTTTTTTGACGGGTACCATGTTGGACAGCCATGGCGGATAATCCATGCATATGACAAACTATGCATCCAACAACTTTTGCAATTCGTCTTTGACCATCAAGGCCACTGTTGGGTGCATCTTACGTAGTTTTTGCTTTACGGGCTTGATTGTCGGATCAAGCGTTAAATTATGCATGACTAGCTGTGGGTCTAGTCTTGGCATATCCTTGTATGACCATGCAAAAACCTCCTTCTTCTCTTTGAGAAGGGCAATGTAGTCGGCTTGCTCTTCAGGGGATAAGCTTACCCCCAGCTTGATAATCTATGGATTCATTGGATCCAAGCCGATATCTACGTCAATCATCTCCTCGACTGACATGTGGGATCCGTCCTCCAACTGATGTGGAGTCGGGATCAAATGGATATCATCAGCTAAATTTAAGTCTACGTTGGGAACCACGGGTTCCTCTTCAGCCTAAAAAATATCCTGAGTTGTCCCTGGGGTAAAATGAGGCATCTTACCAAAAGGCCAGTACTTTGATGGTGAGAGAGGTGAATTGATGTGATCCCAGTCGATGGCATCTATGTCTAGATGCAATGACCATGCTGGATCGGCCGGATTGTGGATGGGTGTGGTCAAATCAATGGAGATCATGTGGATGGAATGAATTTGGTCTCCATTACCACGGGTATGACAACTCAAACATTCTGGATGCTCCCTATACTCTGGATCTGGCTCTAGGGGAACAGGTATGAACGGATCTGCCCTATGTGCTGATAGGAAGACAGGGTCTTCCCTCGACACTGATGTCATTATAGGGTCACGGGGTGGACGGTGCTCATCATAGATTTGGAGCCACGGATCCAACACTTGGTCCCACCCTGCTAGGTCTACATACCATTCATGCCCTAACCTTATGCCTAATTGTCCCATCAGATCTTCATGAGTTAAAGGGCGATTGTGCCATCACGCATGATTAAGATAGTCCATCTCAGTTTTGTCTTCGTAATCATCGTCGGTGATCCAAAGGCCCTCGTTGGCCCCGACAGCTATTTGCGACATATTATGCTCATCTTGTTCGAGCAAATTTATCTAATCCCATTGTTGTTGTTCCACACTCGATGGGGGGACCTGATTCTCTTGACACTGCATTGGCTCAACTGGAACCTCTAAAGGGAACAGCTTCAAAAAGATCTTTGGACACCGTTTATGCTCTCCTTGGGAGTTAGTGTCCAAACTTTCACCTCTCTCTAGCAAAGGAGAGGGATTACTGATGTTACCAAGGGTGTTTGTTGACCATGGGAGGTAATCTCCCAATGTATATTCTGTATTTGGGTTGGCATAAGGATCTGATGCCAATCCACCCTTGTTGCCTATTCCTAGGCCTTGCATGTTTTCCACCAAGATGTCTAAGGGCAGGGGGTGGTTGAACCCTACTCCCGACTTATCATATGGCATTTGGTATCTTGGTTGGCAAAGGACACGCACCCCTTGCTCATATCTGCCTAGCCCGTATCCATGCCAATTGCATTGGCCGAGATATCTCAGAGCGAAGTCTGGGTTTGATAGATAATTGACATTTTTTGCAAAAGGCTCTTCGTCTTCGTCCTTTTGCTTGCATGGTTCAGGACCATGATCAAGGCCCCCATACACAAAATTAGTCTGGTTTGGTGGGTAACCTAGAGGAACAACTGTTCCTATGGGAAGGCGAGGTCTCCCCATGTCCTGGTATTGATTCTAACGTAGGCGTTGCCACAACATTCTACACTAGATACTCCCCCAGGCCCGTATTGGCCATTTCAACCATAATTATTGATGCTTGGGAGGGAGGGAATGGGAGGCCTTCCAGAGTCCATTCCATGTTTGGTGGGTTAGGAGTCTCAGCTTCCATTGTGCTAGGTATTTCTTCTATTGATACAGTTGATATTGTTGGCAACCCCTCTTCTAGGGGCTGAGCCTCTTCCAGGATCTGTTTTCCTTTGTCCTTCTATTTAGCCATGACAGGTGGCATTGGTAGTGAAGGAACAGATGATGAAGACTCACCTGGCTGGGATTTTGATGATTTGGTCACCAGTGGTGCCCATGGTATTGGACCTTGTTTAGATGGATTTAACTGGAAATCCAAATGCGTTGAAGGGAGGGTCGATTGAGGCATTAATTGCACCGCATTGCAATATTTGAAGGGTTCTAAGTCCATCGAGACTACATGTACTTCTCCTTCAAATGCATACTTTAGACACTGGTGAGCGATCGAAGGGACACACTTCATGTCCCTGATCCATGGCCGCCCTAGTAGTATGTTGTAGGCCATCTCGCCTTCCAAAACATGGCACAATGTAGGTATTGTCTTTTGTCCTACCTGGACAGGTAGAACAATTGTGCCGACTGTCGAGCATATTGCATCATTGAATGCTCACAGTGTGTATGTGGAAGCCATGATATGAGAGGCTGGCAACTTCAGATGTTTTAATGCTGCTATAGTAATGATGTTACCGGACGAGCCGATATCTACCAACACTCTCTTGTACAGGATCCCGTTGACCCGTGCGATAACGTGCAGGGGTGGATCTCGCCATGTCATTCGATATTGTTTTAACTTCATCCTCTCTCGAAGGTAATGACCGGCTCCATACATCGTTTCACATGTCCCACGAAGTTATTGAAAGAATTTGCTTCGTGAGGCTGTAACTCGATGGCTTTCAAAATTTCCATGAGAGCTTCTTTATGGGGTGTTGACTGTTGAATAAGCTCGTAAATGGAAAGCCTAGCCGATGTGGTCCGCAAAATCTGCGTGAGTTTGGTCCGTATCGTGACCTCGGGTCTAGGCGGAGGAAACTGCACAGGGCATTGTTGAGGTTGCGACGTTGTTGGAACTTCTCTTGTAGCTGCCTTAGGAGCAACTCTTGGGTACTTTTTGTTCCTGGTCACTATGCTGATCATTCCCACGAATCCTTGCATGGGAAGATTCTGTCGCACCTCATTGACCTGAAGAGGTTTTTCCTGTGCCTCGTGGGCAGGCAAAGGGTCCTTGAAAACCCCCATCTGTTGATTATTTGGCGCTATGGGGTTGTCCACTGCCAATGTTTTATTGTCGATCAAATCTTGGATTAATCCCTTGAATTTCCAACATCCATTCAGGTCATGTCCCCTTCGCCTATGGAACCTACAATATAATTCCTCTCTCTATCCCTTAGGCTTGGGAGCGTTAGGATCTACAGTTTGGATTTCTGGAAGGGTGACTAAATTTGCCACTGACAAGCAGTCAAATAGGGAGTCCCTGGACTCCACATAAGGGGTGAATTGTCGCCTAGGGTGACGCTGCTAATTTTGCTCTTGTTTTTTATTATCTCTTTCATAATTAGGAGGCACTGCCTGATAATTAGCCTTTTGGGGCTGTATTTCTTGCACAGGCTTGGGGACATTTATCGCAACTTGGTTAACCATAGCGGGTTGTGATTGCGTAGTCCCGGTCTTAGTGTTTTTGTTCCACTCTTTCTTTTTAGGCTTGGCGATTGCGCCCTCCCCTATTTTGATCTCTTCTATAACTCTGGCTTGCGCCAAAGCTTCTTCTAGGCTGGCGTATTGCTACAATAGCAATAGCCCAGAGATCAATTTCAAGAAGCTCCATGCAAACATCTGTGTGAGGTCAGACATAGGGGGAAGGTAGGGTAGCTTAGAAAGCAGAGCCCTCCATCGATTCCCGTATGCTACCATTGTCTCTTCCTCATATTGCCTGAGGCTAGCCAGATCACTCAGTGATGCCTTCTTCTTTGTGTTGAAGGCAAAGCATTCAAGAAACGCATCTACTAATTGATCTAGGTTATTTATGTTGTGCTTCGGTAACTGTGTGAACCAATCCGAGGTAGGGCCCATGAATGTGGTTATGAATTTCCTAAGCAACAATGCATCATTATCTTGAATGCCGAAGCATTGGCTCAGGAATCTTGTGACATGTTCTTGTGCATCCTCTTCACCTTTAAAGACTGCCAATTGAGGCAACTTGAAATGTTTGGGGTAAAGAGGTGTGGGCACTGAGGGATGCACTGGATGACTGTGGAGTTGACGTAACGTGGGCTTTTGATGCCCAGAAGATTTTGTCTCCACAGACTCCAAATGCTCTAATAGCGCTTTGTATGCATCGAAAGATTTAATTTCTTCCTCTTTTTTTTGCTCCCGTTGTGAGTTATGGGAGACTGGAGGCCTATGGGGGGGTGGCCGAATGGTAGCCCTCCCGCCTTGATAGGGCATTTTGGCCCATTCTATTTCTGGTTCATATTCCTCATGAACTTCCTGAGGAGTCTCTGGGCGAGACCTATGACCCTGAGTGAGTCCCCGCTGAGGGTACCCATCATTGTTTCGGGGAGTGGCCTCCCTCTCGGGTCTATAAGGTCTCGGAGGCAAAGCTTGACGAGGTCACGGAGACCTGTCTTGCACCAAAGGGTTATGCCTCTCATATTGTTCTACTTTTTGGGTGCGAGGGGTTGGCACCCTCTCAGGTAGTTTATAACGCAGCTCATCTACTTCACGTTGCATGCGCTCTTTATTAAGGTGGTATAAGTACTCTAACTCCTGATGACCTTGCTCAAGCTGCGTGATTCGGGCTTGGCGGGCGACATGTCTGGCGACTGTCGGGTCAATTTGGTCCACCATATTTTGCTCAGGAGGCTTGAATGTTTCTCCTATGTATTTGCCTCGGTCTTGATGATCTAAAATTTCAATGGGTCGCTTCCCTCTATCGAGGTTGGCGACATTTACTTGAGGCTCTGGCCTCGATGGGTGACCATGATATCTAGCAGGTGCGGAAACGCAAGGTTCCCACGCTGTATGTTGTTCCCGAGGAATGCGATGGTCTTCCTTGTACCCATTTTCATGGGTGTGAAAGGGGCGGGCAGAGTTGGCTCGCCTTGTGTGGAGAGCCCCGTGCTCTGGGTTTTGTCTTTCTATTCTAATGGGAGGCAAAGGAGAGGTGCCGTATTCACGTTGTCTCTCCTCATGGACACTGTGCCTCTCTAGCGCTTCATCGTGCTGTGGCCACTTAGATCTAGCCTCAAAAGGCAATTTTCTATTTACGTCGAGTGCCACATGTAAAGCTTCTTCCCGAAAGGGGCTGTGTTGAATGGGCATACTCCATAGAGGAGGGTCCCAATAATTCCTTCTTGATGTGGCCTGATGTGGACTCTCTTGTAGGCCAGACCGCCAAGGCGGTATGGCCAAGTCCTCAGGGCTAAAGCGAAGGCGACCAGCGCCCTCTCTTTGTGCACCTTCCGCAGCATCCGCCCTTGATTGGGCTTGGCTACGGGTGTACACCATTGTGGTGCTTCTCTACTAGCTAAGCAGATTTTTATCTCGTTTATGATGATTTTTTTTTTTGTTACACTAAGCAAAAATGAACACACACATACACAAACAATGATTATCTCTTTTAAAGATTTAATAGTGTGTCCTAAACTAGTTTAGTGCATTTTGATGTTTTGTTTTGTTTTTGAAAGTTTTGAAGAACGTTTAAATGCATAATGTTGGCTCATATGACTCCCATAAATGGTCGCCCCTTCAATATACCATTGTCGGACCGATATACCAACCTCTCTATATACCCGCCCTTACGAGAGGGAAACTATAGGTACGTGAGAGCAGATGGTACGTGGAACATAGGCGGTATGAAAGGGGGATTGTCCTGTTAATGACACCTACCATAGAAGACTTATCCTCGCACGCATGGGAATCACCCCAGTGACACTCGGTTAGCTTTCATCAGGATTTACGCCTAACAATAGTGACAATCGGGGAAATGGATGCAAAGCTAAGCCAAGGTGGTGATGAACCCACCATTGGTCTTGCTCAAGGGCTGGGGTCTTACGACCAGCTCCTTGGTTAAAAATGTGCCACGTGATGTGTGTGTGGTTTATTTTACTTAAAATTGAAACATGCAAGCAACCACTATTTTCTTTAAGCATGCAAGAATTGACAAAAAATGAAAGCAAAAAATCAGAAAATGACAAAGACAGTTTTGGAACCTTACCTCTTTTCTGCCTGGACTTGCTGTTTCTGATCTTCGGCTCTAAAAATTTGCAAACAAGAATTTGTCCCTCTGTGAAATGAATTACAAAACAAAATTTGTCCCTGTCTGAGACGAATTTGAATTCATCTCAAGGTCAGACGAATTACAGTAAAGTATTCATCGCAGTTAGAGATGAATAACAGACTGCTTTAAAAAAAATTGTACCTGTCAAGCACAAAACACAAAAAATGGATCAGTTACTTGATCTAAAAACCAGGGGACAGAGTCCCACCGTGATCGCCACTGAAAGCACGAGATTCCAGAAATAAAAGGAAAACTATAGCTATGCAATGTAAGACAAAATATAACGCTTTAATCCTATGCCTCTGAAATGCACGAAACAAAGAAAGGAGATAAATCAAAAATGAAAGAAAGATGTATGGAAAGCATAGCCCTTTTTATTCAATTTTCTTATCCTCGGTTACAAAGACGTCTCCTCCCTTTTTAGGGGCTAGGAGCGTTAAATAGATCTTGGTTACAATTGTGACTTAGTCTTCCTCCTTCCGCATGCCCACATGCAAAATGGGCGGGCCAAAGTGTTGCCGCCGCTGATGTTGATGAGTCCTTGGTTCTTGCTACTTCCCCTACAATCAAAGAAACAATAAAGGCATTAGTAGCACCTGCTGCAAACGTGAAACATTTGTTCCTTGAAATTAGTGAAAGATGTATGCCTAAGACTGACTAAAATGATACATGAAATGATCCTAAATGACCTGCAAATCTGATAGAGGTCAGAAGACATTACCAGAGGGCCACTGCCATTGAAACAGTCAGCCAATCTGCTTTCAACTGGAATTCATCCTTGGGCAGGATGAATTTTGACTGTAATTCATCCCTGGGTGGGACGAATTCGCCTGTGATGAAAAGCCGAGTTGCTGTCGTCTAAATGTCAAGCCTCGAGACCTCCAAAACACCTACAGACAAAAGGGTTAAGTAATTGGGGCCATTTTGGGATGACCCAGATGGTTGGATTCTCCCAATTTGACCTCCATCACCGAGAATTTGATGTTGTTACCTACAAGTTAGTGGGACAACAAAGCGACAAAAAGCATGATGAAATCTGATCAAAACGTTATGGAATTGAAGCTATGAATTATCTAGATAGCATAACATGAAATGCAAAATGAACAAATGATCTAGAATACTTTAGAATGAAACTTAGAAAATGCGGGGTGCCCGAGTGGGCCTCCCATCGTTGGCACTTGATTTTGACGCCAATCCACTAGGGATGGGCCCAAAATCTCTTGGGATGGGTTGTCGGCAAATTGGTGGATTAAGGTGGTCAAATGTTGGGTTTGGGTTTGGATCCACGCTTCCAAAAGCCACCCAATAACCTCTCTTGCGAAAGAGATTAATGGATGTGAAAGGGTGAATAAAAAAAGGGTGCAATAGGGTGTTCAATTTGGCAGCACTTCGTTGCTTGAAAATGCCTCCAACTTGTCCTTTTTTGGGTGGGAAAGTCCACCATTTTATAGACCCATGGGGTCTCTTTGGAGGGGCATGTAGGGATGCCATGTGGCGGCCATGCCTTCCCAAGAGGGAGGAGACTCCTCCCTGACTTGGGCTTCCATGACTGCCCTTGTGACAGTCCTCTAACTGCCAACCTACCCACCTACACACGCATGCATGGCAGGAGGCAATAATTGACTGTCCTCGGCTGCCACTTGGCGGAATTTTTCTTTTTGCTTGTTAAACCTGGAATTCGTATTGACTAGAGACGATTTTAGAATTCATCCCTGGGTGAGACGAATCCCAGTTAGTATTCGTCCCTGGGTGAGACGAATACTGGGCAAAGTGCTTGAATGTGCCAAATTGCTTCTTGACCTTACAAAATTGCTATGAAAGTGGTTAGGACCACTGTTTAACCTCTGAGGGCTGCCCTGGGGGCTGTGTGTGTCAAAGCGATCAGTGTTTACAGTAACATAATTGGATTGGTGCTGTTTTGGTGTCTACAATAGTATACTCACTTGTCAAAGCCCTTAGCATCGATCTTCAATCGACTATATGAGGTGCAAGCAATCACGCTTCCTTACATCCACCTGTTGAAGCCTAGTACGCATAGATTACAAACATACAAGTAAGACTTATACTATACTTATCATCGAAAAATAGGTCATGATATCCAGGCATGCTACGTATTTTGAGATTTAGTCCAGGATATGATCAATGAGAAAGGAATTTAGATAGGAGTCTTCCAAGACTCTTTACATTCACATGAAGTAAACACAAAACCTAGCCACCCAGTCAAACAACCTAATCAAGTGTGCATCACTCCACCTTCCCACAGGTTTTTGAATATGATCAATGCTATAACAGAGAGGCAAGAACACCATAGTTAATATACGCAACCCATGATATCCTCCAATGCTTCACCTTCATTCGAATCACCCTAGAGGGATGTCGGTACTACACAAGCTTACACCTCATAGCAGGGGGGTCAATTTTCATCATCCCCTAGGTGGTCTATGATCATCTAGGTCATCCTAAAATGTTATAAGGGTATCTACATACTACTTAGTCAATCAAAAACCCCTCTAGGTGGTCTATGACCATCTAGGTCACCCTAAAATGCTTCAAGGGTTTCTACAAACTGCTTGGTCAATCCAAAATACTCCTAGGTGGTCTATGACCATCTAGGTCACCCCAAAATGCTCCAAGGGTATCTACATACCGCTTGGTCAACCTGAAACACCCCTAGGTGGTCTATGACCATCTAGGTCACCCCAAAATACTCCAAGGGTTTCTACAAACTACTTGGTCAATCCAAAATACCCCTAGGTGGTCTATGACCATCTAGGTCACCCAAAATGCTCCAAGGGTTTCTACAAACTGCTTAGTCAACCTAAAATACCCCTAGGTAGTCTATAACCATCCAGATCATCCCAAAATCCTCCAAGGGTTTCCAAAAATTGCTTAGTCAACCTAAAACACCCCTAGGTGGTCTATGACCATATAGGTCACTCCAAAATGCTCCAAGAGTATCTACGTACTACTTGGTCAACCCAAAACCCCCCTAGATAGTCTATTACCATCTAGATCACCTTAAAATGCTTTAAGGGTTTCTAAAAACCACTTGGTGAACCTGAAACAACCCTAGGTTATCTATGACCATCTAGGTCACCCCAAAATGCTCCAATAGTTTCTACAAACCACTTGGTCAACCCGAAATACCCCTAGGTGGTCTATGACCATCTAGGTCACCCCAAAATGCTCCAAGAGTTTCTACAAACCACTTGGTCAATTCAAAATAACCCTAGGCAGTCTATGACCATCTAGGTCACCCCAAAATGCTCCAAGGGTATCTACATACCACTTGGTCAACCCAAAACCTCCCTAGGTGGTCTCTGATCATCTAGGTCACCCCAAAATGCTCCAAGGGTATTTATGTATCGCTTGGTCAACCCAAAATACTCCTAGGTGGTCTATGACTGTCTAGGTCACCCAAAAATGCTCCAAGGGTATCTACATACCACTTGGTTAACTTGAAACACCCCTAGGCAGTCTATGGCCATCTAGGTCACTCCAAAAATCTCCAAGGATTTCTACAAACCGCTTGGTCAACCCAAAACACTCCTAGGTAGTCTATGACCATCTAGGTCATCCCAAAATGCTCTAAGGGTTTCTACAAACTGCTTGGTCAACCTGAAATGCTCTTAAGAAATTTGTGATCATCTAGATCACTCCCAAAATTCTCTAAAGGTATCTATAAGCCCTTTGGTCACCCAAAATACCCCAATGGTATTCCCTAACCCCATTGGTCACCCTGTATATACATATATATCAAAAATTAAAAAACATCATCTAAACATCAAAAATACAAAAATATTGCATCACATTACATTGCATACCATTGCATTTTATAATAACTTGCATTAGGCATACTCATCATTGCACTTTGCATTTTAGAATTGCTTATACATGTTTAGCATAGAGATCGTACATTAGTCATCATTCAAAATAAAATTTATCAAAGTCATAATTCACATCATTTCATATTTCACTTATCATATCCACTTAAATTTTCCATATTTCATATTTGTGTCCATTCCCTTCACCTAGCTATTTGTTCTAGAATATCATTAGGATTTTTCGGTCACTCAACCATCTCTAGTTTTATTTTTAGATTTTTTAGAAAGCTATCCTGATTTTTAGGAGGTAGAGTCTTTTCTTAGATTGTACCTTGTATATTTCAAAATACCAACACATTTTCACACTAATAAATTTGAATTTTCACAAGGAAATATGAAACCTACAAAGTGGTCTAGGTTACCTTAAGTGAAAATTCTATCCTGCTCATCCCCTTGTGCAGATGGTTCAAGAATGCTAAGAATTGACAAAAGGACAAGCTCCTCCTTACCCAATTCCCTAAAATAAATAGTGGTTTTCACCACTATCAAAATCAAAATCTAAAAAAGCAAAAATAAAAGCCAAAATAAACAGTGGTTATCACCACTCCCCAAATCCCTTGCTCAAAGAAAAAAAATACAAAATAAATAGTGGGTTTTACCACTAAGTATGAGCAAACATCCCTGAAATAAAATAAAATAAAAGAAGGGAGTATTGAACTTGAATTCTTGGAATTATAAGAATTTGATAAACCATTAGATGATCCTCATTACATGTTTGGTGGAATCAAGCCTTCTTGGCAATGGTGGTATCCTTACGCAAGATGATATATCTATCACGTTAGCATCTTACGTGTGTATAGACCAATGTTTACATGTGGATGAGCTAGCTTTTGGTAGCCTATACTACCTAGTGGTCTAATCCAACTAGGTACAAACCTAGGATCATGATGCTCATAGGGTGATCTTCAATACAGATGGGCTGCATCAATCCTGTTTGGCACTGGGGTAACTTTATGTGTATTACAAAATGAAATCACTTGCACACATAGGGATATTAAGTATTTGAGTCATCCTAGCAGATTCATACCTTGTCAAAAAGTCTTGCATGGTTAGTATATAACTTTTTATCAATTGACTAGAGTGTTTGAGTCTCCTGAAAACCTCATAGAAATTCTATAACATTCATTTCATTCATTCCATTTTTATCACATTCTATTTCGTACCATTTTATCACAAATCCATTACATAGTCTCATGAAAACATTACACATGAATCGATGAATTCTATATAGTCTATGGTTCTAACATAGTATGTCATATAATACCCATACTTCATCATTTAGATCAATAAATCATCCATCTCACTATGCATCCACACAAATACATATCATAAAATCAAATCAAATCACAACATATGCATACATGATAAGCATCCATCATCATATCATAAAGAAAATAAACACATTGCATACATATCACAAAGAAATAAAAAATTGATGCTAAAACATAAAAGCTCATATATATATGTATGGCGTAAAATATACATCATATTCTAAAAAATACTCGTAGGCTACAATAAAGTGGGTACTTCGACCTCACAAAATAAAAAATCCAAAATACCAAAAAGAGCCATCAGAGTCTCAATGACCATGGTCGTGCAGGAATAGTACTATGAATCTCACCCCTGACCTCAAATTGAGCTTTCCAATAACTCTCAAACCTGCTACCCCTTGATATTTCCATCCTCAATGCAGAGGTAGGCATCCCCATCCTAGCCGAAGACTATCCTATACCAGTCCGTTGACTCTAGTATGACCCACTAGCATATGGATGGGTTGGTATGCACCCTCTAAGGTGCACTATCTCATCCTCAAACTCATCAATAAAATCTTTATCCTATTGAAATATCACCTGGTATGTCTCCACTAAGCCCTAAAGTTGTACCACCTACTTTTATAGCTTGGCCATATCCCCACTACTAGGTCCCTCCCATCGAGGGCTTCAAGATATTAGATGTGCCCGTAGAGCTACTATATTTTCTTGGGAATCCTATACCTATGTTTAAAGGATATATCTCTCCTAACTGACCTTTATCAACTCCTCTTGTAGCTCTATATCAGTGTCACCCCATGTGACTTACTGTACCTACACCCCTTGATACCCAATGTCATCATCTCCAAAGTCACCCTGATCTCCTAAGTCTAGGAGTCAGACCACTGGATCACTGGGAAACACCTTTCATAGCCTAAAAGTTCACATAACCCAAGCATAAGGGAAGTAATCCCACTCTTTTCAATGTCGGCCAACCAACCATCTACCTCGTCTCACCCGATAGAGCTGCACCTCAACATCAACCCATGCTAGGCAATCCCTGTACGGTCTCTAGAACATATCAAATGATCTAAGACCTATAAAATATTGGGTATAATGGTCCACATAACTAGTAAGGTGATGAATCTACCCTACCTCCTTGGCCCACTGCCATAGGATCTCATAGCCAATCTCTTGGTTCGCTAGCTATGCCTGTGTCGTCCATGGAAATACCTGTGACCTATCAATTGCTATATGCTACCATCCCCAAAATTGAAGTAGGAAGATTCATCCCAAAAAATTCTATCCTTGAGAGTATATCTTGTACATCTCATTGTATAGCTATATCAGTAGCATCATCCCCCATGCCATCACCAGTGGCTGCTCCATAGTGCATCCTACCAGAGTAAACAGTAACTCCAAAAGGTTCCAGGGAAACCTAGAACTTGAAGAGTCTGGTAGTAGCATATTTGAGATCAGTGTGATTATAAAAACATGCCTCACACCAAGTACCCTAACCTCATACAAATACCCCATCTGTATGTCTCTACTAAAACAATCATCTATCGCCTCCTTCGCGACCCTGCCAAAGTACCTCTTCATCACTGCATCCCTCCAATATCGAAGACTAGACTCGATCGACCACCCATCTATCAGAATGCATAATATATGATATAAGTCCTCTAGTATCATTGTCATATCCCCTGTCGATATGTGGAAGGTGTTGGTACATGGATCCCACAAGTCAATAAGCATAGTCAAGTAGGCACGATCGTCCACCATAGGCTCTAACCATGTCACATGCTTGAGGCCAATGGCATCAAGCCATTCCTAGTCTACCTTAGTCAATACATATCTTGTGGTCTCAAAGAGATTCAAAAATTGATACTGACTCTTAACCACCTGGTAGAGATAGGTTGGTCAACAATAAGCATCAAACATGCTTCAAAATGACCCAAAAATACCAAAAAAAGACCAAAAATGATCCCTTTTTCAGGCCAATTTGTGACTGTCCCACCTAGAGATGATCCAAAAGTCTATGACTATCCCACCTAGGGATGGCCACTAAACAACCCAAGCTAGAAATCCCACCCAATGATGGCCCCCAAATTGGGCCAAAATGAGCCTTTTAGGCCACCAAAAATAGCCAAAAAAATAACAAAATTAAGCAATCAAAAAGCCCTAAAAGAAATCAAATTGCATAAAAACACAAAAAAAAGTCTAAAAAATTTAGGGGCATCCCTAATTAGGTTTAATTACTAAGTATTTAGGGTGCTCTACCAAAAAGCAAAAACAAGCAATAATTTCACTTTTAAAACTAGCATAGTGTAGTAATAAATTCAACGCTTACTTGTCTCGCACCCGATTTGCTGCTGGACAAGTCTGCACACTATCTCATGGTGACTTTAGGATGATTTTAATAGCACTCCACTACATGGAAACCTTCTCCTCCTCCTCACCTATCAAGCTGCAAAGTTACAAATGCACAAATGAGCCCAAATGACTCATTTTTGGCTTAAATAACCCTCCGTGGGCCTTGAACATCCTTGGGTGAGATGAGAAGATAATTGGTTGTCAATCCCATAATGGGATGGACTTTAACTATGCTACCATACCACCCTAGGATGACCACCAAATTTTTTCATCAAAACAACTTAAAATGCATCAAAAAGGGTCCAAAACCCACCAAAATAGCTCAAATTGGGTCCAAATCCAACAAGCATTCAGATGAACCCAAATTGCTCATGGAGAAAGGTAAAATTCCTTAATTTACTCCCTAAGAAGGCCATTGTGTCTGGACCACCCCATAGAAACAAAGTTTTCGACCCCTTTATTCCACAAAACCCCAACAAAGTCACCAAACTCCTCTCATAAATGCTCCATCCTTCAATGAGTAAAACCAGAGGAAACCCTAACAAAGTCATATGTGTCAAGTGACTCATTAATTTTATCACTAGTGATTCCATCATAAAATCATCACTTGAGGGGGTTGTTATACTTAAAAAGTTCATAATCACAATCAACAATCACACACTCAATCATGCAAATTGTGTTTGTCCAACGGATATTTGACAAAGACAATCATGCTACTGCTTGGGGTAGCAAACAAGCAAAAATTTAAAATAAAAAAATGCTTGGTATTCTAGAATCATGAAGGATATAGCCCGATCATTTCATAACTAAACAATATCCAAGGTCAAGTCAACCTAAAATGCAAGGTTGCACTTGAAGCCAGTTCCTTAGCTCGTCAAAAGCAAGGATTCAAGAATGCATGCTCTTTCCATTATTGGGGCATCTAAAGTTAGTTAGGTTATTGAATAAACCTAATAATTCAGCATTTTAGTCATCTATTTTTTCTTAGCGCTGTATTGCACACAATGCATCTCAAAAAGAGGCATCTATAGACACTAAAATCATGTCAATACGATTAGGCAATCGAAAGAATTGACTAGTTGGAATCATATAGCCCACTTGGGCAACCATCAAAGGTTTAATAGTGGTCCTAACCAATTTTAGGAGATTTTACCCCAATTTTGGGAAGTTTTGGGGCATTTAGGCATGGCCATCCCACCCAGGGACGACCATGGGTGGTCGTCCTTGGGTGGGATGGCCATGGACGACCATGGGTGGCCGTCCCTGGGTGGGATGGCCATGGACTTTGACCCCCAAAAAATTAAAATACGGATAAATAGCACCCAAAAACTACCATTTGCCCCACCTATTCAATAATTTAGGTCAGAGGGTTTAGAATCCTTATGACATACTATATGAGGGAGTCCAAAAGGGGAGATTCTCTTCCCCCTCCAATGCATGCCCCACTTGGGCCAAATGGCACCTCTTGCCATGCATGCCCTCACATGCCTTTTTGCCCAAAGGCCCCCTTTGGATATAAAGTGGATCCATTTTCCACACAAATCAGAAGATAGAGGAGTTTTAAGACATAGCAATGGAGTGCTACCAAGATTTCCCCTCACCTTTTATGCTTTTTCCCTCAGAATATCTACATAGCGAAGGAGGTTTGTGGGTGATCTAGGAGATGCAATTTATTTACAAAACTGAATCATCTGAGTGAATTTAACCAAAAAAAATGATGAAAACACTATTTAGGAGGTCCTTAACCAATTCATAGAGAAATTGGTGGTAAAATAAGGGCTGAATTGGTGGCCGTACCACCCCAGGATAGTCCCTATTATGTGACAGCCACCATCGTCCTTGCAAGAGATAGATGCAAATATGTGCATGATTTTTCTACTATTATTTTTTATGCATATTCTAGAGTAGAATATGAGTCTCCTATCAAAATTTCATGCATTTTGGATTCATATTGAGCGAGATATTGCATTTTTAGTGTTTTGCAGGCTCCTTGAGACCATATGAATATGCACATGAAAATGTTGCTAATTTTGAAAATATGACCATATGGGTTATCTTAAAATCATTTTTTATGCATACTTTCCAAGTTTCATTTTTTTTAGATGTGTTTTGGTCCAAAAATTGCTCATTTTGGGTTTTGTATGCTTCATAGGTCTACTGTAGATGCGACATCGATTTGGAGGCAATTTTGGTTCTATTTTCAATTAAATCTTCCCAATATCATCTATTTTACATATATCTACAATTTAAGATTATTTGGAGTTGTTTTAGATATGCGTATTGCATATTCATGTTTTCTAGTCTTTTAGTGCCTATGGGGTTTATATGTTTTCAATATACACACTTGCTATTTAATGATTATGGTTTCCTTATGTGTAGACGTAGGTCATACAGTGTACAAGGAAGGAGTAAAATATCATAACATCGAAGAACAAAGTGGTGGCATCATAGGTTCTCCCACCTCAATTATGGGGATAAGGAAGAACATTGGAAGTGCACAAGAGCTTCTTTGAAAGGACTTGATTCTTTGGGCACCCCATTTATGTAACCATGGTTTTGATCAATCAAAATAATATAAGAAAACTTCATTTCACTTCATTGCGTGCGTTTTGGTTATCTTTCCATGTTTACTTGAATGCTCCCATTTTGATGCTTATCACTCATTAGAGATAGATGCACTTTGTTTAGCTGCATTAGGTGCATAATTTTCCCCTACTTCAGATCAAAAACCCTATGAAACACCATATAACAACTTACTAGGTGAGGGGAATAACACAAACACCTAGGATGGGAAATGTGGATGCAAATGATCTATGGATGTGTGTGTTTTTATTATGAGCTTTTGAAAACTAAGAGGTGTGTGTAAATTAGTTAGTTATCATCTAAAAATAATTTCTTATGTTGATACAGTATCTATCCTATGTTATGAGGACCCCTTAATAACCAAAAGATCACAAAAAAAGTGCAAATGATGATGATGGAAAAGGTTGATTAAGACTCCTGACAGTCATATAAGCATGGTGCTCTATGAAATGCAAATAATAAAAATGAATGTGTGGTGTATGCAATAACTAATATGCCTAATACACTTAATCAATTGAATACATGATGATGTAATGCATAATGATGTATGCAACACAATGTTTTTGTGATTTTTGATTTTCTATTGTTTTTGTTGTTTTATTGTTTTATTGTTTTTATAATTTTTTTATGCATAGTGTGTCATGCATAAAATTCCCACATGTGGATAATTTTGATAGGTTCAGGTTCCTCAACATACTAAAGAGAAGTTAGATAATAAGTCCCTAGACCTATCTTCTATGTGATGATGAACGAGCCTAACCAGTTTACCACAAACTTGTCTCGCAAGTGCGATGGCAAGTTGGAGTTCTACTGATTATCTTTAAGCATAATATCCACAATTTTAAAGTCCCTAATGTGTAATTTCATATCATAATATTTTTTAAGGTGATATTTATAAAAATTGAGGTGCTCAAGAGCGTTAACACATTGTTCATCAAGAAGGGTCAATTGGTCATGGTGAGCTTGTTGCACAGTATCATCATCGATGAACTCTTGAAGTGATATGTGCAATGAAGAAATTTACAATTCCAAGGGTATAATGACCTCAAAACCATATACTAGTGAGAATGGATTTGCCTCAATAGGTGTCCTAATGCTAGTTTTGTAAGCCCATAATGCAATAGGAAGTTGAATATGCCAATCTTTATGATTATCTTTAACAATATTTTTGAGAATGACAATGATTATTTTGTTTTATGCCTTTGCTTACCCATTAGCTTATGGATAATAGGGTGTAGAAAAGTTGTGCTGAATGCTATACTTGGAGGTTAAAGCTCACACATCCTTATTATTAAATGGAGGTCCATAATTCAAGATTATCTTGGATGGAATACTATTGGTCATAGATCCAACACCTAATGGGGAGGTAGGGTTTGAAAAGGTTGGTCCTAGATCTGACACTTAACGAGGAGGTAGGGTTTGAAAAGCCTAATGTACACATGGAGCCAAACCAATATTGAATGATCACTACACCAAGGGAAGCTGGGGTGATTGATCTTCAAAGAAGGTCAGTTCCTCTATATTAGCTACTATCCTAAAAAAAGGGGAGAAAAGGGAGCGGGAAAGAGATGAAAATAGGTCACAACCAAAACTAAAAAGGATGGGTATAGCCACATCACGACACATGACCCATCAACCTCACAGGTGAAAATACAAGTACACCACATAAAAAATCAATCGACGATGCTCCTACCTGACACTCAATATCGATGGATCGAGGGTAAATTCCATGACCAGTGGATGGGTGCATGAAATATAGGATGTAAAATTAGAGCACTTCCATGCAACAAAATTTAGCATACATAAACCCTAATCCAGATGCAAATATGAATTCTAGAACCATCAAGCAAAACTCATGAAATCCAGATAATAGAATTAAATAAGAAAACTCATATAACCATAGTAGAAATAAGCATTAGCACTCAACAGAAAGATGTAAGAGCACTATTCAGAGACCAAATAGTGACACACTTGTATTTACAAAAATGAAGAAGACTTTACATATAAATTGTAATAGCTACAAAGTCACCCTTTGGAATGGGTCACATTCCACTATTTATAGAGAATTTTACAATTAATTCAAATTTTGAGCATTAATAATGCTAGGCGGGAAGATATTGTTGAAGCATATGGGCACTTAGTTGGTACACTACTCCTTGGAATAACAATGATTGTCCAAAAGGGGGTTAGGTCATTCTACATTGTGGGCCTTAGACCCTTTTGACATTCCTACCAGGAATTTAATTTTCATCTACTTTATCCCTTCAAATAGGTGATGACCTTTAGTCAGGTGGAAGCGACTAGAATTGATTACCTTGGATATCATGCATTTCAAATTTCCACCTTCCTTCTCATTGAGAGCATGTACCTAGGTAGTTGATATTTTTAATGCATCACTATTGGGATTCCCAATGCTGGCAATGATTCTGATATCGGGTGGATGATTAAGCTCTTCCTATTAGCTTCCTAAATTTTTACCTGATGCAACTCAATGGTGCAAGGAATGGATTTCAGTATTACTTGTCGCTCTCCCAAAACTTTGTTCAAGCCACATTTCCAATCGGGGTAGTGATTCCACCATTTTCTAAAATTTTACTCCTGTTGGAGCGGGTTCTTTAGGTGGGGATAAGATCATCACTAATATTTTTACCTAACTATTGGGCAAGGATTTGAGATTCACCTTTATTGCTTGCTCATCCAATTATACACTTGACCTTAAAATTGAGCCAATTATTCACCTTGTGGCCTTGGTATGGGGTAGGCTTTTGAGATTACTCCTAGCTTAGCAGTCACCAATTCTTCTACCCATATAATATACTTCCACCATTCACCTATTCTTGGAATCTAGCCCAACCATCAATGCTAGTGATCAAATCTAAAATTTAGCCATTTCTATAGGCCATCATGTTTCAAAACAGAGTGGGTGAAGAAATACAAAATTTCACCCACAATCTTGGTGACTCATAGGGGATTTCCACTTCGTGGGAACATAAACCCAATAGAACCTATAATTGAAAAAACACAACACACAGAGAAGAAAGGAGACTAGGATAGAAAGAATAAATAGGAGACAAGGGCAGTGACGGAAGGCTACCAGATGATGAAGGATGGTGGGAGAAGAAGGCACAATAAGAGAATAAGAAACACACAAAAGGGGAAGAAGGGAAGAGGGAAAGAGGCATCCACAGGAAGAAAACCAATGTTACTAATCAAGAAAATTAGTAACTAGCACACAGGGAAAACGTGGAAGAGAGAAGGCGACAACCAAACACAAAAATGAAAGGGAAGGTGACCTTTGGGATATCTCATGATATAACTAGGACCATATTTTTGATCCATGATACACCTTTAGAAATCATATTCCAATTGACATACTCCACTATAGTCCTAGGACATTTTAAGAATAAATAAAATGTCGAAGACATTTATCTCTCTTGATATAGCCCCTCTTCTTTACACAATCTAGCATTATATGGACACTATATGTGAGGATCTAGTGCTTCCTCTGAAATATTTGGGCTGATATGAATCCCTTTTACCATACTTCTAGAATTTGTAATTATTCTTAAACTGGAGCAATGCATGCATGAGCCTAGATGTACATGATTCATCGACTTATAATATTATAGGGACACTATCCATTAGGCTATGGAATAAAGAAAAACACCAAACAAGGAAGAAAAGGAAAAAAAGGAGAAAGAAAAGATTTTTCAAATGGAAGGAGGGGTATTAGGGAAATTCTCACACACTTAGTTCTAAAAACTACAACTATCTAGCCAACCATTATCAGAACAAATGGAAATAGATCCCTTGTAAGCTTGATTTAAGATGATGTCAACTACCAAATGACTCTACATATACCACATTTTTTATTTACTTGTCATCTAATTTACATAAAATTATGGTGTGGTTCACACGCATAAGATAGAGACTTGTTCTGTAGCTTATCCAATGAATCTGCAATATCCAAACTAAAGGACACAAAACATAAGCTGCTTCTCATGTGCAATTTGTTTAACAAGTCTTATGCTTGACTTTAGTAGCTCTATATTTTGCTCATGAGCCACTCATACATAAAAAAACTTGCTACCTTAGCCATTGATCTAGTTGGTATATCTTCGAAAGGGGGATACCAAAGTCATATTTGTGTATAAATCAACTTGTTCATCACCCATACCTCATCATTTTTGGAGGTGATGATAGTCTCAATTAGGGTTCAACCTTTTTGCTTTATTTATTCTTGGATCTGAGGACTATCAGTGAGGTGGTAATAGAGATCTTCATGACACAACCCAAAATGGACTACTTTAGCTACTGTATCCTCATTTGAATTCAACCCAAATTTGCATCCAAGTTCTTGGGCAGATTTCTCTCCTTGCTAGCTTAGGGAAGAATCTTGCTAGAGAATTAGTGTTACAAGGGCTAATTTAGCCATTTTCAATGTGGGAATATATGGTAGTGCGATGTTTTTGTATCCCTGCTCCCTTGTATTAAAGACTACATGTAGCTCAGTCTTATTTTCCTATAGAGAGCTACAGGTAATGGTATTTTTCATCATAGGGGGTGAATGGTTGTATCTCTTATATGGGTTGGAGGCTTGATATCCCTCTAGTATTTCACTTACTTGTGAGTATATTTTGGGCTATTATAGATTAGTTTCCCAACCACTAGACTCTCCCTCCTCACCTAAGAGCTCTCTTCATACTACTGACTTCTTCAATCAACCAATGGATTCTCATCCTTAGCTCTTATTACAATTATTGTGCATTCCTATAAGACTGCACATATGTGAGATATGAAGGTAGCATATTATGTATTGAGAATGCAAAAGGTAGAAGAGGTTGGGGGGCTTCTACTAGGAAGTTTCCCTGTGTAAACCAATATATTTTTGGCCCGAGATGATTCCTAAAGTATTTGAGTAAATATCCTCTCTCCTAATTGATGTATGAGGAGGCTTATGCCAGGATAAAAGGTATGGATATAATATACATGCGCTTGAGCATATTATGGCCTAGCCTCATGGGGTATCCTCCTTTAGACTCTGGTAAAGTGGACATTGAAGTCAACCATGGTTTCATGACAAGCCCGCTTGATGAACGTGAGTTGTGTGAGAAGTAGGAAAGGATATTGAAAAGCATTAAATGTACCAATGAGAGCTTCTGCTAGGTCAAACCATATACATATGCTTCCATGCTCCAGGGATTTTAACCATAGTAATGTTATTAATTTAAGGGAAATGGTAAGGAGTCTAAGAATCATGCTCTCAAAAGCAATGCTATGGATAATGGATAATGAATCCAAATATTGACAATGCTCATATGCAACAACTTCAATACCATAATAGCCAGGGAAGATTTTGAATGCTACCTCAAGAATATATTGTAGGCTTGAGATATTTAAGGGGCCTAAATCATTCCAACCAAGACAATTGGGTTGAGCCATTGAAGCATCGGTGCTTTAGACCATCTAGATTCAGTCTCCAAGTTGGAGTCACTAGATGAGCATAATTTTTCCACTAGCAACGTCAAGACTACTCATCAAACCCTAAGTCCTTCAAGGAATGAGGATATTTCAACATAGAAGAGGCAACTGATCTTAAAATTTGGACCTTTCATGTAGAGGAGTCATTAGGTGATTGAGCAGGATATAGGTAAACTAGATTATCTTTGAATTCTAATTTCTTGAACAATGGAGATATCTTGGGTCCTCGACAGAGTTGCCAAAAACTATTTCCTTTTCAAGATAACCGATCATAAGAAAACTGGTTTATTTTATAATAGATTCATTAGGTGAAAAAATGGATGTTGCATTGCAGAGCTTCACTAGACTCTACTAATTATACCTTTTGAGTCCCTTCAAGCATGCCAAAAACTATTGGTCAAAGATATGACACCCAACAAGGAGGCAGGATTTGAAAAACCTAATGCACCCGTGGAGCCGTGCCAACATTGAATGGTCATATCACTAGGGGAAGGTGAGGCAGTTAATATCCATAGAAGGTTGATTCCTCTATCCTAGATACTAGCCTAAAAGAGACGAAGAAAAGGGAGCATGAAAGAGATAAAAAGAGGCCACAACCAAAACTAAAAAGGATGGGTATAGCCACATCAAGACACACTGTACATCAACCTTGTGGGTAGAAATACAAGTATGCCACCTAAAAAATCAACCGATGGTTCTACTACCTAACACTCAATATTGATGGGTTAAGGGTGAATTCCAGGATCGGTTGATGGGTGCATGAAATCTAGGATGCAAAATTAGAGCGCTTCCACCCAACCAACTTTAGCAGAAATAAACCCCAACCCAAATACAATGCGAATTATAGAACCATCAAGTGAAATTCACAAAATCCAAATAGCTAAATGAGAACACTTAGTTAGCCATAGCAAAAATAAGCATTAGCATTCAACAAAAATATGTAATAGCACTAGTCAAAGACCAAACAATGACACACTTGTATTTACAAAAATGAAGAAGAATTTACATATAAATTGTAATAGCTATAGAGCCACCCTTTGAAATGGATCACATTCCACTATTTATAGAGATTTTTAGAATAAATTTAAATTTCAAGTATTAATGGCATTAGGCAAGAAGAGATTGTTGAAGAAGATGGACACTTATCTAGTACACTACTCCTTAGAAGAACGATGGTTATCCAAAATAGGGTTAGGTCAATCTACATTCTGGGCCTTCAACCCTTCTAAGATTCCTATCGTGCATTCAATTTTCATATACTTTGCCTCTTCAAACAGGCGATGACCTATCGTGATATCTCAAAAGTTAGTATATATTCTAATTGTGCCTTATTTCTTGGATATAGGGATGATATTAGATATCCAATCATAATAGTCAATGGCTTTGATAAAACCAACATCAAGAAGCTTTTGAATTTCTTTTTTGACTAACAAGGTAATTTTAACATGCTTTTTTATTAATTTTTGTTTGACATATTTAGCATTTGATTGAATGATTAGATGGTGCATGACCAAAAAGGGGTGTATCCCAAATGTATCAACATATGACCAAGTGAACATGTCTTAAAATTCCTTCAATAAATTGATCAATTGCTCTTGTTCTTCAATAGAGAGGGCTTGTCCTAATTTGAGAATTTTAGGATTTTCTAAAGTTCCAATGTTGGCATCTATGGTTTCTTCAATGAGGATATGGGATTCATCCTCATAATGAAGTGGAGCAAGAATTATTCCCATTTTTTCAAGATATTCATGGGATAAAGGAATTTGATCCTGTTTGGGGATTTTTAATAGATTCAACATAAGTGACACATGGGATTGACCCATCAAAGAAAAATTTATTTTGGAGAATATCCTCATGATTCATATCACAAAAGGTATCTCCTTTGGCATACTCTCCTTGGGTTGCAATCAATTCAGGATGGACAATTGTGATTAAATTGCAAAATAGAATTGAATATGGGGAAGAAGGTTCTTCATCTTGATCACTCCAATCTAATCCATGATGATCCATAAATTTTACATAGGTTATAATTTGATCATCTTCCAAATCTATTGGTAAAGGTTGATTTTTATTAGGGATATAGCCAATGCCACATATTTCAAGCCAAATTTCAACTTCCAAAGTTTTTTTAATTCCCTGTTGTTGAGGCCCTAATCCTTTGCCTTGATATCCCATATTAGTTAAGATTTATTTGGGTAGGGGATAGTATTTGGATAAATAACAACTTGCAAACTATTTCTCAATGGGGTACGGGTTACTACCACTAATCATTTATGAGATGTCCCCACATAAGTAAAGGTGCACATACCAATGTTGACTACTTCATATTTCCTGAGGTAATCCTAAAGTTCTTGGTGAAGGTGGTAGTGTAGCAAGATCTATGAGAGGATGTTGGATAATTTTATTTGTTTGATCACTAGTGGGAGGAATTATTTGAGTTTCATCATTAATTTTCAAACTGGTTAAGCTTTTTTTGTTATTTGTAGAGGAGTAATAGAAGAAGAAAGAAATTCATTTAGAGATATAGATGGACAAAAAAAAATTCTACCTTGGTCTGCATCAACCATTGTATAATATTGAAATGGGTGAGGATATCCAAGAATAGTGACAAGCTGATTTTGAAATTCATATTTAAGACATCAATGAAGGGTTGATGAGATGACCTTCATGACATGGATTCAAGGGCATCCAAGAAGAAGTTTAAAAGAAGTTGGAAAATATACCACATAAAAGAGAGTGTTAAGAATTTTGTGTTCACTTTGAGAGGAAGTGTGATGATCCCACAAGATTCTTGGGCTTCATTATTGAAGGCTTTTATGATTACATTGAAAGCTACATATATTTAGGGATGATCCATTGTCTAACAAGATTATTTTGATAAAATTATCCCCTATGTATCCTATGACGTAAAGGGGAAACTACCTTGTAAGGTTGATGGAGGAAGATCATATTCATAAAAGGAGATATGATTTATACCAAGATATCCAACAATATTAGAAATATTGTTTGGTAAAATGTCTTGAGGGACTGCTTTTTGACTTAGAATTTTTATTAGAGCCTCTCTATGGATAGAAGAAGTTTGGTGGAGCTCTAGAAGAGAAATTATAGCGGGTGTATTGGCAAGTTGTTTTTAAAATCAAAAGAGTTTTTTGGTTGAAGTTTAAGAACTAAAGGTGGTTTGTCAACATTAGTGGTTTTTCTATTGTTATTTCTTAGAATCAATGGTGGTCTAGAAGGTTGATTGGAAGTTGGATTTTCTTGAGTTTGAGGTTGTTGATATGGTTGGGATTGAGATTTTTGTCTTGTGGTAATGGATATCATGCCAACCATATTGTCATAAGGAGGTGGAACAACATGATAAGAAACTTGATTAGTTGCTTTTTGGCCATGATTGGGTAGGGGATTTTGCAATATCCCCATATATTGATTAGTGGAAGGAAAAGTCTTAGAATCACCTAGGACAATGTGATCCTCATCAAATAAATCTTTGATAACATGTTTAAGTATTTTGCATTCATTTATAATGTGTTCATACACTATGAAAGTCACACTGTTGATTGGAATTGTACCAATTAATAGTGGTGTCAAGTTATCTTATGTTGGGAAACTCAATCATCTTAGTGTCCAAAATTTATTTAAGGATTTATGATAAAGGTTGGTAGTGTTTAGTGAAGTTTCTTTGTGGTTTTTGAGGTTTGTTGAGAACCAATTTTTACAAGGTACTTATGGTATTGATATTATTACTTTATTGATTATCAGTGATGCCATTACCTACCACATGCTTGTTTTTATATTGGGATTTGGTAAATTTATATTATTATTTATTTGGTTTCAATTTTCCTCTTCTTATGATAGCTTTCTAAACTCTTCTTGCCAAATCGACTGCTTGTTCAAAAGATGTTATGGTTGCAGTCTCCAATTCATATGATAGTTGATCTTGTAAACTATTAATTAAGATTTCCAATATGTCCTTAGGTGGTGGGGTGTATTAAAAACTTCCCATAGATCCTCTCCATCAGGATAGAAAATTTGTTAAGCTCTAATATTTGGCTAGTTTAAGTAGGTCAAGATCTTGGAGGCTAACTCTCTTTTCCACATAAGCAACGAAATGGTGGACAAACATTTCAATGGTATCTTGAAACTTTCTAAGAGAATGGCAAGGTAATTGATAACAAAATTTTAATGTTGAACCTGTGAGGCTCTTAGATTTTTTTTTTAAATATGAGCATGTCATCATAAGCAATGTCATGGCAAGTGGTCTAAAAAATTCTTATGTGCTCGATTTTATCCTCTATACCCTTATACATTGGAAGTTGGGTGCTAGAAAATTCTTTGGGTATGGTTGACAAGCTACCATAGGATCCAAAGTTTGGTTACACATTTCTCTATATGAATAGGTAAATATTGGTGCTTGAATGGTGTCTATACATTGAGCAAGTTGCTTGACTAAAGAGGTTAGATTTTGAATTTTAGGGTTATTATTTTGTAAAGCCAAATGTTGGGTGGTAGGTATGTTCATCCTAAAATTGCCTAAAGGTGGATTATAGTTATTTTTCATAGGATTTTGAAATGGATTATAATTCATATTTGAGGTGTTTACATTGTTATGATAAGGATTATAATATGAGGGATATAATGTAGTATCTTGTGGAGGAATTTGATGAATACTTTGTGGGATAGAATAATAATTAAGAGGAAGAGAAAAAAATTTGTTAACATTGGGTGGGATAGAAGAAAAATTGTTGGTATTTTAGTTGATATAAGAAAAGTTAGTGTTAGGAGGAATAGAAGAAAATAGATTATTATTGGGAGGAAGATTATTACTTGGGGGTGGTTGAGAAAATCCCCTTACATTGGTTGTGGTAGTTGTAGCATAGGTTGGATTAGAAGCAAGTGGATTGATATTTTGATTCAAAGGGGATTTGATTAAACAAACGATTGTGATGTGATTTATGAAGTAACATGGAACCTAAATGGGGAATTTATTGGTTATTATATGGACATGCTTTATTGAAATGGATATCCTTTTCTAGAATTTACATCATAATATATCTATTTTATCTCAATAAATTCATGATATGGTTGTGATATTTAAAATTAAGTTGTCCATGGGGCCCCTCTATAGGGTCAAGGGATCTTATGGTTGAAGTGTCATCACATTCTTCATCAAAATTAGGATTTTCTCTATCAATTTTCTCATTATCATCCCATAAGGGATTTTCATTTGGATCCATGATTCTCTTCCTACTATGAAGAGTAGGAGGCATGTTTTGAGAGAAAAGGAGATTAAATTTTAAATCTAACTACTCTTGATTAAAATAAAGATAGAAAAGCTACAAATATTGATTTCAACTGGTTGATATACCTCAAGAAGATCTCTCGATATACCTAAACATGCCTAATATACATACCCCTCCAATATACCTATTGGTAATGGAGGTGACTCGATTCCCTCAATATATATGTTTGTATGCAAGGTAAAACCTTGAGGTACTAGACTAGGGCCCAATACGAGGATCAATATTTCTTGGATACATGACTCAGTATCAATATTACCACGATGACTTGATGTACCAATTGTTAAATATTGATTAGTGATCTAATCTATGCAAACAAAATTTAGTGGTCTTACTTAAGTTAAAATAATTTTTTATATTTTAATTAAAAGTGATGAATTCCAATAAAAATCCTAATGGATCTGCTAGGGTTAAAATATACATGGGGTTATATTCACCTCAATTGGTGTGTTTGAGTTTAATGTATGATATGCTGAGGATTCACTAGGAGTGTTTTAAGGAATCACTCAAAATACTTTTGTTTGGTTTGATGGGTATTTTGAAAAAAATCTAAGTTTGGGTCTTTAAGGGATAAAATAATTAATTTAAAGCAGTATTTTATCAAGATACAACAAAAAAAATAATCAAAGGGACAAGAGCTATCCTAAAATAACTCTTTTTTTTGATTGAATACTAAACCTAGGTTTACAAGAAAATAAACTCCTTTTTTCTTATAGGCAAGGGGGAAGAGAATGTGTATACAAATATTAGTCTAAGTGCACAAATACATGCAATTTGTATTTAGATGCATAAATCCTAAGAGTAGATAATAAATCAAAGAAGATCTAGATTCTTTAATTACCCTTCTATTTTGTGATCTAAAGCTTTAAAAAAAATAAAGGTTCCTTTTACTCTTTTCACTTTTGTGCAATTTTATAGAAGACAAAAAATAGAGATAATAAAAACAAGATTTTAAGGAAATACTATTGAAATGACTAAAGGAATTACCTTTTACCATTGGTTGTCATTATTTCACACCCAATATCTTTTGATTGTGAACTCAATTTTGCACCTTGGGAAGCTTGATCATGAATCTGCAAAACTTGCAAAAATAGTAAACTCAAAAGATGGTGATTAATATTTGGGGGTATGCTATAGCCAAAGAGGATATCAACCTCATATATTTGATAATAAAACCCCCTAGGTCCTTTTAGATGACCAAGAGAAAAGTATGAAAATGATGACGTTAGTTTGCAGAGGCAAATTCACTCTCTGTAGAGAGGAAACATGAAATTGCTCAAAAGATAGAGGAAGAGAAAATAGATTATTAATGGCTAAAGAGGAGATTGGTGGTCAAAATGATTTTGTAACCTATAAGGACAAACCACGAAATCATTGAAGACAGAAGGATAAATAAGTAGATGGATTAAATTCCTAGTTTTAGATAAAGATAAGAGTTTTGATGAGATGTTTGGCCAAGTCACTGACATAATAATGATAGTCCTGAGTATAGATTGTTCAAAAGGTTCCCTTAAAGTGATTTTACAGCTGATAAGGATGAGCCACAAAATTATTCTTCTAGGGTGTGGTTAATATTAGAAGGTGATAACAAGGGTCACAAAATTTTTGAGACAAGTAACATAAGAGGTAGAAGAGGGAGGGAGGATTACAAAGGTAACATAAACTTGTCCCCAAGTCTATTTGGGGTAAATTCACAATCGATTATGCAAGATCGCAAAATCACTCTACTAAAACTTAAAAGCATAGTAGAGGACAATACACATGATGAAATGAGCTTAAATATTCAAACAAGGGAAAATAAAAATTAAGAGGATAAGAGTGACCTAGGGATTGCAAGAGCACAACAATGTTGGCCCCACTCTTATTTAGAGATAATTCATGTCCTCTTAGGTTGGACCATAAAATCACTTTGTTAAAACTTGGAATAGAGACAAAAGGTAAAGAAGGAATGAATGTAGGATTTTTATCACCAAGGAGGTAGAAGAAGTAGAGAGGGATTTAAAAGGGACTAAGAGGAGTGGGTATCAAGGTAGGAATTTCCCTAATATTTCTTAACGATGATTTTATGGTTGATACTAACAGACCATGAAACCACCCTATAAAAATGGGTTGAGGTAGATATTTTCCAAAATAAGAGTTTATAAGAAATTTATAATTTAGGGGAAGGCTTACCCATGCCTAGCCTGTAGTTGCACAATGACTAAAAGAAAATAGAAGATAAATGTTAAAGTTGAAGGGGAAGGAAATATAATCTAAATGTTATTCTAAAGAATATTATTCAAAAGGAGAGCAAATAAGGAGAGGGTTAAAAACAAAAGAGGAGAAATTCATCTTAGTCTTGGCCAAGTAGATCCCCTCTAATATCTCCTCAAAAGAAAGTGCACTTGTTACTTGAACTCTTTGAATCACCAATTTGCCAGATGTTTTTTGGTAAGTTAACAATATTGTATTAATTAGGGTATTAGACACCTTAATGCCTTAATAAATTAGAAGGATTAAAGGATACATCATCCACAAAAACTTCATGGCATCCACATCAGGTCTAAGACAACTAGACAAACTCAAAATAAACAAAAAGGACAAGGATGAAACAGGAAACAAAACATCCTAATCAGATATATCCCAAGAATAGTAGACAAACTACATACAATTACACATTAAAAATATCCTTGGTGTCATCATTTTAGACATCCTTAGGATTTTCCTTAAACACTTGGCAGTTTCCACCATGTTTTCCTCCTTGACACTAGCTCTGACTCCATCGAATTTCTTTCCTAGGAGATCCTCAGTGAAGTTATCATAGAAAAATAGCAGATTCAGAGTGTTCCTATGCTCTTTCATATGGGCAATGTCCACCATGCTTGCGATAATTCTTGTGGTCATAGCACTTTCCATCTAAGTTATGGTAGCTGTGGTGGTCTTAATAATGTATTCCTAGAGAATCTTAACTACAGGATCCTCGAACTCGTCCTCAATAGAACCATGCATTTTTCCTTGATTCTGAACAAACTTGTTCTTTAAGTGTTGAGAGCTTCTTGTGGGAGTAGGTCGATCCTCAACCTTATCCTTCTTCCTTTCTAATTTCTCAACATCCAGGTAGCTACCATACGTTTTTCTCTTCTTTGAACCTTGAACACTTGAGTAAGGGGTGAAGGATGTATCCTCCTCCGTCGTTTGCTTAGGATATACTTGTTGTTCTTGTGAAGGCATGTTTCCTTTGAGAAATTTCTCCAAAAAATGAGCATAGATTACCTTAAAAAACCCCTCCAATTTGCTAGATTTTTGTTACAATGAGAGCATTATGAAAATGAAGGCCCAATGTCTCAATTTAAAGAATTTTAGAGCATGGAGGGAGAGAGGGAGGAGCATTTATGGAAATAAGGAGGTGGGTGAATTTTAAATCCACCAAGGAAAAGAGGGAGGCACCTAGAAGTTGGCAATAGGGAAGGAAGATCAAAGGAATGGTACCATAAATGGCCCAAAATCCTTAGGCAAGAAAAGAATCCAAGGTTTTGGATTTAGTCTCAGGTACGCAATTTTATAATCGGTCTTGATCAACCACAAATTCATTAATATGACCATTGATGGTCACATCAAGTGATGAAAAAAAACACCAACTAGATTTTTAAAAACTAGGTGAGAAACAACTAAGACACCATTTTACAATCCGTCAAGGAGGAGCACAAAATCGCTAAGAATGAGAAATAATATAAAAATTAAGGATTGAAGGATACAAAAATTACATTTGAAAATTTTGAAGGGTTACTTAGATTTCTAAGGAAAAAATGACTTATTTTGTTGGGTCAATTTTTGGTGTCCATACACATTTTAAAGAAGAATCAACACACAAGGTTCTTATGGCTAAGAAAGTGTCCAAATATAGTAAATATTGTAAAAAAATCAAGAAATAAGAATTAATAAAAGTTGTATGGAATAAAAATATACTGAAATAAAGAATCTTGTTCAAAAAATGATATTAAAAATGTGCATCATCAGAAGTTAGTAGAGAAAAACAAGCAAAAATTTAATTGTACGAGTCATCAAAAACTAGTGAAGGAGAAGAAGATCAAACTAGAGATCTTTATGAAAAATAAAATAAAGAATTATTATAACAAAATGTTTACTTACATTCCATTATATAAAATTCTCAAATGTACGTGTCAGTAGAATTAATATGGTACTTACCAATAATTCATAAAGAAGTTGAAGAAGACGACTTCTCAACACTTAAGGACTACACAAGCCTTATTCTCGAAGAAGCTCATGATTGCTCTAATTTTTTTGTTATATTAACTATTGAAGTAGGTGATATATCATAGAATTACTCACTCTTAATGTTCTTAAGGGAAAGTACAAAAACAAGATGAAATAATTGAAAAGTTGAATAATAAACCCAAAATTAAAGATGTAAGTTGTGACACTAGTGATCTTCATCAAAAGAAAAATATGAATACTGATACAAGTGATTTGGAGCCCATGAAGGCTCATGTAAGTTGTGGTATCGATAACTTGAAACCCATAGTGATAGATGCATGTTGTGATACTATTAATCTTGTACAAAAAATAAATATCACATGTGACGCCAAGGATTTGAGTATTATCCATGAAGACAAAGGATGTGTTGAAAGTGTATATATTGATTGTGTTCATTATATAGGGAATATTTGTATAGTCCATGATAGACATAACAGTGGTGATGGAGAAAATAAGTGTGGTGGTTATGATAAAGGCCATGTTGTCCATACTAATTATGATTTTTATAGAGATAGTGACAATGAAACTTTAAATTATGTGTAAATTCATTGTAAAAAATCTAATACAAATCAAAGTGGTGATACCAAATTTGATTATTTTGAAATGTATACTAAAGGTATTGGTTCAAACCTATTAGATGAAATGAAATGCAAAGATACATGTTTAGGAAAATATGAGCAAGGCATGAAAGATCCCATAAAAATATAAATAAGGTAAACTTTGTAATAGGTAAACATGAAGGATAAATAGATAAAAGTGAATCAAGGAATGGTAAAATAAATTTCATTGTAGATAAATTTATGGCAAGAAATAATGAATGTAACACAAAGAACAATGAAACCAATTGTGTGTCTAATATCAATAAGATAAAATTTGTTAAAAAGAAATTAGATTAAGGGAACAAAATTCACATCGTGAGTAGTTGTAACCATTGTGGTATATATGGACATAAAAATGTTAGGACCTCCATTATTGTGAAATTTTTAAAGGAAATAATCATTTCCAAATATATTGTCAAAACAAAGAAAATAACAAAATAAATTGTGGATGGATAAGTATGTATGAATGGGATAAGATGAAAGAGATTGTGTATAAATTATATAGGAGACCAAATATAATCAAAGTTTGTTGAATAATTGGTGATTTTCCAAAGGTGATTACTGCTCTAGAGGAAGAGTCAGAGTCAGTCCCATAATTAGTGTTAGAGCCAAATATAGAAAGAAAGCAAGAGCCAAAGTCAATACCAAAGTGAGAGCTAGAAAATTAGAACTTGAGTTAGAGATCAATATCATACCAAATAATGTAATTAAATGTGGGTGTTGGAGTTTATTACATTATTTGGTACCTTGCAAGTACATTGCAAGTACCTTGTAAATATTTTGTAAATACTTTGTAAATAGTTGGAGTCTAGAGTCTTGTCAATATTTATCATTTAGTAATCATTAGGTGCACGTGTGTCATTATTATGGAGTCAATAGATATATTTATCCTATGAGAAATATGAAGAGTCATATATCCTAGAGATTTTGAGGAGATCAAAAGACAGGTGAAGATGAAATGTCAAAAGTATCTTTGTAAAGGATATTTGTAGGAGTAACATATGAAATTCATGTAATAGGAAAATGCAGTGCATATCTTTGTACTGTAATACTTGGAAATATTGTTATCTATGTGAATAGAGTGTGTTCATTTTACTTTGAGTGATGGATTGAATATATGTGAGTTGTGTTCTATTTTTCTTATGAGAAATATATAACCTTTGTGTCCAAAGTATTTGTTGAATATTGCATAATTGTTAAGTAAAAGCCATTTTTAAAATGGATGTAGATGCAAAGGGATACTATGATGTTGCTTATCTCAAAGTTCTATGAAATTTAAAATGTGATTTTGGTAGAGTCTCCACCTACCAAACACATTTTATCATAACCCGATGAACTCATTTTGCTCTTAAATGCCTATTTCCCTAATTCCTCTTATTATTTTAGATGATTTATAGGTTCTCCAAGAATTCTCATAGCTTCCAATCATTAATATAATTATTTTCCCTATTAATTATACACATTTTCCAAATTGAGCTAAATATTCTCCATTTCGAGTAGTGATCAATCATGCCAAATGATATGATATTGAGTTACTTGATGAACTCATTTTGCTCTTAAATGCCTATTTCCATAATTCCTCTTATTATTTTAGATGAATTATAGGTTCTCCAAGAATGCTCATAGCTTCCAATCGTTAAGCTAATTATTTTCCCTATTAATTATACACGTTTTCCAAATTGAGCTAAATATTCTCCATTTCGAGTAGTGATCAATCATGCCAAATGATATGAGATTGAGTTATTGGGACTAAAAGAGATGAGTTGTATTACACATGAAAAGTACAATATATAGGCATAAGCCTATATGAAAACATGACAAGTGTCAAGGACACATGTCAAGGAGAAATAAGGGGTAAAGTACACATTAAATTTAACATTCCCCCTTAATGTGTACTTTCCAAAAAAAGGTAAGTCAACATCATTGAGGCCCCAGGACCAAATCATACTCGCTAGAAGATCACTACAAGTGCGGACCTCCAGTCAGCTTCTTGCCTTCAATATCTATTGTATATGTCAGATTTTGTGTGTCTATATAATCAGTTGGCCATCAAGGCCTTTAATTTATTTATCATGTGATTGGTTTATTGGTAGTGCATTCTTTTAAAAGTGGAGGGACCACTTTTATTAAATTGTATGGGCCTAATGTTATTTTATGTGAAAAAATATGGAGTGCCCATGAAGCATGGTCGACCAAGTTTTTTTAATGCCATTTTAATATTTATCCCACATGGATCATGGGAAGGCCTCATGGCCATGTAAAACCTTTTCACTTATGCTTTACTATTCCAAAGGAAAATTCTGAAATATTCTCTTAAGAGGGAAAATTGAAAAGTTTGTGTTTGATTCCAGAGAGCAATGCTATTAAAGAGTGATGCCAAAAATATTCCAACGAGAATATTCTCTAATGCTAGGAATATTCTTGATTCCTAATGTAAAGGCTATTATTTTTCTCGTAGATGAAGGCCCCATTTGGAACCAAACATAGGGGTATTTATACTCATCAAAAAGGTTTTTATGAGCCGAACACATTTGTGGTATCCAATTTTCATTTTGAGGTAGTCCTATATGCTTTTTTGGGTCTCAAATATTGTTGTTTTATGGAGTGCATTTTTGGTTGAACCCGACACTCCAAGGTAATTGTAAGTGAACCTAGTATCTAGTATTCTCCTCTATCAGACCTTGTAAATGCAACGACTAGTTATCCATGCATTCTGGTAGGATGAGATGATTACAATAAGGACACTTACCACTCTATTCAAAGACTATTTCATGAAGTCACTTCGGATCAACTTTTGAAGACTACAAACATAGATACTTCAGAAGATTCTTTTTTCCTCCAATTTTGATCTATGGCTTATTTTTTTTGTAATATAGAGTGCATTTTTGGTAGAGATCGACACTCTCAAATGGCTCAATTTTTTGTATTAAGGTGCATTTTTGGCATGACCAAAGTTTGGCAAAGCCTAACACCTTCTAGATAAAGATTCACCATGAGGAAGGATGATATTCATGGTGAACCTAGTCAGTGACCTATAGAGGCAACATATCTAAGGAAGAGGTTGATCCTAAGGCACTAAGACAAGGCTAACCTATAGAGATAACATACCCAAGAGAGGTTTAACCTAAGGCAACAAACCTAGATGTATACATCGCGGATCTAGAATTATTATTCCTAGTTGAAGAGCCAAGAGCCAAAAGTAGAAGCCTAGACACTATTCCAAATCATGAAATGCAAGTCAACATTAAGGAGGAATGTCTCTAATGTTGATTTTTTTTTTTGGAAAGTACACATTAAGGAGGATTGTTAAATTTAATGTGTACTTTACCCCTTATTTCTCCTTGATATGTGTCCTTGATACTTGTCATGATTTCATATAGGCTTATACCTATATATTGTACTCATTTTCTTGTATAATACATCTTGTGTTTTCAGTCCCAACGTGAGTGATATGCTACTTGAGACAATTATCGTTAGAAAGGTTTAAAGATACAGTAGTCAAGAGGTAGGTGATAGAAGAAGTGGAATACAATTAGGTAAGAAGGCAAGTGAATGGTAATCAAGAGAGATGACCAAGATTATTTTAGGAGGTAGAACTACCAATATACTATCCAAATCATGGGAATAGGGTATTAAGGAGTCGTATGACATTAAAGTATTCAATTAACTACCCCTTTATATTTTTTATTTCCATAACAAATTTATAACTACATAAAAGGCATATTGTTATTGCACTACTGGAACAATAGCATGTGTGTGCTAATAGAACCATAGATGCACTATCAAATGATGATGTAAAAATAGGGGATTTTGGGTGTCTACATATACCATCAAGTTTAGTTATTAGTCATCCTAATATCTTCTTCTATAAGTCATTTTTCCAATGTCATATTTTGACATACCTTTAATAATATCCTTAACAAGTTTTTTTACATATCTCTCATGAGATAATATACCGTGTTCAATTTTTATTCAACCTTATCTACTCTTATTCATTCTTGCATCAATTTATATTATAATATGTTGATGGTGTAAGTAGATTTGATCAGTATTATGGTGCTAGTAATGCCAACAAAGACAATTGATACAAAAGAGCACTTGATAGTGACACACTAGATAATGCTATAATTTGTGGCTCTGGAAATAATTTATATAGTGATAGTTATTATATTGAACCATTTGTTAGTGGCATACTAGGAAGTGATATGATTTGCTATTATGGAGGAAACTTGAACTACTACATTGACACTTAATTTAGGTTCACAAGGTGCAACATTGGGGGAATTGGTGGTAGTTTCACAACCAACACTAGTATCTGTTTTATGTAGGTAACTTACTTAAATGCTCTCCTTAAAGTGGCATGATTTACAACTTCCACCATTATAGCTAAAGATGACTACAATACTTTTATGTAGTAAATGATGGCCTATTGATCAGATGACCAAATGTTGATCAAATTCCAATAGAATGCATGGATGAAACTTATATTAAATTCATGTATATTTTTGATGGGATGTCTTGACATAGCATTTAGTTGAAAACATGTAAAGTATCATTAGTAGGATTATCAAACCTTCTTACAAATGGATTTTTATTATATCTCGAATTGTGACTTGGCTATTTATAAGGATTTTATACCATATTCTAGTCCTTATAGAAAAAGTATCAATGATATCACCTTTATGTATTTTTTCTAAATGCAGTGGATCAATTTTAATGTGGGTAACTCATGAAGGTGTTCCAATGCAATTTTTCCTCATTTACATTGAATGTTGGTAAAGCTTTCATTATTTCTTAAGCAATATTTGTGTAAAGTGGCCAAATTCAATGGAACTTGATGACTTTAATCTAGAAAATTATTTTGAGGAGTTGATTGCATTTGTTGTGCATGTTACATGTTGAATGAGTTGAGCCACACTTGATGGAAATATTTAGGAAGGTGAGTAGATCTTGATTTTTAGTTTAGAATTAAATATTTAGATCTTATAGGAGACATGAATATAAAATGTTTCCACTTAATATTCTTTTAAATATCTTTATTTTTTTGGCTATTACAAGTTCCTTGAACTCTTTCTACTTTGTCCCATTTTTATATAGCAGATTTAATTATTTTTGAAACCCTTATCCATGCTAGAGGAAGTTCGCTAAAATGAAAACCTCATTCTAAATTTTGAGGCTTAGATCTAGTGATTGTAGATCCTTATATCCTTGGTTTATAGATAAACCATAAAATATTTTTAAATTTAATCCAAGTGAGGGTCTAGATTTGGTTTTTTTTTGAAATATTCTAGGTATTATTAATCCTTTAAAATTTCAAGTGGCAAGTCATTCTATACTCTAAAATTGATGATATTAAAGGCTAAATTTAGATCTATGTTTGAATCTTGTTGTATATATATTTCTTACAAAAACCCTAAGTAGATTTCATTGAACTTAAAAATCTTTATCAAAACCTACCAAAACTTTTGGATCTATGCTTAAAATGGTATAGTTTCTTCTTAGTATAGTCACCATAAGACTTTACATACTAATAGGGTTATGTGTTTTACTATATATACAAATTTATCTTACATATTTAATGGAAATCATTGCCAAAATCCCATACTTACATTTAAAGGATTTCTAGTTTATGGGTATTATCAAATCTATAATTTTTTAAAACTCAAAATGGGTTTCTTACAACAACCTCAAATATGTCCCATTGAGAGTTCCAAAATATATAACTATTGATCTACCTAATATTTATGTGCACCTTTACTCCATAATAATATTGATATACCTAAGAGATTTAGAGTTGGATAATCTTGTTGGGAAAGTTTTTGGAGATGTGATTTTGGGCCCAAAAATAAGGGAGGATGACCCTCAAGAGAATAGGGGTGGTATTCAAGATCCAAAAGGTAAATATCCTCTTCAAATCTTGTCAAAGTTGGATGACAGTGATTCATCTTCTTTGAAAGATGAAAAGTCAATCAGGAAAAGAAATTCTAGCTCTTTGAATAAGCCTAAGATTGAAGCAAAAGGCATGAGGATATCAGTGCACATCAATACCAAAGTTACAAAGAGATTGAAAACTCATAATTTTGATGACTCAGATGACTTTGATGAGTCCCTTGTTTCTAAGAAGAGGCTAAAGAAGTCAACCATCCTACCCTCCAGGCATAAGATTCAAAAATATTCTATTGCAACATCAAGCTCCCATTGCAACCTAGTTAAGGAGTTTATGAGATCCATTAAGAGATCGATAAAGCAAACTACTTATTTTATGAATGAGTTGTCATGGAAATTGAAACAAAACCTAAACACTTTAGAGATGGATCTCATCATTTTTATGACTCTTCACAATATTAGTCTCTGGTGTTGAATTATTTGTGTAGATATATCTAGGTGGGTTTTGGATCTATTTATTCCTCTCTTGTGGTGGTCTGGTTGGGATGGTTTATCTTGGTAGTTGGCTTTTTTCTGTTGTTTTGTGTTGTTTCTCTTGTGTGGTTGTAGTTGGGACTCTCTTGTAAAATGTTTGGGGAGCCTTTAAAAATCTGTCCTTTTTCTATCTAATAAAAAATATTTAAAAAGAGGGGTTTTATCCACTCAACCTTTGGAGACGGTTGATTCCCTTATATTTATTCTAATCTATATAAATTCATTAGGAAAAGGTTAAAGAAGATAAAACTAAAATGTATACAGGAAATATAGTTGCAAGGATATAATAATGAGAGATTGATTTATTTGTTATTTTATAATATATATATAAATATATATATATATATATATATATATATATATATATATATATATATATATATATAGTTAGTTAGTTAGTTAGTTATAATCCTTCATTAATCCAAACTAATATACAATAAACATTGATGAAAAAAATTAATATGAACAAAAGGTTATATTCACAATCATCTTTTTGTTGAATTTGAAGGGATGAGAGGAATAAATATATTTCAAAACCAAATAAAATACATAATCCATGAACACCTATTACAAAAAACCCTCTAGCTTGTATCATAGCTAAAAAAGTATTTTGAGTTTTTAGATTTCCTAAAAGGATCATTTCCAAACTAGCCTTGGATATTATTATAGATTAAAATATGTTAAGTGAATCCTAACTAACATTAAAGAACCCCAACTCTCAAATTTAGCATTAAAATAAAATCTTGCATCCTATTCTAATATTTGGTGGTAAATGATTATGCCTTCATCCAAATTTGACTCTAAATTTTCTTCTTTATGCACTTTGGTGGTTGCTTTCTCCTATCTCTACTTATAAAGCTAATTAGTATTTATTCGGTGGTTACAATGGGTCCATGTAACTTCACGTTATTTATAGACATGTTCTAAGTTCATTACATTTCTTAGATTAGTGAATTGATCCTATTTTCCCTATTTTTGTCCTCTTTTAGTTTCTATTAAGTGAATTTGTTTCTATTGTAGTGAATCAACATTGATGAATTGACTAAATAAATAATTAGAACAATTTTGACTTATGGGTTCTTAGCTTGTTAAAATGACAGTTGATCCAAATAGCACCTCCTAGTTGGCATGATTTACCCTTTTATTTTAGTAGATCAATATCTACATATCCTTGATGTTTCTCATCCAATTTATGGGATTGGTGATGTTATTTATGCATCACCTTATAGTAAATAAGTAGATTAATTTTTAGACTTTATCCTATTTTTATTTTCCATACCAATTGACTAATTTGATTGGAAAAATGATATGATGCTTATGTGGCTAATCTTGGTAGATTGACATCAAGTGGATTGATCCTCCAAACTTAGGAGCCTTTGTAAATTCTTTCCCTCCTAGTGAATCAACTATTAAGATAATAAATCTACTAATAATGTGGTGAATTGACATGATAAGGTAGATTAGTGTTAATGGATCAATATGATTCCATAATAATAATTTTATTTTTCTCCTTTTGATGCTTGTCACCCTAAGAACTACTTCAGCTTACTTAGATCTATTTATCTAATCTATATTTTTAAAATTTTATTATGTTGATTAGTGTTCTACATTGATGGTGTAACTAATCTATGATCTATTAATAGGAGTGGTAAAATCCATAATAGTTTTCGTGACATACAGGGCACCATGATTACTTGGTAGTAAATCTAAATGTGTCCTATTTATTGGGCATGGAGTCTCTAAAGAATTAGGATGACACAACAAACGAAGAAATCAAAAAAAGTAATAGCGATTGCTTATTCAAGATGATGACCCTACTTGGAGCAATAACAATGTCATAAAGAGGGCCTAGTCAACAACTAAAGGAATTTATACTTTTTTTAATGTATCATGTATTTTATCTAGTTATCCATACTCTATACTAGAATCATTTTTTGTTTTAATCCTTTCTCTTCATGCTTTCTAGTAAAGTATCCAAATAGATAACTGTACCTAAAATTGTAATGATTCATTAATTCAAAGGCATTCCTTATAGACCGAGAATGCGGGATTTTCTCTCCTTATTCAACTTTGTATATTCTTCATTGGTTATGGGCTCCCCCTACTCTATTTTTGAATTAGAAAATCCATATTTCACCTATTAATTTACTTCATGTTTCATCTCATCTACAAACTTATTCAACTAATATTGGTTTTCAATGCACTCATCAAGTTTCTTCTACTTTTTTAAAAGACCTTTAATATATTGTTATCTCTCTTCTCTTTCCAATTTCCATTTTCTAAATCTCGACATCAATCTTATCATAAAATTGATTGAGCATAACTAAAGCTAAATTAGGATTCTTTCCTAGCTCTGTTGTTATTTAATAGGTTGTTGTGTTGATCTCTTTGATAATATCCTTCCACTCTTTTTGTAGCACAAGAATTGTTCTACATGTTTTAACTTTCCATAGATCTGGTCCCATAGGGATACTAGCATAACTCTAATAAATTTTAAACCTAAATACTGCTCCTTGGTATTTTTCCTACTTGACCTCTTTTCTTACCTTCTCTTCTCATGTTTTGAATTCATCCCTCTATTTTTATTTTTCTTACTTAGTCGCTTCAACATCCTTTTGTACCTACTCCAATTGTTATTTCAACTCATCCTTTATTTTCTTCTATAATACATGCATAATATACATTAGGTAGTTCTCCTTCTCCTTTATTTTATTCAAGAACTCATAATTTTTCTTGGCACTCCTATTTTTTATCTTTTTTGTAGAGCTTTGGTAGTTAATAGAAATAGCCTTAGTAGCTTGTCTACCACCTCTCTATATCTATCATAACTCAAGTAAAATGTATATCTCCTCATGATGTAATATAAATGTTTTGTAGGTGGTTAGATTGGGTTAGTCTACATAGTTTTATAGAGTATACTCTTTCCCTTATTATTGATATACATGTAAATAAAGATGATAGGTGCAAAAGACATCATGAAATTATTGGTCATATAATCTTGTATGATGTCCCTTTACTTTTGTAATCATACTTTCATCTTTGAAATTATCTACTCTCCCAAATGGATTATCAACTAGAGTGGAGACTATGAAAAATAAGTAATTGATCCTACCTCTAGTCTTACATTTTTAATGGTTATTATCATTTCTATTACAATAGTTGTAGTAATATCTATTGCATGGGTTGTATCTACTAATAACATAGTGATTATTGAATAGGTCTAGAATAATTTAACCAAAGAATAAAATCTAACATATCAAGTCAACACGGATGAAAAAGTGTCCAATGGCATCATAAAAGTTATAATTGATGTGGTGAGCTATGTTGGGCATAAATGGTTGGATATGAGATGGTATTAATGATCAATTGTATGCTTATTGTGTTAATGAATGGTGGAGTGCAAATGGTTGTCCTTTATGGAGTAGTAGTGGAAGTGGATGAAGCAACAAATGAATATGTTTATATAGTGGATGGAGCAGTCAATGCTTTAAAGGATGGAATGGAGGATGGATCTATGGATAATATTGTAGTGTTTACTATGCTAGTGGAATGTGATATGGGCACAATGATGGAAGAAAGAAATATTATAGAAGGGGGAAGAAAAATAAATAGGAATAGAATAAGTGGAGGGTTATAGAATGAATATAATGTAGTCAAAGTATCTACCTCTAAGGTAACAACCTCTTTAGTTATAGTCTCTTCACCTAAAGAAGAGCTTAAGGTGATTTATTTTTTACCTTTTTTAGTAGTAGCTTATTTTCCTAGAAGTCACTCTTCTCCATCCGTATTATTTTTTCTATATTTTTTCCTATATATTATTCTCTTTTTTCTCACTTCCTTCAACTCCTTCACCTTATTTAACTTCTTCTATAAAATTTACCAAGGGAATAACTCTAGGATCTATATCCTTCTCTTTCCTTCTTTGCAAGGATCATCCTTAACCTTCCTTTTATCTTCCATTAAAGCTTCTTGGTTTTAAAATTATATTGTGTGGCCCTAAAAATAAAATACCATATCAATAATTAACCCTATATTCTTTACCATACAACCTTATATATTGATATGCAATAGGTTGTGATGATACTACTATTTCAAAGTCACATCAACTGGGATGTGGGGGTAAGTTTATTCTAGTCATTTGGGTACTCAATATTGAATTATAGTGATACCTCTACCCCTATTAAACTTGTACGTGCTGATGCTTCTCCTATAAATAAAATAGTTATTATATCCTCTTAATTTTATGGTTTTTAATAAATGTGCCTTCATTTTTACTTATGAAACTATAGATAATATTGTCATTGATATTGATGTTGACATTGTTAGAGAAGTTATCTAGGTGAACCTTTGCATGTTTTCCTTATGTTATTCATATCAAATCTAAAAATAAAAATATAATAGATTATTACTCTTAATATTTGTATTTTTAATATCAAATTTGAACCCCATATATTTCCAATCAAGTATATTATTAATGCCCCATTTATGCTTGTCTTATAAAATGTTGTTTTTTATGATTGATTTTGTTTATGAAGTCATACACTCTTGATACTGTATATAATTAAAACCATAGAGAAGATGCATATGTATTCTCTTAATTTCCTCTGCTCAATTTGGTGTTAAGTTTATCCTTATCCTATTGACATATTTATATAGGTTTCTTTCTTACTCAAGGATAGGTAAAACTTCATGAGCATATAGTGTCTTAATGTCTAGTTCAACCAACTTCTAAATAAAAATTTCATCCACATAAAATGATAAATAGTATGGTAGATTTTCAAGGCCATATTCCCTCAGGTTCATATCTAACTATTGGGCTCACTTCTTGCCCAAAGGAGTTGACAAATGACATTTTTCTCCTATTTTATAAAGTATCACCTTATTCTACCTTGTATATATGGTCAATATTATAAATTCATAAGGTCATTTATATTATAAATTCATAAGGTAAAGATGTATTCAAGGGCATATTATAGCATGAGGAATGGATGCACCGTGAATTCATAAAGGTGGATAAAATATTTTGTGCCTCCTAGATACCAATCCCTAACATGATGGTAAGTCTTCCTTTACATCAAGCAACTATCATGTGACAATATGGGTAGTGAAAAACTATATCATTTATTATCATTATATATACATATTATAGAACTCATATCTAGTTGGTTCATATACCTTGCAAGGTGCTTTATTTCAGTCTATGGTATGAGTCTATATGTTGGTCCCAATTAGTTAACTTACAATGAATGTAACTAGTCATTGTTTTGGTGGTTTTTAAACCATATCAAGTAGGGAGTGTAGTTAGAGATAGGTTTGACCTCATAATTTATTATTTGGTACCTTATCCAATATGTAACATACCCTACACAATCTAACATCTTTGGGTATCATTCATTAAGGTTTTACACCAAAAAGAGTTGTGATATCTAATTATCATGCGCTTACCCATGAGTAATCTTCCCAATATTAATACAAATTTCAAAATAATCTCTTAGCCTTCTTGTTTGAACTAGAATAAATAGGGATACATAGAAGTCTCAAGAGTCTTTAATGTATGTAAAATTTTTCACCAAAATTTCACCCATTCTAGATTATTATGCTTTTAGTAGATGTATAGGACTACGCATTTCTTATAATCCATTATAAAATATGATATTTCACCTTCATTTTCTTGATTACATTGGTCATGGTTTCAATAGGTTTCTACCTATTCGATAATACACTAATTGTACATGCTCTTATATTATAGGTTAAGATGCACTCTTATACTAATTTTAGGTAGTCCCATATCTAAGACATCATTATCTATCCTAGTCTAAATACCTAATTTGTATTATATGATGAGGATATATTCTACTAGATGAAGTTAAATCTACATTTGGCCTCCTCCCTAAAAATATGTTTGGGGTAGGTATGCTTTCCCTTGATTGTATTTTCATACTAATATTTGTAAAGTACATCAAAATTGCTCTTCTAAGTGGCCATGGAAGTGCCTACCTTAGATGCACTAGTTTTTGTTTAAACTCTTTTTGTTGCATTGCTTTTAATACTCCAAAGCTATTTTTAGATGGTCTAGACATGGATTGAGGTGGGTTGACATTAGTAGTAGTAATTAAAATATTTATGGGTGTAGTGAGTATTATAAATGTCTAAATCATAGGATTTGGTTCATTGCTAACAACAACTAGGAATCCCACCCTTTCTATTTTTATAAGTCAAGTAATCACTAAATATTTACTAAGTGCTTCTTTTTTATCACCTTAAATGCTCTAGATAACAAATCGATTTAGGGTACCTTGGTCTAGCAATTGGTAGTAAACTTAACAAATCATCATGATCAAGTCAAATGACACTAAGAAAATCAACATGCTTTTGACTTGGGGAATTTTTACTTGTTCTTCTCCTAGTTTCCTTCTTCCACCAAATCAATACCCAATCCTTGATTTAATGAATTGCTATGCTCATAGACTACTAGACTTCAACCCTTTATTAGATTTCCTTATTGACCCATAAAATTAGTATCCTAATTAGTAAATTAATGGTACATCTTCTTGACCCATAATCACGTGGTAGATAGACTTTGTTTTAATTAGTCGGTTGATATCTTAGGCTATTTTAGCTTCCTCATATTTTTCAATGATGTATTTCCTCTTTGGTTGATTGATATATTTGAGTCAATCAATATTATTACATTTAGGCTAAGGGGATTAAATTCCTCTTCTATGCATAGGATTGTTGAAGTTTATTTATCAATGCAACATTCATTTCCCTAGTTTATTTTTCTAAGGTGTCAAGCACCTAGTTTAAAATATTTGTCATCCTTAGGAGGAAAAATTCTTTTATGTAAATTCTAATGTACTAATTTACTCTTTCTTGGATCTAACTATATAAATGTGATTGCCTTTGGTTTTTATGTAAAGGCCAATTTTACATTTATGGTTGGGTGATGGTATGCATGATGTTTGTATATGGTTCAAGATCTCTAAGTTTTTTTGGAGGTTTAGGATGATTTGTTGGATTTGGTTGAGTTCTTATAAAGCCTTTAAATATCGCTTTTTTTTTACCTATATGCAAAATTCAATGACTACCATAAATTTATCTTTTATAAATAAGTTTGTTAGAGCTAATATATTCTACATATCTTTTATAAAAAAATTATTGGCTCACACACATGATATAAACCTTGATTGGTGTCCTACTAACATCCTTGGTCCACATATGAATTATAGTGCCTCACATTTTAAATTCAGGCCTGACATCATTAATGTTATGATGTTGAATAAGTGCCATGTCAACATCCACACAAGATTTATCCTATGGATCAATTGATTTTTTACCTTTCGTATTTTAGAGTATTGGGTGATGTCACTATAGCCACATGTTACCTTGTATCACAGATTGACCTCTTATGATTTTCCTAGTCTAGATTATTTCTCAATCTGTTCCCTATGAATGACACATCACATAGGAAACTCACAATGATATGGGTATCTTCTCTGCCTTCTACACTCTTCACTTCAATGAATTAGACATGTAGTATTTATTTTTTCCTTTTTGTATTCACCTAACATCACTACTACCACCTGATGTGATTAGAAAGTGAATTTCATATTTGAGAGCTTCCTTTACTCTTATCTTTATAGGATTCTATTTTTTGACCTTGTGGAGACATGTAGCCTTGTTTAAATTATACAAATGTTAATATTTTATTTCTACTACTTCTTTGGATTCATCATAATGATTTGGTGATATTATCTTCTTTCTATAAAATTAGTGGTTTGGCGTCACTTTGGCTATAATTAATGAATAGATGCCATATTTAGAAAATCGTGGTAGACTTAGTGAATTAGTAGATAGAGGGGCTTGGATATTCCTAATTTTTCTTTTTATTTAAACTATTATTTGAGGATAATTTTTTTATTGATCTTGAATAGAAAATGATGATGAAATTAGGGGAACTAGGGCATCTTATTAAAGATATTTGCCTTTATGAGAGGGAATTTTTTCTAGTTTTTTATATTTTTAAAAGGGCAAAAGATAGAAATAGAATGTAGAAATGGAAATATGTACATACTTACAAGTTGAATCCATAGGTATTTATCTAATTGCATATGCTTTAAATATTTTCCATTTACCTAAATGAAAAAATATTGGCCATCTATTTTCTTTAGCTTGTACACATTCATGTCCTTACTTCTAGTAATATAGTATGGGCCACTCATAAGAATCAAACTTAACATGCTTTGTAGGATTAGCAACCTTTATCTCATTTAGAACCAAATGCCCTCCCTTGAAGTTAATCTTAGTTTCTTATTGTCAAACAAGTGTTTATGTTGGGAATTCTTTGAGGTTATCTCATAGGTCCCTTTAGCAAGATCAAATATTAATCATAATATTAAAGCATTCAACTCAATGGCCAATATAAATAAATCACATTCATAGAGTAACAACAATATTAATCAATAATCTAACTCATAATATTATTCATGTTTGATACAATGCATGGAGTTTTGTCTCTGTAATATAACCTTCCAAGATGACTCTTCAATACTCAACTATTGTTATCCTCAAACATCCAAGAGATGCATTCTTTCTTATTCCTTACATACGACACAAATATTATGACTATTCACTTTACATATTGATACATATCATGTGACTCTTCACTTTCATATTTAACACCTAACACCTATGACTCTTGACTTACATGCTTAACACTTTGCACTCTATCACACTTTACACACTTGCACACTTTATCGCATAAAACTTGGACTCTTCTTACACATTGACACATACATTAGACAAATATAAATCACAATTCCTAATATAATATTCACAAATGTACCACATTCTACAAAATAATATAATATCTCCAACAATTTGATCATCGCTTGGTGGTGGCCAAATATTTTTAAATAATTTTCTTGTTCTTTTTTGAAAAATAGCTTGTATAACCTTTCTTGAATGGGGTATATATTAATGTATTTTAACTTTAATTTCTTTTCCATTTGAAGTGATAGAATATCTACTTTAATGGACAATATAGCATCTTTCCCAAATACTAGCTTGAATGGAGAACTATTGATGGATGCATTAAGAGTAAATATATGCATCCATAATATTTGCTTCACAAGTATACCAATCAATTTATGACTTAGCAATTATTTTTATAAAATTATGTAACATTTCTCCAATTTAGCTATTAGTCTACTTGCTACTATTTTTAGAATGAGATACTGTTGATAGGTTTTGTGAGTGCAGGATCAGGTGTTCAAATAAGCAGATCAGTTGAACCTGTCGCCTACCTTCAGACAAAAATATAGTGTTTATCCGCATGAGGTAAGATAAGAAATAATGTTTAGTGCTTAAAAGCACCATGACCATGAGTACATTACATATTATGTAGTTGCATCCATTGATCATATTTATTTGAAATAATAATAATAATAAATAATAACAAATAATATAAGGTAAAATATATATATTATTATATAAAAAATTATTAAATTTAAATAATATAAAAAGTATAAAACCACATTTTATTTATTTATTTTGTGGATTTGGTTATTGTGAGAAACCCTATGACCAACGTACAGGGCTGAACAGTCTTCTCCCAACCATGACCCCTCCTAAAGTTAAGAGCTATACTTATAATAAAAAATTTAACACAAAGCCACCACACACCCACCCCTCACACACTCATTGAAAAGTATAAAACTATATTTAATTATAAAGTGGATGTAATAATAATAAAATTTGAATATTAGCCTCCATTTCGCCCCACATTGAAAAGTATAAAACCACATTTAATTATAGACTTTCCTATGATAATAAAATTTGAATATTAGCCTCCATTTGGCATTCGCATGTTGAGGATATTGCATGAATCCTCCCACTTGTCCGAAAGAAATTCTCACCTTTTTCCTATAAAAGAAAATTGAGATGGAGGAAAGCGAGGTGTGTGGAGTGGCTTACTTTGCTGAATTGGAGAGTAGAGTGAAAGAAAATCCGGAGTCAACATAAAGAGAATCTAACTACAGTGAGAGACCAGGTAAGATATCATCTTTTTCATAAAAATATAGGAATTCTGTTATATACAGTGAATTCTATGTGAATGAACTATATATATATATATATATATATATATATATATATATATATATATATAATATATAATATTATTAATGAGGGTTTTAAAAGAACTAGAAACTTCCATTTCATTTCGTTAAAACACATTATCGCAGTTCAATTTGATTCACAGAAAAACTTTGTCTTAAATGAAGTTAAGAATGAATTATATTTATATTTAAAAGAATGAATTAATATTTCATTTTGTTGGTTGATGCATTATTAAAATAATAAATTTATTATGGTCGTTGGTATGGACCATAGCTTTCTCTAACTAAATATTTAGGATAGATAAGCATTGCATTCATATGGCCATGCTGACCCATACAATGCTGCAACACTATCTTTCCCGAATATCACCTAGTGATTGAAGCCATAGCATCTAGTCGTGAACGAAGGAACGAAGGAGAGAAATGAACATTTGAGATGTTGCTGCCACTCTGTTCGATTTCTTTATATGTTTTGCTAGTAATATGTTTTTATAAATTTATCGGTGGATGTATGCCAATGATTTCCAGACTTAAACATACATCTGTTCGATTTCTTTATATGTTTTGTTAGTAATATGTTTTTATAAATTTATCGGTGTATGTATGCCAATGATTTCCAGACTTAAACATACAAATGTGTTCAAAAATTGTTCATATTCTAGATTCAGGTAGGAAATTATTTCTCCTAAAAAACATTTGAAAAAGACCCATAAATTTATTTTAAAAGAGCAAGTAACCATATCATTTTGGTAATTTGGGTGAATAAAGTACATTGTACCTTGATGGTTTGAACTTGAATCTTCCGAAAGAAAGCCCAAAGCCCTAACCAAAACCCTAATCACTTGAGCGTATCATTTAGAAAACCTCCAGTAATATCTCAAGGAGGGTTGTTGATTGCCTTTAGTGTAAGGCTAAGATTCAACGACAGTTTTATTTTGTGCCAATCATAAATCTTTTAAACCCTAACTTGATAGAGCTTACAAAACAAATCGAATACAAAACAAATCAATATTTGACTATACAAATCAATATTTGACTATGTTTACAAAACAAAGTTAGAAATTACTCGGAACATACATGCTCTAAAATACATCAATTATTCAGATAATATTATGTTCTATATATTGTTAGATAATAAAATAAAAAAGCACAAATCCTCTTAACATGTTCTATTTCTCTATGTATAAGAGATCATCAAGTTTCATGAAGAATTTCAACCATTAGTCTATAGGTTTTCCATTCTTAGAAATTAATATTTTAGACAACACAAAGAAAAATCAATAAATATCCACTAAATGATCAATAAGAAATATTTTTATTGATTTATTTAATATAGATAAGCCACAACTAGGGATACATATTGACTTCCATTAACTATTTTAACAATATACATCAAATTTTGAAGCAATCTATTTACATCTCAACATCTCTTAATAGCTGGATTATAAAGAGGAAATAGTATCATCATTTCTATAATTCAAAGTACAAATTGATTAGTATCTAAAATTATTCAAGCTTATATTTAGTTCAACTCCAATAGATTTGTGTTCATATGCACATATTGAAGTCTCATTAAGGTTCTCAACTTCATACTATCTTATTTGAATTTGATCATAAATATGGTGGTTATAGATTTTTGTTATATCTAAATATAAATTTTTAGGGTATAGATTCTAACGCTTCCAAATAATACACTTATATGTAACTATAACTAGAATAGGTCATAAATAATTCTTCTCTTAAAGCACATAACACAATTAAACCATTTAGTTTTATATTCTCTATTAACCACAAAAGCTATCAAGGAGTGAATACTATTATCATTGTTGGAGTATGATTTCAAAATGGTCAAGGATGTATAATATGGATTGCATGTAAGATATCATGTATAAGTGAATATAAAAAAATATAGTGTGGTACATTACTACAAATATATATAAGATGGACAATCCAAAATTACATTATTTTTAAGATCAATTAATGTCAATTTTCATTCAAATGCAACATTTCTAATTGTTTATTTTCACACTTAATAAGAGAAGTTTTTCACCCTCTAACCACCATATTAAATACCATCACTCTAAGTACCAGTTTCCAATTAAGGTGGTCAAAGGAAGGATACACCTTATTCCATTGTAATTATAAGGAGGGAGAGAATCATCGAGGTAATTTCCTTCCCAACCACATAATTTGTATGGGGAATTCCCTTTATTCCTCTTTCTACCTAGAAAAACCAACCCTTATTTAAGGAAAGTAGATATAGGGTACTGAAATAGCAAAGGATAAAATTATATTGTGCTACTAATATACATGAATTCAACATTAAATCATGCAAAAATCACACTCATGGAATTATTCTATGTGAATTCAATACTACATCATGCAATCAATGAAATAATAATTTACTTAATCATATCTTGGCTAAGTATTCACTTGTACATTCTACTCAATTAATATAATGGGGTGTAACTTATTTAAAATAAACATAGGCATATATCAACACTAAACACTCACGGAATGCCTCCCTTATGTTCATCAATTTATGGCTTATAGTGTAAGTATTTTCTACATTCCATCCATGCTCACTCTTTTGTTTGCCCCAACCTCACTTACTCACAATTTTCTAAGTTTGCATTCCCTTCCTAGGAAAATGTGCTATAGAATCCAATGGCTACATACACCACTCAACATACCATCACTCTATGCAACACTTTTACCAACTCACTATGCAAACACAACATTAAATTAATACAAAATTTGTAACAATATTTTGTCATCTTAGGATAGATACATTCAAACAAAAATCAATCAACATACCACCAATTGCCAAGAAACAATAATGTTTTACAACCATCATGAATTTAAAGGTATTCATATTCAACATACTCACTAAGACAATCAATGGCCAATTATTTCCATTGATACTTTCTAACAAAGATTGGATTTCATTAAATTTAATTTTAGCAATAATAGCTTTGACTAATAAGACAAATAAACTAGAATTATTTTTAGAGTCAAAGTTATGCATAATGCTACACTAGAAATTCAACAAGATTATATAGATTATGTAAGTCTATAAAAATAAAATTTGATCAAATTAATCAATATATACCATGATTTAGAAGGTTTCATTCCATAATAGACAACCTAAAAATTAAGATAAAAATCTAAAGAAAATTATATCACTTAATAATTTTAGACATGCACTTTCAATATCAAAACTTATTTTATACAAACATTTTAAAATTCATCTCGTATCCCACAACATAAAGCAACATAGTTTGAAATACCACACTTTTTTCAATCTGGCCTGGATTTTTGATAGTGAAAAAAAATTCAAGGTGTAACTTAATTTTCAGGTCCAAGAGGTTAACTCATAAAATCCAAATTGTATACAGTCTTTCAATAGAGATATCAAATAGCAAGAGGTATATTCATTATTTTTGATAATTTGGATATCTAAATACTGGTAGCTAAGAACTAAATAGGGGACAACTATATTGTATCCAAATACAACCTCACATTTCAAGAATTCACTAGCATACAACCCAAATATGCAACCATACAAACATACACGATACGGTTTTAAACTAGTTGTTCTAGCTAAATCCATATTCACAATGCAAACATAAAGTTGGGGATGCAATGGGTGAAAATAGCTAGGGCATATAACAATTATATATATAAAAAAAAAACTTTTCATAGCCATAACAAAATCAAATTTGATTATTCATCTCAAAATGCATATATAAGAAGGTAATAAGATATGCTATAGTATCAAGATAATTTAAGAAAAATATAAATTGTTTTACCCTATTGAGAAGGGGTCCAACTATGATTTACATTTTTACCTACAACCATTCCAATATGTGGGTCTAATTTCTTAAAATACCAGAAAGGGCATATTATTGTACTCAATTGGGATAAATCTAAATATTTTAAAGTAGAATACTAAAATATTCTATTCCAAAACTTATTATGGCTATGCAAACTTATTATGGCTATGCAAACTTATTGAAGAAAGAGATCTACCATTCTAATATTGACAATGATTCATAGGAATAAATTAAATTTTTAATTCACCATCAAACTTTACTCATTCTTAAATTTTTAATTCACCATTCAAACTTTACTCATTCTTAATCCATTTGCTATGGAAAAAGGGATTTGATTCATACAAATATTGCACAAATATTTAACTCTACAAAAAGCATTTAACCCTTCCTTTTTTAAAAGCATGCAATGAATCCAATATAGCCACATTGACTATATTTATTGTTATTAGCTTGGGTCCTAGGTTAAGTAATTGATCCTTAAGCATTAGGGTTAATATCAATTTTATCTACAAATAGAAAGAGTTATGTTGTAGTTGGGAGTATTTTTGACATTCAAATCCTAGTTGTCTCTATTGCACATTAGATACTTCACCATATCCAAGTGGATAGGATTTGTATTAATTTGAAATTGAGAATATGTTACTTACATTTTTATTTTTTAATATTAAGTCTGAATTATTGTTTACTATGGATATTTACTCTTGAATATTATTAAATTATTACTGCTAATACTACATTTTTTGAAGTTGTTTCATTACAAGTGGTATTAGAGCATCGATCTTGGCTCCCTATAGTAGCACAAAAATATGGTATAAATGTTTACAAACCATTCTAGGATCTCTAATAAATAGTTCAATCTTTTGGTGCATTTTTTTTGTATTATGAGTTTGCTATTGCTAGTTCCATTTTTTAAACTTTAATAAAAATTAGTGTCAGGTGTTCCCAGAAACTTGTAGGAGACCTATCTCATTACGATTATCTCTTTGAGCCATTCAAAATAAGGGTTATCTTTAGAAACATTATTTTTTAGAATCAAACATTCTAGTACCCTTGTGGGAGACCTATCTCATTATGATACTCTCTTCAAGCTAATCAAAGGGGTGATTTTCACAAAAAAAAATTAAAAGTGCTCCAAAGGATTTTTTTAAGTTTTGCATTTGCCTACAATGTATGAATGAACTTGCTACTTCTACTAGTTGGTTGTAAATCAATAGTCAATTTTAGTGCATTGGTCATAAATAGGATGTATGCATGAGAAGAAATAAGCACCATCCCATAAAATCTAGTACTATTAATGCCAGCTCATCTACTTTGGTGTTTAATTCCTCAAGAACTACCTTGATATTAAAGTATTGAAGCCTCCTATCAAATCCTAGACCCAATTCTTGTATGGATTCAAGTGTTTGTTCTTGATGGCGCATTGGAAATTAACTCCATTTATGACCAATTCAGAGTCACCAAATACTTTTAGGTTTTTTATTCCCATATTTTTGTCCTTCCTCAAGCCAATACAAAATACTTTATATTCAACCACATTCTATCTACAATTGAATAGTAGTTTGCAAGTAATATTTGTTTGTATAGTTTATGTGTTGATGAATTGAATGCTTGCAACTACTCATTTTTTGTTCTTATACCATCAAAATGAATCACCCATGTTTATTTTATCCTTATGCCTATTTATTTGTTAGAGCTAGGATGTTAGATGGTTATTATGATATTATATAGTTCCACAACTCAATTTCATTGAAGTTGGCCTTTGAGTGCACATCATCCTAAAGCACACCAATAACTATATCTATCTTAGATTTTTGATCATCGTCTAAGACTTCATTGTCCACAAAAACATATATTTCATTCTAATTCATCATGCATATTCATCTAACATATGCAACAATTAATTGCATTGAGGATCATTTTTATTTGGATCATCTTTCCATATTGGGGTACTTTCATGTGGGTATAGTACATTACCAAGTATAAAATCCTAGATAGCTTATGTGTCCATACTCTAGACAACAACACATCAAAATATTGGGGAAGGTAAACTACTATTACCTCTTGTAGAGTCCAATTATAATTGGAAGGCTTATGGTGCTTTTTGTTCATTTGGACATAATATCTTTGATATTCTCATAAGTTATGTATAACCTAAGTGGGCCTAACGATGAAAACTTTGGAACTCTGAATTGAGGTCAAAGGTACATATGTTGTGGGGGATAATATTGTACACCATGATTTAGTAACCAAAGTATGGTTGGATAACCATATATTTGATAAAAAACATCCTCCATGAGGGTCATCTCATATGATCTATGGCCTCATAGACATTAAAAATAACTTAACCTTCTATCTATTGTACTACCACTAGTTCTAGATGCTTTACTATGGTTATAATTAGATCTTTTAGAACCCATATGGTCTCCATCCTAGTATCATCCATATAAATCATATGCCAAGATATTTTGGTATAGGGTAATCCCATATCTTCACAAACTACTTTTAGAATCTCTATCATGATTGCTCTTCAATCAACTATACAACTCCTTAATATGAATTTCCAATATTTAGAGTCACATTGAATAGTGATAGCTTTAGAGTTTTAGGCTCTGGAGTATTTAATATATCCACTACATTGACTTCAATATCAAATGGACCTTCTACTATCAGGTTTTTTTGTTTAGTTGTATTTGTCTGAACAGGTTTTGGCTCTTCATCCTTGGCATAACATCTATTTTTCTCTTTGATATCCTCTTGGAGTAGGTCCAAATTATTATGAAGGGCTAGTGCTTCTAACTATTGAATTTATAATAGAATCATGGCCAAGATCCACCATTGTATGATGTATTGGATAAGCCTAAAGGTATTTCATTGTACAATGTATTAATTTTTTTATAATATTTTACTATGTAATCCCTATGTCAATGCTTAACCTTGTTATGGTTAAACCCTGTTTATGTATTGTAATTAAGCTAAATCCCTCTTGTTATGTCAACTTAGGTTAAACTTTATGGTGTAATTGATATTTTGGTATTGCTATAAATACCCCCATCAAACTCCTCATTTTTGTTATAGTGATTATTTATGGTGCCTATAGATGCCCACAAAATCCTTCTCTTTTCATCCTTCTTTTTGTTCCTTGTATAAAATTTGAGTGCAGGGTTTGCTTATGTATATTTTTGAAAAGCAATGTAAATTCCAACATGGTATCAAAGAGGGTATGGAGGTTCCTTACTTGGTCATGCAAGTACATTGTTTGGTGCATCCACTTTTTCTTCCAAAATATTTATTTTTTTCATATCAAAGACAAAAAGAGATTCTTTTATGTTTTATATGGTTTTTTAACGATATTGGATATCTCTGTTCTACTTCAAAAATCCTATTCTAAAGATTAAAATTGAGATTCTCTATTACTAATAACATCAAATGCTCAACCAAAGATCCATTCTTGCTTTAAAAATATGGCATACATTTTTTGAATTTGAAATGTGGGTCTTTTCCAAGCCAAGACCTTAGCTTAGAATCCATGCATCAAAGGGCACATTTAGCCTCTCCCTATAAGGAAATATCATATCTTCATATGGTATGTAGGGCAATCATTATGGTCAAAATAATGCTTGCTAGCATGTTGTTGCTCGAAGGATCCATGTTCAAATTCATAAAGTCATCATTTTTTGTTATATGAGAGGATTGGTGCTATTTTTGAGGTTGGAAAATGAGCTCAGTCTCTACAAAGTAGGTGATCTCTATCTAAGTGACACTATGTCATTATGGTTTAAAATTTTCTTACGATGGGATTGGGCATGATTTTGAACCCCATCTATCCTCTCTTTTGTTGAATTTCATTGAATGTATTCCAAAAGGATAGTAAGGATGTTTTAGGGAGTATATATTACATGATCAAATCACATGCTAGTCATTGTTTCCAAAGGATGTTATATGGATGGTAGTTAAAATATATATGCAAGTCCTTCCATTCAATCTATGGCTTGTCTAGGATGGATAGAATGCAGAAATTTATTTCAGGAAGACCCAAGTTTGATCCTCTCTAAGTTTGTTTGGATTCTTTAAGCTTTATTGGTAGATGCTTAGATGATGTGGTAGGAAATATGGTCCCCTATTATATTATTTCACCTTTTTAAAACTTATATATATTAGTTCAACCAAAAAAGAAGAGACAAGTGATAGTGTTTGGAAAAAGAAAATGAGATAAAGTGGTAAATATAGATTGGAGCACAACAATGAATCAAGTTTTACCAAGTGGAAGATTGGGATTGGCACATGGAACCCTAAGGTTTAAACTTCTAACTTTTAATTTTTGGAGGCTATTAGGGAAAAAAATTGGAGGTCATAACTTTTGCATACGAAAGCGTTTTGAGAATGATTTTTTCAAATTATAAATTTGTTTGAGCTTTACACATTGGTGACATTAATTTATGGACCCATTCCTATGTTTGGGGTCAAATTGTATGAAATAATCCTCAAGTCCTATTGCATTAATTAAAAGGGCATATTTACCTTTTTTTCATGTAATCAAGATATTTGAATTGATTTTTTGGGAGATACAAATGGATTTGTGATAACTATAATAGCTTTTTAATATTTTAGAGGCTTGTAGGAAAATTATTTAATATGTGCTTTAATCAATCCCTCTTCGTCCTTTAGGCAATTGATTCAACTTATTCATGAAGATATAACCTTACATTATGTCTTCTTCTATTATTTTTCCATGTAATTTTGGAAGCTTATTACAACTTTTATTTTAAGTAGGTTTATGCAAAGACCATTTTGGTTATTGAAATAATGTGGTTCATGGGAAAGAGGAAGTATTAAAATAGAGTAGTGCATGCCATGAATGGAAAATTTACACCTTTATGACACCTTATGTAACAATGGAAGATTGAAAAAGGTTATATTTAAAGGAAGTGGTGGTTTTAACTTTTCTTCTTCATTTGAAGTCGTAGCATAAGTATTTGGTGGCTATTTACAAGAATGTCTTGTAATGATAGTGGTAAATATGGTCCAACCTAAGGAGATGTTTGACCAAAAAATAGTTTTGCAACAATTGATTTTAGATGATGGAGAGGATCTAGATGAATCTACCTCAAAATGAAGAGACCCACTAGAACATTCATTATGGGGGTGATATTATTATTACTAATATATCCTCTCCTTGAACCCTTAGTTTAAATTATAGGGGATGTTGAAATTATAGTTTGATTCATGGCCAAGAGCTAATATTGTGTGATGTTTGGATAGGCGTAAGGGTATTTCATTGTACAAAGTATTAATTATTCTATAATATTAAATTATGTAATCCCTATGGATTGTGGTTAATCTTGTTATGGTTAAAACCTATTTATGACTTGTAATTAACCTAAATCCCTCTTGTTATGTTAGCTTAGATTAAATTTTATGATGTAATTGGGGTTTTGGTATTGCTATAAATACCCCCTCACACTCCTAATTTTTAATTGGAGTATTGTGCAATATTATCTATGGATATAGTTATTATTTATGGTGCCTACAAGTGCCCACAAAATCCTTCTCTTTTTCATCCTTATTTGTATTCCCTGTATAAGATTTTAGTGTATGATTTGCTTCTATTAATTTTTGGAAAGCATTGTGAATTTCAACACTAACACATTTATCTTGGTAGAAGTCTTCATCTCTTTCATAATGTTGAACTTGAATTCAACAAAGCTACTCTTGTTGTGTTGTAAAATTTCTATTTTATCTAGTAGACATTGTGCCTCCTTCACTAGTGAGGAAAGGATATTTGATACATGGCTCCACCTCCTTCTAAATTTGGTTCCTCTTTTTCTTATTCCTCCCTTCCATGGACTTGTTTGTTCTCTCTAGATTACTATTTTTGACATCTAGTTCCTTTCCATTATTTGTTTATTTATCCTTGTTGGTCTATTCCTCTACCTAAAATGTGTCATTTATATTTTTCCAATGCTTTCATTTTACTTGCCCTATTATGTAGCTATTATTGTCCTATTATGTAGCTATTATTGGTCTCTTACCTTTCAAGTGTAACAATGGCCTTCGCCTCCTAAGTACTATAGTTTCTTTGCTCACTTTGGCTTATTTCCATGTAAATTATAGCTCTTTTGATGCCTTCTTTTTACCCCTAGCTTTAACCTCGTATTGGTTCATGCAAATGACATTACCCTCAAATGCAAAATATTTATCTACAATGACCATACTAAAGTTACCAAAAATTGCATTATTAGGATTATTCAAAGCATGAAATACCTACTATGATTGAATGTAGTATGTTGGTTGATTTGGGATAGGCTACTATTAAGTGGATTGATTCATTGCTAGTGCCATTTAACCTAAGGTGATGACCTATTGAGCTTGACATTGTTGGTCACTTGACATTGGTAGTCATATTGATTTGTTTGTGAATATCTAATGGTTGTCACACAATCTATAGGATCATGCCCTGCATTATATGGAAAACACCATAACATGTTGATTTTTAAATTGTCATTTATCATATTATTCTAAACTTGATTTTCACCTTGATTAGCACCTAACTGTAGCACTTGGTCCTTGGTGAGATAAGGGATTTTCTTGGGCTACCAATCTTGCTATTGTTGCCACCCTCTATTTTTTTACTTTTATCATTTTTTAGTATTATCTTGATTTATCAAGGTTTTTACCATGTCCAATACTTGCATGTTGAGCTTGTAGTGATCCATAAAGGATTTATCCTCAATTTTGGTTTGTGATGTAGAAATTAGGGCTAGAAATTGTGGCAAAGGCAATAATTAGTAAATTTTTTATCCTACATGCATTACAATATATGGATAAGGGGTTGATATGGAAGATTATTGGGCATTCATAATGTGTGATATGGAGGGTATAAGTCTAGGTATTTGCATATTTTAGGTGATATGGGTGGCATAGGCCATAAGCGGATAGGTGGTAACTTTCCTATGATAATAAAAATATCTTTTGCATGGGCTACTTTTTTAAAGGATGCAAGTAGAGTGATGTGATTAGCATTACAAACCATCAAATATATGTCAAACTTTAATCCTTTAATATAATATGGTAATTTCTATTCTTTAACGAAATTAATTTCTAGGGGCTCAAAAATCTAGTATTGTAATAATGATTTTTTCTCAAGGATGCCTTTGCATAGAATTTAATTAAAACAAAAAATAATACCCATTTTCCACCCTACCTAATCTATACATGAAAGGTTCTACACTTTATGCCCAACTAGTAATAAAATTAAGTAAACCATACCTCCTAAATGTGATGAATTGAGTGTAGATAGCTTGTTGAGGTAATATAAATTTGTATTATTATTGATTTTGTCAAAGGTGGTAATGATTTCATAGAAATAAAAAGGATAGGGGAATAGGCCCTAGATTTAAGGTTCCTTGATAGGCCCAACTAGGAAGTTGGTTTTGGACCCTAGGTGGTTGAGGCGCTAGATTGTTTTGTAGGTGTTTACCATAATATATTGGATAGGGTATATTGTGTAACCTTAAGGTAGGTATGGATGCACTTTAGGGTATTGATACATGGTGTAATAAGGTAGAAAAAAATGGTTTAACATTGTTAAATGAGGGGGTGGTGGATTAAGACAAGTCCCTTTCTAATTCAACATATTTTAGGATGGAGGAGGATACTACAAGCCTTATAGAGGAACTTTTGATTTTAAAAATGTGGACATTGTTATAGGTTTTGTAGTATTTGGCTAGTTGGAGTTGGAATTTGACCCAAGTACTTTCTACATACTTTGCACCCTCATTTGATTGATTGTCACTTGTAAATTCTAAGCATAAACTTTGTTTTTGGTTGAAAATTTATCCTAAAAGCCTATGTGTAGTAGCATACACTATTTAGACAAAAAAATGTTATGTTGGACATGCTAGATCTAGTTTTAGTTTGAGATGAAGTCATACTAGTAAGAGAGGTGATATGAGTATTAGACACTAGATGTTGACTCACATTATTTGGATTATAAAAAGGATGCAAAGGGTGTATTATTCATAGGATTTTTCATGTCAAAATAAGAGGGTATTAGTGTGTGTTAAAGTAGGAAATGTGCTTTTTCAAATTTGGTTTGTAAGAGAAAATGAAAAACAATACTACAAACCAGGGATGCCAATTTTCTAGGACATAAGATTTTGACTTATTTTTTGCTTTTCCATTTTACATTCATATGCTAATATGCAATAATTATATTGATTGAAGCTCTTTACCCTATCATTGTATTTTTTAAAATGTATTTATAACCTTGATCTCACATGCATATGTACCTACATGGATAAATTTTTTAGGTTAAAATATAAAAATTTGGTCTATGGAGAAAATTGCTAGCTAAATAGAGCAAATATCTTTTTTTTTTGTGGAAAACATCCCATAAGGGATGCCACTTTCGGGTAAGACCCAAGGAGGTAGGGGTATCTCTTCAACCAAAATTACCTAGGGCTCGCACTGGACTACCACCTTTGACATAAGAAAAAAATATGCTCCTTGAGTGTGTCAAAAAGATAAAGCACAACCAAACACACACACAATAATATAAAAAAAAAATACAACAAGAACTACATAGAAAAAACACAAGAACAACATAAAAAAACACAAACATGACAAAAATAATAGAACGCTACAAAGACACAACCAACAAAAATATGAAAAACAAAAACAACTAAAGCCTAAAAATAAAAATAAAATAAAAAACAACTAACAACAGACAACAAACAAAAACACAAACATAGAAAACACTCACACACCAAAATACAAAAACACCAATTAACACAAATATACATAAACACAAGAACAAGAACAAAAAAAACACAAGAAAAAACACAAAAAAACACAAAACAATAAAAACACAAGAACAACAAAAAGCAACACAAAAAACACAAAAACAAAAACACACACACCTCAAAAAATTAAACAAAAAAAAGAAAAAATTGAACACAACAATGACCTTTCTAGACCAAAAGACTCAAGAACTGAAGCCATCCAAAGAAATGATAGAAATAAGAGCTTCCCTTATTTGTGAAGCCCACCATCTAGGAGGGTGGTCGTAGCAAGTAAGATCACCTTTGTCCAAAGCCCAATTAGCTAAAGTATCAACACTCTTGTTCTGATATCTGACCACATGATTGTAATAAAATTTCAAAAATCCCATATGGATTAACTGATTCTTCTTAATAATAATAATAATAATAATTATTATTATTATTATTATTTGAATTTACATGGTGGAATCGATAGCTACCATGAATTCAGGCAGTTTGTCTAGCTTTTTATGGCCACCATAGTATTCTACGCTGTCCACCCTAGAATCCACCACACAGATCTTTGTGTAGTCCACCACTATAACCACCATGCCACAATCATTTTAAACCTTTTACGCCACTGAAAGCACCAGGAAAGGGACAAGCGTTCAGTCTGACGATCTTAATAATTATTATTATTCTTAAATAAACCTTATGATTCTTAGGAGTCTTAAAAATATTAATCATGAGTTGATATTCATATTCAACTAGAAACTTTTCCCATTTAACCTTAGCAGCCTCTTGAAGGCCTTTGAGGATACCATACCCTTAAGCAAGATTATTGGATAGAATAACCAAATTATATGCAAAATTAAAAACTAGAAATCCATCTGAAAGTATTTCAATTCCTCTCATACTAGCTTTTCCAAGGTTCCCTCTAGTGGTTTCATCAGTATTGACTTTTCCAAAATCCTTAGGAGGAGGTTGCCAATTCCTTATTCTATTAATCTTGCAATTACTCATATTACCTTTAAGTCGGTTACCCTTAGAAGAGTTAATCTTCAATCTTTGCATCACTTGATCCCATCTTTGGTGGGAGTTTTGGGGGTGATTAAGGAGTTGTTGGACTAATTCAACTAAGTTGGCAATGATATTTTTCCAGATATAGTGAATATCCTTCCTATCTTGATTAAAAATTTGGTTTTTCCTTTCATTCCAAATATTCCAAAGAGGAATGGTAGAACCCATCCAAAATAACTGCCTAACAAAATGATCAACACCCTCTTGTTTAGGCCAATCCCTCCAAAGTTGTTCAAAAGTAAAAAAATTAGACCACTATAATTCAAGTAAAGTGGTCATTCTCCTCCCTAGCCCAGAGGCTAAAGTACACTCAATAAAAATATGGCTGAGATTTTCCACATTCTCTCCACATATTTCACATCTAAAAGGGCCATAAAAACCACGCTTCATAAGTTTCTCACCAGTAAGCACCTTGCAATGAAATAAATGCCAAGTAAAGAACCTCACCTTAGGCCAGAGCTTTTGAGCCCACAATTGAGAAAATATGTCAAATGATTGGTTGGTATTATTATGGCAAAATGCCAAATAACCTTGAGCAACTAAATACTCACCCTTAGTAGTGTTGTTCCATCCAAAACAATCTTTATCATTGGACTAAGAAAGATATATCATATGAAGGATGCATTGGATATTGTCTTTAGCTTTCTAGGATTTGAATGGGCCAGTCCTCAATAGGAATCCAATATCTACCAACCTCTAAACTACCAATATGGTATCGACAGTAATTAACCACCTTTATCCAGTTAGCTCAATGAAGCTCCTCCATCCAAGGCCTCTAATCGAGAAACTAAGTTATCAAAGTCTTGTGACCATCCCAAGAATCTATCCAAAAATTTACCTTATAAACAATCCAAAATAATTTTTTCTTTATCAAATCCTCACTAGTATTAAGAATTGCTAGAATAATAGAACCTTTGGAAGGCAATTGATAGCGAACAAGGTCTTCAGCACTTTTGTTCTAAGCATATTTAGCACAAATATTTTTGGCCCAAAGAGCATTAGGGTTATGCAAAATACTCCAATATAATTTAGCAGCTAAATCTTTGTTGTTATTAATAGCAGAGAAAAATCCTAACCCCCCTTCATTCTTAGGAAGACATAAAGTGCCCCATTTCACCAAGGCCCATTTTATTTTCTCCTTAGTACCACTCCATAGGAACCAATGACTGATTTGATCCACTTCTTGAAGAACAACCTTTGGGATATTCAACACGGTAGAAACATAAATAGGAATATCTTGAAGGACTAATTTGACCAAGGTGATTCTAACCCCAGAAGAAAGCCACCTATTGGTCCACTTTCCAATTTTCTTCTTGAATTTGTCAAACAACCAATTCTAATATTTTTTTTTTGTATTAGAATATTGATGGGAATACCTAAATAAGTTATTGGAAGGGAGGTCTTCTTATATCTTAATTTATCCAAGACCATGTATTCTTGTCTAGTAGAGCAGTGAAATAAAATGACTTTAGATTTGTCTTCATTTATCAATTACCCGGTAGCATTAGAAAAATAGCTAATAATTTGCTTAATATTAGAAGTTTTATTAATTGTAGCTTTACCTAAAAGAATAGAGTTATCTAAAAATTGAATATGAGAGATAGATCTAACTCCATGAGCAATGGTAACACTCTCAAGGGTCTTGTTTTCTTTCTTTTTGGTTATAGTCCTACCTAAGAATTTAACAATACTGATGAATAAATAAGGGGATAGGCGGTCACCTTGCTTAGTACCTCTAGAAGTTGGGAACAACTAAGAAGGCCTATCATTGATAAGAACTAAGTAGTAAACTGAAGAGATACATCCCATAGTCCAATCCATCTAATCTTGAGAGAAACCAAATTACCTCAAAACATTGATAAGGAAGTGCCAATCCACTTTGTCATAAACTTTGGATAAGTCTAAATGAATGAACATGGAAGGATATTTTTGCATATCCATGGAATGTATGGCTTCCTGAGCAAGAACTATCTCATCCACTATTTTATGCCCTTCCACATAACCCCCTTGTTTAGGGTAAATAATCTTATGCAAAAGAGGCTTCAAAATTTCTACCATGATCTTAGTAATGATTTTGTAAAGAACATTACATAAAGTAATAGGTCTAAAAGTTAAGATATGTTCAGCCTCTTGAGCTTTTGGAACAAGAGTAATATAAGTTTTATTGATAACCTTCAAAATTTCTTTGGATTTCTTTGATTCTTCCACCACCTCTAATAAATCAGCATGAAGGATATCCCATAACTCTTGGTAGAACTCAATGGGGAAACCATCAAGACTTGGGGTTTTTCCTTTTTGTATTTTAAAAACTACCTGTTGAAGCTCATTAATAGTAATAGGAGCAATCAAAATAGAGTTCTCCTCAGAAGTGATAAGAGAAGGGATTTCTTGAAGACCATATTGTTGAGAAACCAAGTCAAGAGGAGTAGTAGCAAAAATATTAGAAAATTAATTGACAACAACAGAGTTCATGCCATACCAAGTGTAGAAAACATCTCTAGAATATTATTTTAGGGAAGAAATAAAGTTGTGAGATCTTCAAGCTAGAAGATATTTGTGGAAGAAATTTGTGTTTCAATCACCTTCTTTGAGCCATTGAATTCTAGATTTTTGCTTCCATAAGAGTTCTTATATTTTTTCCCATTCCTCTAACTGAGTTGTGAGTTTAATTTCATCTGCACTTGTACTCTCTATGAGGCCATCTAAATGGATTTTCTTATTCAAATTTTCAAGCTGAGCAATAAATTCATGTTTTTTTATGAAAATCCTCAAACTCCTAGTTCCAAGTCTTGATTTTGAAGTTAATGTATTACAATATTTTGGTAAAATAGAACATCTTGGTTCCATACCTAGGTTTATCTTCCTTCCACCATTGTTGTACTTGAGGTTTAAAGAAACTGTATCTAAGCCACATTAACTAAAATTGAAAAGGATAAAATCATATTGGTTTTCCACATTTCCACCATGATTGGCCAATGATCCAAACCAGCATTGTTAAGAGTCTTCAATTTAGGAATGTGACCATGGATTAAGAAATTTTTATAGAGCAAGAACCTATACAATCTCTCCATTATAAAAGCTAAGCCTTGTCTTCTATTACACCAAGTCATAAGCCATTATCTGGTTGGATGTCCATAATATGGAGGTTTGCAATATATTCACTCATGATGCTAGTGCTCTTGTCTAAATTTCTATTTCCCCCTATTTTATCATCAAGATAGGATGGTTTTTAAATCTCCTCTGATCAAGATCCAAGCTTTGAGAAAATAAGATATAATATAAGTTATATTATTCTACTGTCTTATTTTTTGCTCTAGATTAGTCAAAGCATAATTTTTTTGGAATGCCTGCTTTGAATAGTTATAGCCAAAAGACCCCAACTACCAACCATATGGTGAATAACTACCTCTTTTGGGTCTCAAAGACAAGCAATGCCACTAGAAGTCCCCTGGGAATTGAGGGAAACCACTTTTCTAGCTAGCCAAATTTTACTAGCAATTGATTCCATATCCTCTATTGGCATCTTCATTTCTTGAAGGAAAACAAGATGTGGATGATTTATCTAAATCATTCTTATAATTTCATTTTATTTTGAAATACTCCCTTTGAGTCCTCTAATAGTCCATGTGATGATCTTCATCAATACTAGTGCTAAAATTTTTGGGAAGGACATTAATATTACCTTCCTCCACAAGCTTTTCACCTTCTTTTATCATATGATATTGATTGGTCTTGCGACCTGCCTTTTGATTAGAATTCATCTTTAATTTTTTTTCCCTGTTTCTTGACTTACTCCAATTGAATCTAATATGGCTTCTAACCTTGAAGAATGTTTGTACATAGCCAAAATGTTACCAAAATGTTCAACAAAGTCTATATTGGGACCTGTATTATTTGAAGTTTTAACATTTAAAATATTGTTTTTCTTGTGTATATTTTCTCCATTTTTTCTGTTGAAAACTTTTGATTTGTTGGTTTGTCTCTGAGATCTTCCATTTATATTTAAATTATGTTTTTACGATTTCTATTTCCATTATTTCCTCTTCCTCACTTGGGACATCATATGTGGAAATAATTTCAAATATATTATCAGATAACTTTGATTGATCCTTCAAAACTGGTTTTTCTGAGTGTTCTTCTTAGGTATTTGGAAACCTGCTAAGTTTATATCTTCTTTATTTTGATCTAGAATTTTATTTGGGCAAACACTAGCCAAATGAACATATTCATGACAAATTCTACAATGAAAAGGAATGTTCTCATAGTCCACTAATTGCTCTTAAGTGTCCTCCGCAAATTGTAATGTGATCTTTTTAGGTAGGGGTTTGTCAAAATCCATTAAAACACAAATCCGAGCATAAATTATATGTTCAAATTTTTAAGTACAATCAGTAGTCATCATAAATGTTCCTAAAGAGTTTTAATTGAAGAAAAAATAGTCAGATTCCAGAATTCAATAGGGAGGCCAAAGAGTATAACCCACACGGGACCTGTAGAAGACATATCTTCTTCAGCTTTAAATTTAGTATGCTAGGGCTTCATGAAAAGCCCTGCCCTTACAAATAACCAGGGACCCTCTTGAAAAGTTTTCTCTATCTTCATTATTAGAAAATAAAACAAGAAAATAACCATGGATAAATAGAGATTTGTAACTCACCTTTAGCTTTTCATCTTTTTACAGCCCAAACTTTGAAAGCAAATAGGCTTGGACGAAAACCTACAAAATGACAAATTAGTCCTCTTTTTTCTAGATCTTTAATGCCAGTATAAATGTTGTCCATATCAAGCTTAACAATAGGAGTTCCATCAGATGCTTTAAGACATCCTGACTCATTTTTCCTTGGATCAATATTAGGTATTATTAGAGGTTTACGGGAAGCCCTAATATTAATATAAACATTAGGTTGAGGCTGTCCACCAGGGAGGGCATCCCTAAAATTTATTTTTGGGGCTAAGTCTTCAAAATACTTACCCTTGACAGGGGTTTCCATAGTAGATTTATTTTGTGGGTGCACCTTAGCACTAGATTCACTTGAGATCTGAGACATTTTTTGATCAGATACTTGAAACTTGTTTCGTGATCTCTTTAATACATGCCCCAAACATTATGGAAATGTATAATTTTCACTTTTATTTTGTGTAGCAAATTGGAAGTCGTTGTCAGCCAAGTTCACAACATGAAGATCTATTGAAAGACATATTTCTAACCCATCTTGGATCCCTGTAACATATCCTACTAAAATATTGAGCCAAAACCACAAAAATATTGGGTGTTAGGGCCCGAAGGCCTTGAAAATCAAGCTCTGGAGCTGCTTGCACTTAAACTAGATGAAACCCTCACACAATCGCTTGCCAAAAACCTCATTCACACATAAGTATTCGCTAGGATATGTGTTGATCCAAATGATCTAAAAATTGGTGGAGATGTTCTAAGGTTTTTCAAGCATCTACCCTCAAAATTTCAGCTCAATCCGAGTTCGGATGAGTGAAATATGGCTTAAACAAGATTTTTAGTTTGGGCAGTCCTATGAAAAACATCCCTCACAATTTTTCCACGAGTTTCTCACTGCAATAATAATGCTCGTGAGGATATTTTGAAAACTTACGAGAATAAATATGTTTATGATTCATAGTCATGGTATGTGTGGGGTAGTTGGCCCTCTTGCTTTCTAACCAATTTATGTGATGTTGTCTCATACAACCTATTTATTTCCAGTGGCATATTCCTATGTTGGAATTTTGTTCCACTTTAATACCTCTTCTTCGTCTTCCATATTGATCTTCAAAAACATGAAATTTGACTCATTAAACTTTTCAAAATATTTGTTATTATTTTTATATCATGTTAAAGTGTTTTCCTTAGCCTCAATTATTCCATTAAAGTGAGTCACCTAGATTTTATGTTTCATAATTTTTAAATCATAAAAGCTACAAACCATACACAGATATGAGAATAACTCTTGTTTTCAAAATTGGTTAGCTCCTGCATTTTCTAGTTGGACTTGAGTTTATAGTTCATTAAAATTTAAAAATATACAATATCTTAAGAATCTACATTATAACCAAGAAAAAATATTATAAAATAAAAATAAAATGAATATGAAAAAAATCACCCAAAATAATTTGAATAACATGAACATGGTTTTTAAGTTCAATTCCTTACAAAATTTACAATGATAAAAATAGTTTTATAAATTTTTATTACCTCAAACAAACAAAATCAATGGTCTTCAAATAGAACAAATATATCTTCTAAATATGAAAAAGTATACACTTTCATAAAAATAATAAAATGACTACACAAAATTTTTAATAAATTTCAAATATTGGAAAAAGGGATTTTGAAAATTTTAACATAAATGAGGTGTTATGTTGAACACAAACATAGCTTAAACACTTGGATCCACTCTATTAGGCTTGATCCATTTTGTGAATCAATTGGACATTTTTTTTCAAATGTTTTAATATTTATTAATCTATAAAATATAATTTTAAATTTATCAAAGAATAATATTCCATATGATCACGTCTAAGCCTACATGTCAAAAATGTTTCAAACATTTAATACCCTTCAAGGAAAATTCAAACTCTAATATAAAATAATAATTAATTATTCCTATATTTATGTCAATGATATGTAACTAGAATTCACCATTATGTAATTTTAATTATTAATTTTTTTACAATTACAAATACAATTAGGAATTATCTGGGAAAGGAACCTGGACGATTTTTGTAGGACTGCCCAAACTTCCGAACTCGTTTCAGCCATATCTCACTCATCCGAACTCGGATTAAGCTGAAATTTTGAGGGTAGATGCTTGAAAAACCCTAGAACGTCTCCACAAATTTTAATATAATTTGGAGCAATACATATCCTAGCACAGCCCTATGTGTGAAAAATATATTTGGCAAGCGGCTATGCGAGGGTTTCATCTGGGTTGAGTGCAAGCAGCTCCAGAGGTTGGTTTTTAGGGCCTTCGGGCCCTAGCAGCCAATATTTTTGTGGTTTATGCTCAATATTTTAGTAGGAAATGTTGCAAGGGATACAATATGGGTTAGAAATTTGTCTTTCAATAGATCATACTGTGAACTTGAGTGACAATGGCTTCCAATTTGCTGCTCAAAAGAAAAGTAAAAACCATACCTTTCCACGACATCTAGGGCAAGGATTAAAGAGATCTCGAAACAAGTTTCAAGTAGTTGATCAAAAAATGGCTCATATCTCAAATGAATCTGGTGCTAAGGTGCACCCACAAAATAATTCTACTATGAAAACCCCTGTCAAGGGTAAGAATTTTGAAGACCCAGTCCCAAAAATGAATTTTAGGGATGCCTTTCGTGGTGGAAAACCTTAGCCCAATGCTAATATCAATATTAGGGCTTCCCATAAACCTCTAAGAATGCCTAAGATTGATCCCAGGAAAACAGAGTCAGGATGTCTAAGCAGCTGATGGAAATCCTAGTGTTAAGCTTGATATGGGGAACATTCAGACTGGCATTGAAGATTTGGAAAAAAGAAGGGCTAATTTGTCGGTTCATGGGTTTTCGTTCGAGTATATCTGCTTTCAAAGTCTGGGCTGCAAAAATATGGAAAACTAAAGGTGAGTTACAAATCTCTATTTATCCAAATGGTTATTTTCTTGTTTTATTTGCTAATAATGAAGATAGAGAGAAAAAATTTCAAGGCGGTCCTTGGTTTTTGGAAGGGCGGGGCTTTTCATGAAGCCTTGGCATACTAAATTTAAAGTTGAAGAAGAGATGCCTTCTATAGCTCCCGTGTGGGTTAGACTCTTTGGCCTCCCTATTGAATTTTGGAATCCTACTATTTTTTCTTCAATTGGAAACTCTTTAGGAACTTTTATGATTACTCGCTGATTGTACTCAAAATTTTGAACATATTATTTATGCTCGAATTTGTGTTTTAATGGATTTTGACAAACCCTTTCCTAAAAATATCACATTACAATTTGGGGAAGACACTTGGGAGCAAGTAGTGGACTATGAGAACATTCCTTTTCATTGTAGAATTTGTCATGAATATGGTCATTTGGCCGATGCTTGCCCAAATAAAATTCCCGATCAAAAGAAAGAAGATATAAACTCAGCAGGTTTCCAAATACCTAAGAAGAAGAACACTCAGAAAAAAATAGTTATGAAGGATCAATCAAAGTCATTTGCTGATATGTTTGAAATACTTTCCACAAATGATGTCCCAAGTGATGAAGAGGAAATAATGGAAACTGAAATTTTAGAAACACAATTTAAATATGAAGGGAAGGACTCAGAGACAAACCAACAAATCAAAGGTTTTCAATAGAAAAAAAAAGGAGAAAATTTACACAAGAAAAAAAATATTTCAAATGTCAAAACTTCAAATATGCAGGTCCCAATATAGACTCCATTGAACCATCTAGTAAAATTTTGGCAGTGTATGAGCATTCTTCAAGGTTAGAAGCCATCTCAGATTCAATTGGAATAAGTCAAGAAACAGGGAAAAAAAAATTGAAGATGGATTCTAATCAAAAAATAGGTCGCAAGACCAATCAATATCGTATGGTAAAAGAAGGTGAAAAGCTTGTAGAGGAAGGTAAGATTAATGCCCTTCCCAACTTTTTTAGCCCTGGTATTAATGAAGATCATCACTTGGAATATTAGAGGACTCAAAGGGAGTCTTTCAAAACAAAATGAAATTAGAAGAATGATTCAAATAAATCATCCACATCTTGTTTTCCTTCAAGAAACAAAGATGTCAATGGAGGATATGGACTTAATTGCCAGTAAAATTTGGCCAGCTGGAAAAGTGGTTTCCCTTAGTTCCCAAGGGACTTCGGGTGGCATTGCTTGTCTTTAGGACCCAAAAGAGGTAGTTATTCACCATATGGTTGGAATTTGGGGTTTGTTGGCTATAGCTATTCAAAGTAGACATTCCAACCAGATTATGCTCTGCATTACTATTTATGCCTCAACTATTTTAGATGAAAAAAGAAGACAGTGGAAGGATATTACTCATATTATCTCTCATTTTCCTAAAGCTTGGATCTTGATCGGAGGAGATTTCAATACCATCCTCTCTCTGGATGAGAAAAGGTGGGGAAATAGAAATTTGGACAAAAGCACTGACCTCATGAGCGAATATATTGCAAACATCCATCTTGTGGATATCCAACCAGATAATGGACTTATGACTTGGTCTAATAGAAGGCAAGGCTTAGCTTGTATAATGGAGAGATTGGATAGGTTTTTGCTCTCTAAAAATTTCTTAATCCATGGTCACATTCCTAAAGTGAAGACTCTTAATAATGTCTGGTTCGGATCATTGGCCAGTCATGGTGGAAATGTGGAAAACCAATGTGAGTTTCTCTCCTTTTCGTTTTCAATTAATGTGGCTCAGAGACATTTCCTTCAGACCTTGTGTGCAACAACGGTGGAAGGAAGGTAAACCTAGGCATGGGACTAAGATGTTCTGTTTTTACAAAAGACTGCAATACATTAAATCCAAAATCAAGACTTGGAACTAGAAAGAGTTTGGGGATGTTCATAAAAAAAACATGAATTTATTGCTCATATTGAAAATTTGAATAAGAAAATTCGTTTAGATGGCATCACAGAGAAGAGAAGTGCAGATGAAATTAAACTCACAACTCAATTAGAGGAATGGGAAAAATGAGAAGAAATCTTATGGAAGCAAAAATCTAGAATGCAATGGCTCAAAGAAGGAGATCAAAACACAAATTTCTTTCACAAATCTCTTCTAGCTCAAAGATCTTACAACTTTATTTCTTCCTTAACTTCAGATACTGAAGGTGTTGTTTATACTTGGGATGGCATGAACTCTATTGTTGTTGATTACTTTTCCAATCTTTTTGCTGCTACTCCTCTTGACTCAGCTTCTCAAAAAAAATTTATTCAAGCAATCCCTTCTCTTATCACTTTCGAGGAGAAATCTATTTTGACTGCTCCTGTTACTATCAATGAGCTTCATCAAGTAGTATTTAAAATAGAAAAAAGGAAAACCCCAGGTCTTGATGGTTTTCCTATTGAGTTCTACCAAGAGTTCTAGGATATCCTTCATGTTGATTTATTAGAGGTGGTGGAAGAAGCTAGGAAAGCCAAAGAAATTTTTAAGGTTATCAATAAAACTTATATTACTCTTGTTCCAAAATCTCAATAGGTTGATCATATCTCAGATTTTAGACCTATTGCCTTATGTAATGTTCTTCTCAAAATCATTACTAAAATCATGGCAGAAATATTGAAGCCTCTTTTGCATAAGATTATTTCCCAGAGCAAGGGGGATATGTGGAAGGACATCAAATAGTAGATGAGATATTTCTTGCTCAGGAAGACATCCATTCCATGGATATGCAAAATTCTCCTTCTATGTTAATTCGGTTAGACTTATCCAAAGCTTATGACAGAGTGGATTGGCACTTCCTTATCAAAGTTTTGAGGCAATTTGGTTTCTCTAAGGATTGGATGGATTGGATTATGGGATGTATCTCTTTAGTTTCCTACTTAGTTCTTATCAATGGCAGGCCTTCTCAGTCTTTCCCAGCTTCCAGAGGTATTAGGCAAGGTGACCCGCTATCCCCTTATTTATTCATCATTCTTGCTGAATGCTTGGGTAGGACTATAACCAAAAAGAGGGAAAACAAAACCCTTGAGGGAGTTACCATTGCTCATGGATCTAGACCTATCTCTCATCTTCAATTTGTGGATGACTCTACTCTTTTAGGTAAAGCTACAGTTAAGGAAGCTTCTAATATTAATCAAATAATTAGCTATTTTTCTAAGGCTACTTGAAGAACATGGACTTATACTGAGAGAGGGGGTGAACAGTATAAGACTTAACCAATTAATAATTTTAACTTTAGATAGCAGTGGCATCAACACAACATTAATCAAGACAGAAAGCATCACACATTGAAGACCCATTTTTAACGTGGTTCACCCAAAATGGTTGGGCTACGTCCACAAAACTTTTCTCTAAAAGTTATCTCAAAGTTCTTTGGGAATCCTTCCCAATTACAATGTTTATGAGCCTCGGCCCAAAGGAGATACCTTCCCCCAATCAGAATTTATGAGCCTCTGCTCAAAGGAGATACCTTCCCCTCTGCTCTGGAAATGATCCCTCGGAAGATCAACTGCCTCTACCTCTTGCCAGCACGTGGAACTCCTTTCCACCGAAGACCTCCTGTCCTCAATGCTTAGCCTAAGAGACCTCTGCCTTCTATGATCACGTCCACAGCAGCTCAACAACTTGTACCAAACACAGTCAGTCGGTCTAGTACAAGTCTTCCTCTATCCGTCAGATCTGTCCAACTCTTGAACAAATCAATCCTCTGCATACAAGCCTTCTCAAAGACTTGCCAAATCTGTCCTCGGGTTCTTCTCATAGAACCAGTGCACCTCTGTCCTCAAGTTCTCTGATAGAACTATCAAACTCAGCTCACAAGTCCTCTGCTAGGACCTGTCCAAATCTGCTCACAAGTCCCCACCGAAACCTATCCAAAACTGCTCACAAGTCCCCACCGAAACCTGTCCAAAACTACTCACAAGTCCCCACTAGAACCTGTCCAAAAATTGCTCACAAGTCCCCACCGAAACCTGTCCAAAAACTGCTCACAAGTCCCCACCGAACCTGTCCAAAAACTCAGCAAGCTCACCAAGAAAAACTTTCTTAGTAGGAAATCACAAAGTGAATTGTTAGAGACCCAATGTGATTTGTCAAACTCATAGAAGCATAAAGAGAATTGTTAGAGACTCAATATGTTCTATACTCAACTCCCAATCTCAAAACTCAACTCAAATCAACTCAGCTCAATCTCAATCTCAAATCTGAAAACTCAACTCAATATCTGAAATGGATAGGATAGAATGCTTTCTTTCAAGAACATGAAACCCCAACAATTGCCAACTATGCAAAGAATCACATAACAATGATACTCATGTTCTTTTCACCATCAATTAGGGCTTCAACAACAATGCTCATCAACCAAGGTTCAATCAACACCATTTAACTCAAAACACAACCTTGAAGCATTTCACAATCAACATTAGAAAAGGAAACAAGTAGAACTCCTTTTCTCTCCAACATTATTTGAACAAAAAGCATCCACCAACTCAAATCACCATAGCACAAAACAACTTTTCAAATCATCAACAAAGAAGTAAGCCCAACACTTTAACCAAGTAAAGAATAGCTTGATTATAACCAATTTAATGAAAGCTAATGTCAATCTCAAAGCTGCCCACTTAAGGTTTCACAACTTCACACAAGAAGCAATTCTAACCTTAAAACATCATGCTTTCATTTCCATAATCAACCAAAAGCACTCTCAACATTACAAGAAATATTTATCCCTTATACACCTTATTTCTCCCTTATAGTCTTATCAACAATAAACTTTATCTCTCATAAGAATGCAATAAGATAATGCAAACAACACCTTCAAAAGAATCTTTTATCAAAATAAAGCAAGCTTCAAACTCCTTATAACTCCTAAGCTGTTTTTCTCTCTAATAAACTTCCTCCATCCGCAAAATACACTAGCAAAAATTAATTTCGAAAATACCTTGGCCAACACCAAAAATCGTGCTATGGAGAAATTGCGCATGAACTCTAACACCACCCGATGCGTCCACTTCAATGAAGAAAAACCCTTTCACGTTATTCGAATGCGGAACCTCCCGTTCGGGTAGCGCGCCAATAGCCTAGCCGCTACCGGTGTGCCAAAGGCGTCCGGTGAGGTTTGAACCTCACTCTATTTCCCTTGTACCTTCTATGCCAGGGCTAAAATAAACAATAGGCCTCCCTGTCTTCTGACGTGAACGACGATGACGAAACCTTACGGCGGATACAAAAAATGAACGGCGGATATCCGAACAGCGGATCACGAAATCACAGCGAGGAAGAAATCGAACATCAGATCGCAAATTCACAGCGAGCAACACTTTTCAAAAATGCGGATGGGATAATCTTTGATCTTCATCATGGGAGATTTATATGCATATTTCCCATAAACTCTTGACGTCGACGAGGAGTTTAACACGTCGACGGAGGTCTTGGCTAGCGCCCACAATCTTAGAACATAGCGCCATCAAAGTTAAGACATTTGCGCCATGGGTTAGGAGAACCCAATGCAAACAATAAATTAATATTTATTTAAAAATAATTAAAAGGAACCTTAACAAGGTTTTTAATTATTTAAATAAATACTTCCTCCTGGACCCAAATGCATTAAACTAATGCATCCACCTGTAATCTTTAAACCTGCCAACTTGGGGTTTACAAAAGACCTTTGAAACTGTCATGTCGTAACCTTCATCAAAACAAGTTATTTGACATCAAATCAAATTCCTTCAAGAGCTTCTTGACATCAATGACAACTTATACACTTGAGCAAAGGCAATGTACCCAAAGTACCCAAAATTGCCAACAATCTCCCCCTTTGTCATTGATGGCAAACCTTTACTGAAAACACTTCTCAAGAGCCAAAACTGAAACCAAGCTAAAGTGCTAACAATCGACCAACTGTGCCCACAACCGAGAATCTTCCTTTGAAGTTTTGCTCCCCCTGACTTGAAGCTCTCCTCTTCACTTTGAAGCTCTCCCCCTTACTCATATCTCTCCCCCTTTGTCATCAATGGCAAAGGGTCACCTTTGGGGCTCGGGACTAAGAATGAGCCTCTTAGCTTAGTCCCTCCCCCACCTCCTGATGAGGTGATTAATTCTGGGGTGGGAGTACAACTCCCAATTTCTCCCTTAGATACTCAAACGTATCTCTTGGAAGAGGTTTGGTGAAGATATCTGCAATCTGCTCTTTAGTAGACACATACTCTACCTTGACCCGCTTGTCTTGCACTTTCTCCCTTAGAAAGTGATACTTGATGGAAATATGCTTTGTCCTTGAGTGCATTACCGGATTTTTGGAAATACTTATGGCACTTGTATTATCACAAAGTATGGAGATGGGTTGTTCATGCTTGACTTTGAAATCCTCCAAGGTGGTTTTCATCCATAAAACCTGTGTACACCCGACCACTGCTGCTATGTATTCAGCCTCTGCTGTAGATAAGGAAACTGAAGGTTGTTTCTTACTTAGCCAAGAAACCAAACTCTTTCCCAGAAAGAATGCTCCACCACTAGTGCTTTTCCTGTCATCAATATTGCCTGCCCAATCTGCATCTGTATAAGCTGTGAGGGTGAAATCATCACCTTTGGGATACCAAAGCCCAAAGTCCATAGTGCCCTTCAGATATCTGAATATCCTCTTAACTCGCTATAACATGAGAATATTTTGGAGCTGCCTGAAATCTTGCTACTAACCCAACTGCCTGCATGATATCCGGTCTGGTAGCTGTAATATATAATAAACTGCCAATCATAGATCTATACAACCTCTGATCTGCCGTTGGAGATTCATCATCTTTACTCATCTTGCACCCTGTAATCATTGGAGTACACATTGGTTTGTTGTCCATCATCCCAAATTTCTTCAACATTTCTTTGATATACTTTCCTTGAGAGAGAAATATACCATCTTTTGATTGAGCAATCTGAAGACCTAAAAAGAATGACAGCTCTCCAATCATAGACATCTCAAATTCCTTCTGGCATGGTGTTAGCAAAAACTTTGCACATCCGAGTATTATTTCCCCCAAAAATAATATCATCAACATAGACAACCATAATCAACATATCATCATCTTCATTCTTAATATACAAATTGCTATCTCGCCACGCCTTTCCTGAAGCCTTGCTCATGAAGATACCTGTCAAGTCTTGAGTACCAAGCCCTAGGTGCTTGCTTTAACCCATACAAGGCCTTTTTCAGTTTACACACATAGTCTGACTGTTCTGAGAGAGACACTCCTTCTGGCTGTTCTATGTAGACTTCTTCTACCAACACCCCATTTAGAAAAGCTGACTTTACATCCATTTGATATACCTTGAATGATTTGAAGCTTGAAAGGGCCAAAAACATTCTGATAGCTTCAAGACGAGCAACAAGAGCAAACGTCTCTTCGAAATCAACACCTTCTACTTGAGCATAACCTTTGCAGACTAACCTAGCTTTGTTTCGACAATCTTTCCATCCTCATTGAGTTTATTTCTGAATATCCATTTTGTGCCAATGACATTCTTGTCCTTAGGTCTTGGAACCAATTCCCAAGTTTCACTTTTCTCTATTTGATTTAGCTCTTCATCCATTGCTTTTACCCAAAACTTATCTGCACATGCTTCATTGAAATCTTTTGGCTCAATCTGAGATAATAATGAAACATTTGTAGAATCATGTGAAGGAATGACTCTTCTTCTTGTTTTCCTGCTATTTGGATCACCAATGATCAAATATTTGGGATGATGTTTCCGAACATATCGTGAAGGAGTTTTGGGAAGCAGATTGTTGTCTTTCCTCTTCTTCATCTGAAACCTCTCTGAATTCTTCTTGACAAATTTCATCACCGAGTTCCTTGACTGGTTCTCTTATCCCTGTCTTTTCATCAACTGTTACATTTATGCTCTCTACAACTGTATGAGTTCTTTTGTTGAAGCATCTCGTAGGCCTTGCTTCTCCTGGAATATCCAAGAAAGATTCCCTCATCACACCTAGGATCAAACTTACCCAAATTCTGATCTTCCCTTCTGATGAAGCACTTACTCCCAAACACTTTGAAGTATTTTACTGTAGCTGGTCTTCCTTTCCACAACTCATAAGGAGTTTTATGATGATTGACTCTAAGTTGGGCCCTGGTGATAATGTAGACTCGTTGTACTGACTGCCTCTTTCCAAAAGCCATCTGAAAGTTTTGACTCATTTAACATAGCTCTAGCCATATTTTCAATAGTTCTATTTTTCCTTTCAACTACTCCATTTTGTTGAGGAGTTCTTGCTGCTTGAATATTCTCTTTTGATTCCTTGTTGCTCACGGTATTCCACAAATTCATTTGAAGTGAACTCTCCTCCTCTATCCGATCTTAAGCATTTGATTCTCTTGTCAGTCTCATTTTCAATCATTTCTTTGAAAGCTTTAAATTTTTCAAAAGCTTCAGATTTTTCTTTGAGAAAAGTAACCCAAGTCATTCTAGAATAATCATCTATAAACAACATGAAGTAGCTTTCTCCCCTGAATGCTCCGAGTTCGGTAGGGCCACATAAATCAGTATGAATAAGATCCAATGGTTTTGAAGAAGTATACCCTTTTGATTTGAAACTGGTTCTGGTCTGTTTTCCATGTTGACAAGGACCGCAAATGATGTTATGGGGCCTTTTTATTTTGGGCAAGTCTCTAACTAGTTCCTTGTTACTAATATTGACAAGATTATCAAAGCTCAAATGCCCCAATATTTTATGCCATAACCAACTCTCATCTTCTTGAGTTAGAAAACACTTTTCCTTTTTTATCTCACTTAGCATGTAAAGATTGTTTGGAGTCCTTGTAGCACTAGCAATGAGTTTTCCATTTTTTTCTTTACTTATCTCACATCTATCCGAAAAGAAAGATACTATGTGCCCTTGATCACAAAGTTGACTCACACTTAGAAGATTATGTCTTAGGCCTTCTACATAAAGCACATTTTCTATTTTGGATTTCCCATCCAAACTAAGAGTCCCTTTACCACAGATTTTAGCTGACCTGTTATCTCCAAAACTGATTGTTCCTCTGTTTGTTTCTTTTAAGACCAAAAACTTTTCCTTTTCACCAGTCATATGTTTTGAACAACCACTATCAAGATACCATTTTTCTACTTTGTCTTGAGCATGAAAAGCAGTTTGAACTATCATTGACTTAGATTTGATCTCATTTCTCTTTTTAGTGAACTCAAGGCTAGATCTATCCAAACTGCACATCCTTGCTATATGCCCAAAATTCTTGCACTTGTAACACATGACATTTTTATTCATAAGAGGTGCAAAAGAGTTAACATTTTCCTTACTATGGCTATTCAAAGACTTATTGCAATGCATAGCTTTGTGACCAAATTTCTTGCAGGAAAAACAATAGCCATGGAAAGTATTATGTAACCTGTTTTGATGCCTTGGATGATTGTTCTTCTTGTGACCAACTGGAATCCACCGCTCTTCAGGATGAAGATTGATCTTGCTCGAAGACCCTGTTTCATGAATGGTGATACCATCCTTCTTTTGCTTTTCACACGGAGTATTCATGTCTGAGAGCCAACTGTTCCAACTTCACTCTAAGAGACATAACCTCTTCTTCTAGTTTCTCGCAATCAGCTTCCTTTCCTTTGAGAGCCTCTGTTAGAACCTGTTCAACCTTCTTCCCTTCTTCAGCTAGAATTTTGAAGTCTATAACACTTTGAGACAATTCTGATCTTGCTATCTCTTCTTCCTGACATTGATGCTTGAGAACAAAATTCTCTTCCCTGAATTTCTCAAGCTTTCTTAAAGCCAAGAAGAATTCACCTTTGAGATCGAACTCAACCTCTTCATCTCTTTCTGAATCTGTATGTTCCTCTGATAGATCCTTCTCCAAGCTGTTAGGCTCTTTCTGGAGAGACCTGCTCTGATACCAATTGAAGAACATGGACTTATACTGAGAGGGGGGGTGAACAGTATAAGACTTAACCAATTAATAATTTTAACTTTAGATAGCGGTGGCATCAACACAACATTAATCAAGACAGAAAGCATCACACATTGAAGACCCATTTTTAACGTGGTTCACCCAAAATGGTTGGGCTACGTCCACAAAACTTTTCTCTAAAAGTTATCTCAAAGTTCTTTGGGAATCCTTCCCAATTACAATGTTTATGAGCCTCGGCCCAAAGGAGATACCTTCCCCCAATCAGAATTTATGAGCCTCTGCTCAAAGGAGATACCTTCCCCTCTACTCTGGAAATGATCCCTCAGAAGATCAACTGCCTCTACCTCTTGCCAGCACGTGGAACTCCTTTCCACCGAAGACCTCCTATCCTCAATGCTTAGCCTAAGAGACCTCTGCCTTCTATGATCACGTCCACAGTAGCTCAGCAACCTGTACCAAACATAGTCAGTCGGTCTAGTACAAGTCTTCCTCTATCTATCAGATCTGTCCAACTCTTGAACAAATCAATCCTCTACATACAAGCCTTCTCAAAGACTTGCCAAATCTATCCTCAGGTTCTTCTCATAGAACCGGTGCACCTCTATCCTCAAGTTCTCTGATAGAACTATCAAACTCAGCTCACAAGTCCTCTGCTAGGACCTGTCCAAATCTGCTCACAAGTCCCCACCGAAACCTGTCCAAAACTGCTCACAAGTCCCCACCGAAACCTGTCCAAAAATTGCTCACAAGTCCCCACCGAAACCTGTCCAAAAACTGCTCACAAGTCCCCACTAGAACCTGTCCAAAAACTCAGCAAGCTCACCAAGAAAAACTTTCTTAGTAGGAAATCACAAAGTGAATTGTTAGAGACCCAATGTGATTTGTCAAACTCATAGAAGCATAAAGAGAATTGTTAGAGACTCAATATGTTCTATACTCAACTCCCAATCTCAAAACTCAACTCAAATCAACTCAGCTCAATCTCAATCTCAAATCTGAAAACTCAACTCAATATCTGAAATGGATAGGATAGAATGCTTTCTTTCAAGAACATGAAACCCCAACAATTGCCAACTATGCAAAGAATCACATAACAATGATACTCATGTTCTTTTCACCATCAATTAGGGCTTCAACAACAATGCTCATCAAACAAGGTTCAATCAACACCATTTAACTCAAAACACAACCTTGAAGCATTTCACAATCAACATTAGAAAAGGAAACAAGTAGAACTCCTTTTCTCTCCAACATTATTTGAACAAAAAGCATCCACCAACTCAAATCACCATAGCACAAAACAACTTTTCAAATCATCAACAAAGAAGTAAGCCCAACACTTTAACCAAGTAAAGAATAGCTTGATTATAACCAATTTAATGAAAGCTAATGTCAATCTCAAAGCTGCCCACTTAAGGTTTCACAACTTCACACAAGAAGCAATTCTAACCTTAAAACATCATGCTTTCATTTCCATAATCAACCAAAAGCACTCTCAACATTACAAGAAATATTTATCCCTTATACACCTTATTTCTCCCTTATAGTCTTATCAACAATAAACTTTATCTCTCATAAGAATGCAATAAGATAATGCAAACAACACCTTCAAAAGAATCTTTTATCAAAATAAAGCAAGCTTCAAACTCCTTATAACTCCTAAGCTGTTTTTCTCTCTAATAAACTTCCTCCATCCGCAAAATACACTAGCAAAAATTAATTTCGAAAATACCTTGGCCAACACCAAAAATCATGCTATGGAGAAATTGTGCACGAACTCTAACACCACCCGCTGCGTCCACTTCAACGAAGAAAAAACCCTTTCACGTTATTCGAACGCGGAACCTCCCGTTCGGGTAGCGCGCCAACAGCCTAGCCGCTACCGGTGCGCCAAAGGCGTCCGGTGAGGTTTGAACCTCACTCTGTTTCCCTTGTACCTTCTGTGCCAGGGCTAAAATAAACAACAGGCCTCCCTGTCTTTTGACGTGAACGACGACGACGAAACCTTACGACGGATACAAAAAATGAACGGCGGATATCCGAACAGCGGATCACGAAATCACGAGGAAGAAATCGAACATCAGATCGTGAATTCACAGCGAGCAACACTTTTCAAAAATGCGGATGGGATAATCTTTGATCTTCATCGTGGGAGATTTATATGCATATTTCCCATAAACTCTTGACGTCGGCGAGGAGTTTAACACGTCGGCGGAGGTCTTGGCTAGCGCCCACAATCTTAGAACATAGCGCCATCAAAGTTAAGACATTTGCGCCATGGGTTAGGAGAACCCAATGCAAACAATAAATTAATATTTATTTAAAAATAATTAAAAGGAACCTTAACAAGGTTTTTAATTATTTAAATAAATACTTCCTCCTGGACCCAAATGCATTAAACTAATGCATCCACCTGTAATCTTTAAACCTGCCAACTTGGGGTTTACAAAAGACCTTTGAAAACTGTCATGCCGTAACCTTCATCAAAACAAGTTGTTTGACATCAAATCAAATTCCTTCAAGAGCTTCTTGACATCAATGACAACTTATACACTTGAGCAAAGGCAATGTACCCAAAGTACCCAAAATTGCCAACACTATCGAGCAGTTGATCAATGAAGACAAATCTAAAGTTATTTTCTTTCATTGCTTTTCTAGACAGGAATCCATGGTCTTGTATAAATTAAGATATAAGAAGACCTCTCTTCCAATCACTTATTTAGGTATTCCCATAAATATTCAAAGGTAGAAAAATAAATATTGGAATTGGTTATTGGACAAAGTCAAGAAGAAAATTGGAAAGTGGACCAACAAGTGGCTTTCTTCTAGGGGTAGAATCACCTTGGTAAATTCAGTCCTTCAAGCTATTCATATTTATGTTTCTTCCATTTTGAATATCCCAAAGGCCGTTCTTCGAGAATTGGATCAAATCAGTCATCGTTTCCTTTGGAGTGGTACTAAGGAGAAAATAAAATGGGCCTTGGTGAAATGGGATACTTTATGTCTTCCTAAGAGTGAAGGGGGGTTAGGATTTTGGTCTTCAATTAATAACAACAAAGCTTTAGCTGCTAAATTATATTGGAGGATGTTGCATAACCCCAATGCTCTTTGGTCCAATAATATCCATGCTAAATATGCTAAGAACAAAAGTCCTGAAGACCTTGTTCGCTATCAACTTCCTACCAAAGGTTCTCCCATTTTAGCAGTTCTTAAGACTAGTGAGGATTTGATAAATAAAAAATTATTTTGGATCATTCATAATGGTCAACATGCAAATTTTTGGATAGATTCTTGGGATGGTCACAAGCCTTTAATAACTCAGTTTCCCGATTGGAGGCCTTTGATGGAGGAGCTTCACTAAGCTAATTGGATAAAGGTAGCTAATTACTGTCGGTACCATACTAGTAATTCAAAGGTTGGTAGATATTGGATCCCTATTGAGGATTGGCCTATTCAAATCCTAGAAATGCAAAGACAAGATATCCAAGGCATACTTCATATAAGATCTCTCTCTTGGTCCCATGAAAAAGATTGTTTTGGATGGAACAACACTCCTAAGGGTGAGTATTCTGTTGCTCAAGGTTATTTGACCTTATGCCATAATAATCCCAACCATTCTTCTGACATATTTTCTCAATTGTGGGCTCAAAATCTTTGGCCTAAGGTGAGGTTCTTTAATTGGCTTTTATTGCATCATAGGGTGCTTACTGGTGAGCAACTTATGAAGCGTGGTTTTCATGGCCCTTTTAGATGTGAAATGTGTGAAGAGAATGTAGAAAATATCAACCATATTTTTATTGAGTGTACTTTAGCCTCTGAGCTATGGAGGAGAATGGCCACTTTACTTGGCTTACAATGGTCCAATTTTTTTATTTTTGAACAACTTTGGAGGGATTGGCCTAATCAAGAGGGTGTTGATCATTTTATTAGGTAGTTAGTTTGGATGGGTTCTACCATTCTTCTTTGGAATATTTGGAATGAAAGGAACAACCAAATTTTTAATCAAGATAGGAAGGATATTCACTATATTTGGCAAAAGACCATAGCCAACTTAGTTGAATCAGTCCATCAAATCCTTAATCACCCTCAAAACTCCCACCAAATATGGGATCAAGTGATGCAAATATTGAAGATTAAACCTTCTAAGGACAACCATCTTAAAGGGAATGTGAGTATTAGTAAGATGGATAGGACTAGAAATTGGCAACCTCCTCCTAAGGATTTTGGAAAAGTCAATACTGATGGAGCCTCTAGAGGGAACCCTGGAAAAGCCAGTGTGGGAGGAATTGGTAGACTTTCAGATGGCTCCCTGGTTTTTACTTTTGCTAAGAATTTGGGTATTCTTTCCAATAACCTTGTTGAGGGGTATGGTATCCTCGAGAGGCCTTCGGGAGGCTACTAAGGTTGGATGGGAAAAGGTGTTAGTTGAGTCTGACTCTCAACTTATGATTAATCTCTTGAAGACTCCTTCTAAGAATCATAAGGTGGATTGGAGAATAAAAAGAATTATTGAGAAGATTCATTTAATCCAGATGAGATTTTTGAAAGTTGATTACAATCATGTGGTCAGAGATCAAAACAAGAGTGCTGATGCTTTAGCTAATTGGGCTTTGGACAAAGGTGATCTTACTTGTTATGGCCACCCTCCTATATGGTAGGCTTCTCAAATTAGGGAAGCTCTTCTTTCTATCATTTCTTTGGATGGCTCTAGTTCTGAAGGTGCCTAGTTTCTTCTTGTTTTTTGTTTGTTTTGCTTCTCTTTGGTTCATTCAGTTTTTTTAGTTCCCTAGCTCATTCTATTTTTTATTTTTTTTCCTCTGTTGATTCTTGCCTTATTAGTCTTCTGGTCTAGATAGGTCATTGTTTTGTTCATTGTTTTTTTTTTCTTTTTTCTTCTTTGTTTTTTTTTGTTTAGTTTTTTAAGGTGGGTGGATTCTTTTGTTTTGTTTTGTTTTTGTGTTATTTGTGTTGTTTTTCGTTGTTCTTGTGTTTTTGTTGTTTTGTTTTTTTATGTTTTTTGTTATTGTTCTTGTGTTTTTTTTCATTCTTGTTCTTGGGTTTCTCTTTGTTTGTGTTATTTCATGTTTTTATGTGTGAGTGTCTTCTATGTCTTTTGTTTTTTTTATTGTATGTTGTTGGTTGTTTTTTATTTTTATTTTTATTTTATTTATTTTATTTTTTATGTTTTGGTTGTGTTTATTTTTCATGTTTTTTTTTGGGTTATGTCTTTGTAGTGTTTTGTTGTTTTTGTCTTGTTTGTGTTTTGTTATGTGGTTTTGGTGCTTTTTTATGTGGTTTGTGTTGTGGTTTCTTTTTTATTATTGTGCGTGTTTGGTTGTGCTTTTGTTTTTGACACACTCAAGGAGCATGTTTTTTATTTTATTTTATTATTTTTGTTGTTATTTACTTATTTTTAAATTTGTTTTGTGTGTTTGTTTGCTCCTTGAGTATGTCAAATGTGGTAGGCTAGGTCCGAGTCCTCGGCATTTTTGGCGGAATGGATACCCCTGCCTCATTGGGTCTTACCCGAAAGTGGCATCCCTTTTGGGATGTTTTCCACAAATAAAAAAAAAAATACAATTAACAAGACAAAGTTTTGCATCTATATATTCTTAAACAATTTTAAAAATTATATATATATATATATATATATATATATATATATATATATATATATATATATATATATATATATTTTTTTTTTTTTGAATTTACATGGTGGAATCGGTAGCCGCCATGAATCCGGGCAGGCTGTCCAACTTTTATGGCTGCCACAGTATTCTGCGTTGTCCACCCTAGAAGCCGCCACACAGATCTTTGCGTAGTCCACCCCTATAACCACCATGCCACAATCATTTTAAACCTTTTACGCCGCTGAAAGCACTAGGAAATGGACAAGCATTCAGTCCGACGAGGCCCAAGATTTGAACCTTGGACCTCTCGCCCAATTTAAAAATAATATTAAATTTAAATATATTTTATAATATTAAATTTACTTATATTACAATTTGGTTCATTTTTAAATATGAATATTATAAAATTTAAAACCATCTAACTATTATCAGCTAGTTGTTTTTATCTCCTTATGCCCTGCACAAAACGAGGAGGGTTTGCGGTAAGGACACCTTTTAGAGCAAGAAGGGTTTCCATAACAAGGAGGGTTTGCGACGGAGTGTTGTATTACACATCTATATCATCGGGTAAGCACATTTTTCATCATTTTTCAATTTATAAAATAATTTAAGTAGATAGGAGAAAAACGTATACATATAGTTCCTTTATTCAACACCCCAGTTGCGAACTCCATTAGCTTTTAGCTAGAAAAAAAAAATTGAAAATGGTTTTAGTCACCCTCAGAAAAACATACGGTAAAAATAGCAATGAAAAACATACGGTAAATATTTTTCTATCACAAAATAGTGAGGTTCGAGTCTGTTTCAACGGGTTTACAGTGGAGGAGGGTTGCAGTAGAGGAGGTTTTGCATAGATATATATACACAAATTTGTTCAATAATTTGTAGCGGAGGAGGATTTGCAAAACAAGGAGGGTTTGCGACGGAGGGTTTTATTATATATATTTCATCAGATCAATAGTATAGGAGGTTCATTAAATGTTTGCAGCGTAGGAGGGTTTGCAGAGCAAGAAGGGTTTGTAGCAAAGGGTTTTATTACACATATATTTCATTAGATCAATAGTATAAAGGGTTCGATAATGGAACAAGGGAAGCAACAATTGCAAGAACTGATATATGTCAATGAGAAATAGTACTGGAGGATATTAAGGCATTGACAAGATTGAGCAAGGGCAACAATGAAGAGGACATATCAATAAATAAAAATAAAAAATATTCTACCACATAAACAGGTGGAGAATAAGGAACAATCGAAGGAATTAACCATCATCAAACGAGGAGATCAATTAGCCCAATAGAGGGGACAAAAGAAAGAAAAAAAAAATGAAAGCAAAATGATAACATAAGAGAATACAAAAGGAAAAACAAGCAAGGAGAAAAAAATCAAAATAACCGCTAGAAAGCATTCAACATGGAAAATGGAGGTTACCAAAATGAGTTTTCAGACGAGGAAGAAAATTACAATCCCACAACCACACCACTCATGTGGGCACCAAGACTTTATGTGCAAGAGCTAATGAAGATGAAATAAAAACTTGAAAGCATGGAAAGGAGGGAGAAATTAAGAGATACTAAATCAGATGAGGTTATAAACACTATTTGAAGGCTAGAAAAGGAAAAAAACCAACTCAAGGAGCAAGTATCAAAGCTACAAAACATTTTTGGGTCATCATGAATGCCATGTCCTCAAACAAGCCATCCACCCTCCAATCAATGATGCAATAAAGGTGGAAAAAACAAATGCAAATCAAATAAAAGAGGTACAAAAAACACTTGAAAACATGGAAACAAGAGAAAATGAGCTACAAAATGAATTAACAAAGGCAAAGACATGGTCTCAAGTAGTAAAAGAATTAGTCAATCAACAAAAAAAGTTGTTAGAGAAGCAAATAAAAATTCAAATAACAAAAGAGAAAGAAAGACATGAGAAGTTATCAAATATAATCATGAAAGGGTTGAAATATTATGGGGATAGGGAAGACACAAATCATTTAACCAAGGACTTCTTGTCAGATCGATTACAATGAAAATGTTAGATTAAAAAAACAAGTAGAATTGGTAGGTTGAGAGAAGGAGGTAGAGATAGGCATATTCGGGTCACATTGATGAGCTACGAGGATAAAATAAGGTTACTAAAAAATAGAGGTATGTTGAGAGGGTCACAATTCTATTTAGATGACGACCTAACATTTTTACAGCAGGAAGAAAGAAATAAGGAATGGGAAAAGGTGAGGGCAGTAAGGAATGAAGGGAGACATGCATATTTAAGAAATGGAAAGGCATACATCACATATAAACAAACCCAAAACAAATACGGAGTATGGCCTACTTGGGAACATCTTACGATGGTAAATTAGAACTACATTACCCTTGGAGAAGAGGACCCGGGTTAGGGCCCATTGCTAGAGATAAAGATATAATCATACTGATGGAAACACATGAACACGATGGATGTAGGAATCTCAAATTTGTGGGATACAAAAAAATAGCAATATGGAATAAAGTAGTGAAAAATGGCAAAGGGCATGGGGGTATTATGGTTTTAATAAAAGAGGAATGAGATAGGGTGATTAAAATTGAAAAATAAGATGAAAACAAATTGTACATTTGGGTAAAGATCCTAGAAAATAAGTCAGTTATTAGTATAGCAACATGTTATTTTGCTCCCAAAAATTCTAAATTCTATAAGAAACATGACCTTAATAGAGAAGACTCATACTCCTCCCTAAAAAGAGATATTTTGATATATAGTACGTTGGGGGAGATTATATTAATTGGAGATTTCAATGCAAGGACATCAAATAAGCAAGCTAACATTCTAGAAGGTAGCAAATATATTGAGATTAATCCTCATTGGATGCCAAAAGAGGATAATCAGCAGTGGACCAGGACTTTTGAAGATGAGCCTGGGGCTATCACGCAATATGGAGAAGAGTTGTTAGGCCTTTGTAGCATACACAACTTGATTATTTGTAATGATATGAAAAAATGGAAAAATTCAGGAAAGTATACATGGAAAACATATAAGGGACAAAGTATAATAGACTATGGAATATGCTCACAAAATTACATACCAAAAATAGAGGAGCTAGAAGTGGAAGATTCTCCAGTGGAACTTAAGTCAGATCACAACTCAATTGTTATGAAACTTCGAATGCATGGAGAAAAACCAAGGGAAAAACACTTGCAAGGCAATAAAAATAAATATCCTCACAAGGAAAATATTCTCTTAATAGATGAAAATCGGTAGAATTTTAGAGTAGTATTAAAAAAAAGTTACATAAAAAGGAAGAACTACCTCACAGTAGCAAAGATTACATTAAGAGTGAATGGTTAATGCACATTGTCCAAGAATATCTAAACAAATGCAAGAGAGCTAAACCTAAAAATAAAGAAATGAATAGCTTCCCAACAAATCCATGGTTTGATGAAGATTGCAAAAAAGTGCGAAGATTACTAAAGGAACCAACATGTAAAACAAGAGCACACAGAAACACATATGAGAAACTGGTAAGGGCCAAAAAAGAAGAATACACTAGAACAAGGAGGAAATAATTGATTTACTTAGGGAAGCATGAACCAAAGAAATTTTGGAAGGAACTAAACGTTAAAATAATGTAAACTAAAAATAGCATAACAATTAATCAGTAGTTGGAGTATTCAAAATAATTGTATCAGCGTAGTAACTAGCAGGAGACACCCCCTACTATCATTGTTAAGAAATAAATTTTCACAAATGAAGACATTATTCAAGGGATAAAAAAATTAGCAACTGGTAAAGCCCGTGAATTAAACAATATTTAGGTAGAGCATATAAAATTGGGTAGATATTTTGGCATCACAAATCAAAGAAATTTTCAATGAGATCATACAAAATGGCTTCCCTATCGAGTGGACAACTATATTGACCATTCATTTGTTTAAAAGTGGAGATGTAAATAATCCCTCAAACTATCAAAATATCATGATCAACCCTCTCTTTGTAAAGTTTTTTGGGAGTATTATAGATCATAGGATCAACATATGGGTAGAAGTAAAGGGAAAGAGAGCAAAGGGGCAAGCAGGTTTTGGTCCCAAGCACTCAACTTTGTAGCATACACAACTTGATTATTTGTAATGATATGAAAAAATGGAAAAATTCAGGAAAGTATACATGGAAAACATATAAGGGACAAAGTATAATAGACTATGGAATATGCTCACAAAATTACATACCAAAAATAGAGGAGCTAGAAGTGGAAGATTCTCCAGTGGAACTTAAGTCAGATCACAACTCAATTGTTATGAAACTTCGAATGCATGGAGAAAAACCAAGGGAAAAACACTTGCAAGGCAATAAAAATAAATATCCTCACAAGGAAAATATTCTCTTAATAGATGAAAATCGGTAGAATTTTAGAGTAGTATTAAAAAAAAGTTACATAAAAAGGAAGAACTACCTCACAGTAGCAAAGATTACATTAAGAGTGAATGGTTAATGCACATTGTCCAAGAATATCTAAACAAATGCAAGAGAGCTAAACCTAAAAATAAAGAAATGAATAGCTTCCCAACAAATCCATGGTTTGATGAAGATTGCAAAAAAGTGCGAAGATTACTAAAGGAACCAACATGTAAAACAAGAGCACACAGAAACACATATGAGAAACTGGTAAGGGCCAAAAAAGAAGAATACACTAGAACAAGGAGGAAATAATTGATTTACTTAGGGAAGCATGAACCAAAGAAATTTTGGAAGGAACTAAACGTTAAAATAATGTAAACTAAAAATAGCATAACAATTAATCGGTGGTTGGAGTATTCAAAATAATTGTATCAGCAGTAGTAACTAGCGAGAGACACCCCCTACTATCATTGTTAAGAAATAAATTTTCACAAATGAAGACATTATTCAAGGGATAAAAAAATTAGCAACTGGTAAAGCCCGTGACTTAAACAATATTTAGGTAGAGCATATAAAATTGGGTAGATATTTTGGCATCACAAATCAAAGAAATTTTCAATGAGATCATACAAAATGGCTTCCCTATCGAGTGGACAACTATATTGACCATTCATTTGTTTAAAAGTGGAGATGTAAATAATCCCTCAAACTATCAAAATATCATGATCAACCCTCTCTTTGTAAAGTTTTTTGGGAGTATTATAGATCATAGGATCAACATATGGGTAGAAGTAAAGGGAAAGAGAGCAAAGGGGCAAGCAGGTTTTGGTCCCAAGCACTCAACTATTGATCACTGTATCACGCTCAGACACAGTGGAAAATATATATGGGACAAAAAAGAGGAGGTTTTTTATTATTTTGTAGACTTCAAATAGGTATTTGACACAATACCAAAGAAAAAAATATGGAGCAAAATGGAAGAGCTAAAGGTTCCAATTCACTGCAGGGCAGTAGCTTATAGACTATATGGGTATGTAAAAGCTAGAATAGGAACACAAGGGGGGTTATATGAATATTTTGGTTGTGACATATGTGTCAAACAAGGTTACCCTCTATCCCTGACCTTATTTGGGTTGTACATTGACAAGTTAGAAGAATGGATAAAAAAAATTGGGGGAGACGGTGTGCACTTAGCCAAATATGTGGTAAAAATCCTCATGTATGCAGACGATGTAATTCTTGTGGCCAAAACAACCAAAGATCTAGAAGATCACCTTCGAGCTCTAAAACTCTTTTGTAAGGAAGTTGGGATGCGAGTGAACACGAAAAAAATAAAAATTATGATTTTTCAGCAAAAAGGAAGAAGCAACAGCTCGAATTTTAGTTTGCAGGAGAACCTCTAGAGGTAGTAGTATAATACTAATACCTGGGCATAGACTTTCATGATAAACTTAATTGGAATACATGTAGGATGAAAATAACTCAAAGTAGTTGGAGATCACTATATGCACTTCAAAACATGTGTAGGAATACCGAGTTGTGGGACTGGAAGACCACCATGGTCTTATTTGGCCTACTTTTTACACTGGTTTTGTTGTATGGTTGTGAGGTGTGGGCTAGTGGCACAACAAATGCAAAATGGAGGCAAATAGAAAGGATTTAAAAATATCTAATCACAAATTTTCTCAAAATTAAGGCCACAACCCTTATGAAATTATTCTAGCTAAAACTGAAATGTTCCCTTTGGAAGCAATTTCTATGACCAAGTTGTTATGTTACTTGAAAAAAATAGAAAACATGAAAAATGACAGATGGCCTAGGGCAACTAGGGATGAAGAGTTACATAGGCGAAAGAATACATGGATGAAACAAAATCAAAAATTGATGAAATATTGGGAAATCAACATAAATAAATGCTCAAATGTCAACAAAGACATAAAAAATTATGTGAATGAAAAGTTTAGAAGTGGAATGTGAAAAAATGCAAGTAGGAAAAGACAATATTATATTGCAAAGTTTAACCCAACGCATGACCACAAGGAAAAAGCATATATAGATGCTGAAATCAAGTGGAAGGAAAAAGATAAGGACTAGCTCTCATAGGCTTAGATGTGAAACAGGGAGATGGAAAACGCCCAAAGAACAACGGAAAGAAAGGATATGTACTCTATGCAGCACAGGGGCAGTAAAGACAAAAGAACACTTCATCTATAAATGCCCAAGTTTTTCAGATATCTATGGCAAATACAAAGAAACACTTGGAAACGGGTCTATGGCAGAGTTATTTAAAAACAATAAAATAAAAAAAATTGGAGAATTGCTAACCCAAATCAACATGAGAAGGAACAATCTTTTCAAAGATATTAAAGATCATATGATATGATTTGAGTAGTTGTACTTCCATATTTGAGATCCCATATCTCCCAGATATAATTAAAATATTTCATTTCATTTCATATATTATTATCTTTATCATAGTTATAAACAAACCTAATATTTAAAATTTAAATTTCTAATTTTTTTAGGTTACATTTTACCATGAAATATATTAACTTCATAATAACTTTCTAAAACATACCTAAACAATCATACAATCACTTCTCACATCTAAAAATTCCCTTCCTCCATTTACATATAATAATTCCTATAAAACAAATTTTATAACCTTAATCACTAAACATTCATCATAAATACATTGAAAGTATTTATACATAACTAATAAATATGTATAAATAATACCCAGTGAGCATGCCCCTTTCTTATAGTTCATATGTAAAAATAATACCCAATGAACATGTCCCTTTCTTATAGTTCATTACCTCCAAAGAACTTAAAGAGAAAATTATGAAAATAAAAACCTACAATAATAATACACTATTATAAGATTTTGAATAAATAGTATATGAATTCATATATTTATTAAAATATTATATAAGGAATCTTAAAATGGTTACATGCACTAATAAATTTATAACACGAATTTAATAATATTTATTTTTTATTGGGAATACAATAGCGCTGGTAATAAACATCAAAAACACGTGAAAGCTCGTCCTGCATTGCCCATTAATTTATTTTTCTTCGTGACGTAATGAAAACACACATGGTTTTTCAAATGCTTGGAGCATATCCTCTTAAATCAGTATATGCGAAAAAGTGACGGATGTAAAGTATATATGAACTGGAGAATAAAGGTCAGGGACAAGTGTTCTATGGCAGTGGAAATTCCATTTCTCAGATTCAGATTTCTGTCCTACTTCAACAAATCTGCATCTTTACGATGAGATGAGATTTTATTGGGTCGTGTCCAAAAATAGATATGGTGTAAAGATGAGATTTTATTGGGTCGTGTCTAACCTCCAAATTTCCAATCATGTAGCTGAACTATGCTCTAAAAGTAGAATGGACTTTCAGAAAAAAGAATGTTTTTAAAGCAATATAGACATAATCTTAATTTAAAAACTTTGCTATCCATATAGATAGACAATTTCCAAATTTATTCAAGTAATGATATCTGGGGGTAATGGAGCAGATATAAAGGTGGCCTTATCTGTGAGGTTCAAGTAGACCTTCCATAGGTGTAAACTGCTGGAAAATTTGAAAATTTTATATAAAATAAAAATTATTTATAAATTGGGTGAGGTTCCTCAATAACACTTATTTACAACAATTAAAAAAATAGAACATCAAATTGTTACAGTATTATGGATGGATAATTTCTTATTCTGAAGTTATCGACTTAAAGCCTTCTGTCAATGATATTTCTAAAAAAGGACTGCAGTTGTAGATAGGGCACGTTGGCAACTAAGCCCACATCGTGTCACGTCTATGCTTGGTGAATTCACAGCTGTGAATGCACGGCCTTAGCCAAAATTTTGTATAAAGTCACCCCGAAACAAAACAAATAAGATCTCTCTTATTTCTGTGTATAGGTCGTGACTGAATATGGCGGTCTCTGCAACAATGATAGGAATTGCAATTCCAATCTTGGTAGTAGTCATCTGGTGGTTTTTAAGGTCTATATTTAGACCTGAAAGAAGGAATAGCACCGGATTGCCCCCGGGGCCATCTCCATTGCCAGTCATTGGAAATCTCCATCAGCTGGGAGACCTTCCTCACCGTTCTCTCCAAGAGTTTGCTAAGCAGTATGGACCCATAATGTTTCTCAGACTTGGTTCTGTTCCCACCGTCGTAATTTCCTCTTCTCAGGCCGCAAAAGATTTTCTAAAAACCCATGACTTGGTTTTTGCCAACAGGCCTTCATCTGCAGCCGGAAAATACTTAGTTTACAATCACAAGGATGTTGCGTTGGCTCCTTACGGAGAATACTGGAGACACATGAGGAAAATCTGCGTCTTGCAACTTCTGACGGCCAAGAGAATCGAGTCCTTCAGGTCGTTAAGAGAAGAAGAGGCGTCTCTCGTCATACACTCTATCGCCCAGAAGAGCAAGGGTGGCAGAGTTTCTATCAATCTCAGCAACGTCATATCTTTTTACACAAGCGATGTTATTTGGAGAACCATCGCAGGCAGGAAGTACCGTGACAAAGATGTGAGTGGCACCGGCATAAGTTTTGAAGAAATTGTAGAGGAGATTAGTGTCACCGTCGGATCTTTCTGCGTTGGAGACTTCATCCCTTGGCTTCGATTGCTTGACTTGCAAGGTCTTCGGCGGCGTATGAAGAAGGTACACAGCTTGTTTGACGGGGTTGCGGAGGATATATTGGACGAGCATGGGGAGAGTAAGCGAAGAAGGGTTGCAGATGAGCAGAGTAAGGACTTGGTTGATGTGCTTCTCGACATGGATGCTGCTAACGTCCGTACTCATACCGAGGCCGACATGAAGATCACAAGGCAGGAGATGAAAGCAATTATTATCGTATGTCCCTGACCACATATTTCACCATTTGTAATGAGCTTGTACAGATTTCTGAGCTTGTACAGATTTCTTACAGTTTAGTTTTCGTTGGTTTTAATTTCAACCATCCCACCCGGTTGTGGGACTTGTGGGACTTGAGTGGTTTATGAGTTCTAACACTTGTCATACTCTTTGTCAAGTCAATCTTTGTCAAGTCAATCGGGTAGCAGGGTAGTAGGTTTAAAATGCAAGTGGGACTTGCGTGGTTTATGAGTGCTAACATTTGCCATACTCTTTGTCAATGGGTAACAGGTTTAAAATGCAAGTCCTTAATCTCACTTATGTGGGATTCCTCACACCTATTAACACCTAGTGGCATGTGTGGGGTAGTTGGTCCTCTTGCTTTTTAGCCCAGTTTATAACCCAGTTTATGTGATGTTGTCCAAGGTGGTTGGTCCTCTTGCTTTCTAACCCAGTTTATGGGATGTTGTCTAGGGTAGTTGGTCCTCTTGCTTGGGTAGCAGGTTTAAAATGAAGTCTTTGGTCCCACTTATGTGGGATTCCTCACCCTATTAACATCTAGTCCTGATATGTGTGGGGTAGTTAGTCCTCGTGGCATGTGTAGGGTAGTTGGATAGTTTGTCCTCTTGCTTTCAGTTTATGTGATATTGTCCATGGTAGTTGGTCCTCTTGTTTTGGTTGGCATATTCCATAATTGGAATTCCGTTAACGTTAATATCTATCTATCTTACTTTCTAACCCAGTTTATGTGTGATGTTGTCTCGTTAGTTAGTCTTCTTCCTATTTTTATACAAGCTAGTGAACCTGGAGAATCTTTTGATGCTTCATGCGATCTTGACAGTTTGTTTCATCAAGTGCCCAGCCTTATCATGTTTCTATTCTATACAAGTGTTTGGATTTTAAGCTTTGCTTTCGTTTTTGCAGGATATGCTTTCAGCTGGACTGGAAACAACAGCTGTTACGTTAGAATGGGCTATGAGCGAGCTGCTGAGAAACCCCGAAATACTGAAGAAATTGCAGGAAGAAATCGACACTGTAGTGAGGAAAGATCGGATGGTAACGGAAAGTGATCTGAAAAGGATGGAATACTTGCATTGTGTGGTAAAAGAGACGTTGCGATTACATCCAGCGGTGCCATTGCTTCTCCCCCACGAGGCTACACAGGCTTGCACTGTGCAAGGACCAGATCGTCCCTACTTTATACCACAAAAAACAAGGCTTATTGTTAATGGGTGGGCGATAGGAAGAGATCCGAGCGTGTGGAAAGATCCGTTGGCATTCAAGCCCGAAAGATTCATGGGGAAAGATTTCGACGTGACCAGAGATCAAGAGATGAGCATGATTCCGTTTGGGGGAGGAAGGAGAGGATGCCCTGGAGCTTCCATGGCCATTGCCACTACTGAAACTTTATTGGCTCAGCTGGTGCACTGCTTTGACTGGAAAGTTGAAGGAGATCCGGCTCACTTGAATATGGATGAAAAGTTTGGACTCTCCATTCCCAGAAAGGTTCATCTCTTTGCTCTTCCAACGTTGAAGTTTGATGTTTAGGTTGAGCTGCACACTTCAATCCCAGCAGAATGTATAGAGATAGTGATAGCTCTGAGCAGGTTTTCTGCTACTAATAGCTTAGTATTTATATGTTTAAATTTATATTTTAGTGTCATAGGAATTCTCTTTACATTAATATTTATTAATTTATTATTAGTATGTTAGATCCAAAACAATGTTTTATTAATAAAAACATTGGAATAATTTCTTTGGAGGCTATGTATCCTTAGCAATTTTTGTGAACCTGTTATGTATCCCTTAGCAATTTTTGTGAACCTGTCTATGTATTATAGTTCGCCAGCCCGATGTTGGTAAGGCATGGAGAACGTCCGAGGTAAAGGATTTAACTATTTTGGAAAAATAAAAGAATTAAAAAATTATTAAATTTTAAATTTAAATAAAAGAGATTGAGTATTGAATATTTTGAATTTATAATTTATTTTTTAAATTTAAATTTTATAAAAATAAAATATATTTTATTATTTTGAAAGAAAAATAAAACAATTAAAATTGTTTTTATTTTTTAAATTGGTTATATGGAATTAAAATAGGTCTTATTTGTATTATATAATTTAATTTATAAAATGAAAATTTTAAATTTTTTTATAATTTAAAAAAAAATAATTTATTATAATTTTAATTAATTAAATTTTATTTATAATAAAAATACCTAATTATTATAAAAATAATTAATTATATTTGTTGGTGGATATTGAATTGGTTAAGCATTTTAACTAATATATTTTAATTTGGATATTATGATGTGTTTCAGGTTCATTATTTTTTCATATATTACAATGTAAAACTTTAACTTTTAACTTAATATTAATATATTATATATATAAATAGAGTTTAAAATTAAAAATATACAGTTGAAGAGAGATAAAGTTTAGTTTAAAGAATAGAGGATTTAGGGATTTAAAGATTCTGGGCAGATAATGAAAACATATAAAAAAAAAAAAACTACATTTTAAGTCTTGTCAAGAAAAACTATCAGTGTATTTGAAAAAAAAATTACCTTCTACTCAAAAAATTAAAAATAGTACACTATTTTTAATTCCACCCACCCTTTTTTTTCATATGATTAAGCCAAAAAAAAAAAATTCATCCAAAAAAAATTAAAAATATACATTTTATTGGAGAAAACTAAAATATTATTTAAAAATATATTAAATATCTTGTATTTACAAATATTATGTGAGAATTGATTATCAAGGATATGATGATTGAACATGATATAATGGTTTGTAAAAGTAGAGCATGAATATGTAAGTTTCATAGATAATGACTAGGTTTTTTAGAGAAAAAATTGTATAAGTGGAAATGTGGGGATTGAATTTAAATTAATCAACCATTTTTCTTCCTTAAGGATTTTTCCTCATCATCTTCTCCAATCTAAAAACTAGAGATAAAATAATGGATGATGGCCAATGGTTTAAAGGGAGAGATGTATTATATTCAAGAAGAAGTGGTAATTTATTTGTGAAGATAGAAACTATTAAAAGGCTTCCAATGTGGATTATCCTTTTCAAACTTCTATATCATCTTATCAATAAGGAGGTTGAAGAGGGAGTTCATCTAGGAGGGACCAAATACCAAGGAATAAAGGCATGTTGTACACATCCAAATATGTATAACTATAGATATTTAAAAACTTTTAACATTGTCCATGAGTATTAAATATGAATCACATGAAAATATTATGTTGTAAATTTTATGATATTAGACACATGGTAAGAGATTGTGAAGTGAAAACAATGGAGAAAGAGATAAAATTTTGGGCATGAAACAAACCTCAATATGAAACAAGGAGATCCTATCATAGTATAAGTTAGATGAATTAAAGTATTTTCCTCCCATGAAAGTGGAAAATAAAACCTCTTTGCATCATCACATGGAAACAATTTACTTGAATCAACCATTAGAAGAAAATATGATACAAGGGATAAGAAAGTATAATGCAGAAGTTCAATTTTAGGAGTTAGAGGTGCAAAAGAATATAGAAAGACAAATTTGAAAGCAAAGTAGGAGAAAGAATTCAAGGATAATCTAGCTAAATCATTTTTCATTTTCCTCAACTAGTATAAAATCCTCTTCTTGCAATAAAAATAAAATTAGTATAGTATATAACCCTTGCACCTTAACATTTCAAGAGGAGCATAATAAAGAAATGTGCATGAGTATATCAATGAAAATTTAGGTTTTCTAATGTAACATAAGAAAGTAATTCCTATGGAGGATCATCCTTGTAATTTACAGTTTTGGGGCCAACATGAAAAAAAAAAAAAAAAAAAACCTATATAAGGCTATTCCTTGCATTTTAGATTCTCCAAGGTAGCATAAATGTTTAGAAGATAAGCCTCATTACGAATAGTATAGAAAATAGAATATATAGATGAAGATGAATGTGTTGGTGGTAATGGAAAAAGAAGAGGAAGACCTATAAAGCAAGAACAAAGAGAAAATAAAATGCAAAGGGACATCAATTTTGATAAACCAAAAAAAATATCACAAGTATAACTAAGAAGCACAACTAAGCCCACTGATAAAAAGTGATAATGAAAATGGTATCTTAGAATTTTCGTTGTCCAATACATGGTTACAAACAAAATATACAATCTCTTTGGACCTTATATTATAAGTAAGAGCATACCATAAATACATTCTCTTGAGATGTGATTTACTCAATAATTTTCATCCAAAGTTATTTTACTTTTCTTCTACATGGCTCCAAGACCTTGGTTTCTTCTAGATGGTTATGTTCTTGTAGTATGAAGCAATTTTTTAGGATCATGTATATACAAGTTTACTCAAAAATGAAATATCTAAAGGGTCAAATAAATATTTGGAATGTCAAATATTATGTAACATATTCAAAGAAAAGGAGGAAATTGAATCCAAGTTCAAACTTTTATAAGAGATAGTTGAAGTCCATGTAATGGACTAAGATTTTTATATTCAAGAAAAATAATTACTTTCTAATTATCATAATGTATTGAAAAATGAGGATTCATATAGGTTATAAAAATCTATGGAGAGATGGCTTAAGGAATAAGGTAGAAACACCATATTTTTCATGTTATAGCCAAAATAAACAAAAGAAAATTGGTCGAATAAAAATGTTTCAATTTTAAATGGAATAAATATAAAGCAAGAAGAGGATATCAAGAATCAAATAATTAATTATCTCAAACATCATTTGTCAAATGTTGGGCAAGATAAAAAGACATAAGGTAAGAATATTCCATCAATTATCACATAGGGATAAAATAAAATATTGATAAAGAAAATATATATAAAGGAAGTACATTTTCTTTCCATCCTAACAAGTCACCTGGCCATGGTAGATTTTCTACAATTTACTTTCACATATTTTCATATTTTTTAAAGAGTGATATGTTCACTACAGTTGAAAAGGCCTAGAAAAGGAAGGTTACAATAAGTGAGGTTACTTCACCTTTATTATATTGGTTCCCAAGAAAGACGAGACAAAATATTTTAATAATTTTCCTCCAATAAGCCTCTATAATATGATTTATAAGATGATTTCAAAAATTATGGCAAATATATAAATTGAAAAGCACTCTAAATTATCTTATCTTAGAAAAACAAGGTAGTTTTATTCATGATAAACAAATTATTGAAGATGTAATAATTGCATAGGAGATTATACATTCTCTTCATTCCACAGAAAGCGGGGTATGGTTATGAAATTAAATATGAAAAAAGGCATATGATTAGGTTTGCTAGACTTTTTTACATGATATTCATTATATGTTGTTATAGTATTTTAAAATATTTTATTTTGATAAATGGATCTTTTGGTAGATACTTTGAGTGGTCATGTGGACTCTAATAAAATGATACACTATCTTCATATCTATTTATTATTTTTTAAAAATATTAGAAAAAACATTCTAAATAGAAAGAAAAGTCAAATATATTCAAATTATAATAAATTATATGTTTTTTATATTTATATATAATTGAAATGATGAAATTCATTAAATAAAACAAATGACATTATTTTAAGTTGATATAAAAAAACAATGATCTCTTGGATCAAGCTTTACTTTGAATGCGCATCCATAATGAGTAATCACAATGATTGGCCATAAAATGTTAGAAACCATTTTACTTTATTTTAACATAATAATAAAGAATAATGGTTATTTCCGTGAGTGTGGTCTACCAACAAGGACACCACTTGTATTATCGGTTGTGGTGTTATCGGTTATGTGACCCAAGTTCAATCCCCATAGTGAATATATGTATAAAAATATTACTTAAAAATAAATAAATAAAGAATAAGTTCAAACTACTAACCATTGTAAGGTGGGAGCTTGTTTAAAAAAAAAAAAGAATGCATGGATATTAGTAGTTTCATCATGCAAGACAATATGATGAATAATGTATCAAAGTCAAAGTTTATGAACATTTAGTAAACATAAAATTTAAATATATAAATTTAATAATTTAAATAAATATTTAAATTTTATTTTTGATTAATTATTTTATTAAAAAACAAATTTAAATCCTAACCCTCATTCTACCTCATATCATACTTCATCATACTTAACTAAAAAATTTGTATTTTTGTTCATATAGTTTCCATGTGTTATAAGTCTGTATTCAAACGTAACCACTACTACAATATAATAAAATATAATAATTTCTACGGATGCTAAATCCAGGTGACATTACATGATTGTGGTATGAACTCTTGTTTTGAAGGTCCAATGTACAAAATATTATATATGTGATATTTTGACCTTTAACTGTTAATTTAAATAATACATAGAATCATGTCATTTGTTGCATCAGCTCTAAATAAGCCAAAAAAAAGGTTGTGGAACTATTCCATGTCCTGCACAATATGTGAACAATTGGAACTTGCATTAAGATCTTGTTGGCCTGCTGAACTAACAAATTTATGCATGTATTTTCCAAATATTGTTGTCACACAAAATAAGTATGCATTTTACTTTCCTAGAAAAGGCCATCGATAAATTTATAAAAACAATCTTGACAATTCAGATACCAATCATTAAAACCACTGTCATTTTGAGGCCAAAGGCAAATCTGACTCCCACGTTTAGTGTCTCTCGGTCCATGCTTACTCTCACCAGCAAATTTCAGATGTTATTATTTGAATGAATAGGGGAAGCAATAAATATAAATCTCATATAGAAGACAATATTATATTGATATCTTCCCAAGGTCCCTGTGCTGTTCCAACCTATTATTTTTATCTTAGCAGCTGACGAAGTGTAGTCATGAACGAGTTCAATCAATGCCAACTTTTATATGTTCCAAACAGCCAAAGTTGATTTATGGTAATCTCTATTTTAGACTCAAGCCTCAAATTAAGGATGAAATAGTTTGGTTTAGAGAAAAACTAATGACTTAGAAGAGCATAATAATTTTTTTTTGACAGACAGTGGTAACCTATATAAAGTAATGATAAACACTGATATCGCTTATTCTTGTCCTAATCCTACGACTACCTCACGCAGTTAAATATTTTGGATCATCACATCGAGCAATATTATGCTTGAGATTTAGTTCTTAACGTCAGTATAGAGCCCTCCACCATGTACCATAGCATCAAATATTATTTAACATGATAATAAAATGTAATTGCATTCATGTCAAGAAAAAATTAGAGTACTTGAATTCATCATGGGTTCTCAAAGATGCGATAAATAAAATAACCACTTTTAACGTGAATGTAATTGTAGCAAAAGTTTAGGAAGTAGAGAAGCAAATTGCCTTGCTTGCCATGAGTCCTTATGATATCACAGAAGTTTTCCCAGCTAAGCTGGCCAATTCATTCCACTATCTTAATGGTGGCCAAAAGCATCATGACTAAAATCTGCTTACCTTCATGACAACAATTGAGGTTGCTTAATCTGCTTAACATAAACGGCAAAATAGAAAGGAAATTAATGAAGAGTAACAATATTTTTTTAAAAACCTAGAAAATAGAACTGAGCATGTAAATTTCCATTCAGTGTCATATTTTATTTTTATTTTTTTAAGAATATATGTTTGATGGATAATCACTTCAAAATCAAACAAATTATGGAGCTCAAATAGGTGCATAGATCTGTCTTGTATCAAGTTTCAGACATATACGGGGTAATACAAGAAACAGGAAATGGAGTATTTTAAAACTTTAGATACTTAAGGTCCATAGCTATGGGCCATATTACTTGACCCATTACGAGGTAATTAACTAAAAAGGAAGAACTAGTTGAACTAGTTTTAAAGATACCCATGAAATTATATGCTGTGAGAGAACATATCCCAATTCAATCCATAACCCAATTATAATTAAGAAGAGGGGATAAAATCCTAAGAAGGATTTGTCAACTACCAAGAAAACATGTCAGACAAAAGTGGAATATGAAAAATTTTCTGTATAGTGTAAGAAATGCAAAGTGTTTGGACATTGTGGAGGGGATATCTCATGTGCAAAGATAACTACATTTATTAAGAAGTGACAACAAAAAGAGAATCAAATAAACGAGAGTATTGGAAAAAGAAAACTTTTAGCCCACAAGGAAAGGCATAAGAAAATGAATAATACCAAGAAATTCACCAAGAGTTAAATGAAAGGCAGAAAGTGAATTTAGCAATGGATGTTCTATACAACACAAGGAAGAACAACAGAATTCTAATAAGACAATGGAGTATGCAAGTAAATGTGAAGAGCTAGACCAACAAGCAGATGAAGAACATAATGAGAAACAAAACTTAAGTGGCTTTGGAAATAACATTAATCAACAAGAGAATAGTCGTAATTAAGGAAAATAAAATGATTATTAATAAGGTAACCATAAGAGGAAAATAAATATGATTGAAAATCATATAAATCTAGAGACAAATATACATCAACATAATGTGATTGCAATCAACATAGAGAATGCAAACAAAAATTTTAAATTCAAAGAAGAAATAGTAGTAGATGATGCTAAAATGGTAGAGGATACCCCATCCACTCAAATGGAATTAGAATAGGAGAATGATCATATTGAAGGGGTGTGGGGATTTAAAATCAAAGAAATAGAGGGATGGCACAAATTATATCAAGTTTTAAATTCATACAACAAAACTAAAAAATATGAGGAATAGAAGGATCTAAGCATAATAGAAAACTCAAAGAAGTTTAAGGAGGGTATGCAAACAAAATTCAGAAAAATATTAGAGTTGGATAAAACATATCAATCAACAGGAGAAGCATCTCCCCCAAGATGTAACCAAATGAGAGAGAATGATCCTCCTGGAAGACATACAAAAAATGCAAAGAATACAGGCAATTATGGAAAAAAAGAGCAAGAAAGACCCCCCAAACAAGAAGAACAAAAAGTACTAGAGAACAGAGGATAAGAATTAGATCCAAATGAAGAATGGATGGTTAAGGGTAAAATCCCATAAAAAAAAACAAAAAAATGAAAATAATTTCTTGGAATGTGCGGCGGCTAAATTCCCCTAGGAAAAGAAGGATTGTTAGAAATCTACTCATGGAAGTAAAACTTGATATTGTTTATCTTCAAGAATCTAAAATTGATACCAAAAAAATTGGCATTATTCAAAAAGAGGTATAGCCAAATGCTGAATGGATCATAAGCCCAGTACAAGGTACTTCTTAAGGTATTTGCATCTTTTGGGATAGAATGAATTTTGAATGCACTTTAATTGATTAAAAATAGGGATTCTATACAGTCAAATTGAAGAATAAAAAAACTAACTTCTATTGGATAATGATAGGGGTTTATGCTCAAAATAATGATCATGAGAGATTCTAACTGTGGAATAATTTGTCTTTCCAAAGGATTATTTTCATTAATTTGCATTGGATGGTATTGGGTGACTTAAATATAGTCTTAAGAACAAAGTACAAAAATGGAGGGAGGATTAGCATTACTCAAGGTATGCAATATTTCAATAATTTTATTTAGAACAATAAGCTTATTGACCAGGATATGTGTAAAGGTAAGTTTACTAGACAAACAGAAGGATAGGGGATAATCACATTCAAAAGCACTTAGATAGAGTTCTTATTTCTAACAGTTGGCTACGTTTAATCAGTATTCATAGATTTACGTGTATGATCAAAATAGGATCATATCACAATACCCTTATATTGGATATGGAAAAGGAGAAGTAGGGAGGAGCACCCTTTATGTATGATCTTGTAGACACTAAAATCTGGTCAATATGATTATGCTACCATAAGCAATGGCTACATGACACACCAAGGCCCCTAGGGAAGTCCTCAGGAGGCATAAAGTAGTTCTAACCACTTTGCACAAGGTTTTGAAAGGTTCTAGACCACTTTTGGGACCTTTTGGACATCCTTCTTCTATTTGTATCACCATGGAATGAATATAGAATCTATTTGTCCTACCCTGGGGTGAATAGTAGCATTCATCCCAGGGTGGGGTGAATAGCAGGTTTGACCAGCAAAAAGTCAAAACTGAGCAAATGGTTCCCAATAACGATCATATTCCTGGCTATTCTTGCACATAAGTTAGGGCATATAGTAGAACTTATGACATGCTTCATGAATGAGGCCAATTTGGGAGATCCTCTTCCCCCTCCAATGTATGACACCCTAGTGGCCAAGTGGCGTCTCTTACCTCGCATGCCCTCGCATGCATCTTAACCCATGAGCCTCCTTGGGCTATAAAGTGGATCTAATTTCCACATAAATAAGATATAGGAGTTTTGATACAAAGCAAAGAAGTGCTACCAAGATTTCCTTTCACCTTTTGTGCCCATTTTTCCCTCGAAATCTCTACTTAGCAAAGGAGGTTTGCGAGTGAAATAGGAGGCGCAATTTATCACAAAACCGAACTATATGAGTGAATTTCCTCACAAAATTTGACTCTAATACCCCCCATAGTGTTTTGGACCATTTACAAATGGAATTTGTGGTAAAATTTCGAAAGAAATGGTGGGCATACCACCCCTGGGCGCCCCCCAATTTGTGATAGTCCTATTCACCCCACCCTATGATGAATATAAATCTATGCAGGGTCTCATGCAGGTCTTCAGCGGTTATTTGAAAGAATATGTAAATTGTCACTAATTTTGAAAATATGATAAAATGGATTTTCTTAGAATATAATTTTGTATATTCTTTCCAATTTTCATGCATTTTGGATGTGTGTAGGGGCAAAAATTATTTGCTTTGGATTTTGTAGGTTGTGGACGGTCATTTGAATTGCGAAACCCAATCGGATGCAATTTCGATGTGATTTTTGGTGATATCTTCCCAAAAAATATTATTATACATACCCATGTAATTTTGAGTTATTTGGAGTTGCTTTGATATTTTTTCTCATTGTTAGTTGTTTGGCCCCTATGGGGATTACATATTTTTCACCATACGTACTCGCTATTTGACGTTTTTGGTTTCCTTGTATGTAGGTGAAGGTAATTATAGTACATTGGGAAGTAGCATAATACATATATATCAAAGATACAAGTGGCAAAAACCTTGGCCCACCCACATCAATTGTGGGTATGAGGAAAGACATTGGATATGCACCCGAATTTCTTAAAGGATTTGATCCTTGGGCACCCGAGTTGTAAAAATTTGTATCATCCATTTTTAGTCCATGAAGGGGAAATTTTGTAACCCGTATTTTATCGGTTTCATTTATAATAAGTTGATTTAGTTTTCATAATTTCTTGTTATTTGTTATCTTTCCATATTACTTGCATGCTTCCGTTTGATGCTCATACGCAATAGGACATAGATACACACATTTTTTATCATCATTTGGTGCACCATTTTTCCCTAATTAAGTGGCAATCATGGTGGTACCTAGTCCCTTTTGCTTTAGGTGAAGTTTGGATCTCATTTTTCATATTTTCATGTTGCAGGTGCTATTCATTCTAGACTGAAACGAACTTTGACCTGCTATTCGTGCCACCCTAGGATGAATGTGAATTTTTCCCACCATTGACTGAATGTAGACCTACTATTTGTCCCACCCTGGAGTGAATATACACTAGAGATCTTTCTGAGTAGAATTCTAGAAATAGCAAGTTTTGGCAGTGATGAGGTAGGTCTCTAAATCTTCCATATCTATTTTTCACTTTTAGAAATAGATTTTGTTTAGTTTTTATCACATATTTTTTCTTTTAGAAAGGTTAAAAGTTAGATTCCATTTTTCCTAAAACGTAAAATAACAAAAACATATAAAAGGAGAAAAATCAAAAGAAATTTAGAGTAGGAATGCATCTCTATGGTTTTTTTGCTTGTAGCCTACCCAATGGGTAGGCTAACATCTAGGGTTTCACATTCCTAAGTACATTTGTGAGTTATTTTTATACTAAATTTTTTGAAAGTAAAATGCACCTTATGCATGCATTTAGTGAATGATCATCGAGTGCTTCTTTGCTTGCTTTATTTAAAATTAAAAAGAACCACATACACCATGATCCACTTAAATGCTAGTGAGGTGGATTTCATCACCATCCACTAGTAGATCTTGACGAGGTGGCTTTCATCTCCATCGATCATCTCAAATCCCATGAACCTTGTTCTTTGCCAAGGCTAGTTTCAATATCCATCATAGCTCGTGGGTTATACTACGTATCTCTCTTCGAAGAGGTATATCATAGATTGTGGGTGAACTGGTAGGACTTGTGCTCCCTGGCCATGTGTGGATTTCATTACCACACATTATAGGCAGGATTACGTGACCTGGATTTCATAATTAAGTTATCGAGTTGTGAATATATAGGTGAAAGCTAATTAAACACAAGATTATCATTCAACAAAGTTTCAAACACGTTACACAAGGTCATTCTTTACAAAAAACACATTTGAAACACACAAAACAGTTTAGGGATTCACATCTAAAAATTTAAAGAGATAATCATCTATCTTACTGAGTGTTTCCTTTCTTGTTTACTGTTTCATTAAGAATTTGTAAAGAAGATAATCATCTTGGATTTTATAGAGAGTCATGTGAAGAACACAAGCTTATACTGAGAGGGGGGGTGAACAGTATAAGACCTCTTTTTACTTTTTCCTTTATACTTCAAAATAGTAAAGCAATATACCCAAAGAAATAACAAAGCAATGCATAATATCATCCACAAAGTGACACCAATTTTAACGTGGTTCACCCAGAATGGCTGGGCTACGTCCACAAAAAAATTTCTCTAAAAGTTATCTCAAAGTTCTTTGGGAATCCTTCCCAATTACAATGTTTATGAGCCTCGGACCAAAGGAGATACCTTCCCCCAATAAGAATTTATGAGCCTCTGCTCAAAGGATATACCTTCCCCTCTACTCTGGAAATGATCCCTTAGAAGATCAACTGCCTCTACCTCTTGCCAACACGTGGAACTCCTTTCCACCGAAGACCTCCTATCCTCAATGCTTAGCCTAAGAGACCTCTACCTTCTATGATCACGTCCATAGCAGCTCAACAACTATACCAAACATAGTCAGTCGGTCTAGTGCAAGTCTTCCTTTGTCTATCAGATCTGTCCAACTCTTGAACAAATCAATCCTCTACATACAAGCCTTCTCAAAGACTTGCCAAATCTGTCGTCAGGTTCTTCTCATAGAACCAATGCACCTCTGTCCTTAAGTTCTCTGATAGAACTATCAAACTCAGCTCACAAGTCCTCTGCTAGGACTTGTCCAAATCTGCTCACAAGTCCCCACCGAAACCTATCCAAAATTGCTCACAAGTCCCCATCGAAACCTGTCCAAATCTGCTCACAAGTCCCCACCGAAACTTGTCCAAAACTGCTCACAAGTCCCCACCGGAACCTGTCCAAAACTACTCACAAGTCCCCACCTGAACCTATCCAAAAACTCAGCAAGCTCACCAAGAAAAACTTTCTTAGTAGGAAATCACAAAGTGAATTGTTAGAGACCCAATGTGATTTATCAAACTCATAGAAGCATAAAGAAAATTGTTAGAGACTCAATATGTTCTATACTCAAATCCCAATCTCAAAACTCAACTCAAATCAACTCAGCTCAATCTGAATCTCAAATTTGAAAACTCAACTCAATATCTGAAATGGATAGGATAGAATGTTTTCTTTCAAGAACATGAAACCCCAACAATTGCCAACTATGCAAAGAATCACATAACAATGATACTCATGTTCTTTTCACCATCAATTAGGGTTTCAACAATAATGCTCATCAAACAAGGTTTAGTCAACCAACACCATTCAACTCAACATCAACCTTGAAGCATTCAAACAATCATCACAAGAAAAGGAAACAAGTAGAAATACTTTTCCCTCCAAAGATATTTTAACAAAACAACCACCAAAACAATATCACCAAATGCAAATAATAACATGCTCAAATCAACTCAATGGAGTAAGCCCAATATCATGAATCAAGGAAAGCAATAACTTGATCAAACAACCTCTATGGAAGCAACTCAACCATCAAACTCAAAACAGCCAACCAAGGGTTCCACCAACTCAATGCAAGTAGCTAGACTCACAAATATAAACCCTAGTGCACAAAGCTTCCACTATCTCAAACCAAAAATTATGCATTCACCAAAAACTCTCCTTAAGGATAACAATGCATAAGTAGTCTTCAACAAACCAAAAAATAGGATTTACACCCAACCAAAGGAAACCTAGTTGAAAACATTTTCACTCCAACCTTATTTCAGAAAAACATACACCAATCATACTCATAAGAAAAATGTGCCCATACCCTTTTTGAAGATGAATAAGCCCTTGAAAATCTACCACAATTAATAATTTTGATCTTCTCTAAAAAATTATTAACCCAACATTGGCATGTCAAAATAACTCAACCATCATGGCAATTATTTCCCCTTTAATTTTCAATCCGACTATAGCAAAAATATTAAGCTTTCATTCCTTATACCTCCCAAAGCAAACTTTATAAAACGTTAGCAAGCAAAATATTAAAATTTAATTGCCACTCTTTCTGCAAAAATTGGAGCACATACCTTTGGTAAATATCCTATGAATTTCGGAGTGCATACACTACCCTCAAAAAGGTCTTCGGAAATTCAAACCACCGACCACCATGCTACTAAGTCCTTTGGTCACGCCGCGTGGGCTAGGACAGCCCACGTGAGGGATAAGGGAATTCTCCGTTCTTATCACCGTGTGCACCTCCTCCTTGGCGCCAAGACCAACCCGTCACACCTTTGACCACACAACGCTTGTCTTCCTCCTTCGCTGGCACAGGGGCTTTGATGTCGAAATTGAAATGCTCAGGGATTAATTTCGAATTCTTGGAAAAACATAAATGAATTCATTTGCCTCATTTTATATGCACTTTGATGCATTTCCAAACACGTCGGTTGAATTCGAAAAGTAATTTCGAATTTAATCAAAATTTGCTTTCTAAAGGGTTTAAAAACCCTTAATATTTTTAATAAATTAAAAATAATTTCTCCCTTAATTAATTAAATAATTAATTAATTAAAACCTTGAAGGTTTTTAAATAATAATTAAATAAATAATAAATAGAACCTCCATTGGTTTTAATAAAAACCATTTAACTTGGTTTTAATGAAAAACCCTTGCCAATGGAATCTCTCTGGATTCTCTTGGAATCTTCCACATTTGAAGCCAACACATCCTCTTAACATTAATGCCATTTACTTTTGACATCAATGACAACTCATAGACAAGAAGCTAGGATCTCAAACCCAAAATTGCCAATAATCTCCCCCTTTGTCATTGATGGCAAACCATGTTTCTCAACAACACAGAAACTCAACATAAATAGCTCCCCCTGTCTTGAGGCTCTCCCCCTTACTCAAATATCTCCCCCTTTGTCATCAATGGCAAAGGGTCACCTTTGGGGATCGGGACTAAGAATGAGCCTCTTAGCTTAGTCCCTCCCCCACCTCCTGATGAGGTGATTAATTCTTGGGTGGGAGTAAAACTCCCATTAGGCATTGATCATCATCAGCGTCTATAACTTCCTTGCCGGGCCTTCTCTTGAACTCTTTGTACATATTCCTATTCCTGTCACTGTTCTTGTTCTTGTTCTCATCCTTGTTCTTGTCCATGCCTTGATCCTTGGACCTGATCATGCCATTGTTCCCTGTTCTCGTATTCGGAATTTCAGCTCTACACTATCTGATTGTGTGACCTTCATTGTTGCACTTGAAACACTTGAAGATGTTGTTTCTCTGAGGTAAACCTGATCTTTGAATCCACCAGTTCTAACCAAACCTGTTCTGACCAAACCTGTTCTGGCCAAACCTGTTCTGACCAAACCTATTCTGACCAAACCTATTTTGGCCAAACCTATTCTAACCAAACCTGTTCCTGTTATTTGCCTTGTGCCCAAACTATTGACAAGAGTAGCAATACCATTGAAAGTAACTAGCACTTCTGAAACTGTCATTTACCTCCTTCACTCAAGCCATGCAATGTGAAGCCATGTGACAAAACCTGTGACAAGCAAAACATCTGCCTTGAAAATTTCCTTTAATTGACCTCTTAGGTTCTAAAAACTTCTTCTCATTCTGAATTTTGTTTTTTTTTCCTGTGCATCTATCATTCAAGAACTCATGATCTGAAATACTTTTCTCATCATAACTCTCTTCCTTTTGGAGTCTCTTACTAGACTCTCCAACTTGTTCCTTGTGTGGTTTAACAAAACCAAGGTCTGTTTTATCTGTTGTCTTTCTTTGACCTTTGATGAGAGACTTAACCTTTTTGGAGCTATCTTGAAATCTATAAATCTTATCCTTGTACTCTTTAGTTTCCTCTTTCAAAGAAGCCATTTTCTGTTCTAACTCACTATACTCAAGAACCTTAGACTCTAACTCATCCTTGAGTCCTTGTGTCTTAGCTATAGAGAAGTCAAGACTTTCTATAAGATCATCTCTCTCCATAAAAAATTCATCTAACTTATCCTTGAGTCTATAATTCTTCTTTCTTTCCTTTTTCAAAGCTCTGAGAGCACTAATAAGTTCACCTTCAAGATTTACTTCACCTTCCTCTATATCTTCCTCTATTTGTTTGCTTTTTGAATCATCAAAGCCTTTTTCAGATTTCTTATCACTAGAGGTGCTACCCTTTTCAAAAACCATACATGAATCTTCATTATAGTTTTTTGAAGCATCCTCATACATACTAGAAACCAAATCATTATTTGTGCAATCATCCTCAAGGTGACCAAAATTTCCATATCTAAGACATTTCATGATAATGAATCTATGTTTCGGTTCTTCCTCTTTTTTTGATATGAACAACATCTCATTTTTATTATCACTTGAATAACTTTCACTATCACTACTAGAACACTTACTTGCTTTTTCTAGGTAGAAACTCTTCTTGTGCTTGTGAGAATACATCTTTCCTTGATTGTTGTGCTCATCTTTGTTTTTCCTGTGATGCTTGTGCTTTTCAGAATCCTTGCTTTTAGAATCCTATTTATCTTCATCACTTTCATTCTTGGGAACAATACAGCCAGTAGCATAATGACCAAAATTTCCACAATTGAAACATCTTATATTTTTCATACTTTTGTGCTTTCTAGAGAACTTGCCTTTCTTGTTGTAATATGCCTCTTCATCACTAGAAGACTCATCACTATCTTGAAGCTGTTTACCTTTGGAATTCTTAGTAGCCTTGAAAGCTGCCTCTTTCTTGACATCAACCTTCACTTGAGTTCTCAACTCAAATGTTGCAAGTATACTATGGAGCTCATCCTTTTTCAACTTATCCAAATATTTAGCTTCCTCAATAGCAAAAATATTTTTACTAAATCTATTAGGAAGAGATATTAAAATCTTATCACAAAAATTATTTTTAGCAAGCTCAAGACCTAAGTCTTTCATGGAGTTAACAACCTCATCCATACGAAGCATGTAGTCACTAATATTTTCATCATCATTCATCTTGAGTTGTTCAAACATACCTTTGAAGTGTCTCAACTTGGCCTTTCTGACATTTGTATCACCTGTATGAACCACCTTCAATCTGTTTCCACATTTCACTAGTCTGTCTTGCGGTGAATCACTTTGGTGAGATCTCGCTTTCTATAAGCCTTTCAGGATTGCATTCATTGTTTTTGAATTGTTGTGATGTAGGAGCCTTTCTTCTTTAGTATTAGGACCATGTACAGGAATAGTGTACTCATATTCAATTACTTCCCATACCTCATTACCAAGTGCCATTAGATGAACCTTCATCCTTGCACTCCAAAGACCAAAATATGACCCATCAAGAATAGGTGTTGCATTGCCACTTGAATAATCCATTGTGTTATTTACTAGCTTTTCCTTCAAGTCTGTTAAACTTTTCGAAGGCACCCGCTCGATACCAATTGAAGAACACAAGCTTATACTGAGAGGGGGGTGAACAGTATAAGACCTCTTTTTACTTTTTCCTTTATACTTCAAAATAGTAAAGCAATATACCCAAAGCAATAAAAAAGCAATGCATAATATCATCCACAAAGTGACACCAATTTTAACGTGGTTCACCCAGAATGGTTGGGCTACGTCCACAAAAAAATTTCTCTAAAAGTTATCTCAAAGTTCTTTGGGAATCCTTACCAATTACAATTTTTATGAGGCTCAGACCAAAGGAGACACCTTCCCCCAATCAAAATTTATAAGCCTCTACTCAAAAGAGATACCTTCCCCTCTACTCTGGAAATGATCCCTCAGAAGATCAACTACCTCTACCTCTTGCCAGCACGTGGAACTCCTTTCCACCGAAGACCTCCTATCCTTAATGCTTAGCCTAAGAGACCTCTGCCTTCTATGATCATGTCCACAATAGCTCAACAACCTATACCAAACATAGTCAGTCGGTCTAGTACAAGTCTTCCTCTATATGTCAGATCTGTCCAACTCTTGAACAAATCAATCCTCTACATACAAGCCTTCTCAAAGACTTGCCAAATCTATCCTCAGGTTCTTCTCATAGAACCAATGCACCTTTGTCCTCAAGTTCTCTAATAGAACTATCAAACTTAGCTCACAAGTCCTCTGCTAGGACCTGTCCAAATCTGCTCACAAGTCCCCACCGAAACCTATCCAAAACTGCTCACAAGTCCCCACTGGAACCTGTCCAAAACTTCTCACAAGTCCCCACCGAAACCTGTCCAAAACTGCTCACAAGTCCCCATCAAAACTTGTCCAAAACTGCTCACAGGTCCCCACCGGAACTTGTCCAAAAACTCAGCAAGCTCACCAAGAAAAACTTTCTTAGTAGGAAATCACAAAGTGAATTGTTAGAGACCCAATGTGATTTGTCAAACTCATAGAAGCATAAAGAGAATTTTTAGAGACTCAATATGTTCTATAATCAAATCCCAATCTCAAAACTCAACTCAAATCAACTCAGCTCAATCTCAATCTCAAATCTGAAAACTCAACTCAATATCTGAAATGGATAGGATAGAATGTTTTCTTTCAAGAACATGAAACCCCAACAATTGCCAACTATGCAAAGAATCACATAACAATGATACTCATGTTATTTTCACCATCAATTAGGGTTTCAACAATAATGCTCATCAAACAAGGTTTAGTCAACCAACACCATTCAACTCAACATCAACCTTGAAGCATTCAACCAATCATCACAAGAAAAGGAAACAAGTAGAAATCCTTTTCCCTCCAAAGATATTTTAACAAAACAACCACCAATACAATATCACCAAATGCAAAGAATAACTTGCTCAAATCAACTCAATGGAGTAAGCCAAATATCATGAATCAAGTAAAGCAATAATTTGATCAAACAACCTCTATGGAAGCAACTCAACCATCAAACTCAAAATAGCCAACCAAGGGTTTCACCAACTCAATGCAAGTAGCTAGACTCACAAATATAAACCCTAGTGCACAAAGCTTCCACTATCTCAAACCAGAAATTATGCTTTCACCAAAAACTCTCCTTAAGGATAACAATGCATAAGTAGTCTTCAACAAACCCGAAAATATGATTTACACCCAACCAAAGGAAACCTAGTTGAAAACCTTTTCACTCCAACCTTATTTCAGAAAAACATACACCAATCATACTCATAAGAAAAATGTGCCCATACCCTTTTTGAAGATGAATAATCCCTTGAAAATATACCACAATTAATAATTTTGATCTTCCCTAAAAAATTATTAACCCAACATTGGCATGTCAAAATAACTCAACCACCATGGCAATTATTTCCCCTTTAATTTTCAATCCGACTATAGCAAAAATATTAAGCTTGCATTCCTTATACCTCCCAAAGCTAACTTTATAAAACCTTAGCAAGCAAAATATTAAAATTTAATTGCCACTCTTTCTGCAAAAATTGGAGTGCATACCTTTGGTAAATATCCCACGAATTTTAGAGTGCATACACTACCCTCAAAAGGGTCTTCAGCGATTCAAACCACCGACCACCATGCTACTAAGTCCTTTGGTCATGTCGCATGGGCTAGGAGAGCCCACGTGAAGGAGAAGGGAATTCTCCATTCTTATCACCGCGTGTGCCTCCTCCTTGGCGCCAAGACCAACCCATCACACCTTTGACCACGCAACGCTTGTCTTCCTCCTTCGCTGGCGCAGGGGCTTCGATGTCGAAATCAAAATGCTCAGGGATTAATGTCAAAATCTTGGCAAAACATAAATGAATTCATTTGCCTCATTTTATATACACTTTGATGCATTTCCAAACACGGTTGAATTCGAAAAGTAATTTCGAATTTAATCGAAATTTGCTTTCTAAAGGGTTTAAAAAATATTTAATATTTTTAATAAATTAAAAATAATTTCTCCCTTAATTAATTAAATAATTAATTAATTAAAACCTTGAAGGGTTTTAAATAATAATTAAATAAATAATAAAGAGAACCTCCATTGGTTTTAATAAAAATCATTTAACTTGGTTTTAATGAAAAATCCTTACTAATGGAATCTCTCTGGATTCTCTTGGAATCTTCCACCTTTGAAGCCAACACATCCTCTTAACATTAATGCCATTTCCTTTTGACATCAATGACAACTCATAGACAAGAAGCTAGGATCTCAAACCCAAAATTGCCAACATCACGATGGTGTGCACCCATAGCCAAGCCCAATCACGGGTGGAAGCTACATAGAGTGGGTTAAGAGACATGAGTCATATTTGATTTAGCCCTAGGGACTTGGTCATACCTCCCTAGTGAGCTTCTTCTCAACCTAGCCCCAAGACAGTAGGGCATGAGCCACACCTCTAAGGGAGCCCTATATCAGATACCTTGAGGGATGATGGACATTACTTGAGAGAGTACTCCTGGTATTTAGATACATCACATGCCTTCTTTGATGAAAGGTGAAAATGCGCTATGGCACTAATAGATAGAGTGGTGCCACCAATCTATGTACTCTTTAGGGTTGACACGCCTATTCATAGGCCAAAGCATGACTTCACACACTAGATAGAGCAGGTCGATACGACTTCACCTGTACATTGCCTTGATAGGATACAACAACCTAGGCAACCCAATAGGTATGACACTCATCGCTCAGGGTAAGCCAAATTTGCCCTAACCTTCCTCATCCATGAAGGAAGACATAAGGAAATCTTATATTTTCCTCAGGAGCAGTATTCCACGCATGAATGATGTGCATTTGTGCTCACCAAATATAATGAGCATATTTTATAGCCCAAACCTCAAGTCAATATGGTGAACCTCGATCGAGGGAAGTGCTTGATAGATATCACAGATTATCTTGAATGAGGTCATCCTCAAGGTGAGACCCCTAGGTCCCCTAGGCCTCACATAATGGAACAAATATAGCAAGCAATTGCCAAGTATGTGGAATGCCAAGCTTAGTTCAAGTAGCTTCAGCGAGAAAAATAACAACTAGATCACTTGCACCAAATTGAGAAAGAAATAATCAAAGAGTAGACTCATGAGTTATTCCATAAAACTTTACGGGAGAGGGTTCCTACTCCCAATACACATAGACAAGAAGTCCACCCAAGGCAACCCACACTCATTCAAGATAGGTCTCCTATAAATTATCTAATGTTGCCTCTATGACCTCCTAGGATAGATCGGGATGTACCTCCCAGACCAAACATAGGGTGCCCACAACAGGCATATACCCCTATTTATAGACCAACTCAAGAAACGCCCTATGGGTCCTACAATGAGCATGAGCCAAAAGTAGAGTATTTGAAAACACCTTATCAAGGTAGGGGAGGTGACATGCCATCACCCCACAATCGATTGGAGGGTCCTAGGACTCTATCGTAGGATATGAGCAAATATGAGGAGATTAAATCCTCAAACCCATATAAAGAGCTTCTAGAGAACCTAGAGTCAGTAGAGAACAAGACCTCTGGGTCTAGATATCAAAATACTAATATCAACCAATTGCATAGTCAGCCCATCCATACCTCGATGCCTACGCCTTCCTATCTAGAGAAATTTGAATTACCTTAATTAGCTACATTTAAGGGAGAGGCATATGCACAGGAACATGTCACCAGATTCCTAGGACAATGCTTCAACATTCATGACAATGATGCTTTGCTTTTGTAGAAATTCATGACTACCCTATCAAGCCCTGCCTCAAAGAGGTTTTACCAACTCCCTAAGAATAGCATCTACACCTTGGACCAACTTGCAGATGCATTCCTAGAACACTTTGCCTTCAATACCAAGAGAAAGGTTATGCTAGCCGATGTAGCTAGATTGAAATAGTATGACGATGAGTCAATAATAAACTATGGTAATCGATGGTGGGCGTTGCTCGCCAAGCTACCTTATCTTCTCCCCATGGCAAAGTTTACTTAGATGTTCTCCAAGTTCTTCTTGAAGCCCATCTCTTTGTTTTTGTAGTTGTAACAATACCCTACTCTTAAGGATACCCTAGCTCAAGCTAGGATCATTGAAGACATTAAGATTCAAGAAGAAGAGATTGCAAAGCCTCGCAAGGAGTGGAAAAATAATGCTAAGAACACCCCAGTGCATCTTAAGACATCAGCGATGAATCAGGTTGTAATTAGTGTCATGGGGCTAGTGCAAGCCATGCCACCTCAAAAGCCTAATTATCAGGCCACACCTGGGAACTATGCCAAGGATAATCAGAATAGTCAAGGAAAAAATCAACAATGTCTCCCCAAGTGATATTTCATGACCATTGCAGAGTCTATGGACTCGTTGTTTGATCACCTCCTAGAGGCTAATGTAATTCACCTGCCTCAGATTCTATCTATTGATCCAAATGCATCGAAGCCTAAAGGATATAGAGAAGACCTATAATGTAAATTTCATAGGCAAAACGGGCATGATGTGCACATATGTTACAAGTTTAAAAACTTGGTACATGACATGATCGATAGGAAGGTCCTTCAGGTAGACAACCCTATCATGCCAAACAACCAACAGATGGAGGTATTTAAATATCCCTTGCATGCCCATGTAGAGCAGGCCAAGCCAGTGCCCCAGGTGAATGAGGTTCACCATACCCCCCTAAGTAGGGGTATGTTGGCATGATCAACATTTTCATGAGGAATAGGAGGTACCCTAGCCCAGTCGCACCACCTGTGGCTCAAAGCGATGTCCCTTTGATGTTGCAGTAGTTACTGCCTCCTCTTTCAAACCTTCCACCTAGGCCTATGGCCACCATTAAGAGTAAGCTCATCCAGAGCTTAAGAACGACATCTTCCTGGCTCTCCATCTACGAGCTCATTCAATAATTAGCACCTCATAGAGAAGCATTGATGGATATCCTTAAGGCCATAGAGCTTCCACCCTAAGAGTCTAACTCCAACAATTTTGTGGGGTATGTACGACAGTGCACAAAATTGGTAATCACCTTTTGAAAATATGAGCTTAAACTGGTTCCAAATGATATGGTGGACCCTCCTTTGCACATCGTCGCATGTGTAAATGGGACACCATACAAGATAGTATTGATAGACACCGGGTCTTCTAGCAATATCATCACCATGAAAACTCTCAAGCACTTGAAGCTCCTAGCATCCCATATTGTCACATATACATAAAACCTCCACGTGTTTAATGATGCCATATGCTCGATGGTTGGTACAATCATCCTAATGATTCAGGTAGGAGAAAATACCATCTTGATGTTGTGCCACATACTGGAGGGCTAGATTGCGTACAATGTCCTATTAGGAAAACCATGGATTAGGGACATGAAGTGCATCCCTTCCATTGCTCACTAGTGCCTCAAGTACAATCATGAAGGGCAATTTCATGTCATACCCATGGACCTAGAGACCTTAAAGTATTGTAATATGGTGCGGTAGCTCCCTGAGTCAACCTTAACATCAACACATCTGGATTTACAACCGAATAAATCCAAACCAAGGTTTGAATCCCTCATCATCACATGCCATACCATCCTCAACATCGACACCTCCTCATATTCCCATTGGGCTTGTGGATCCTTTGCTGAGGAATCTAGGGAAGAGGTCTATTTATGAGGTCTAGCTGACCATATACACCATATCCACAAAGGAGATACCTAGCCCAGATTATGAGGAGCTACCGTAGGAGATAGATGATGAATTATATCAGGTCTCACTCTCATCACTCTTCTATCCACAGCCTCAGGTCAAAGTGCACTTGTCTTCCATTGGATTAGGAGAGTACATGGTTGAAAATGTTACAACTACCCCTGCTATAGATTCGGTACAAGACATGGGTCAACCTCGTATTTACATAGGTACTATCATGCCTCTAGGCATTCCTCCTAATCAAATGAGTTTCATCTATAGGGGACTCGATTATGACATTGAACCCCACCAATAGTAGGAGGAGGATGAGGAGCCCTTCACAAAAGACATCAACTACTTTTCTAACCCTGACTTCAACCTAAAGTACCTTGACCTTTGCAACTGGTATGGTTTTGGGTTAGGCATGTATGAGTAAGGCATGTGTGTCCCATTTCAACCCTAGTATCATATTCCATATTATAAATAAGGATTAGGACATAACCATACCTTACCTCTAGATGTTCTCATAGATGGTCTAGAGTGCCTATGCCTCAACTATAAAGATGAGTTGGTACGAGATCTCTTTGCCAACCCTAATCATGTCTACTCACTAGGGGACTATTTCCCTCTACCCTTGGGAGATGATGACCCACCTCATGTAGTATCCAATATTATGAGGTGAATTTTCGTATCCTTTTCCTCATGATAGTGAGGAAGAGGATCCAGGATCCCTTTATGAGTGGACATCAGATGATGAGTCGGATTATGGAGTCACACCGATTGACTCTGTAGTTATAATGGAGAATATGCACAGGTCATCCCTTGGGATGATGAAGATAAATATTATTTGTGCATGTTCCAATTACAAGATCCCATTTGGTGACAACTTCTGCCTCGCAAAGAGAAAATTCACTCATAGCTACACCGACCACTGCATGTCATTCCACTACCTCCATAGCCACCTTCTTAGGTCTTACAACATCTAGAGTTCCATGGTCAACATCAACCGCCTAGGTAAAATCATCCATCTATAAATATGATTTCCATAGATCTATTTGAGCCCTTGCGAGATCCAAATGACCTATTGAATCCATTGCACCTTGACTTGGAGGTAATTGAATTTGATCGAGGAGATTCACTCCCATCACCTTTTGACTATTGGCCTTGCAATGAGATGCTACAACCATTTTACTTCTCTCCAGGGCTAGCTCATGATGTCTTCCATGCTAATGAGGAACCCAAGGTTCCCATTGATGATATAAATCTAGTATATTATAGCCATTTGATCCCTACCCCCCACAAGTTGGAGGAGGGGTCGCATATGTCAATTGAGCCTACTATTGAAGAGATATCGACTCAAGTCCATAGAATCTATGACATATAAAGCTGGGAGAAATCCTATCTACCAAAGAGCAAGCCGACTACATAGCCCTTCTCATTGAGAAGAAGGAAGCTTTTGCATGGTCCTACAAAGACATGTTGAGACTGGATCCAAATCTAGTCACCCATAATTTGACGCTTGACCCCAAGGCCAAGCATGTCAATCAAAATCTTAGAAAGATGCATCCAATGATAGCCTTGATGGTGAATCTATTGGATGCCAATTTTGTTAATTTTGTAGAGTATCCACCATGGATGTCCAACATGGTTCCCGTCAAGAAGCCAAACAAGAGGATTCATGTTTGCACCAATTTTTGAGACCTAAATAGAGCGATTCCTAAGGATTATTTCCCTGTACCAAGCATCGATGCCTTGGTAGATGACACAACGGGCCATAAAATGTTATCCCTCATGGATGGTTTCTCTAGATACAATCATATTCATATTAATCTAGAGGACCAGCTAAAAACAATGTTCACAACACCTTGGGGAATATTTTGTTATAAGGTCATGCATTTTGGCCTTAAAAATGTCAATGCCACCTACTAATATGCCATGACATACATCTTCTATGATTACATGCATAAGATTTTTGAAGATTACATGGATGACTTATTGGCTAAATATTTATTACACCATAAGCATCTTGATGTCTTACACAAAGTCCTAGATCGCCTCATTGAGCATAACGTGAGACTGAACCCCAAGAAGTGCGTCTTTGATGTCACATCTGGAAATCTCTTGGGATTTATCATCTCCAAGTGAGGCATTTAAGTGGACCCCAATAAGGTCAAGGCCATCCTCAATATGCCTCCCCCAACCATGATCAAGTAGCTCCAAAGTCTTTAGGACAAAATCACGTCCATCAAATGCTTCATAGCACAATTTTCAAACAAGTGTTACCCCATGAACAAGTTGCTACACAAGGGGGTCGCATTCCATTGGGATTACAAGTGTTAGGATGTCTTCGACACAATAAAATAATACCTGGCTTCATCACCAGTATTGGCTCCACTTAGACCAGGAGTGTCATTTCTCTTATACATCTCAACCACTAAGATTGCATTAAGAACCATGTTAGCCCAAAATAATGAACTACATAAGGAACATGCCACTTACTATCTCAGTCGCACCCTGGTCAGTTATGAGATCAAGTACACATACATTGAGAAATTATTCCTAGTGGTGGTTTTCACCATCAAGAAACTATGACATTACATGCTTAGCCATACCACGTATGTTGTATCTAAATATAATCCATTGTGATACATGATTAGTCACACTTATCATAGTAGTCACACGATAAAATAGATCATGTTTTTGATGGAGTTCAACCTAGAATTTATTGGAAAAAAATCAATTAAGGGTCAAGTCATCATCGATCAACTCGTAGAGGCTCCTCTCCAGGATGATCAACCTCTTAGCATGGAGCTTCCCGATGATGGGATTTTCCAAATATCAGAATTTACAAATTTTTACAAGCCTAAGATGCAAGCAGATATGATCCTATTTTTTTATGGCTCTAAGTACGAGAAAGGGGGTGGCATAGGGATCATGTTTTTCATACCGCATGGGACTCCCATACCCCTATTATTTAAAATTGATTTCCCATGCACCAACAATAATATCAAGTACGAAGCCTTGCTCATAGGTCTTCAAATGGCCATCACTAAGCTTAAAATTTTTGGTGAATTCTTGCTCATCGTTAACTAGGTCAAAGGTATTTACCAGTGCAAATGCCCAGTTATACAAGCCTACAAAGCCCTTGTGGATAAGTTCTTAGAAAATTTTGAATGGTATAACATTGAGGCACTCCCTTGATCATCTAATAATTTTGTGGATACAATGGCCTCCTTAGGGTCCTTGATCCTGCAAAACCCTATGAATGAGATGACAACCATTCAGGTCAAAATTCTCTCATAGTCTGTGGTTGACCACGAGAATGCTCAAGTCATGTCAAAAGTCCAACTGATTCAAATTGAATCTCATTAAGAGATATTATCGCACATTCATGAGCGCTTGAACCATGCATATTGGGGGACCCTATTCCCTCAAACCCCTTTTGATAGCAATACCATGCTATTCTTACAAGTTCTCTCCTAATCAAATTTTGCTTGAGATGAAATTCAAGGGGGACAGATGGTTCATGCGCTTGAGGCTTCCTCACAAAAATACTGGTCCACACAAATTAGGGAATACTTAAATCTTGGTAACCTCCCTCTTGGATTGTCACATGCCGCTAAAAGAACATTCAAATGGAAGGTGATAAAATATATCTTGCTAGGAGATATTCTATATTATCGAAGCTACAAAGGGATCCTCCTTCATTTCTTAGAGCATCAAGAATCAACTTGGGTAATTTCCCAAGCGCATGACAGTACATGTAGTGGCTATTTTAGTGGCATGGCCATCGCTAAGCACATTCTCTGCATGGGCTATTACTGGCAAAATTTAGAGCAATATTGTTGCACATATGTGAGGAAGTGTGTGAAGTGTCAGCACCATGTTAACTTGACACACGTACCTTCTTAGGACTTGCAACCAATTCAATTGGTGTGACCATTCTCATAGTGGGGGTTGGATTTAATCGAGAAAATCTCCCTTGCATCCTCAGGCTATCACATGTTTATCATCGTGGCTACTGAGTATTTCACAAAATGGGTGGAATAAATTCTCCTTACCACTACAATAGGGCTTCACATACTGGAGTTCCTATTGCACAATATCATTTGTCATTTTGGTATCCCATCCAAGATCATTTCAGATAATGGAACGTTGTTTAAAAATAAATATGTGCATGCTTTAATAGCAAAGTATAATATCCAACACAGTTTCTTGACACCCTACTATTCATAAGAAAACAGGCAAGCCAAGGCTTCCAACAAAATATTTATTGCCATTCTCAAGAAAAATGTTAGAGAGAATCACACAGATTGGCATGTGTAAATACCCCTTGCTCTATGGGCCTATTGCACTAGCATTCAGATGCCCACTGGGGCCACTCCATTTTCACTAGTGTATGGTGTTGAGGTAGTCATACCTCTAGAGCTAGAAATTCCATCACTGTGCATATCCATGCAAGAGTTCATCGATGATGACACTATATGGTAGGCTTGTCTAGATCAAATTACATTGCTTGATGAATGTCGTGTAACACTCTCAAGCACCTACTCATTTATCAAGAATGAATTAAGAGAGCCTACAATATGAAAGTCCATCTTAGAGGCTTTTAGGTTCGTGATCTCGTTCTGAAGGAAAACCAACAAAATTCTAATTTGCCACCCCATCTGTGGGACAAGTTCGCAATAAATTGGTTAGGTCCCTTTGTCATTACTAGTTATATAGGACCCTAAACTTATCACCTAGCCTCCCTTGAAGGTGTTGAGGATATTGAACCCTTGAACATCCTTCATTTGTGCTCATTCCATACCTAAGGCATGGTGTCCCAACCTAAAATAATCCTAGGCGGTCTATGATCGTCTAGGTCACCCCAAAATGCTCCAAGTGTTCCTACATCCCACTTGGTCAACCTAAAATTCTCCTAGGTGGTCCATGACCATCTAGGTCACCCCAAAATGCTCCAAGGGTGTCTACAACCTACTTGGTCAACCTAAAATTCTCTTAGACAGTCCATGACCATCTAGGTCACCCAAAATGCTCTAAGGGTACCTACAACCTGCTTGGTCAACCTAAAATGCTCCTAGGTGGTCTATGACCATCTAGGTCACCCCAAAATGCTCCAAGGGTGCCTACAACCTGCTTGGTCAACCTAAAATTCTCCTAGGTAGTCTATGACCGTCTAGGTCACCCCAAAATTCTCCAAGGGTGTCGAAAACCTGCTTTGTCAACCTAAAATGCTCCTAGGTAGTCTATGATCATCTAGGTCACCCCAAAATGATTCAAGGGTACCTACAACCTGCTTGGTCAACCTAAAATGCTCCTAGGTAGTCTATTACCATCTAGGTCACCCCAAAATGTTCTAAGGGTGCCTACAACCTGATTGGTCAACCTAAAATGCTCCTAGGCATTCTGTGATCATCTAGGTCACCCCAAAATTCTCCAAGGGTACCTACAACCCACTTGGTCAACCTAAAATGCTCCTAGGTGGTCTATGACCATCTAGGTCACCCCAAAATGTTCCAAGGGTACCTACATCCTGCTTGGTCAACCTAAAATTCTCCTAGGCATTCTATGATCATCTAGGTCACCCAAAAAGTCCCAAAGGCATCCATAAGCCCTTTGGTCCCCCCAAAATTCCTCAATGGCACCCAATAAGGCCGTTGGTCACCTGTACATACATATATATCAATAAAAAATCTAAAAACATCATCAAAATATCAAAAACACAAAAATATTGCATCGTAGTGCATCTTAAAACATCATCCGAATATCAAAAATACAAAAACATTGCATTTCACCACATTGCATCCCATTGCATTCTATCATCGCTTGTAGTTAGACATAGTCACCATTTACGCTATGCATAGATTTGAACATACATGTCTAGCATCATGACTGTACACTAGTCATCATTCAAAATCAATGTTGTAAAAGTAATCATTCACATAGTTCAATGTCTCACTTATCATTTTCACCCATATTATCCATATTCCATATTTGCATCCATTCCCTTCATCTAGTCATTCATTTTAGGATGTCATTAGGGTTTTTGGTCACTCAACCATTTCTAGCTTCTTTTCAGGTTTTGTAGAAAGCTATCTTGATTTTTAGGAGGTAGAGTATTGATTAGATTATGTTTTGTGTTCATCAGATCCTAAACACATTTACACATTAATAAGTCCAAGTTTTGCATAAGAAAAGATGAAAATTACGAAGTGGTCTAGGTCACCTTAAGTGAAAAGGTCATCCTGCTCATCCCCTTGTGTGAATAGTTCAAAAATGCTGAGAATTAGAAAAAGGACAAGCTATTCCCTACCTAATTCCCCAAAATAAACAGTGGTTTTCACCACTATAAAAAATCCCAATTTCCACAAATCCCAATTCCTCAAAATCAAAGAAATCAAAAATCAAAAATCAAAAATCCCAGAAGTTCAAAAAGAAAAAATCAAAAGCAAAATAAAGAGTGGGTATCACCACTTCCGAAATCTCTTTCTCAAAGAAAACAAAAGATAAAATAAACAGTGATTTTCATCACTACATATGAGCAAGTATCCCAACAAAATTGAAGAAAATAAGGGATCTTAAGCTTGAATCCCTAGAATTCTCAGCATTCAAAAAACCATAAGGTGATCCTCATTATGGGTTTGGTAGATAGCCTATCCAGCAATGTCGGTATCCCTATGCATGATATGTCTATCACATTAGATTTTGGTGTGTGTGCAGACCAATGTTTGCATGTGGATGAGCTAGATTTTGGTAACCTAGATTTCCTAGTGGTCTAGTCCTACTAAGTACAGAACTTAGGATTGTGGCATTCATAAGGTGATCCTCATTATAGGTTTGGTGGATAGCCTATATGGTAATTGCGATATCTTTATGCGTCTCACAAGAATGAACTCACTTGGACACAGAGGGATATGAAGTACCTTGGTCATCCTAGAAGATTCATACCTTGTCAAAAAGTCTTGCATAGCCAATATATAACCTTTTATCACATCAGCTAGAGTGTTTGAGTCTCATAAAAATCTCACTTACATTCTTTAAATATGTCATTTCATTCACTCCATTTCACCACATCACAATAATACAGTTCCACATTTCCATTACACAAAAACAATACATATAGAAAACAAAAGAAAAAAAAAGTGTTAATAAGTTTTGTGCAGTCTATGGTGCTAACATAGTATGCCAAATCATTAGCAACAATTCATTTTATCAAACCAATCAAATGTATCATCTCACTAGGTATCCATGCATATAGATAGCATCAAATCAAAGCAAATACACATACGCCATATATATCTATCACCATTCCATCATGTCACAAAAGCATCCATATGCATACATACTAAGCATCTAACACATAATCATAAATCAGTACATACATTGCATACATATCATAAAGTAACAAATAAGAAACAAATTGACCATAATAAAATCTCATATATATATGAGGTAAAAACATGTACATCATAGTTTCCAAAATGCCCGTGGGATACAATGAAGTGGGCCCTAAAACCTCACCAATATAAAAAAAAAGAAATATTCAAAAAGAGTCTCAATAGTATCCATCAGCATGGTCACACAGGATCACCCACTATCACCTATAGTTTAAGTCCACTAGGATCCCTCGTACCTACTGCCACCAGCTCTATCATCCCTCCACCTAGTAGAGGACTACACTGTCTGACTCTGTCAAGATCTATAGGACCTGCTAGTCTCCCCATCATCCAAAATATGCCCTCCAAGGTACACCACCTCCATCTCTAGTCTATCCACATATGTCTACCTTCGTTGTCCTTGTGAATAGTAAGTATCCATCATTGACTGTAGTCGTAGCATCTCTACCTATAGCTTCTCTTCCTACCCAACACTGGATCCCTCCTACCTTGAATCCTGGGCTATCAACTATACCCACAAAGAGGATATCTCGGTCTGGTCCTCTTGTGTCTATGCTCGAAGGAGATCCCTCTCTTACCTAACCCTATCCAGCTTAGCCTATAGATCTACATATCGGTCATCTCGTATACCCTATTGCACCTGTACCCCTGATCCCTAGCCTCCATATCATCACCATGATCCCCCAAGCCTACAAGGTCTACCTACTCATCTATCTATTGGTAATGTCCATATGACTCATACACCTCTTCTTGGTCCTCCTCCCGAGCATCCTACACCACCTCATCTACTACCCCAACTACCTCACCTTCGAGAGCCCTTGCACCTCACCACTGGTGCATCACCCGCCATGAGTCATACTCTGATATAGTCTTGGTTTTATTCATATTTGGAACATCTACTACAAGTTTTGCCTCCTCTCCCACCTCCTCCACCATTGGCCAGCCCAATGTTCTCTCGTCCCCATGGTATCGATATACTATTGGATCCCTGAGAAACCCCTCTCGCAACCCAAACTATCACATGACTCAAGAAAATGGTAAGTACTCCCGCTCGGTCCCATGCCATGCAATCATCCATCTACCCCACCTCACCCATCGGAGCTACTCTCCAGCATGTACCCAAACCAAAAAATCACTGTACGGTCACCATATCACCTGCCTTGGCACCAGTCATGATAATGCATCAGCATAGTGATCCACATCACCTGCATGGCGATGGCTCTGCTCTCTCTCCTATGCCCTATGCCATAGGATACCATATACTATATTCTTATCTACTAGTTGCACCCAGGTCATCTATGGTAGTCCATATGGTCACTCCACAACTATGTACTACTATCCCCAACACTACAACAATAAGCTACACCCCAAGCCCTTCCATCGATGATAGCAAATAGCATACAGTTCATCGTAGAGCTGTGCTAGTAGTCCCTAAGCCATCAATAATTAATCCTCCTTGGTGCACCCCACCAGGGCGTACACCAACTCCAGTAAGTTCCAAGGGAACCTGGCTCTTGAAGAATCTGAGAGGAGCATATTGCAGATGAGAGTCATCAATAGTGTATGCCTCACCTCTAGTACCCTCTCCTCATATCATAATTCCATCAATATCCTGCCATTATATAAATACATCTCCATTGCATCCACATCCTCATCAAAGTACCTCATCAACACTGCACCTCTTAGGTTATGGTGCATAGAGCGGATCGGTTGCCCCTCTATCAGAATCCTTAGAATATGATAGATTTCCTCTAGCGTCATCGTCATATCCCCTATGGGTAGGTGGAAGGTGTTGGTGCATGAGTCCCATAGGCTAATAATATCGGTCAAATAGGCCTGGTCGCCTATCACAAGCTCCAACCGGGTAACTTTCTTGAGCCCCATGGCATCAAGCCACTCCTATTCAACCTTAGTCAAGGCATCTCGGGTGGTCTGGAAGAGCTTCGGTGTGTGATACTGATTATTCACCACCTGATAAATAAATAAATAAATAAGAGCAGAACTAAGCTGGCACACATCATGCTTCACAATGGCCTCCGAAAGGCCCAAAAACAAAGGCACAACTAATATATTTCAGCAATGTAATTCCACAAAAATACAAAACCCTAAAAACAAAAATTTAACATATCACAGCTACATTAGGGTTTCACTACCTTTCTCGTAATGTGATATGTTTTTAAAAAGAATGCAAAAATCGACTATTTTGGTATATTTTACTTAAATTAGGTATAATTATCGAAGGTAAAACACTACATATTTTACACAAGTAAAATAAAGACAGAACAAAAGTGCCATGTTAAAACGCACAAATAATGAGGAAGTTGAGTCAACACATACACGCCTCACACTGGATCCTCAACTGGATGCCTCTGCTTGATGACTCATAATGACTACAGGATAAGTTCGACAGTGCTTCGCTATAGAAAAATAACCCTCCTCTTCCTCACCTCTCAAATTGCTAGAGAAAAGATGCAATAATGAGCCTAAAACTTGCATTTGGGGTTTATATAGGCCTGTAATAGTTCTATTCATCCCAGGGTGGGAAAAACACACTTTTGGCCATTCATTACACCCTAGGATGAATACTAAATTTGTATTGTTTCCATCCTAGGGCGAATACAAAATTCATAGGTTAAAACAAGATTAAAATGCCCCAAAAGGGTCCAAAATCCCACAAAAACAACTCTATTTTGGTCAAATTTTTTGTTTCAGTCAATATGCAAATAATAACACTCTTGGATGCTCATAAATAACCTTACTTAAATTCCCAAGAAGGCCAATATGGCAAGACCGCCCCACGGGAATGATATTTTTTTCATTCCTTTTCGCCAGGATGCAACAAAGAAAAGGGTCTCAAAACCCACCAAAAACAAGTCAAATCTGATGGAGTTTATTCAGGATAAATATGGAATACAAAATTCTCTTGAATTCATGGAAAATTTACTACTTCACTCCCCAAGAAGGCCCTTTTGGCCAGACCGCCCCACGAGAATGTATTTTTTGACTCCCTGCTTCTGGGAAACCTCCATAGCATCATCAAAATCCTTTCACAAATGTGTTATTTTTCAATGAGTGCAACTGAAGGCAACCTTAAAAAAAGCCATCTATGTCAAGTGACTCGTCACTTTTCTCATGAGTCATTCCCTCATCGAATTGTTACTTGAGGGGGTAGTCATACTCAGGTCAAATCAACAAGCACACACTCAATCATGCAAATTGTGTTCATTCAACGAATCATTGACAAAGACAATCACGCTCCTTCTTGGGACAACAAACAAGCACAAAATATCAAATTAAAATGCTTGGTATTTAGTAGTCATGTGTAACATAGGAAACCCTGCATCATGACTGAACAACATCCAAGATAAAGCAAGTTCCTTAGATCATCAAAAAGCAAGGATTCAAGAACACATGCTCTTTCCATGATTGGGGCATACGAATTTGGTTAGGTTACTGAGTAACCCTAATCATTGAACATTCTAGTCATATATTTTTTTCAGCATTGTGCTACACACAATGCATCTCAAAAAGGGCATCTATAGACACTAAAATTTGGTCAATCTGATTATTCTACCATAAGCAACGACTACATGACACACCAAGGCCCCTAGGGCAGCCCTCAGGAGGCATATGGTGGTTCTAACCACTTTTCACAAGGTTTTGAAAGGTTCTAGGACACTTTTTGGACCTTTTGGATACCCTTATTCTATTCATCACACCCTAGAATAAATACAAAACCTATTCGTCCCACCCTGGTGTGAATATCATCATTCATCCCAAGGTGGGGCGAATAGCGGTTTTGACCGGAAAAAAGTCAAAATTGGGCAAATGGTACCCAGTAACAGTCATATTTTTGGCTATTATCGCACACAAGTTAGGGTACATAGTAGAACTTGTGACATGCTCCATGAATAAGGCCAATTTGGGAGATCCTCTTCCCCTCCAATGCATGCCACCCTGGTGGCCAAGTGGCGCCTCTTGCCTCACATGCCCTAGCATGCCTCTTGACCCATGAGCCTTCTTGGGATATAAAGTGGATCTAATTTCCACACAAATAATATATAGGAGTTTTGAGACAAATCAAAGGAGTGCTGCCAAGTTTTCCTTTCACCTTTTGTTCCCATTTTTCCCTCAAAATCTCTACCTAGTGAGGGAGGTTTGCAAGTGAACTAGGAGGCACAATTTATCACAAAATCAAACCATATGAGTGAATTTCCTCACAAAATTTGATGATAATACCATACATAGTGTTTTGGACCATTTCCTAGTAGAATTGGTAGTAAAATTTAGGAAGAAATGGTGGGCGTCCCACCCTCGAGCGCCCCCCAATTTGTGATAGTCCTATTAGCCCCACCCTATGATGAATAGAAATCTATGCATTATTTCATTAATGTTTTTAATAATTTATTTTATACATTATTATATTATGCTTCCATTCAAATTTCATGTCATTATGAGCTATATTGGTCGAGATGATGCATTTTTAGTGCTTTTGCAGGATCTCATGCAGGTCTTCGGAGGTCATTTGGAATAACATATAAAATGTCACTAATTTTACAACTCTGATCAAATGGGTTTTATTAGAATAGCATTTTTTATATTCTATCCAATTTTCATGCATTTTGGATGTGCGTATGGGAATAATTTTTTTGCTTTGGGTTTTGTAGGTTGCGGACGATCATTTGAATTGCGAAACCTGATTGGATGTAATTTCGGTGTTATTTTTGGTGCTATCTTCCCAAAAACTCTCATTATAAATACCCCTATAATTTCAAGTCATTTGGAGTTGCTTTGATATGTTTTCTCATTGTTAGTCGTTTGGCCCCTATGGGGATTACATGTTTTTCACCATGTGCACTCGCTATTTGACGTTTCTTGTTTTCTTGTGTGCATGTGTAGGTTATTATAGTGCATTGGGAAGTAGCATAAGACATATATATCAAATATACAAACATTGGCAACCTTGGCCCGCCCACCTCGATTGTGGGTACGACTAAATACATTGGATGTGCACCTGAATTTATTGAAGGATTTGATCCTTGGGCACCTAAGTTGTAAATATTTGTATCATCCATTTTGAACCCTCAAAGGGGACATTTTGTAACCTGGATCTGATCGGTTTCATTAATAAGAAGCTAATTTAGTTTGCATCATTTCTTGTTATTTTTTATCATTCCATATTACTTGCATGCTTCTGTTTGATGCTCATACACAATAGGACATAGATACACACATTGTTTATAAATATCATATGGAATATGCACCCATACATTACAAACAAATTAAAATCTTGGTGGCAGGAGGAGGTTCAAGGATCATCTATGTACAAAGTTACCCAAAAATTAAAAAACATCAAGTATTGAATAAAAAATTAGAACAAAAAGATTTTTGGTAACATCAATTTAAGAAAAAAACAACTTAAAAGGATATCTAATATTCAAAGGAAATAATAGAGAGGGAAGGTAGAAAACTAGAGTGGCACTAAAAGGAAAACAAATCCTTATGGAATATCAGAATACCATTGCCCAAGAGGAAATTCGTTGAAAACAAAAATCCAAAATATTGTGGCTCAAGGAAGGAGATAGAAACACTAAATTCTTCTATTTTTTGATTATGAAACATAGAACAACAATATAATCCTCTACATTATAGGGAAATGTGGAATAAAGTATGAGGATTTACCATTAATTTCTTTCAAAACCTTCTTAGCAAAGAAAAAATAGAGTACAACATGGAAATAAAAAGCATGATTAACAATGTTCCCAAAGGAGTTAATGATAGCATGAGTGAATATCTATATAAGGTAATCTCTAAGGAGGAAATTAAAAGAGTTGTGTTTTCTATGGGAGCATACAAGGCTCTGGGATCGGATGGTTTTCCATTGGGTTTTTTTCAACATCATTGGGATATTGTTGGATAAGATGTAGTCACTGCAATCCAAGAAGCCCAAGAATCTCATAAGTTGTTGAAAAAATGAAATAATGCATTCTTTTCCCTAATTCCCAAGAAATATGGAGCAGATAAATTACAGGACTTTAGACCAATTAGCCTATGTAATACAATTTACAATTTTTTTACTAAAGTGTTGGCCAATAGATTGAAAAAATCATCTCAATCATTAATGAATATTAAGGAGGTTATGTGGCAAGCAGGTAGATTACTGAAAGCATAATTACCATTTATGAAATAACACACTTTCTTCAAATGAGGAAAGGGTCAAGCATGTTTCTTAATCTGGACATGAAAAAAACCTATGATAGAGTTTCCTAGTATTTCTTAGATAAAATCATGGAGTGAATGGGTTTCAGTAAAAAATAAGGGCATGGATTAGTATGTGTGTTTTTAACCTCCACTTTTTGATCTTGATCAATGGAAAATCAATTGGGTTCTTTCCTTCTACCAGAGGAATCAAGCAAGGAGATTTATTGTCTCCATATCTCTTTATTATTATGGCAAATGCCCTAGGAAGCACTTTGAAAATAAAGTGAAAGGATGGTAATATCAAAGGTTTGAAAAATCCATCTATTGGTGAAGCTTTGTCCCATAAACAATTTGTGGATGATACTATCTTACTTGGTAAATCTACGATGGAAGAATATTTGGAGTTTGAAAAAGTCTTTGATTCTTATGAAAAAGCTACAGGCAAAAAAATAAATTATGGAAAAAGTAGGATTATCTTTTTGAACATAGAGGAAAGTAAAAGAGATCATATGATTAAAGTGTTGGGTTGTAAGGAGGAAATGTTCCCTATCACCTATCTTGTTTTTCATTTGTTTATAGGTAAAATGAAAGGTGAACTTTGGAATCCAATATTGGTAAATTTAATAGGAAACTTGAAGGTTGGAAGGGGTCTTTGTTATCCTTTGCAAGGAAAGTATAACTTTTTAAACATGTTCTTCAAAGCCTCCCTATTCACTTCATGTATTTTATAAGAATATCAAGTAAAGTGGAAGAGACTTTAGAAAGATTACAAAAAACATCTTATGGGATGGTATTGAATGCAAAAAATGTATACATCTGGTAGCCTAGGATACCTATTGCCAACCTTTATAGAATGGGGGTATTGGATTGATAAAGTTGAGAGATCTAAATAGAGACCTTCTAGCTAAACATGCTTGGAGGCTTTGCACTAGAGAATCAAGAAAATAAGCTAGCATTTTCCAAAAAAATACTTGGAGGGCACAAACCACTTTCTAGTTGTTCTAATCCTCCATGTGGGTCTATTTTTTGTCAAAATATTATCAACAATAGGAAAGTTCTATGACAAGGGCTAAAATGGAAAGTAGGTAGGGGAAAAAATAGACTTTTAAAAAGGCCCTTGGATTCAAGAGGAGCCTTTAGCAAACTATAAAAATGATCAAATAACATTTAACCAAAACATATGGTAAGAAAATTAATGGTTACATTCATAGGGTAGGTTATTTTTAGGAGTAGAAAATATTACAAGGTATGCAAGGCCTAGGGGGTAAATATCTACATAACCTTTTAAGGAGTTATTATTTAGGTAGAGGCTCAGAGGAGGATCAAATAATTTGGAGAAGAACCTAGCAAGGCCAGTACTTGGTGAAGGATGGGTATAGATTTTTAGGTAAAGTAACATCAAAGAAACTTGAGCTTAAAAGAACTTGGAAGCTAAAAATAATCCCTAAGGTTGCTAAGGTTTTTTGTTAGCTTTTTGATGCAGTATGAAATAGAAGATAGAAATCACAAGATATAAAATAATAAGAAAGAAAGAAAATCTATGAGATGACTGAATTATTCTATAAATATAAATGATGGAAATAAATACAATGTAGCTATAGAGGAAATGGGAATTCCATGAACAAATCTACTGGACTACATTACACCCATCACAAATAAATGGTGATCTACACAACACTATGCTACTACCTATGAATATGCTCTGAGATTCTATGTCTTTCTTGTTACAATGAGACCCTTTTTATATAGGAAGATAGGTTCCTTGGCCAACAATCTACCTAGCTATGCAATGAACACCTTGCACATATAAAACCGACACATTGACATTTGTGCATTTATTACATTACATGAAGTAAGTAGATAAATTTTCCCTAAGGTAATCTAATTTCATAAGTATGTACCTAGGAAGGTACATTTACATGACCCAAATTATGTAATATAATCTATTTCTAACATCCCCCTATATTAATTATTTGGATATTAAAGAATTTAGTCTTCAATGTGGATATTCTTCCATTGGATAGTGGAATTTGTATTCTCCTTCATTGCTTACTATGATCAAGTTCAACAGGTAATTTGTGTCTTCATATGATGTAAAGTAAGTCGTAGTTGAAGGTCCTTATTTCAATTGACTTTGCATTGTATTCCTCCTTTATTTGCTTCATCTTCTTCTTCTTCTCTAGCTTTACCTTTGCATCCAGTATTTGTGCTTTCATAGGTGGTTGTGTTGCTACTTTGTTCTTTTAAGGAAGTCTTCAATTTGTACATAATATTTTGAACAACCACTTAAGCCATCATAATAAGATCTTGAATTAGTAGAACTTGGAGTACCAATGTTGCATGAGGATTGAAAAAGTTTTCCTATATACGATTCATTTAATTTTATCTTATTTTTTGAGTAGATCTATAAATCTATTTTGTTCTACATTTTCATTCTTGTAATGTTTTTATGTGAGAAATACCATGTATAATATGCTCACAAAGTATAAGGAAAGTGAAATGTCACTTTTTCCATTTTCAATAGCTTCATCGATATGGGATTGAAGATAACATTCCATAATATCAAAGTTATCTTTTAAGGCTTCACTATGAATTACATTTGAAGTTAGGTCTAACATTCCTTTATATTTTATGAGTAGATTCATGATCCCAAGTTTTATGGCACTGGACTTCTCTTTTATGAAGGAATTGTTAGTGTTTGTTGTATTTTGAGAAGTAGACATCCTTATAACTCCTTAGTTTTAGATATGGCAGGATATAACTCCCTAATACATAAGCTTTATTTGACAAAATATTTACTAATCCTTAGGTTAGTAGGCTTCCTTATGTCTCCCTAGTAATGAGAGTATGTACACCTAATGGAATTTTAGGTTTTGTAGAAAGATTATATCTTTCCAATTATATAGAACTTGATAATCTTTGGTATATGCTATTATTATCAAGTTTTTTAGAATACCTTTTGACTCTCTAATAATTTTGGAATATGATATTATGCTCTTGTAAAATGTAGTTCAATTTTTGGTTGATTTTGTAAATATCAAAAATCAACTTTTATAACACCTTATTACTCCTATTGAACTAGGCACTTTTCCAATTTTGAAGAGGTTTTAATGTTGGATTTCTTTTGTCCATTTTGAGAAAATTTGAGACAATAATATTATAAATTTCCAACCGTAGAAAAAATCTTAATAACCTCTTTTAATATCCCTTAGGATTTGATTTTTGTGTTTCTAATTTTCAATAACCTAATTTGGTGTTGTTCCTTATAGCTCCCAAATATAGAAAATTAGAACACAATAATATTTGTAAATATTATAAATTTGATTTTTCTAGTAGCAACCCTTATTTCTCCTAGATTTATTTTGCAAATATTATTTTGATTTGTTATATTTCATCCTTTTATTTTTTATTTCAATATTGATATTTTCTCTAAGATTTGACCTTAGTTTACAATCCTTATATCTCACTAAGAATGAAAGAAATATTATATAAAGGTTATTTCTTACCTTTCAACTTTGTATTACCACAATGTTCGATGCCTTTTATGATTGTATATGACAAAAATGTATTGTTCTTCTTTGGCACTAAAAACACTATCCAAGCTTTGGAATATCCTTGCCTTCAATGCACAAACATCAGTGCTTCAAACTAAAGAACACAAGATTATACTAAGGGGGGGGTGGTGAATAGTATAAGATAAAACTTTTTACTTTTATTTCCAAAGCAGTAGTATCAAATATTATCAATGGTAATAATGAAACAATGCACAAATCATCACACACATAAGAGACACATATTTAACATGGTTCACCCAATTTGGGCTACATCCACAGAGAAAATATTTCTTATAAAAAATTTCTCAACAAATCTCTTGGGAACCAATCCCCTATTACAATATTTATGTGCACCAACCCAAAGGAGACACCAATCCTCTATGCTCAAGTTCATGGAACTCTATCCATAGGAGATACCAATCCTCTGTGCTCTGGTTCATGGACATCTATCCACAGGAGACACTAATCCCCTTTGCTCTGGTTTGTGGATATTTATCCATGAGAGACACCAATCCCATTAATCTGGTTCATGGACCTCTATCCATAGAAGACACCAATCCCCTTTCTCTAGTTTGTGGACCTCTATCCATAGGAGACACCAATCCCCTCTGCTCTTGTCTGTTCCAAAATATTGCTCAAATATACTTCAATCCTACTCACAAGGCTTGCTTAAATATGCTCACCAAACCTGATAAAATATGCTCACCAAACCTTCTCAAATCTACTCACCAAAATTGCTCAAATTAGCTCACCAAACCTGCTCAATTCTGCTCACCAAACCTAATCAAATAAACTCACCAAACATGTTCAATTTTACTCACTATCACTGCTCAAAATTGCTAAAATTTTCCTTAATGATAATAATATAACCTACTCAAATATTTCCAAATATTTCATACAAACAATGTTTATATCCTTCTCAAAAGTGCTTTCTTTGACTAAAGTAATTCAGACATATTCTACCCTGAATTATTTTATCTTCATGAACATATGAAGAATGATATGCACTACAAATACTCAATATGTTCTTTCACATTCATTAAGTTTATCATTTTCACATGTATCACATTTATTGCATTCACAAGATAGCTCTAGTCTAGAAAGGTTATTATTGGATGTTCTTCATTTGATAAAGTTCTTCATGTTTCTAGTGTTGGCCACCATATTTGTTCAATTTATCATATCCCCATATCAATAAAAAAGTAGAATTTTGGCTTGATGAATAGGTTATCATAGACATGATGATGGATTAAAGATAGCTATCTATTGAAATTATGATTAGTTAGATTAGATTTATAAATTTGGATACATATCAACTTCTTCTTCTTCCACTCTAAAGAATAATTTTATGGACATGGTGGAATAACTAATGAGATTCAACAAGACATCACCATTGTCTTCTTTGATTATCCTAATCATCAGTTTTGGGGATAATATGATCAGATGATCACACCTCATATGGAGTGACATAGTAGGGAAACTCTGAGAGAATGGGAACTGGCTCAATTGGACTACCTATGGTTTTTTTACAATGTTGGATCCTTTTAAGATGTAATTTTTACTATTCTTTCTAATTTATTCTAATATAATCAACTTCAAGGGAAAAGATAAAAATAAACCACATAAAATAATGGTAACAAAAATGAATAAGATCCAAAGTTAATGTAAGAAACAAGAGGTAATGTGCCAATATCATAATTAGATTCATTTGCATAAGAGTAAGACCCATGAACATGTGAGTATAATGCACCAAAAACTCAAAGCAAACACTTTCTCTTCTCAGCATGTTAATCACAAATTGCATATAAAATAAATGGGACATGAATTATATAGTCATGACCTCTACTATATGCATATAAATATACATTCACATAAGAAATAGGACAAAAATAACATCATAGTCATGACTTCTAGTATGTATATATGAATTTAAAAATTATAGATTATGCTAGAAGTAAGGGCTCAAAAAATATCCCACAATACTACTCAAGGTTCACATAATACTATAAAAAAGAAAATGAAAGGAAATTTAAACATAAAACTTAAGTTTTTAATAAGCAATTAATTGATGATTTATAATTGGGGAGATTTTCCCTCTAAAACTTGTGTAGGAGCTTCAAAAAATCTGTTCTTTCACATTTTGGATCACATCTTTATTTAATTTATTGGTTCCTTTGAGGTATCTATATCTGGAATCATTTATTTGGAAGGATTCTAGGCCTTTAGATGTGTAATTGTCATGATTATTATCATCTATCCTTTTTGGAGATTCTAAAAGTCTAAGCATGGACAACTCTATAATTAATACCACCAGTCTTGAGGTTACTCCTATTGTGGCTCCCATTATTTCTACCTTTAACGTGTTAACCAATTTCATGGATTGTCAGGTTTAAATGGTGTAGGTAGGTGGACTTGAGGATTTTCTACCATTATCACATTTATAAGATCAACTATCATCTCTAGGTAATGTGCTATATTTATTGTAAAAAAAACTATATATATTAGAAGACTATAGAACTCAATGCAACATGTGGGATTTTATCCCATTGCATTATCATACATGTGATGTTGTAAGTTTTTTATTTGATCAGATGGCTTGGTGTGACTCTTTCAAATCATATTTGGTTTCTAGACTTATTTTTTGTGATGTCAATTACTTAATCTAGGGAATTTTGGAGCATAGCATGGGTCGTTGATCTCTTTCCCAAAAAATATGAAGTGATTCTCGCTCTTATCTTTATCAAAATCTCTTGGAAGGCCCAGTTTTGGAAACTTTTACCCTTCGACCTTTGGAACTTTATATGCTTTGTGGATCATAAAATTTTTGGCTTCCATATTCTATCAATTTTTTTATAAAATGGCACTAGCCTTTGATCGAGAATTTTCATCATCTAATAATACTCATCCCTCATATTTCTTCTTTGCCCTCTTTTGAAAATTCTAGATAGCTCATGATCCATTAGAACATTTGCCTTCCTCCTTCAGTAAAAAATTTTATAAAGTGATGCTAGATTTTTGGTTAAAACATTTGCCTACACTTGTCAAACATTTCCTTTTCTCCCTTTTGCTTGTTTTGTGTCCACTTAGGCCATGTTTAAATTTTTTCCTAAGAAATTGTTTTTTAGTGTAGTGAGAATTCACTATAATCACAAACTTGGGAATCTTAATAATGGGCCTCTAAGGTAAATTATTTATAATCATATGGCTCGCAGATATTCTCATATTTCTTCTTTGAGTGGTGCATGCAAGGGATGCATTTTGAAGAAGCATCATAAATAATCCTTTCCTAAAGGGGTAGTTCTACATAACACTTCAATCTCATCCATAGCAACATATATGGAGTTCTAAGTACACCTTCCATTTTTAGAAATATGTACTTTGTATTTTTACTTAATGATTTCTTTGGATATGTGTAGTTGTATACTATGTGTAACAAATGAGACTTTGGAGAATATCAAGGAATTCATAACATTAGCAAAAAATTATTTGGAGATAAAAATCAAGAATTACATTAAATAGAGAATATGAGTATGAGATAAAAGGTTTTCATGGTTTTTTGAAACTTCATGGTATTGTATTTCAAAGGACTATTCACTACACCTCATAGAAAAATGGGATAGCTAAGATAAAAAAGTGTAATCATGGAGATGGATAATTTTGTCAATCATGCTAATGGGATAAGGCATAAATATTGGGGTGAGACCATAAATTGTGCACCATACATAATCAACAAAGTTTTCATTAGAGTAGTTCAATATATAACACCCCTTGAGATGTTGATAAACAATAAACTTGATGTGTCCCAATTCTATATCTTTGGATCTTTAGCAAGAACTCACATACCAAGAGAAATTCAAAATAAAAAGGTACATAAGAGTCACAAATGCATCTTTGTGGGGTATCCAAATGCCTCAAATTTAAACCTTCTTTACGATCCTTAGAGGTGTGAAATTTTTATTTGGAGAGATGTAGTTTTTGATGAGATTCTTCTAAGGGTTCAATCTAGTCCTCCACTTAATATTTTTGGTGAAAGGTCCTTCTATTTCTTTTAGTCCTCCAAAAATATCTTCAAAGGATATTATAGCATTTATTTCTAAGGGGTATTCCTCTGCATCTTCTAGTGGAGGATATATGGCTATATATTTTATTCCTTCTTAGGTAGAACCACCTTGAACATCTTTAGTCTTGGATTCTAGAAATGTTGAGCTTGACATAGCAGTTTTATGTGTCACAATATCATTGATGATTTGGGTGCTAAGTATGATTATGTGCTTTAGGTTTAGATTCTAATGTTGCGCATGGGATGTTCCTAGACCTTCCATAGTTAGTATAACATCTAAGTGGAATTGTAATCTTCTACAAGGTGTTTAGCCCATTATTAGTCTTTTATATCAAAGTTTCATCATAATATATATCCTCTAACATATTCCTAGGCTAAAGGACAATTAGAGTGGGAATATGACATGCTTATTGGGTACCAATCCCTAATTAAGAATATTAAATGGGAGCTTGTTCCACTTCCATAAGAGAATAACATTATTGGGTGCAAATAAGTCTATAGGACTAAGTACACCTCTAATGGTCAAGTGGAGAAGCAAAAGATATGTTTTGCTACTAATAATTTCTATCAAAATAAGGATATGAAAAATACATTTTTTTAGGAGGATATTTACATGTAATAATCATTTGGATTTGGGATAGAGGGTCCAACCCATTTGGTATATCAATTGACAAAGTCCTTTTATGCACTTAAGTAGGCACAACATACTTGGTATAATAAGATCAACTTTTTTTTTTCTTGGTTATGGAGTTTAGCAATGTGAGGATAAACAAAATGTTCAAATCAAGCATCAATATGGGAAGATTTTTGTGATTATGCTATATATAGATAATATTATCATTATAGAAATATCTCCTACCTTGATTTGAGATATGAAGTGATGACTTTATGCTTCCTTTAATATGACACATTTGGGGATCCTACTCTATTTACTAGAAATTCGGTTGATTAGACTTCATTTGTGGTCAACATCTCACATCACAATTATATTTTATAACTTCTTCAACACTTCAATATGGATGATTGAAAGTCTACTCAAATTATTTTTGTTTTAATATTGATGCTTCAAGATGATTGCATGACTCTCTTTGTGGATTCCACTCTATGTCTAACCCTTGTAGGAGGTATCATTTATCTATCTCACACTCAATCTGAATTCTCTTCATCGTTAACTATTATTCTAGATATAAGTAGGCATCTCAAAAGAGTCATTGGACCATATATAAGAGGATCCTTAGATACATCAATGATACATATCAATATTATTTTATTTTTACCTATGATTTTGGTAGGATTTTTAGATGCAATCTAAACTAGTGATTTCAATGAGTGGTGCTTCACCATAATTTTTTTATTCCATATCTATTTTGACATTATTTATTGGTTTGGGGATCCTACTCTGTTCCCTAGGCATTTAGTTGACTAGAATTCCTCTATGACCACCATTTCACATTCCAAGTATGTTTTAGACCTTCTTAAACACTTCAATATGGATAATTGCAAGTATACTAATATTTATTTTACTTAAATTTGATTGTATGAATCCCTTGTTGAATGTGACTCTATATATCTCTTGTGAGAGATACCCTTTACCTCTATCATAGTCAACCTAATTTTCCTTCATTGTTAGCTATTATTCCAGATATAAATAGGCACATTGAGAGAGTTACTAGACCAAAGCTAAGAGGATCATTAAATACAATAAAGGTACATATAAGTATTATTCTAATGGTTCATATCTAATTTTAATAGAATTTTTAGATGAAACTAAGAAATTTATTTTGATGAGTTTTTCTCCACCATAGGTTTTATCTTCTATATTTGTTTTTGCCCTATTTATTGCTCCTTTAGAAAATAGTCTACTAATTTTAGTCTTCCATATATTTTGAATATTTTTTTGTCAATGAAGAAAAAAATATTTTTGACATATGATTATAATTTTAGAGTAGGTGGACATTTCATAGTCCTACATAGTCACTCTTTGGTGCAACAATGAGATCATAATTCAACTTGTCTATAATATAAACCAATGGACTAAGCACATTGAGATTTGGATGCACTATATGCAATGTATTTATGCCTATGGGATTCTTATTTTTGTGCCATTAGTAGAGCAAGTATGGAATATACTAACCAACATCATACCTAAGGTTCCTTTTATGTGAATGCAATAGTGTAGGACAATGTCCCTTGAGGGGATGACTAGTAAGGGTCTCTCTATATATGCCCTATTTAGCTTAGAGGGATATTGAAATATGTGGTGGTTAAGCTTCACTTGAGGGCACAATAAAATTTGTATTGTATTGTATACATAATATTTTTCTCTTATAAACCTTTCAAATATTTTTTATAATATTTTATTATTTAACTCAAACATCAATTTATTAACCTTCACCTAAATGTAACATGTAATTTGGCATAAATACTCCATTATATCAACCATTTTTAATTGGTTTAATATTATTTTATCTTCCTTTAGTTATATTTTTTTGTGTTCACAAACACCCCCTTATATGATATGCATTGCTTTTTGTGCATTTCTTTTTAGCAATTATAGGTAACGTGTTAATTCCATTTATAAATCCAAAACTTATAACTAGTAATGAGGTTATTCATTGAACCATTTCCCTTTGATGGAATTTAATTTGGCTTATCATCCTTGTGTATCCACATCACAATTATCTTCTTTTTTTTCCTTTGCATTCTTCCTCTGGTATGATATGAGCTCAATAAGTTGGAATTCTTTGTTGGACTATTGCATATTTGAGTGGGTATTCATAATATTAGACCATATGTCATTTGTACTAGTGTTGATGAAATCCTTTGGTAGAAAAAGCAACTTTTTATTAGGAATTGAATCAACATTTTTAAAAATAACAACTCGCTTTGAAATCACTTTTTATAAAATATAACAATTTGCTTTGAAAATACTTGGACAAATTTTGGGAAAAGAAAATAGAGTTAATTATTATTTTTATGTTATAAGCAATATACTTTTTGAAACCAGACAATTTTCTACTTCAATACTAAGAGGAATCCTCTATTTCTTGAAAATTTAACAAATCACTTGGCAGATGGAGTGAATCGCTCATTTGATGGAAAATTTATAAAATTTCTTTAAAAATTATAATTATTATTTTCCAATAGAAAATTGCAATGTAAAGCCACAAATAAAGTGAATTTGTCAAAATTTAAGAATTTTGATTATCCTTGTAAAAAGATAGATTTAAGATTTTACTCAAGTTTGTAACAAAGTTGTCATTCCATAAGATACCTATAATTTCATAAGTAAATTTTTGAAGGATACTTTTAAATTAATTAAATTAGATGCATTTATTTTATAAAATGGATTGGACTTGATTTTAATGTGGAAATCAAGCCCTTGGTCCCATTAAACATGCCAAGAACCACTTTAACGCCAAAATTCTAACTTTTATGTGTCTCACAAATCCATTAATAGTTGAAATAAGGAGAATCATACCTCTCTTGATCTCTAGATTTAGGCCAACTCCTTATTATCCTCACTGATATAATCTAATAAAATCTTAATCTAAACTAAATATTAAAAATAATTAGAAAAAATAAGAGTGCTTTAAGGTAAGGGTATGAGAGATTTAAGTAAGTTGTATAAAACAAAATATAACCATAATCATAGCAAGAAAATAGCATGATTAGTTAACACATGAAGAAATAAAGTAACAACAATGTGCTCTAACAATGTAAAAATAAATAATAGAAGGGGACTAACAAAAGGCAAAAGGGTAGTGCCACAATCACTATGCATTCAATGATCCTAAAGAGAAATGCCATAATTGGAAAGCAAATGTCATGCACAATATTTCTTATATTCTAAAATTAGAGCATGAATATAATATAGAGTCATAGAGTGAAATTTTGATTCCTTTAATTGCCAAAATAAATTTATAATGGAACTCATAACTCTTATTTATAGAAAAATCTTCACCTATGAGTTATCTAGGATAATAAATTTATATATTTAGTAATTCGACTACTTTAAGGGTATATTTAGAAAAATTATGCACCATTACCATGTTACATGCCTCCAAATCATCCTTAAACCATTGAAAATCATTTTAATTTGTTATTGGTGACATAAAAATGATAAAATATCACTTTCTAATTGGTTTCCTCAGACTTTGTACTTTCTTGTCCTACTTGGCCTAATAATGAGTGGTTCACTCCTATGAAGGGATTGATTTGCTCCTATAAAGAGAAAAAATTACTACTTTTATAAAATAGAAATTCACTAATGTGAAATAAAATTATATCCTTGTGTGGATTGCACCTTTTGATGTTCCATTACATATCAAGGGTTTTGGAGGATTCAGTTATTAAAATTTATGGGTTCTTCAGCCTCTAAGGTAGTAGTTGGAATATAATGTTGCTATTTTATAAAATAGATTTAAAATATCTAGTAGACCCAAAATGTATATGTGACATCATTCTACATATCATCAACATTGCATTGTCCAAAAATTTTATTTTTATATATTTTGACCTCCTCAAGATTGATATATACATGTTTTATTTTTTTAATCTATTGAGTTATAAATTCTAGAAAATGAATAAATAAATATGCATTCCACTCTTTAAGATATTCTTATTTTATTTGTAGTTAAAGGAAAATTACTGGTGTGAAGGTGATCACTACTCCTTAAGAAATATAAAGAAAGTATACGTGTAAAATTTAGATTCAACATGATATGATTTATATTTTTATAGTATCTCCAAATTATAGAATCAATGTGACTAGAACCATTCCTCCAATGTTCAGATAATCTCATTTTTCATAGTTTTAGATTTTTATTAAGAGCCTTTTTCATGAGGAAGAGGCCATATTTTGCAACTATTCGATGGATAAAAAAATTGACACATTTATAAAATTTAAAAGAAAACTAAAAAACGTGGACATTTAAAGAGCCTTTTTCATGAGGAAGAGGCCATATGAATCCTTAGAAGTAGGATTGTACACTATACTTCCTTAAAAAAAACCATTTAGTCTTTTTACCCTTTGTTTTTTATTGGTTAAATTTTTAAAATAATCTTATAAAAACTTATTGAATTTGTTTGATTATTATTATTAAAAATAATAAGCATTTAATATATAAAAACAAAAGTAGTTGTTAAAGTCAACCAAATATTAAGATGTGTTTATAATGTGGTCATTCTCATTATTCACATATATAAAAGTATGATATAGAATTTACTATTTTAAATTTGAACCTTAATTTTTTATTTTAAAAAAATAAAGTACTTTGATATCATAATATTACATAATTTATATTCTTTAAAAAATAAAGCCCATTTGAATGCCATGTTGCAATTCCCGTTTTTATCTCGACGCTAACAATCAATATGTGCACAAAAAAATTGCCAATAATCAACATGCAAATTGGACAATTGCATGTGGTATAAAGGTAATTTTCACAATTCAAAATACCTACGACTATATAAAAGTGACATCAAAGAATTCATAAAGATACTGCAAATGATCTTCTTCATCTGTATATACAAACTACCGTGAAGATATGATCCGATATATTTGAAATAAATCTTTACTGTTCAAAACAACCCTTTTATTTATGCATATACTAGTGATAAATAATAAGAATAAAATGCACCACAGCTTTGTAGTGATATAACAGTGGCTACCATAGAATACGAAAACCAAAGAAAGAAAATAATAGCATAAGCTAGATATTCTTGCAGTAGACACCCAAATACATTGATAAGTCATAGATGTGGTGACCCATATCATTACCCTAAAATAGGATGCCAAGCCTTTCAGGAAAAAGCAAAAAAAGTTTAATCCCACCCTATTTCCTATCATACAAAAGGAGGTCCAACAGTTGCTTGATGTCAAAATCATTAAAAAGGTGAGATTTTTCTTCTTGGATAGTAAATTTAGTACGAGTTAGGAAGAAGAATGGAGAGATCAGATTGTGTGTCAATTTTAGAAATTTAAATAAAAGCTTCCTCAAGGATAATTATCCCCTCCCCAATATGGTGCAGCTGCTGCAGGCAGTAGTTGGGTCCTCCAAAATATCCCTCCTAGATGGTTTTTTAGGGTATAACCAAATTCAAGTTAATCTCGAAGACCATTATAAAACTGCCTTTACTACACCATGGGGAACTTTTGAATATCAGAGGATGCCATTTGGATTGATGAATGCTGGGGCCACCTTACAAAGGGCTATGGATTTTTCTTTCAAAGTACTTATGTTCAAGATAGTGGTAATATATTTGGATGATATTACTATTTTCTCCAAGAATCCTGTAGACCATTTTGCCCATTTATCTCAAGTATTTTAGATATGTAAGGAGTATGGGATCTCATTAAACTTGAAGAAGTGTCTATTTGGATCCATCCATGGTAAACTATTGGGACATGTGGTCTTAAATGGGGGAATCAACATTAAATCTGAGAGAACAAAAGCAATCACCCAGATACCGCCCCTCAAGAGTCTTAAGGGAGTCAGGTCTTTCTTCGACAAAATAAATTTTGTCAGAAGGTTTTTCCTCCCAAATTTTGTTGAGATCTCCAAGCCAATAAAAAACATGATTAAGAATAATGTAAAGATCAAATGGGATGAATAAAACCTTAAGTTATTTCAGCATATTAAGGAAGCCATCACTACTACACCTGTTTTGACCTGTCCAGACCATTCAAAGGATTTTAACCTATAGTATTTTGCCTCAGAACATACCATAGTAGCTGTACTATCTCAAAATAATGAAGAGGGGAATGAGATACCAATAGAATTCATGAGTTTAGGGATGAAAGGAGCTTAACTGAGATACAAGCTAATTGAAAAATTAGGCTTATGCCTTCATACAAGCTTTAGAGCATTTTAAAATTATTTTTGATGCTTGTAAGGTGATCGTCTGCATCCCCTACATTTCCATAAAGGATGTTCTCACCCAAACTGATCCCACAGGTAGTTCAAAAAGGTGGATGATTAAGTTGTCACATTATGATGTGGAGTTCAAAATAATAAAAATTATTAAATTTCAGGGTTTGGCCAAGTACATGGCTTATAGAGAAGAGTAGGGAATGGATGATGTTGTCCTGGTATAGGGTGAACAACAAGATGAGTAGCCAAGGCATGAAACTTATGAATGGTATAAGGATATATTATTTTATCTGATAAATCTATCCTTATTTCCTAGGAATACTACTGGTAGGATGATAAGCATAAAACATCAGTCTCAAAAATATCATCTCCAAGGAAATCGGTTGTACTAGAGACATCCAAGTGGAGTATTAGTTCTATGTGTAACTGAAGAGGAGGTTCCCAAGATCATTAAATAATTTCACTCTAGGCTCTGTGGTGGCCATTTTCCCTCCAAAGCCACAACTAATAAAATCATGAGGACGAGGTATTATTGGCCATCCTTATTCAAATATTTTTACCAATCAATCAGGAGTCGTTACAGCTGCAAAATCTTCACTGGGAAAAAGAACCTGTCGGTCATGCCACTCTAGCCAGTAATTGTTGAAACTTCATTTTCTCAATGGGGGATAGATTTAATTGGAGAAATTAATCCCAATTCTTCAAGGGGCCATAAATATATTATTACTGGCATGGATTTACTACCATGGATTACCTAACCAAATGGGTGGAGCTGCCCCTCTAAGAAGGTTAACAACATATGTAGTCATTAATTTCTTGGAGGAAAATATACTAACCAGATTTGGGGTACCTAGGATATTGGTAACCAACAATGCCAAGTATTTTATCTCCTAGCAGATGATTGACTTCTACAATAAATATAGCATTGAACTGGCTTATTTTTCCAATTATTACCCTCAGGGCAGTGGACTAGCCGAATCCTCAAATAAGAACATCATAATGGGGATTAAGAGGTCATTGGAAAATAATAAGAGGGGTTGGTAAAGTGAGCTTAAGTATGCCTTATGGGTAAACAAACTTTCAATAAATAGGGCCACCAACACGATACCATATGAGCTGGTTTACGGAGAATGAGAACTATTACCACCATAGTTATGAAGAGCAACTCTCTCCTTATTGTTGTAGGATCATGAACACCCTGATGAGTTGCAAAGAAGGACGGATCAATTGGTAAAATTGGAAGAAGACATAAGGGAAGTTGTTACAAGGATGATTAACCAAACAAGCAGGATGATCGAATTGTTCAAAAAAAAGGCCAAAGGATAGACTTTTTATGTGGATGATGTGGTGCTATATTGAGACTCAAAAAATGACAAACCTGGGGAGAAAGATAAATTTGAACCAAAATGGCTAGAACCCTATAATATTTCCAAAGTAGTGGGTCAACATACTTACAGGTTGAAGGATATGGAAGGGGAGGAACTACCTATACCAGTTAATGGGTAGCATATGAAGGTCTTCGGCCCCATGAACTGATGCCATTGTACAAAAAAAGAGTGTGTGTGTTTATCACTGATTGGTCTACTCAGAGAGTCTGGAGTTCTTAGGTTGGTATCTTTCATCCATCCCCCTATCCCAGTCAGAGCCTATGTTGACTCCCAAAAGGATAGTCCCCATTTTGGGAGTTACAGGACCCAAGCATTCTGTTGGACCTGTTTCATGTATATCTTTTAAATATAAATATAAATTCTAGCTTTTCCCTTGGTATTTATCTGAGTTTATGGTTTGTTTGTAATGCTCATTCATGTGTTCTTGTAATTAAAACCTATGAGTGATGCTTTATTTTTCACTAGTCTAATAGTGTTCATGCATTACATTATGTGAATGGATAACTGAATGGATTAAAATGAACTAGTTTATCCCTTTATTTCTCTTTTGTGGTCATATAATATAAATTTGCTATGGTTCCCCAATGGATAAGGCATCGGTCTAGTAAAGCTTCAATATCGATAGGTTTTGTCACTAAAATTTATCAAAGCAAATATAAAAACATTTTGTCTTGCATAGTGGGTATTTGCATTATCAAGTCTAATAGATGAGCCCATCGTTTTGGGTTTCCTTACCCTACCTAATATGTCTAGAGCCTTCTATGTAATCTATTATTAGGTTAAATAGGTGTATTAGCCAAAATTCACAGTGTTGGTTGTGATCTCTAGAGTTCCCCATGATGTGACAAATATTCTAAGGATAAGCGAGAAAACTCCACAATAGTTTTTGGTGCCATTTTCAAGGAGGGCCTTTTTGATTCCTTTTTTCCATATCACTCCCCTTCTATGACATATATATTTTTACGTTTTATTTTTCCTATGAGGTTTTTGGTCTGAGTAATATGAGCCAGAGAGTGTTCCTATTTTTGCACCTAGTGCTCGTGACTCTAAAAAATATGAGCTGATTTGGAAGCCATGAGATGCAACGACGAGGAGCTCTACCCAAAATTATCGGACCCATAGGTAATTTTTAGAAAAATTAAAAGTAAAAAGTGCACTTTGATTTTTGTTCATTCCACTAGTCAAAGTAGTAATAGTTCCCTGTGTATTCCTCAAAGTCCTTGAACTAGTACTTATTTACCTATTACCTCCATCGTCCCGAGGGGCCCAGTTCCACCAATGACAAACCCACCTTTAAATAACTGGCATTTGAATAGGTATAGACCCTTTGTATTACCTAAAAATATGAAATCCTTACCCCAAAGTCTCATAAATACCTACCCAAGTTTTTAGAGGACAATACCATGACTGGGGAAGATCACGTGAAGGACTTTCTATATGCCATGTATAGTTTGGAGGTGGATTATGAAGATGTCATCATCCAACTATTTTTACAAATATTGGAGAAAAATTCTAGGGAATGGTTTAACAATTTACCAACAGATACCATAGGAAATTTCCATGACCTAGAAGCTACCTTCCTCAAAAACTATGGAGAAAAAAAGAATGAACAGTCCCTTTTGACTGATATGGCCACCATGAAGAAGAAATAAAATAATACAGTTGATGATTTTAACAGGAGATTCACTAAACTGAGAAACCGAATACCTTCTGCTCTACAGCCCAATGACCACCAGTCTATTTGCTTTTATAAAAATACCTTCCCTTGTGATTTTAACTATGAGTTAAGGTAGCAGCCTACACTCACTATTGATGCCTATATGGAGAGGGACATTGTAATAGAAAGGGATATGATAGACAGTGGGAAAATGAAGGCTACCTCCATGAATCCTAGTCCTAGACAACCTGAAAAGAAAAATAAGAGAGTGATATTCAACATTTTTAAGGAATTCAAAGTAGACCCCATTGAAAAATTATCATCACAAGTTACTGAGATGTTTTTGTCAATGAATAACCGTCTGTCTAACGTTGATAGGGACAAGAATGATAGTGGGGAACCCTATCAACACCAGAATGATAGTAGACCCCCTTTCATAAGGAAATTTAATAGAAATTGGAAAAATTATAGGGGTAGAAATTCAAATAACAATTGGAAGAGGAAAGATAATCATAAATACCAGGATGTTGTTCCAAACCCCATGACCTCTGTCAATGTTGTTGCTGATTTTCCCTTATTTTACCCAACTTGTGATTCTCATCATAATCCTATTGATTGTGGTGTATTCCATCATCTCCACTCAAATGTCAACCTGGAAGAAAAGTCTAATGAGGAGATCAGGATAAATGTCTATTGTACATGGGAAGAGACTGTTGACAACCACCTAATTTTAGAAGAAATGAATTAGTCTCTAAATCCTGATGATTGGCAAACTACCCTTGTCAATGGTGATGTAAAAATATTGAGGAGACCCAAAAAAAATTTATATGATCAGATATGGCAGGGTAAATTGACTCTTACAACTGAAGAGGTCAAAAATTTAGAGAGAGTCCATGCTACTAGGATACATAATAGAACCATCCTAGATAAGGTTCATTAGAAAAATGATAAAGGATCTGTTAATAAAAAAATAATCCATGAGGCTAATCAAACTCCCCCTCCTAAAAGAACAAAGTCTGTTAATACTGCAGCAGGGCCCAAAGGGATAAATTTTAACATAGGGATGGAGCTTGCCAAGCAAAAAATTAACATAACCTTTGGATAATTGATGACTGTCCCAAAGTACAAAGAGCAAATATATAGGGCCTTTAGATTAACTGACCAAGGGGGGCATATTTTAGCAACCTCGAGTTCTAGTCCTTCAAACAGAACCCCCACATCTGTAAGGCCATTTTGTATTTCCCTCAGGTACAGATTCAAGTATGGTGATCGTTATGTAATACACAATTACATGCTTGATAGCAGGGCATCTCACAATGTCATGCCAAAACAAGTGGCTGATCAATTAGGGATGATATGCACTAAGGGATATCCTTCCATTTTTGTCATGGATAGCAAACAAGGACCTTGTGTGGGAATAATTATGGTCCTTTTAGTCTTCCTAGACTAGCACCCAAAGAAAGGGATTTTTATGGATGTTGCAGTGGTTGATGTCGATCCTTTATTTTCCTTATTATTATCCAAGCATTGGGCATAATAGGTAGGGGGGTCAATTCAGTTAGACTGGTCATTTTCTACCATCCCCATTTCATATAAATAATAGGTTACTTTGAGTAGGGAACCTTTCAATAAAATATCAATGGAACTCATGAAACCTGATAATACCACAGTAAATTTGGCTAGCTCTATCGAAGAGAAATAATTAGGTGTTTATTCCATTTGGCACACCCCTTTTCTTAAAGAAGTACCAAATTCTAAAGGATTGGATCCCAAACTCAAAGCAGCTGTAGATGCTGAATCTGATAGAGTCCTCACCATTGAGATGTGGTCTATGATATTTTATGGAGCCAAGTCACAGAAAGGGGTTGTGGTCAGGATTAACTTAATTGACATAAATGGTTATTATCTAGGAGTGTCTTACAGAATCAAATTCCCCTGTACTAAAAATGTGGAAGAGTATGAGGTCCTAATGTTGGGATTAAGGAAATAAAAGAAGCTTGGGATTAACTATCTAAATATGTATGGCGATGCTGAATTAATCATACAACAGATTAAGGTAAGGTACCAAACTAAAAACCCCAGGTTAAAATAATACAAACAAGCTATCCTAGATGAGATAAGTAAATTTTTGGCCTTCAATATTTCACATATCCCAAAAGACAAAAATAATGTGGCCAACTTGCTAGCTATGAATGCTTCTAGGGTAGAAAATCCTGAGATTGATATAGAGTTTATGAATAGATTACCCACTATATATTTTTACCACCCCTCTATCCCTGACAATGTGGTATACCTGCAAGTTTTTTAGGATGATGTTGATATAAAGGATTACATAAAATTCTAGAACCAGTTTGATGGGGTTATCCTATGATGAAAAGGATGAAAAAAATTGCAGCATGTGATAGGGACACCCACTAAAATCATACAGTTTAAAACAAATAAAATACCTAGAGGATTGGTGTCTCTAGAGTCTCTATTTTATGACTTTGATAAGACCCATAGGACTTTACCCACTGAAGAAAAAGTAGAAGTTAACATAGGAACAATGAGCGATCCTATAATTGTCAAAATAGATCAAGCATTGCCTACCAAAGAAAAGACACAATATATCTAATACCTGAGAAAAAATAAGGGTAGTTTTTCTTGGAGCTATGACGATTTAAAAACATTTAGCACAGAGGTGGTGACCCATATCATTCCCCTAAAATAGGATGCCAAGCCTTTCAAGAAAAATCAAAGAAATTTTAATCCCACCCTATTTCCTATCATGCAGAAGGAGGTCCAAAAGTTGCTTGATGCCAAAATCATTAAAAAGGTGAGATTTTCTTCTTGGATAGCAAATTTAGTACTGGTTAGGAAGAAGAATGGAGAGATCATGCTGTGTGTCAATTTTAGAAATTTAAATAAAAGCTCCCTCAAGGATAATTATCCCCTCCCCAATATGGTGTAGCTGTTGCAGGCAATAGTTGGGTCCTCCAAAATATCCCTCCTAGACATTTTTTAGGGTATAACCAAACTCAAGTCAATCTCGAATATCATTATAAAATTGTCTTTACTACATCATGGGGAACTTTTGAATATCAAAGGATTCCATTTGGATTGATGAATGCTGGGGCCACCTTCCAAAGGGGTATGGATTTTTATTTCAAAGTACTTATGTTCAAGATAGTGGTAGTGTATCTGGATGACATTACTATTTTCTCCAAGAATCCTATAGACCATTTTGCCCATTTGTCTCAAGTATTTCAGATATGTAAGGAGTATGAGATCTCATTAAACCTAAAGAAGTGTCTATTTGGAGCCACCCATGGTAAACTATTGAGACATGTGGTCTTAAATGGGGGAATCAACATTAACCCTGAGAGAACAAAAGCAATCACTCAGATACCACCCCCAAGATTCTTAAGGGAGTCAGGTCTTTCTTTGGCAAAATAATTTTTTTTAGAAGGTTTGTCCCAAATTTTGTTGAGATCGCCAAGCCAATAAACAACATGGTTAAGAAGGATGTAAATATCAAATTGGATGAAGAAAACCTTAAGCTATTTTAGCATATTAAGGAATCCATCACTACTACACCTGGTTTGACCTATCCAGACCACTCAAAGGATTTTAACTTGTGGTATTTTTCCTCAGAACATACCATAGTAGCTATACTATCTAAAAATAATGAAGAGGGGAATGAGAGACCAATATAATTCATGATTTTAGGGATAAAATGAGCTTAACTAAAATACACGCTAATTGAAAAATAAGGCTTATGCCTTCATACAAGCTTTGGAGCATTTTAAAATTATTTTTGATGCCTGTAAGGTGATCGTCTGCATCCCCTACATTTCCATAAAGGATGTTCTCACCGAACCTGATCCCACAGGTAGTTCAAAAAGGTGGATGATTAAGCTTTTACATTATGATGTGGAGTTTAAAATAATAAAAATTATTAAAGTCCAGGGTTTGGCCAAGTACATGGATTACAAAGAAGAGTAGGGAATGGATGATGTTGTCCTGGTACAGGGTGAACAACAAGATGAGTAACCAAGGAATGAAACTTCTGAATGGTATAAGGATATACTATTTTATATGATAAATCTATCCTTATTTCCTAAGAATACTATTGGTAGGATCCTACCGGGCATGCCAAAAATTGTTGAAACAAAATCTGCCTTCGGTTAATAGTATTGTGCCTTAGACTTTGCCAACATTGAATAGACAGATCTTGCTTGAGATCACCTGTCTAGTCTCTAGAGAAGGTTGGTTCCTTTGAGTTTTTTAGAGAAAATGGGAACAAGAGATAAGGGAATATAGCCTAAGCTAGAAATTTTCTCATGGTACATATTGGACAACAACAAACATTGATAATGCAGATTACTACTTTCAAAGTTTTCTTTATATCTTCTTATAGAAAACATGAATTCTTGAGTGCAACTTTTAGATATTCATCTAAAAGCATGTAACTATATTTTAATGTTCAACTCTAGAAACAAGATTTATATGTGCACATTCTAGATTTCAGAACAGATACATTATAAAAATTAGAGTGAATAAAAGTTAAAACACCAGATACATACACTTGCACACAGAAGTTTTGAAAGCCAAAAGAAGAAATCTTTTATTTCTTGTAATCCAGTACATGTACATCAAGCTTGTAAACATCCAAGAGCCAAACTTTTTTTTGGAGTCGCTCACCCCTATATATACCCTAAAAGAGTATCTTTTTCTAAGTACATCTTACTATTTTACAAGCAATCATCTGTAGTTTCTAATAATACACAAGTATTCTATGAATTAGATATCTTCTTTGTAGATTAGATTCTAGACGAGCCTGTCACATTTTCAATCATCTGGCAAGCATGCTATATCCTATATTTTTTATAATCATTTCAGAAATCACTTCTTGGTGTCAATGCATGCTTTTGATTGCCAAAAATACATTTTATTCCTTTACAGCTAGCGTGTCATGAAATCGTGACATTCTTTCCTTGCTTTGCTCTTTTGCCACCTCCAGCCGCAAAAATGAGACATGTCACAAAATCACAACATTCTTTCCTTACTTTGCTCTTCTGCTACTTCCAGCCACAAAAATGAGACAGTCATGAAATCATGACATTCTTTCCTTGCTTTGCTTTTCTATCGCTTCCAACCACAAAAATGAGAGATGTCATGAAATCATGACATTCATCTCTTGCTTTGCTCTTCTGCCGCTTCTAGCCACGAAAATGAGACATGTCATGAAATCGCAACATTCTTTCCTTTGCATTGCTCTTTTGCTGCCTTCAACCACAAAAATGCGACATGTCATGAAATTGTGACATTCTTTCCCGCTTGGACTCTTTTGCCGCCTTTAGCCACAAAAATGTGACATGTCGCAAAATCGTGACACTTTTTCTTTCTTGTTCTTTCTCTTCTCTTTTGGTCACGAAAATGCAACATGTCACGATATCGTGACACTTCTACCTCCTTGCTCCATTTTGTTGCTCTTAGTCGCGAAAATGCAACATGTCGCGATATCGTGACACTTTTGCCTCCTTGCTCCCTTTTGTTTCTCTTAGCCACAAAAATGCAACATGTCACGGTATTACGACACTTTTTCCTCCTTGCTCTTTCTCTTTGCTTTGGATCACAAAAATTCAACATGTCGCAATATCAAGACACATTTTCCTCCTTGCTCTTTCTCTTTGCTTTGGACCGTGAAAATGCAACATGTCATGATATCATGACACTTTTGCCTCCTTGCTCCCTTTTGTTGCTCTTAGCCACGAAAATGCAACATGTCATGATATCGCGACACTTTCTCCTCCTTGCTCTTTCTCTTTGCTTTGGACTACGAAAATGCAACATGTCACGATATCGCGACACCTTTTCCTCCTTGCTCTTTCTCTTTGCTTTGGACCATGAAAATGCAACATGTCGTGATATCACGACACTTTTGCCTCCTTGCTCCCTTTTGTTGCTCTTAGCCATGAAAATGCAACATGTCGCGATATCGTGACACTTTTGCCTCCTTGCTCCCTTTTGTTGCTCTTAGCCACAAAAATGCAACATGTCGCGATATCGCGACACTTTTTCCTCCTTGCTCTTTCTCTTTGCTTTTTCCCATGAAAATGCAACATGTCATGATATCGTGACACCTTTTCCTCCTTGCTCTTTCTCTTCATTTTGGACCGCAAAAATGCAACATGTCACGATATTGCAACACCTTTCCTCCTTGCGGTATTTTGTTTTTTCTTTGATCTTTAGCATATGGGCCACTTCGGTCTTCTTGGAAAATATGTAAAAAGGTTCATCAGCTATTTTTCTATAGTTAGTCACTTTTTGACTAAAAATACCCTATTATAACTACCCCTTCTTTTTTAGATCAGGTAATACTAAATATTAGTTTCTTCCTTTCAGGGTAGATGCATCAATAGATCAATGAGAAAGAGTAAAAGGATCATAAAGCATACAATGGGATTTACACCCATATAACTAATATTATCCAAGCAAATCCCACCATGAATATGATCGTATTGGATGCCATGAGTAGGTGAAATATTAAAAACCTGTAAGTTATTATATACGATCAATTTCCAAATTTTTGTTGTTGATCGAAGTGATTATCTGGTTCAATTTCCAACCTATTAATCATGTCCATTCATTTAACCGATTACATCTTGATGATCCCAAGGTGGATCCCTCAACTTAGTATTCAACCTGATTGTCCCATTGAATATTTTGTTTTACTTTATCAATTCTTGAGGTGGCATGTGTCCTTTCCTTTTTACGTAAGGTCCTATCATTACCCCTTCAATGGTTTCATAGGTTGATTTCGTGCACACTTATTTTGGTGCCTTACCTTTAGGTACTACTTTTCCAAATCTATAATGAGTACTTTTTGACATCAAGCACATTATCGAAAAGGGAGAGGAAGATTATCTTAACTTCCTTTTGGTAGGAAACTAGTTCAATAATTAGCCATCATGTTTTGTTATGAAGAATATCAACACGAGTTTTATTAATCTTTTGTTTGGATTCCTTGAAACTTGCTTCAACAGAGGGAAGTTGCAAAATTTATTACAAATCTAGGCTATCGAAGCTCGTAATGCCCTTATATCTATGGAACAGATATATTGCAATACCTTTATCCAAGATTCACTTTGTGATGTGTGGCTAAGGAAAAATTCCAATAATTATTTGGCTTTCAAAATTCCTTTAATTTATTTCGAGTGGTTCAAAATATTCTTCAGTTTGCCTAACTGGACTTTCCATGTCCAATCTGGGCATTTCTGATTACCTCCTATAAGCGACCCTCTAAATATTCCATTTCAATTTCTACCAGCCTATTATTTGGATGTGGTCAAGAAATATGTTTGCACTGGAAATGTTGCTTTTGATAGCGAGATTTATCAGAGCCTTTGATAGGTGAACGAAAATCATTAACTTAGAGCATAGGAGCAATAAGCTTAAATAGGTTACATAATAGAAATAAAACTATATTTCTTGCATCCATGCTAATCAACGCGTTTAGAGAAGTTACACGATATGATTGGGATTCTTAACCTAAGATATTATGTTATTTACCATTAGATATTTAAGATAGTAAATATCTACATGGTAAGAAGTAGAAAATTAAATGTAATAATATACCTATGTAGTATAATACAATATACTACCTATTTTACCTAGTGGAGTAAAAGGGTAAATATCCCAAAGAATGGAATATTACTCTAACATCCCCCCTTATTACATTATTTGGGTAATATATATAACTATCCCAATACAATGATGATTTTTTGGTTCTTGCTCTATCATAGTGCTCTGGTGGCTCCTAAGCAAAAAGTGGATCATTCCTCACTTTATATTCATATCAAAAAATGTCCTTATTGTAATCTTGTCATCCAACTGAATTGCATGGGTCACCAACCATTGTAATCGCTAGGTGTAGTAGAGTAGATCACTTCATACGAGGTTCATTCGGTTACAAAATGAGTTTGCAAAAGATAAGGTAGCTAAGGTGTCGGTCGTTGTCGAAAATGCACCCTTATAAGTTCCCCCCTTATTGCAAAACATGTAATTTTTGAAAGAATTTTGACTAAGGTGTCGGTCACTGCCAAAAATGCACCCTTATAAGTCTTCTTCTCTTTTTACAAAAAAATTGTGAAGAAAAGAAATGAATATCCCCCCTTAATTGCAAAATATGTGCAACTTAAGAAGCTTTGTGAAGGATTGTACAAAGATTGCCTCCTAGGTAAATTTTACACCAAAAAATTCCCTCATTTTGTTACAAGTACTTCAAAGAATGAGAGTTTGCTATTTATGAAGCCTAAAAGAGGTACAATAACACCTTTATTTCTAGTACTTCAAACAAAAAATTATGCTATTTATGAAGCCTAAAAAAGAGAGAGGAAATGGTGCTTGCTGAAGGTGACAAATTTTCTTTCCCTCTACAATACTGTCTTAGTCAAGAGTACTTTGTGTGCTTTTTTAGAACTAGAATTAGAATCAAAACTAGAAACTTGACTAGCAATATTACCTTTATTTTGCTTCTGTGACGTGCCTTTTCCTTTGTTGTTTTGCTTGTTTTTAAACCAACATCGATTGGTGTCATGGTTATCCTTTTTACAATGCGAGCAAAACATCTTTTGAGTTTTCTTTCCCTTACCTTTTGAAGATGATCCTCCCTTATAAAAGTTTCATTTATTCTTATCATCCTTCTTGTTTGAGTAAAGTGCATTGTTCGACACTTCATCTCTTTGGAGTTGATTTGCTTCCTCTATTTGAAGAAAATTGACTAACTCCACAAAGGTGACTGATATTTGTCATACATTAGTAATCAACATTTATAGGATTCAAGAAGAGCCCTAAATATTACTGAAGTCAAAAGGGTGTCTTCTACTTTAGATCCTAAAGCATTGAGCTTAGACTTTAGTTCTGACACTCTATGGAGGAGTAATTCTACTGATTAACCTGACTTCATATGGAGTTTATGAAGTTGTTTTTGAAGGTTTAGAATAGTTGATTGATTCTTACCTTCAAAAATGGTACAAAGAGCATCCCATGCCTCTTTACCAGTTTTAGCCTCAATTATGTGAGGTTGGATCTCATCAGTAGCTAGGAGGATCAAAATAAGAAGACGATTTTTCTTTTTATCCCATGGTCTTTGATCTGCTCTTGGTGTTGTGGGTCTTGATTTAGTGTCATCAACTAGATCCCACATTTCCTCTACAATTAGGATGGCTTTCATATTAGTTTTCCATGCTAAATAGTTAGGACCTTTAAGAAATTGTGTATCATTTAAGTATTTTTTGATAGTTTCCATGATGAAGGTCCTAGTATTTGTACTAAGATGGATATTTCTTTCACTCTTAAGTGATATTTAATGGCACCTGCCTAAAAATCCTCTTGAAGAGAAATAATAATTTTGAGGAAATTAAGCCAAACAAATAAGAGATGAAAGATAATTCACTCAAAAAGATATTTAATGGCACCTACCTAAAAATCCTCTTGAAGAGGGATAATCAGTTTGAGGAAATTAAGCCAAACAAATAGAGTGAATTAGGGGTTTTTGTTTGTAGGAGAGAATATCAAGTGAATATTGAATTTAAATCTGTGCAATGGTTAACACAAATTTATTGTGAAATTTTGGGGTTAAGTGTTCTTGATTTTATGACTTATAATTGCAAAATAAATAATGCAATAATCAAACAAGAATGCCCACAAAATTCTTATCACCTAGGTGTCGGATGCAACTAAAAATGCACCTAATTTTCCAAATGAAGGTGTCGAGTAAAATAAAAAAAACACCTTTTAGCTTTTGCATCAAAATTTGGATTTGTGTTGTGCAAAAACTTGATATATTTTTGTCTCCTCCTTGTCTTACAATTCTGCAAATAATGTGGAAATAAATAATTGCCTATCTTTTCTTATTTTTATAAAATAAGCAAGTTTGATTTGTTTTAAGTGCTCCTCACTTTTGTGTTACAATTTGGCAAGGCAAAGAAGATCAATTTCTTGTCTTCCCCCCTTGATTTTCAAAATTAACAAAACTAGCACTCCTTCCAAGACAAGTCAACACACGACCCACGTTTGAAAGGCTTCTAGAACCAGTCAACACACGACTTGGTTTTTATGGGCCAAAGGTTACACTTTCTTCTCAATTTTGCAAAAAATAATGTGCAATTTGATGTCTTATATCCCCCCTTGGAGAAAAAAAATGCACACTTTGCCTTTGAATTTTACAAAATTGTGTCTCCTTGTTTTCTAATTTTGCAAGAAAGAACAAAAGAAAACCTTTGATGTTGTCTCCCTTCAATGTTGCAAAATTAACAAGGTTGAGAATAGTTTAAGGGATCTCTAATATGCAATAAAAAAAAAGCCTCCAAGTTTCATTTTAATGCATAAATTTTTAATGATTTAGTAAATTTTAATAATCAAAATACTTTCTTTTTCATAACAAATCACTTTAATATGAAATAAAATTATTTAAGAGAAACAAATATGTACTAAAATTATTAAAAAATACGAAAGAAAACCTATCAAAATATATACAAAAAAAAAATTCTTTGTGTGTTTTAAAAAAAAAAACTTTAGTATTTTCTGGAAGGGGTTTGATCCCCCAACCTCCTGTCGGGGGATTTTACTGCGGGTGGAAACACCATCCGGACTATGTAGCCCGATAGGTTCCAAAGACCCGTGCCTTATTCTTGAAGGCTTTCTCCATAAAATATGGAGAACAAAATTTTAAATCCTTTAAAAGCTTTGGGAAATTATCCCACATGCGCTATAGGAGTGCATCAAAGCTTATTTAAAAAAAACAAAATATACCTTCTATATTGACTACCTTCGGCCAGTCAATAAATATTTTGTTTTATTGGTCAAAAAAATAACCTTACACCACATCAGCTCCTTTGGTCAGCCCATCTCCAGTCACCATGTCACCACTCAACCACGTTGTTTCGTCTGCATCCAACTCTTGCTACATACCGCCACGTGTCCAACTATCAGCCACATTAGTAAGGGTCTAGTCCTCATGTTTGTGAGGTGGCTTACCTCGAAACTTGTACCTTCCATGAATTTCATTCCTACTTAGCCTATCAGATCTATTGGTGTTCTACTTTGAATTCAGTTCTCCTCATGGTTTGCATGCCACATCAGTTGTCAATGTGGACTTCGAGAGTCATGCTGATCTCAGATGTGATAGGTCATCCTCAGTGGTTTCAAGTGATAGTGGTGGGTGGTTTGCCTCCTTGTTAGTCCTCATTATCAATGGATGTAGGTCTATGGTGTTAGATCTCCAATGTTTTAGATCTAAATTAGAAGAGTGTGCAGTCAATGTAGGGATCTTTCGACAGTATGTTAGACATCCAAAATGGTAGGTGAAGAGGTTGTGCATTGTACACATAGGTAGCACACTCTATTGGTGCCCTCCAAATATCTATGCACCCAAGGGGACAATGCCATCAATCTCCCTACGAGCTATCCAATTGTTTGTTCAGAGGATCTACAACAACACATCAACAGGTCACTATGTTCAAATTCGCACTTTTGATGTCTATGCAACTGGCAGTTGAGTCCAGGGTCCCAAAGGATTTGTGCCTGCCTCGATAATTGTACCCATAGGTATTGTCCACCAAAGGTGGAACCTAAGACCTAGCAGAGCTAGGTGAAATTCCCACTCTGATACCAATGATAGGTGAGCAAAAATTATTAACTTAGAGCATAGGAGCAATAAGCTTAAATAGGTTACATAATAGAAATAAAACTATATTTCCTGCATCCACACTAACCAACGCGTTTAGAGAAGATACACGATATGCTTGGGATTCTTAACCTAGGATATTATGCTATTTACCATTAGATATTTAAGACAATAAATATCTACATGGTAAGAAGTAGAAAAGTAAATGTAATAATCTACCTATGTAGTATAATGCAATATACTACCTATTTTACCTAGTGGAGTAAAAGGGAAAATATCCCAAAGAATGGAATATTACTCTAACACCCTTCTATATCAAAGGTATGTGTAAACTCACTTATTCTGAGAAATTCAAAATATATTTGCTCAGACTCAGTGTCTTACTAAAATGGATCTTGTGTTGTATGGATGTCATGGTACTCCTTGGCTATATTATGTATTTGATAGATACATTAAAATTCGCTACAATATTCCTCTTCCATTTATCTATTCCTAGCGTAGCTTATCTCTAGTTGAAGATTATGATAGCTCAGTTTATGACTAAGACTATGATGGTTCCCATATTACCATTGCTATTATATCAAGATTCTAATTCTGGCATATTTGTATTCAAAAAATACTAAAAAATATTTAGTTGTTGGTTTTCTATGTTTTGTCCCACTATTTTATGCTCTAGTTTTCTTTGTAAAATAATATCACGTGCATGGTATAAGAGTAATTTTTTATTTAATTAGCGTAGCACACCTTAATGCATTCGACCACCACCCGGGTGGTAGGATGGCATAATTTACTACTGAGCTAGGATATGTGGATTATCAGGGCTGATTGGTTGAGTTCTGATATAGTTCACCCCAAAATTTCATGTCAAGAAAAGTATGAAATTTTTGGTGAAATTTGGGGGTGGTTTCCATGCTTAAATGTGTCCTTGCTCTCTTTCACCAAACTAAGGTTTCATGCCAAAATATGGTTATGGTGTTTGTGGATAGTCTCCATGACATCCAGAGTTAAGGTCTTCCTTTCACCTTGTCTCTGGTTGAATACCACCGAGGAATTGTAACCTTGATAATATAGAGAAAACATTGTTTTGTTTATCTCTTGTTCTTAAATTTCTAGTAGTTAGTTTTCAATTTCATTCGACTAACTTGTATTCACACATGGTAATAATTCCAAACTAAGTTTAGTAGTTTTCATCAAGGCTTTTGTCTTTTTTCTTTTACCATCAAGTTCTCATATGTAGAGAATAATACCACATGCATCACTTTGTGTCTTATTTTAGTGCTTAAATAGCACGAAGCACATCTATTTGATTACAATAAATAAATTGGTGTTTCTAACCATGGTAAAGGTTCAATGACTATCTCTAGGTGAATTATTACTAATCGGGATAATAATCCACCAAAGTTCGTTGTGGTTGAAATGTTTAGCCTCTTGGCCAAAGGCCAAATTGTAACAAAAATTAATGAAATAAAACATTATTTTAATGTGCCAAATTTAATCCAAGGTCATTCTAGATCGATTATTGAGGTATCCTCATTGTTTTGACATAGAGTATTTTTAGGCTATCTTTAGTGGCTAAATTTCAACTCACTTGAGTTTTATTCATCAATTCTTATTCATAGAGTGTTTCAATTCGAGCTAATTGACCTAAGAAATTAACAAGTTATCTATAATAATTTGATAACCTTAATACTAAGTTATCCTTTAGTATATATTGAACCTTCGACTCTTACACACTTGAAAATAAGGAGTAAGTCAAAAGATATAGATGTCGAGTATTTTCCCAAAAGAGTCTAAGGTACACCGCTTCAAACCCATTTAGGAGGATTCACTTAGCTCTTACACTTTTGAACGACTATCGATCTACTTATGAGGGAAAGAAAATTAGACATCATAATCTCAAGCATTGACCTTATCCTTACCAAGTGTGCATTGCTTACAATTGTGGATTTTATGTTTTGAGTTTTCTCTCAAGTTTTGTTTCATGCCCAAATATTTTGCTAACCTAGATCTAACTAGAATCTATTAGTTAGCCTAGGCTCTGATACCAACTGTAACAATCCCAATTGTTACTATGACTCAACCATAGAATTTTATTTTGTATAAATATTCATCTTTCATGAAGCAGGGAACATAATCATGATCTAAGAAAGAATCGTTTCAATTTGATTGTAAGTTGTCAAGGCAAATGCATCAATAGATTTTAAGACTTGATCAGAGTCACTCTTGAGTAGAAGTGATTAGATTCTATGAAACCCTCATACCACTCGGATATGAGAACGTTGGCCAAAGTGTTAGGTTTCCTCCCTCATAAAGGGAAAATCACTAATACACATACTGTCCACCAAGATTAGTATATAGGTGAATGTCTTGAAAATGAAAACCCATATTACATGATAAAACCCCAAAAATGGTTAATCATGAATCTTAGATCCTACTCACATCTTCTTTATGGGGTCACTAAGATAGAAAAATTACTTACATAATCCTTGGAATGTCCCCTTAAGCATGAATATACTACTTGAAACATATCAATGCTTATTTGACCATCCTTATTTTAGGAATCCCTTATGTTTAACACATGAGACAATTAAGTGATTAGAAAAGGGTATTATTTAGTCAATATACCTCAGGTTCACTATTTTTTTTAGCTTAGAATGTAAAGTTGCATTTGGTCCAAAACTCAAGTCTTTTTTGCCTTATTGTGGGTTTCACCCACTCCGAGTCCCTACTCAAATTATACATAATTTGTAATCATATTGTTTTAGGTTATTCCATCCAAGAATATTTGTGTAATTTTTAGATCAACATAAATCCAGTTATCCCTTTAAGAATTAACTTTTGTTACATAAGAGTTCTTGGAATCTACATGAAATAACCAACATGAATATAATCAATGCTATATGTTGAAAGGTACATCATTCATAAATAGTTATCCCACAACATTATAGAAAGTAAATGACATAATAAAATCCTATTAATACATCAATACATTTAAGAAAGCATACATCCTTTACATCATGTCTACCAAATGAGTTCATTTTCATAATCGAAGATATGCATAATTTTTCATCAAAGCATCTAACATATCATTAACTTATATCATTTTTATTTTTGAAATAAATGCAACATCCACAATAAATAATAAAGCAAATCATAAATTATTGACACATTGTATATCCTGGAAACCCTCATGTGGAATAAACCCAACCTCCATAATATATACTTTCCTCTAATTCATAAACTCAAGATGTAAATAATACAAATGTAGAAGAGCATATACAAATCCCTTTCAATCAATTATACAAGTAAAGAAACCCAACCGTTCCTTTTTAAGTTCATGATGTAATTAAGGAATTTCCTAATTCCTTATCTAAGCCATCATTATTAAGTAATTAAGGAATCCATCTGTTCCTTTAAATATCATGATGCAATTAAGGAATTCACTAATTCCTTTCTCTAATTCATCTCAAGAATTTTACAAATTCTTACATATGTTTATGATGATCATTGGAATCATATTTTGGAGAAGTCTTATCGATGTTAGAGGGAACCCTATAAATTTCCTCAAGAATGAATTCCAAATTCATTCTTCATAATTGACACAAAGTCAATCAAATGAATTAAAGTCCCATACCTTTAATTCAATAATAATCTATCTTTTCATTTAGAAATATAACTACTCCTTGTTCAACTATTTAACCCCAATTTGTTCTTCTCATAACATATACTAAATTATCTATTATGAATTTAAATGTTATCCTTTAAATTAAATAACACTATAGGTAGGCTTCCTCATTTTGGAAAGTCACTTAAATCTATGTATTTATATAGTATTCAATTTTATCTTCACTATGAATTCATATGTGTTTGTATAGTATAGATATATCAAGGAATGCTTGACCAAAACTAATTGAATTTAGTTCTCCAAAAGTAAATTCTTGTCTTAGTAAGAAGGATTATAATCCACTTTTATCAAACATTTTTATGAAGGTTTTAGTTGAGTAATATTATGGTATTTAATTAGAACATTTACTAGTGAACAAAATATAGTTTATCCACAACCGCCACATTTGATCGGTTATCATAGTTACATAAAATCTAATATTACTAACATATACATTAAGAAAATTAAATATAACTATTTTATACGATGTCCTTTGACATTCACTCATCGACCACCGATGTGATTGATCTAATGATCATGATTATACTCTCTCTAAGCATTTTATGACTTACAACCTCGCCATTAAGTCGATCATAGCCATCAGGATTGTTCATTTGTGCCACGTATCTTTAGTAGTAATTTTGTAGTTCTCATTTAGTGTCATGAGACTCCCATATTCCTCGTGATCTTCATAATATTTTAATGTACACACATTGCCATTGCAATGGATAGGATCTACAATAGATGGACGAGGAATACATAATGCTCAGATTACTCTTCCAATCCCTTCTCAATGTTAACCCTGAACGCAGCCCACATATCCCTAGATGTGAAGGTTTAGGTATAGCCTTATTTGGGATTTTCAACTATAGGTAAACTTCATCTGTTCGAATAAAAATTTCAATCCCTAGATTATTGGAATAACTATTCATTGTCAATAATTGTAGTCCCTAACTTATACCTATGTGTGGTAGTAACCACTTATACTAGAAGGGTCTCCTATTCACTTCTAGATCTAGGATCTATCATAGTTCAGATCCAATTAGTCAGATCTGACTTACGTGCAAGTGTCATAGTTCAGATCCAATTAGTCAGATATGACTTGCATTCAAGTGTCATAGTTTAGATCCAGTCAGTCAAATTTGACTTGCATGTGTCAAATATCAGAGCTAACAAACAATCCCTGACAAATAAGCTCTAATACCATATTAGAGTTAGGAAAAGCATAATAATTATTGATTAATCAAAGGATTAAATATAAAATAACATGCCTATATTAGTCCATAGAATGTAGATCTAATCAACAATATAGTCGCTAAAAATATAACCTAATAATATCCTAAAAATATTACTAACAATATAATATCTGTCGACAATAGAAATGTCGGTATAAAAACTAACCTAGGATAGTAAACTAACCAACTACCTAGGGATGTTACTAAATAAGGTAATAACTATAACAAGTAAAGCATGATAAAATTAAGAAAGGTATAACTGGATTTTTCCCCTTTGAAGAATCTACAAGTGGTTACATCATAGCCTCATTGCTTGTGTCTTCTAATCTTCAAAGAATGACTCTTCCTTTAGCTAGGAAATCTCTCAAGCCTTCTATTTTCTGATCCACCCAAGGTGGAGAGCATACTCCCTAGACTTCCAAGACTTCCTTTTCCCCATTTCTTTACAAGATGTCTTCTATTTATAGGGAACTTCTCCACTCATGGGCCAAATAGTGACCACATTATAATAATATTAAAAATATGCCTTGGACCCATTATGACTTATCATGTCTTGTAGAGTATAACCAAAAATAGAAAAAGGATCCACTAGAGATAAGATGAGTGTCCATATTTTTGTTTTGTGCTCCCTATGGTTCATAGCCTTCCAAAGCATCCCTAAATAAAAATAGAGGAGAGAATCTCATTTTACTCTCCAATAACCAAATTATGCCATGAGGGAGTAGAAGATAGGCTTTTAGTATTAAATAATACTAGGGCCTAATTTGGTCCAATAAAAATTGGAATTTTAATTGCAATTATCCTAGTCATTAAACATTATACATGCCTAGTTATATTTTTATTATTTTCATCCTAAACCCCTTCAAAATTCCTAAATTAGAATTTTTTAGAATTCCTTAGGGTCTATGACCACTTTTTGTGGAACGTTAATTGATCACAAGATCTATTAATATCCTTTTGATAGGGTTTGAGGGTAACAAGTCATGACATACACCCCCCCTTAGATTAAATATAGTCCTTTGTGTTTGAACAATTACCTTACAAAAAAACATTTGTCTGGGAAAAATAGTATTTATCCTACTATTTTACAATATGAATCGTCAGATTCTTCTTTCATCCAACACTTCAATCTTGGTGGCAAGATTCATCTTCAATCTATGAGAGTACCTGGACTTGCAAAAATGTAAAATATCAGCAATACCATGTCCTTATAAATAATATAATATCCATTTTGCATAATAGAAAGTATTGAAAGCATTATCAATACATAATCTCATCACTTTAAACCATCTATTATTGCACAAATACTAAATTTAAAGCACTACAATAATAGAATTTGCAAAATGGTATTACAGAGATATCATGAAATTATATTTTTGTAAAAGTCTTATTAATTTTATCAAAGCTCCCACCAAGGAGTATCACAGTTAAATTTTTTTAACCCTTAACATGAGTTAACTTGATAAAATCAAGTGTTAAGAAAGACACATCATAATTTTAGAATCTCAATTTAGGATATTCACATATATCCTAATATGCATTTTCTTGCCAATACCAGAGCATCCACCCATATGTCTCCTAGTTTATATCATTATGGAGAAGTCCCATACCTTCTCCAAGAATGAACACCGATCCATTATTCAAATTCATTTAGTTTTTTTTTACAAAAAAAAATAAATGTTCATTCATTCCTTTGAATCACATACTAACTAATTAAATCCATTATAAACAACAATATTCATATAACATTTATTTTCTACAAACAAAAATATAAAATTTCAAAAGTTTGCTAATATTTATACCTCATCCTTGGCATGAATACTCTACTACAAAGTGGTGGTCTAAAGGATCTTAAGGTTGATGCTCCTGGATTCGTTCCTCTCCTCATACTATACTGGTACTTACGGATGAAGATGGCAATGGAGATATTGTTCTAGCAGCTGCTTGATCACTACCTTGGGTTGTTCTTCGATTTGTATGAGTGAATCTTCTTATCCCATGCTATGTATTAACAGTTAGTTGTGGTTGGAGAAGCATACCAGGACTCAAAAATGCAACCAAAAAAGATTCTAAAAATGTAGCATTAAATTCTTCTCTTATTTGATGAAATTATGGGTTTTCTATGAGTATGGATGCCATCGCTATTGCTCTCCAATTATTTCTTTGTAATATTTATGATTTGATCCTATCTCATTCAAAAATAGCAACACCTCTCTTGTCTTCCAACCTTACTCTTTCTCATGCCCAAATATCTTCCTAGGCATTTTGCATAGGAGATTCTCTCATTGTTCCCTCAATTGTTCTTCTAGCTTTTCTCATTGTTATATCCCCTGATGTAACTGCCCATTCTTCTTATTTAGATCGGGTAATACTAAATATTAGTTTCTTCCTTTTAGGGTAGATGCATCACTAGATCGATAAGCAAGAGCAAAAGGATCATAAAGCATACAATGGGGTTTACACCACATATAACTAATATCATCCAGGAAAATCCTACCATGAATATGATCATATTGGATGCCATGAGTAGGTGAAAGATTAAAAACCTGTAAGTTATTACATACGATCAATTTTGAGATTTTTATTGTTGATAGAAGTGATTATTTGGTTCAATTTCCAACCTATTAATATTGTCCATTCATTTAACTAATTACATCTTGATGATCCCAAGGTGGATCCCTCAACTTCATATTTGGATTGATGTCCCATTGAAGATTTTGTTTTGCTTTATCAATTATTGAGGTGGCATGTATCCTTTCCTATTTATGTAAGGTCCTACCATTGTCCCTTCAATGGTTTCATAGGTTGATTACGTGCACACTTATTTTGGTGCCTTACCTTTAGGTACTCCTTTTCCAAATCTAGAATGAGTACTTGTTGACATCAAGAACTTTATCGAAAAGGGAGAGGAATATTCTCTTAACTTCCTTTCAGTACGAAACTAGTTCAATAATTAGCCATCATGTTTTGTTATGAAGAATATCAACATGAATTTTATGAATATTTTGTTTGGATTCCTCAAAACTTGCTTCAATAGAGGGAAGGATTGTAGAATTTCTTACAAAACTAGGCTATCAAAGCTTGTAATGCCCTTCCATGGAACAAATATATTGCAATACCTTTATCCAGGATTCACTTTGTGATGTGTGGCTAAGGAACAATTTCCATAATTATTTGGCTTTCAAAAGTCCTTTAAGTCATTTTGAGTGGTTTGAAAAATTCTTCAGTTGGCCTAACTGGACTTTCCATGTTCAATTTAGGATTCCTAGTTACGTTTTATAAGCGACCCTATAAATATTCCATTTTAATTTCTACCAACCTGTTATTTGGATGTGGTCAAGAAATATGTTCCCATTGGAAAGGCATATTTTGATAGTGAGCTTTATCAGAGCCTTCTATATCAAAGGTATTTGCAGGCTCACTTATTTTAGGAAATTCAGAATAGATTCACTCAGACTCAGTGTCTGACATAAATGGATCTTGTGTTGTATGGACATCATGACACTCCTTATCCATATAATGTATTTGATAGATACATTGCAATTTGCTACAATATTCCACTTCCATTTATCTATTTCGAGTAGCTTATCTCCAATCAAAGATTATGATAGCTCAATTTCTAAATAAGACTATGATGGTTCCCATATTACCATTGTTATTATGTCCAGATTCTAATTCTAGAATATTTGTATTCAAAAACTAAATAATAATATTCAGTTTTTGGTTTTCTATGTTTTGTCCCACTATTTTATGCTCTAGTTTTCTTTGGAAAATAATACCACATGCATGGTATAATGAGTAGTTTTTTATTTAATTAGTGTAGCACACCTCAATGCATTCAACCACCACCCATGTGGTCAGGTGGCATACTTTACTATTGAGCTAAGATACGTGGATTTTCGGGACTGATTGGTAAAGTTTTGATATAGTTCACCCCAAATATTTTATGTCAAGAAAAGTATGACATTTCTGGTGAAATTTGGGGGTGGTTTCCATGCTTAAATGTGTCCTTGCTCTCTTTCACTAAACTAGAGTTTCATACCAGAAGATGGTTTTGGTGTTTGTGGATAGTCTTCATGACTTCCAGAGTTAAGGTCTTTCTTTCACCTTGTCTTTGGTTGAATACCACTGAGGAATTGTAACCTTGATAATATAGAGAAAACATTGTTTTGTTTATCTCTTGTTCTTAAATTTCTAGTAGTTAGTTTTCAATTTCATTCGACTAACTTGTATTCACACATGGTAATAATTCCAAACTAAGTTTAGTAGTTTTCATCAAGGCTTTTGTCTTTTTTCTTTTACCATCAGGTTCTCATATGTAGAGAATAATACCACATGCATCACTTCGTGTCTTATTTTAGTGCTTAAATATATCGAAGAACATCTATTATATTACAACAAATAAAGTGGTATTTCTAACTGTGGTAAAGGTTTAGGTTTGCAACTATCTCTGGGTGAACTATTACTAATCAGGATAATAATCTGCCAGAGTTCATTGTGGTTGAAATGTTTACCCTCTTGGCCAAAGGCCAAATTGTAAAAAAATTAATTAAATAAAACATTCTTTTAATGTGCCAAATTTAATCCAAGGTCATTCTAGACCGATAATTGAGGTATCCTCATTGTTTTGACATAGAATATTTTTAGGCTATCTTTAGTGGCTAAATTTCAACTCACTTGAGTTTTATTCATCAATTCTTATTCACAGAGTGTTTCAATTAGAGCTAATTGACCTATACAATTAATAAGTTATCTATAATAATCTGTTAACCTTAATATTAAGTGATCCTTTTGTAAATCTAAACCTTCAGCTCTTACACACTTGAAAATAAGGAGTAAGTCAATATATAGATGTGGAGTATTTTTCCAAAAGAGTCTAAGGTACACCACTTCAAACCCATGCAGGAGGGTTTTCTTAGCTCTTTCACTTTCGAACAATTCTGGATCTATTTGTGGGGGAAAGTAACTCATACATCGTAATATCAAGCACTGACCTTATCCTTACCAAGTGTGCATTGCTTATAATTGTGGATTTTATATTTTGAGTTTTCTCTCAAGTTTTATTTTATGCCCAAATATTTTGCTAACCTAGATCTAACTAGAATCTATTAGTTAGCATGGGCTCTAATACCAACTGTAACAATGCTAATTGTTACTATGACTCAACCATAGATTTTTTTTTTGTATAAATATTCATCTTTCATGAAGCAGGGAACATAATCATGATCTAAGAAATAACCATTCCAATTTTATTGTAAGTTGTCAAGGCAAATGCATCAAGATATTTTAAGACTTGATTAGAGTCACTCTTGAGAAGAAGTGATCAGCTTCTATGAAATCCTCATACCACTCAAATATGAGAATGTTGGCCAAAGCATTAGGTTTCATCCCTCATAAAGGGAAAATCACCAATAAACATACTATCCACCAAGATCAGTATATAGGTGAATGCCTTGAAGATGGAAATCCATCTTACATGATATAACCTCAGCAATGGTTAATCATGAATCTTAGATCCTACCCACATCTTCTCGATGGGGTCACTAAGATAGTAAAATTACTTACATAATCCTTGGAATGTTCCCTTAAGCATGACTATACTTCTTGAAACATATCAATGATTATTTGACCACCCTTATTTTAGGAATCCCTTATGTTTAAAACATGAGACAATTAAGTGATTAAAAAAGGTATTATTTAGTCACTATACCTCAGGTTCATGATTTTATTTTAGCTCAGAATGTAAGGTTGCATTTGGTCCACAACTCAAGTCTTGTTTGTCTTTTCGTGGGTTTCACCCACTCCGAGTTCCTACTCAGATTATCCATAATTTGTAATCATATTTTTTTAGGTTATTCCATCCAAGAATGTTTGTGTAATATTTAGATCAACATAAATCTAGTTATCCCCTTAAGAATTAACTTCTGTTACATAAGAGTTCTTGGAATCTACATGAAATAACCAACATGAATATAATCAATGCTATATGTTGAAAGGTACATCATTCATAAATAGTTATCCCACAATATTATAAAAAATAAATGACATAATCAAATCCCATTAATACATCAATACATTTAAGAAATAATACATCCTTTACATCATGTTTACCAAATGAGCACATTTTCATAATCGAAGATATGCATAACTTTTCATAAAAGCATCTAACATCTCATTACCTTATATCATTTTCATTTTTGAAATAAATCCAACATCCATAAGAAATAATAAAGCAAACCACAAATTATTAACACATTGTATATCTTGGGAACTCTCATGGGGAATAAATCCAGCCTAAAAAATATATACTTTCCTCTCATTCATAAACTCAAGATGTAAATAATACAAATTTAGAAGGGTATATATGGATCCCTTTCAATCAATTATACAAGTAAAGAAACCCAACCGTTCCTTTTTAAGTTCATGATGCAATTAAGAATTTTCCTAATTCCTTTCTCTTAGCCATAATTATTAAGTAATTAAGGATTGTTCATCTATGCCATGTGTCTTTAATAGCGATTTCGTAGTTCTGATTAAGTGTCATGAGAATCCCTTCTTCCTCATGATCTTCACAACCTTTTAGAATACACATGCCACCCTTGCAGTGGCTAGTATCTATAATAGATGAATGATAAATACACACAGATCACTCTTCCAATCCATTCCTGATGAGAACCTTGAATGCAACCCATATATCTATAGACACAAAGGCTCAGGTATAGCCTTATTTGGGGTTTTTAATGATAGGACAACTTCATCTCTTCGAATAAAAATTTTAATCCCTAGCTTATTGGAATGACGATTCATTGTCGATCATTGTAATCCAACTTATACCAACTTGAATTCCTGTAATCATTATGATAGAGAATACTGTACTCCTCATATTGGTGTAATTAGTGGTGGATAGGGTTCAAAAATTTCAATCGACTTATACATCGTGGTCATCCATATTTGGGTAAGAAATAAAATACCATTTGTTTGATTATAAATGGAAATAGGATATGTGTCTTAGTAACTTGTTACTCAAAATTTAGGGCAATGTTGTGAATATAACAATCCAAGTTTATCGATATGATGATACACCCTTCGATTTGTGATTCAATATATCTTTCACAAAGGTAACGAGATCAAAACTATAGTTATCCTCTATGCAATTTCAACATCATACCATATGGCTCATCCGTAGGTAAGGAGAGTATTAAATAGGGATGATTCCAAACCAGTTTTCCTCCTACATATTCAAAGTCTACAACTTGGTAAGCATCGGTAAGATCATCTTCAAATCGGTATTATGTTAAGTCTTTAGTTGATTCTAAACTAAAATCTCCTCATAGTGAATATATTGCATTCACTATGAGTAGACTTCACAATGATATAAATAAAATAACCCTTCACCTACTAATCGACCGCTTATATAGTGGTCATCTAAACTTTCTCATCCTCCCTTCGGTGTCCTCGTCGATCAACGATGGTAGACCGACTCGAATCTAGGGATTATTTGAAGCTAGGGACTTCTTAAACCTATATGACTGATAATTGGTTTATCCAATCGTCAAATATTTTATATAGACTATTATTTTATGACCGATAATAGGTTTATCTATTGGTCAAATAAAAAAATTAATTTATACACCTTATTGTATACATGAGGTAACCAATGGTCAATTAAAAGCAATATAGCTTACACACCATATTGTATACATGGGACTATTACATTCTTAAAATCATAACGAGGGTATAAAAGAGAATAAGTAATGTTGTAGTGACCATAAAGAGTAATTAGCTATACTCCAAACCAAAACTTAGCATGATCTAATTATTGTTATAAACAATGTAACTGCTTGAAGTAAAGCATGATAAATTCAGTAAATATCTAATCGGATATGTCCCCTTCAGAGAATATCTAAGTGGTTACGTCATAGCCTCCTTGGTTGCATCTTCTAATCTTCAAAGAATGACTCTTCCTTCAGCTAGGAAATCTCTCAAGCCTTCTAGTTTCTGATCCACCCAAGGTGGACAACATACTCCCTAGACTTCCAAGACTTCCTCTTCCCCCTTTCTTCACAAGATGTCTTCTATTTATAGGGAACTTCTCCACTCATGGGCAAAATAGTAACCACATTATAATAATATTAAAAACATGCCTTAGACCCATTATGAATTATCATGTCTTGTAGAGTATAACCAAAAGTATAAAATGGGTCCACTAGAGATAAGGTGAGTGTCCTTATTTTTGTTTTGTGCCCCTTATGGTTCACATCCTTCCAAAGAATCCCTAAATAAAAATAGAGGAGATAATCTCACTTTACTCTCCACCAACCAAATTATGCCATGAGGGAGTATAAGATAGGCTTTTAGTATTAAATAATACTAAGGCCTAATTTGGTCCAATAAAAATTGGACTTTTAATTGCAATTATCCTAGTCATTAAACATTATACATGCCTAGTTATATTTTTATTATTTTCCTCCTAAACACCTTCAAAAATTCCTAAATTATAATTTTGTAGAATTCTTAGGGTCTATGACCCCTTTATGTGGAACGTTAATTGATCACAATATCAATTAATGTCCTTTTGATAGGGTTCCAAGGTAACGGGTCATGACAATCAAATCCAAAATCATAGTTAATCAAAATTCTACACTAAGGCCACAATATGATACACATAAAGGTTGTAATATTTATATTAATTTACAAGTCCATAGTATAATAAACTAAAATTGTAATACATCGACCAAAAGCCACAATATATTTCATTGATTAAACAAAATCCATAGTTCATATTGTTACTACATTTATATATCCATATCTCCAAAGAGTCTTAAGCTATCCATAGCATAGAAATACTATTGTATATATTCAAATTCATTTAAAAAAATCAACAATTGTGTTTAGTTAGACAAATCAAACAAACAATATCAATATTCATTGATGTAGCATGAAAGGAACTAATTTGATCTCGTAACATCACTTTCCTCTTGTTCTTCCCAATGATAATTTATTTTTCGTTTTCTTTTATTTTCTTCTTCCACACACACACCATTCTCCCTTACCCACATTCCTCCTTTTAACATAAATATGGAAGAGGAACAATTAGACAGGTGGACGACCATGCATCCAAATAGCTTCTCCATAGCTTTATTGGGAAGATGGTACTATTAATATGCACGTTAAATTAAAAATTTCCTTTTCCATTATTATTATTATTTTTTAAATACAAATCCTTCATATTATATATTTATTATTATTTATATTGTTATTATTATTTTTAATATTTTAGAATTTGAAATCAGATAAATGAATAAATAAATCATTATACATGGTTATTTCTCCAACCATTCTTCTAGTATAGACAATTTAATAATAATAGAGTGTTATCATTTGCCAACAAGAATAGCTCCCATGCTTTCTTAGCACTTTCATCACCATCAAAGAGTTTTGAATGTAAGCATTCATTTATTAGAAAATAAAAGGTATATTTGCTTTTAGCATACATTCACAACACAAAACATATATTCATAAAGGATACATGCACCTATATGAATGTTGTTATATGGAATTCCATGTACCTATGAGCCATTGGTGAGTGTTTCACTGCTAGAGCTTTTTCCATCCCTATCAAATTGAAAACCCCACTATAGTGATAATTCACATCACCATCATTTTCCATTAAATATTTCAAGCACTTATACCTGCAAAAAAGAGACCATCAACAATACCATGTCCAAGAATGATATACCATAATAATTCTGAAGAAGTTCTCAAAATATACAAATAGCAACATCATGAAACATGTTTTGGGGAGGGGCATTACATATTTTATTTAATCATAAGTAGCTCACTTTGTAAATGCTAATTCAATCTTTATGTTTTCAACTATTAAAAGAAAAGTCATATAAAGAGATAAATTTCTAACACAAAATACTCTACTTAGTACTTTTAAATGTAATTAAATACATAAATATAACAATGTAAGGTATTATACAACATGTAAATTTTACAATGATTAAAGGTACGTTGCTTAAAATCACTATCCTCAAACATGATATGGGTAACCTCTAGATAGTCACTTAAATTTTAGATTTTATACAAAGTACACTCTTTTTCTTGTATGAATGGGTATGGATGAATTATACATTACCATAGTAAAGTTGATCTCTCCTCATAATTAAGATTTACAAACAAATATTTTTAAAACGTTGTACTGCTCACACATTACCCAATATGGTAATATGGTTGTCAAGCAAGAAGTCTCACCAACTTAACAATAGGAAGATTTAGAATGATAATGATGTTATAAATAATTAAAATGTCACAAGGTTTGCAAGGAAGACAATGTAAAATAACAATCACAATTCTATCAAAAATATTTATGATTCATTAGAGAAATAAATTGGTATTTATCCAACTTCAATCTGAGTGAACTTAACAATTGAACAACTCAATCAAATGTTGGGATATGAGAATAAATAGACATAGGGTATCTTATCCATACAATTATTAAAACAAGTACACATTTTATTAGGATAATTGAGCAATAGATAAAAAAAATGTGTAAAACTTCTAGGTTGGTAATAAATTTAAACTAGCAACTTTGACATTTGTGCCATAGATAAACATTTACAATATAAGTTGTGAATAGGAAGTTTTAAAGAACAACCTATTTGTAACTTTTAATTTAGTCAATATTTAAAAGGATAACAATTTCCAAACACAAGAACTTGTTCCCTTTCTTGTTACTATAACATATTGAATTGTAGCCAAAAGAGATTGATAAAACATACAAATATACATCTATTTTCTACATGATTGAAACATAAGAACTTGGATAAATAAAACAACAAAATTTCAAGAAATTAAAGCATAAAAATTGTAAACGAATAATCTAACTTGATTATGATGGTTGATTTAACTATCATAATTTAGTAGGAAAAGAATAGACCTGTAAAATTATTTATTCAACTTGCTTATTTGATCTTCTTCTCTACTCATCATCCTTCTTTTTACTATATCCTTCATCCTCCTCTTCTTCACTTATCATCCTCCATTTTAAAATGAATATTAGGAAGGGATGGCTAGGTAAGTGTACAGTAATGTAATCGGCCAACTCAATTCTAAATTCTTTGACCAAGTGGTACTTCATATTTAAAGGTTTTACTAACTATTTAGTGAAATATTCAAATGCAAACTTCTTTTAAAATCAATTAAAATCCTCTAAATGCATAATTAAAATTAAAATCTATTTATTCATTTTATTAATATTTTTTAATAAATTTAAAACTAAACAATGAGTAAATAAAAAATGAATACTTTAAACCATCATATATGTCTATACCTCTAACAATTTTTCTTATATAGACAATTGATGATAATAAAATGTTATCATCTGCCAGATAAAATAACTTTCATGCTTTGTGACACTTTCCTTGCCATTGGAGTATTTTCAAAGGTAAACACTTGTTCATTTAAATAATATGAAACATTCATTCATAATGTGCCTAAATGAATGCATCTACGTGGGCTTCCATGTACCATTTAGTCATTGGTGAATATTTAAATACCAAGGCTATTTTCCCTTTAGCTAATAGTAAATATTTTAATGTGGTGGAAATATTCACTGCCATCATTTCCCTTTTTATATTTCAAGTACTGATGCACCTTGTCGGAGCCATAACTTGTGAACCATACGCCCGTTTGCCTTGAAATTTAATAGGTGGTTCCATGTGTATATTCTACATAAATCTCATCTCTGATGTACCTGACCCTCCAAAAAACATGTTTTCAAGACCTAAATCCAACATCTAGTGTCCCAAAATTAGCTTTTAGAATAGGTTCTCGGGTTTTTTAGGTTTTTTTGCATGTTAGAGTTTTATTATATTTTGTTATACCTTAATTTGAGACCTAATATTTTAAAGTAAGGTTAATTATTATAAGAGGGATGTGTGCACCGAATTTGGGAGCAATCTGAATCATTTCTATTTTTAGCAGTTTTTAGAAAAAATATCTAGCAGTTTTTAGAAAAAAAAGACATTTTTAGGTTTCTTTGGTTTTCGGTTGCTATATGATGGATTGTAATATTTTGGAGAAGGGGTGTGAATTTAGGAATGAGAATAATATTGATTTACAGGTTTCTTCCATTATATTGCATTTGTGTTATGTGATTGGAGTTCATTTTGTTGGTCTCTTGTAGCTAAGTTTACACCATTTGGTATCAGAGCCGGTGTGATATTGCTAGTGAAGGGAAGATACTGCCTAGAAGATATGCCCAGATGAATAGGTAGATTGAGGATATAAATGTAAAAATGGCATGACTGATTGGTGTGATTGATTTCTTGGGAGAGAGACATCCCAGGGTGCATGCAGATCAAAGATCTGATGATGAAAACATACTTGAGGAACATGGATATGAGGTCCACACAGAAGCAAAACCATATCATCTAGAGGAAGAAGGGCACAATTTTGAAAATTTAATGATACGAGCTCTAGAGGGGCTTAAGGGGAATTGATGTGGGATCAAGATTGAGGTTCTTGAGTATGTTGGTGGGTTGAAACTAGAGGAGTTGATCGATTGGATCAATAGCCTAGAAAAATATTTCAAATGGAGTAACCTTGTTGAAGAGAATAAGATTAATATCTCATGCACAAAGTTGAAGGGACATGCATTGATTTGGTGGGATCATTTATAGACTACACGATAGGGGAATGGAAAGGAAAAGATCAGGGATTGAATAAAGATGAAAAGGTTACAGGAAAAATTTATACTTGTAGACTACTCCCAAACTCTATTTTGGAGATTTTAGAATCTTCGATAGAAGGATAAAAGCATTGAGGACTATACTAGTGAATTCTACAAGCTATCCATTCAAGTGGAGCATAATGAGATGGAGGACCAAAGGGCTACCAAGTATGTAAATGGCCTAAGTTTTGTTGTTCAAGATGAGATGAGCATGCATCACACTCTTACAGTGGAGGATGAATATCAAATGGCCCTCAAGGTAGAGGAAAAATTAAAAAGGGTTAATAGAAGAGGCAAGATGGGATTCACACCTTCTTCAGGTTAGGGTCAAAGTGGATATAATTATCTCAAGGGAGAATCCTCAATACCTACTAAACAAGAAGAACATGGGCATAATCTGAGAGGAAGAGGATAACAATGAGGTAGAGGTTATAGTGGTAGACAAAATGAGAATGATCCAAGAAGGTCGTATACCTGTTATGGATATGGTGAGGAGGGATATAGAGCATTTGAGTTTCCCCAATGTGATGGCTAAGAAAGGGGTCAAGGAGGACAAGGAAGGGTCAATTTGGTTGAGATGGAAGAGCGGGATGAGGATGAAGTTGTTGCTGACATGGAGGAAGCACTTATGATAAGGAGGACATTGATTGTTCCTAGGAAAGAGAAGGTGCAAAGCAAAGCAAAGGGGCAGACCATAGAGGGTGATTATTTTGGGCTATGAACAAACATATTTTTAACAAGATGTACATCAGGAGGGAATGTATGTAATATTGTCATTGATGGTGGTGATAATATGGTGTCAAATGTCATGGTTGATATAATGAACCTAGAATGTGAAAAGTATCCTTATCCATATCACATCTCATGGGTTAAGAAGGAGAATAAGGTAACAATAGATCATAGGTGTTTAATTAAATTATCAATTTGAGCACTTACAAGGATGAAGTATGGTGTGATGTGATCTCAATGGATGCATGTCACATTCTATTGGGAATACCTTGGAAGTATGATAGGGATACTAACCATAATGGGAGAAAGAATACTTACACATTCTGGAAGGATGGTGTAAAGGTAGTTCTTGTACCTCTAAATAAGGATGAACCAAGTGAGATCTTGTTGATGATGGATTTTTTTATAGATATTAAGGATGCTAGCTTCTATTATGCCTTAATAGCTAGGAAGCTAGAAACAGAGGAAGTGATTATGCCTACAACAACAACTAAGTTGCTAAGTGAATATAAATATGTCACACTAGAGGAGTTACTAGATGGGCTACCACCAAAGAGGGATATCTAAAATCACATGGATTTGATTCTAGGATCAATGCTCCCAAATCAGGCATCTTATCGGTTGAACCCAACATAGAATGCAGAGTTGAGTAGGCAAGTGACAAAGTTGATAAAGAAGGGATTAGTTAGAGAGAGTATGAATCCATGTGCGATGCCAGCATTGCTGAAACCAAAGAAATATGGTGATTGGAAGATGTGTGTGGATAATAGAGCCATAAATAATATCACAATAAAATATCGGTATCCTATACCAAGAGTGGATGACATGATGGATGGATTGGCTAGAGCTAAATACTTTAGTAAAATTGATCTACGGAGTGGCTACTACCAGATCAAAATTAGAGAAGGGGATGAATGGAAGACAACTTTTAATATAAAATATAGGTTTTACCAGTGGATGATGATGCCATTTGGGTTGTCTAATGCACCCAGTACATTTATGCGGTTGATGAACAGAGTACTGTGGAAATATAATGGTAAGTTTGTGGTTGTGTATTTTGATGATATTTTGATTTATAGTAAAAGTGAAGAGGAGCATTTGTTACACCTAAAATTAGTGTTAGACGTGCTTAGGAAGGAGAAATTGTATGTCAACCTAAAGAAATATAGATTTCTTCAAGATAGTTTAGTATTTTTAGGATTTGTAATCTCAAGAGATGGCATGAGGATGGATGACAAGAAAGTGAAGGCAATTCTAGAATTACATCTTCCATGAACTATAACATAAGTAAGGAGCTTTCATGGCCTAGCTACCTTTTATAAAAATTTCATCAGGAAATTTAGTAGTATAGTTGCCCCTATAACTAAGTGCACGAAGGGGAAAGAGTTTGTATGGACTATGGCAACAACAAAGAGTTTTGAACTCTTGAAGAAGAAGGTGTCAAAAGATCCTATTCTAGTGTTACCAGACTTCAATAAGGTGTTTAAGGTTGATTGTGATGCCTCATTTGTTGGAATTGGTGGTGTCTTAAGTCAAGAGAGCTGACTTGTAGCATTTTCAGTGAGAAGTTGAATGATGCAAGAAAGAATTATTCTACATATGATGTGGAATTTTATGAAATTGTGCAAGCATTGCAACATTGGAGGTACTACTTACTCTCAAAGGAGTTTGTGTTTTTTAGTGATCATGAAGCATTGAGGTATGTCAACTCTCATAAAATGTTAAATAGTAGGTATGCCAAATGGGTTTCATTTTTGCAACAGTATACATTTGTACTAAAGCACAAGTCGGGCAAACAAAATAAAATTGTTGATGCATTGAGTAGGAGAGTCATGTTTTTGACCACTATGGAGAATGAAGTGGTAGGATTTGAGGGGATTAAAGATCTATATGAATCTGATGCATATTTTGGGAATATTGTGCAACAATGTAAAAGTGCGGTAGAGGGTGAGTCCCATACTATTTTTGAAGAGTATTTTTTATATAATGGTTACTTATTTAAGGGTAATAAATTATGCATTCCCAATGGCTCTATGAGAGAGAACATCTTGAGGGAATTACATAGTGGGGGTTTGTTTGGTCATTTTGGAGTAGCAAAAACTACCACTCTTGTAGAGGAGAAGTAATATTGGATGAAAATGAAGAGAGACATAATTATGTTTGTATCTAGATGCAGAGTATGTCAAATGGCTAAGGGCCATGTGCAAAGTACAGGGTTATATATGCTACTGCCAGTTCCTACAGGACCATGGACCGATATGAGTATGGATTTCATGTTGGTGTTGCCCAAGACACAGAGGGGTAAGGATTCAATTTTTGTTGTGGTAGATAGATTTTCAAAAATGGTGCATTTCATTACTTTCCAAAAAACTAATGATGCAACTAGGACTATAATATTATTGTTTTATGAGATTGTGTGGTTGCATGGTGTTCCAAATACTATTACTTCTGATCGAGATACTAAGTTCTTGAGTCACTTTTGGAGGATGTAATGGAAAAATTTGAACACTAGGCTGCAGTTCAGTAGTGCTTACCACACACAGATCGATGGCAAAATAGAGGTAGTGAACAAAATCTTGGGAAACCTCTTACAGTGCATAGTTGGAGAAAAACCAAAACAATGGAATTTAGCCTTGTCACAAGCTGAATTTACATACAACAGTTTAGTGAACAGGTCAATAGGTAAATCTCATTTTAAAATTATTTATGGTTAAAATCCTAGAGGTGTATTAGATTTGGTTGAGTTACCAATTGGGGAACAAGTTAGTGATGATGTAGAAGCATTTGTTGAGCATATCTAGAAAGTGCAAGAGTTAGTGAGGGAAAAATTGTAGAGTAGTAATGCTCACTACAAAGAGTTTGTTGATGCACATAGAAGGGTGAAAGTGTTTGAAGAGGATGATATAGTCATGGTTCATATTAGTAAAGAAATATTTCCTAAGTGGACGCATAACAAACTGAAACTTAAGAAAATTGGACCATGTAGGATTTTGAAGAAGGTCAATGATAATGCCTATAAAGTGGAGTTGCTCGATGAATTTGATATTTCACCCATTTTTAATGTTTTTTTATTTATTTCAATATCTTGGTACTACCGAGGATGGTGAATTATAGGAGACATTAAATTGGGCATGACAGATGCCTAAGAATAAAAAATACAAAGTTGCGCAGGTGCTCGATAAGAAGGTGATCACCACCAAACATGGGAGCTACAATAGATTCTAGGTTCAATGGGAAGGATTACCAAAATCAGATAACACTTGGGTTTCAAAGTCAGAGCTAAATAAAATTGATAACCAAAATCTATAGGATTTCAATTCAGCCAAACTCATAGGAGCTGAGTTCTTTTTCACCAGAGATGCACTGATGCACCTTATCGGAGCCATAACTTGTGAACCGTACACCCATTTGACTTGAAATTTAATAGGTGGTTCCACATGCGTGTTCTACATAAGGCTCATCTTTGATGCACCTGACCCTCCAAAAAACATGTTTTTGGGACCTAGCTCTAACATCTAGTGTCACAAAATTAGCTTTTAGAATAGGTTCCCAGGATTTTTGGGTTTTTTTGCATGTTAGAGTTTTATTATATTTTGTTATACCTTAAGTTGAGACCTAATATTTTAAAGTAAGGTTCATTATTGTAAGAGGGATGTGTGCACCGAATTTGGGCGTAATATGAATCATTTCTATTTTTAGCAATTTTTAGAAAAAAGATCTATTTTTAGAAGTTTTTTTTAAAAAATATGTTTTTAGGGTTTCTTTGGTTTTCGGTTGTTATATCATGGATTGTAATCTTTGGAGAAGGGGTGTGAATTTAGGAATAAGAAGAATATATATTTGCAAGTTTCTTCCATTATTTTTCATTTGTGTTATGTGAATGGAGTTCATTTTGTTGGTCTCTTGTAGCTGAGTTTACACCAAGTACCTATACTTGCAAAACAAAATTTATCAATAGTACCATGTTTGAAATGTTAAAAAAATAATAATAATTCATGAGAAATTAACACAATATACATATAGAAATAGAACATCATAAACCATGTTTTGGGAGGGTTATGAAAAAAACATATATATAAGGAGTGTTACGAAAGTTAAAGAATATTGTTTAAAAAAATAAAGGTCATTTCATGGAATATTAAAGGTTTAATCCCTTGAAAATAAAATAGAATTTAAAATATTATCCTATGAGAGAAAGTAGATGTAGTTTTCTTACAATATATAAATGTAAGCATAAATAAAATTTAACTTTTTTTGGTAAAATTAAATATAAAATAGAGTTTTATGTTGAGTTGCTATAGAATAAGTGAAATTAATTTTTATTATATGGAAATCTTAGGATATAGAGCAAATTCATCTAGTAATATCTAATAATGGTTTCATTATAAATGTTAGATCACAATTTGGTTAGTTTTTGAAAACTAACTATTTTTATAGACCACATATTCTTAATCTAAGAATAAATTGCTTTAATGATATGAACTTAGTATTTTAGAAATGGGAGTTGGAATGTTGTGTCATTGGTGGTGAATTCAACTGAATCCTTGGGTCTTAAAATAAATTAGGAACAAAACTTTTATGAGAGATATTTATTTATTTAAAATTGAATTGAATGCACTTTGGCATACTTACCTACAAGAAGGTTGGTTTACTTCGATCAACAAATCAATACGATAGAATGCTATAAAGGAAATGTTAGCTTTCTTCTTATAAGAGCAAATATATATATATATATATATATATAGACAAAATATTATATTGTGAAATTGGATTTTTTAGCCACCTTTTGAATTCTTTTATGATATCTAAATAAAGTAGGTGAATTTGAGTCTCCTTAAATTTTAAAAATTGTAGTCCATCTTAAGTTAAAATATTTATGAAGCATGAATTGTAATCCAGGTGATGAATCCCAAACGTACAAGTTTATAAAAGAATGAAAATTCTTAAAGAATATTTAAAGGCATGGAATTAGAAGATTTTCAAGAATATCATTTAAAAAAATAAATTTTTGAAAGAGGATATAAGCATTATGCAATGAAATATATTTTTACCATGTAATTAATGAATATGTGAGAGAGAAGAAGAACTAACAAACAAGGAGAGGTGAGATTCTATACTTGGATAGAATAGAATAGAATAATATATTTAGATCTAGAACTTTGAAAGGGATTGTTTGCATATAGACATAAAATAGGATTGGATATGGGAGAGTATTTCACCAATTTATTAATCAAAGAATATATCAATAGAAGATTGCATCAGGAATCCTTGTTATAAATAACTTCTCAACTTATAAATAAAGAAATAATTGAATTTTTAATATATCTAATACTAAAATAAGAAATGAAGATAACTCTCTTTAGCATAAAAGGTGAAAGTGACAAGGCTAAATGGCTTTTCAAAAAATTTATCCCATATTTTTTATATTTTTTAAGAGGGGAGTTTGGGAAAGTTAATTAATCACATGTTCATCTACTTACATTCTTGAGTATCCAAGCATGACCTTCATAACCATTATTACGAAGGAGAGGTTAATAATGTTTTTCATTTATTTCAAACTATCTCTTTATGTAATACTCTCTACAATGTTATCCCCAATGTTTTAGTAAACCATTAAACATTTACTTTAAAATGTAATCTCACAAGAATAGAATAGCCTTGTGCAAGTTACACATATTTTTAATTTTATAATTCATGTCCATAAGTCAATGCATTCACTTTCTATAAATAGAAGGAAATAAATCTTAATCAATTTAGATAATTTGCATGCATATAATAATTTTCGAAGAATTCTTAGATAAATTTTTATAACATTTTATTTTTGGATTGGAATGCATATTTGGCTCAAAATTTTATACTTCTCCTCTACCTTTTTGGTGTTAGTTAATAGGTCTTTGAAAGGATTATTTATTATATCTCAAGTTTTAATATGAAGGGACCCATTATCTTTGTATATATTTACCATTATTGTAAAATATTTAATAGAGTACCAAGAATCAAAGAGAGAAGGATAATTAGAAGTCTTAAGATTATATCAACCATGTTAAGTCCATATATCATGTGACACTCTCCAAATGTTGTAGATTACCTTATGAGAGATAAGAAAACACAAATAAATCTTGAAAATTTACAAAATGGCTTCAACATAGTTCTCATATATATAGTAGTGACATTTCCTTTATCATTTCATGCGTTGGGTCTATCAAAGAGGATAATGTTTGCTTCTAGAACTTTAAGCCTCTCTAAATATGAAGGTTATTCTTCAATTTCTTTACCATATCCTTTCAATATATCCTTAATTATTGACATTGTGATACCAACATCAATCCCAAAATTTTGAGTACCTCCTAGAACCTCTCCTTTGCAACCAATTTTTCTTAAGCCTACTTGATATTTTTTGTCATTTGGTTTAAGATATGTTTTTCATAGGCTATAAAATTGAAGTACCTATCAGTATTCATCACTTTATATTTGATGTTTTCCTAGAGATATTTCAACTTTTGATCCCCAAAGCATTTCCCTAGATTTATCATTATTTCTCCTTTGAGTATTGGTATTTCTTTCTAAAGCTCATCAATTTTCTTATCTCTCAATTTTTGGGTCCTTGGAATTGATCCATTTGGTCCTCCAATTGCAAGTTTTCTTATTTGTTTTACTTCCTCAATTGATCTTACCCCTATGCAAGCTATTTTGAGAGATCCTCTAGTTGCATTTTCTTCTTAGCCTCATCAAGTTGGGACTTTAGGTCCTCAACCTCCTTCTTTAGTTGATCTTTCTCAGTAGCATTTTATTTGAGGAATAATTGTCTTATTGGATTTTATCCTTCTTAGATTTCAATGACACTTCTACCTTAAGCTCTTTAGTTTTATTCAACAATGCTTCATCCTTCCTTGCTAATTGGCCAAATTGCATGGTTACACTAATTGGTAGTTGGTTTGTGAGGTTTGTGAATTGAATAATTTGATATGGATCCATTTGGATCTATCTTGGATACCCTAATAGTGAAGTAAGTAAGAGATGTAGTAGTCTTAGAGAGATCATTATTTGTTTCTTCTATAATGAAAATTTTGCTTCCTCTTCATGCCAATTGTTATTACATTAGCACTGGAGCCTATGAAGTTTTATCTCTTAATGGCTTGTACTCATTAGTAACCTCATGTATTCATCTCAAAGAAAATTAAATACCCTTTGAATGTTTATTTTATCAGGCACATAGAAAAAATTAGGCTTGGCTAGACCTTATGGCTAAATTGGCTTTAGGAGCTACTTTTGTAGACTTAGTCATGGGAGTTGGAGTATGTAAAGTTATTGCCCATAATAGGATTAGCCTAGCTTATGATGGGGGGAACATGAATAATACAAGATGATGGGTGGATCAAGTTGTGTGGATAAAAAATTGAACAATATGGAAGTGGAGGGGGTTGATCTTGATGCTAGCTATGCCAATAATTTTACTAGCGAGGATACTAGTAATGAAGGGGTTGATAAATACAACATCAATGGTTGCATGGTGGAAATATGTATGGAAGGTGGAAGCACGAGGATACGGAAACAAAAAGGAAAATGCCAAGTACGATGCGTGGAAAACCAAACTTAACGCTAAAAGCCTATATATTGAAAAATGCATGAAAGGAAAGAACATAAACGAATCGACACAAGATAAAAGCAATATGGAATATGACCCTCTTTATTGATATGCTTTTAAAGTCATGTTACAATACGTCTCCTTCCCTTTTAGGGGATAGGAGCGTTAAATATGTTTCTTGTCACATCCATGGATAGCAATCCTTCTTCCGCGTGCCCACATGTAAGATGGGTGGACCAAAATGTCACCGCCGCTTGTGTATATGAGTGTTGACTCCTTACTGCTCCTCTGATGTCGAAGACCTGCGTTCAAGGAAATAGAAAATATCAGTAGCACCTACAGATAGAATAGAACATGTGTTTCCCAAGGCCTACTGTTAGTGTATGCATGAAAATATTAAAACGATAACCAAATAACATCAGAACGACCTAAAAATTTAACATAAGCATGAATATGTTACCAGGAGGGCATTGCAAGTGGAACAGTCAAGAAATTCCTCATAGATTTGTATTCGCTCCGGGGTGGGACGAATAAACCTGCAATAAATTGTTAGAAAGCACCCTCTTCAATGTCCTATCCAGGAAGCTCCAAATGACCTACAAAGTTGGGATTAGGTAAAAGGGGGTATTTTGGGAAGACCCAGAAGGTCAGATTTCTCCAATTTGGCCTCTATCACCCAGATTTTGATGGTGCCATCTACAAGTTAGTAAAGGCGGGAAATGATAAAAACATGGTCAAAAATGCTCAGAATGAAGTGAAATTTAAACTACAGCCTATTTAAATAACCTAGAATAAGATGCAAAAAGAAAATAAAGGAAATATACCATAGATTTCTAATCACTCCGGGGTGGGGTGTTTAGAACTACGATAGCTTGGGGGGCGCCCGGGGGCAGGACGCCCACCGTTTGGGACTTTGTTTCGGCACCAATCCACTTGGGATGGGTCCAAAACCTCTTATGGGGTGTTGTCAAAAAATTTTGTGGGATATTGTGGCCAAATGTTTGGGTTTGGGCTCCGGATTTGCACTTCCAATAATCACCCAATAACCTCCCTCCAAAAGAGAGATCAAGGATGTGAAAGGCACAAATCAAAAGGTGTGTGTATGAATGTAAAATGGCAGCACTTCATTGCTCAAAATGCTCCCTCTGTTCTCTTTTTCTTGGGTGAGAAGTCTCACCAATTTATAGACCTAGGGTCTCTCTGTTTGAATGCGCATGCGAGAGCGCCACTTGAGTTGCATGTCCTATTTTGAGAGAAAATATTATTCCCTGATTTAGAGTCTCCTTGCATGAGGCCTCCAAAATCAAAGACATGCATGACTGAAGTCTCTCTCCTTGATTTGAAGTCGTTCCTCACAATTGCATGTCCTGGAGTTGCAGTTAACTGGTGGACTTGTCGAGGTTTGAATTTTTTCCAGTCAAACCTGCTATTCGCCTCACCCTGGGGCGAATGCTGCTATTCATCCCTGGGTGGGACGAATAGAGAGCAAAGTGCCAAAAGGTGCCAAATTGACCCTTGACCTTCCAAACTACTATTGGGAGTGGTTAGGACCACTGTTTAACCTCTGGGGGCTGCCCTAGGGGCTGTGTGTGTCAATGCGATCGATGCTTGTTGTCACATAATCGGATTGGTGCTATTTTGGTGTCTATAGATGCCCCTTTTTGGGAAGCATTGTGCAAGGCACAACGCTGAGCAAAAATAGATACCTAAAGCACTAATGATTAGGGTTTCTCAGTAACCTAACCAACTCTTGATGCCCCAAGTATGGAAAGGGCATGCATTCTTGAATCCTTGCTTTTGACGAGCTAAGGAACTTAATTCAAGTGTTAACCTTTTTCAGTGAGGTGTTACTTGACCTTGGACATTGATCAGTCATGAATAGGCAAAGGGCGCAACCTTTTGTCTATGGGAACCTTGAGTTCATGATTCATGAATGCCAAGTGTTTGATCAGCTTGTGATTGTTGCTTGTTTGCTGCCCCAAGCAGGAGCGTGATTGTCTTTGTCAATGATCCTTTGAATGCATGCCATTTCCTTGATTGGGTATATTTTTGTTGATTGGTGACTAAGTGTGACTACCCCCTCAAGCGACGAATCGATGAGGGAATGACCGACATGAGAAAAGCGACGAGTCGCTTGACCCAAGATGACTTAGGTAAGGGTGCCTTCAGTTGTTTACCATTGAATGCTTAAGCAGTTTTCGAACATTATGACCTATTTTTGGTGGGTTTTAACCCTTTTGGTGATGCTTCTTGGAGCTGAAATTGTCAAAAATCCATCCTCTCGTGGAGCGGTCCGGCTATGGTAGCCTTCTTAGGGAGTAGGATAGTGACAATTTGTGACTCCAATGACATTTTTGGATGCCAAGAATGTTAGGCGCAAAGGCGCCTTCGTTCGGCAATGTTATTGCTATTTTTGGTTGGGTTTTGACCCTTTTTGTGACGCCATTTGGGGATGAAATTCTCAAAAATCCGTCCTCCCGTGGAGCGGTCCAGCTATGGTAGCCTTCTTAGGGAATAGGATAGTGAGGATTTGTAACCCCAACATCTATTTTGTATGCCAAGAAGGATAGGCACAAAAGCGCCTTCTTTCGACAATGTTATTGCTATTTTTGGTTGGGTTTTGACCCTTTTTGTGACGTCGTTTGGGGATGAAATTCTTAAAAATTCATCCTCCCGTGGAGTGGTCCGGCTATGGTAGCCTTATTAGGGAATAGGATAGTGAGGATTTGTGACCCCGATGTCAATTTTGTATGTCCGAAATGTCAAGTGCAAAAGCACTCTCATTGGACAGTTTTATTGCTTGTTTTTGGTGCATTTTGTGCAGTTTTTGATGTTTTTGAAATTTTTGCTCTGTAATCGTCCCTGGGTGGGACGAATACCTATTTAGTAATCATCCTAGGGTGGGACGAGTGCTAACCAGAGTGCTCATCCCAGGGAGGAACGATTACAGGCTCAAAAAGCCTATTTAAGGGCCAAAACTAGGTTTTGGGCTCATTTGCATTTGTTTTTCCTGGCGATTTGGAGCTCTGAGGAGGAGGAGGTCAATCCTGCGAAGCGAAGCGCTACCAAATTTTTCCTGCCACCATGAGTTCATGGACCGGATCATCAAGCGGTAGAGCCGAAGTGAGACCAGTGAGTGTTCTTCCTCTTTATTGTTTGTTTGTTACAGTTTGTAAAACCGCAAGTTAGTTGTTTTTGTCTTTGTGTTTTGTGTTCAATTTAAAACCATGTGGATTTGACATTTGTGATAAACTAAAAGAAACCCTAGTCTAACAAAAATCAAAACTTAACTTAAAACTTAGGTTAACCCTAGTTAAACAAATATCAAAAGGTAGTTTAAAACTTAGCTTAAAAACTTAGTTTAAAACGTAACTTAAAAACTTCGCTTAACCCTAGTTTAACAAAAATCAAAACTTAGGTTAGAAACGTAGGGTAAAACTGAGCGTAAAAACATAGCTTTAACCCTAGTTATTTGTTGTGGTTTGTGTTTTTGTGTTTGTAATTGATCAGGTGACCTTTAGAGTTAAAAACCCTAGGACTGACAAATGATTTTTTGATTTTTTTGTTTGTTTTTAATTTATCAGTTTTAGAGTTAAAAACCCTAGGACTGACAAATTATTTTTTTTTGAATTTTTATAAAGAAAATTAATTTAAATTTAGAGTTAAAACCTTAGAGTTAAAAACCAAATTATTTTTTATTTTTTTTTTTAATTTATCTTTAGACTTAGAGTTAAAAACCTAACTAGAAACGAAAAAATTTTTTTAATTTTTTGTATTTTTTTTTAATTCACTTAGAGTTAAAAACCCTAGAAAATATTTTTTTATTTAATATTATTTTGTAGTTAATTTATCAGTTTAGAGTTAAAAACCCTAGGAACTAAAAAAATTGTTTATGCATTTTTTTTTTGAAATTTATCAATTTAGAGTTAAAAACCCTAGGACTGACAAATTATTTTTTAATTTTTAATTTGTTTGTAATTTATCAGTTTAGACTTAGAGTTAAAAACCCTAGAAACTGAAAATTGTTTTTGAATTTTGTTGTATTTTTGTTTTTAATTCATCAGTTTAGAGTTAAAAACCCTAGGACTGACAAATGATTTTTTTATTTTTTGTTTGTTTTTAATTGTTTTGAGCTGTACATTTTGTATTATGCATTGTTGGATATTCATGTTATCGTTGTACAATTTTTCATGTGTTTAATGTTTTTGTTTTCTTTTCTTTTGCAGGTTGTGAAGAGTCGGTACCGTGTGCCCACGATTTTTATGGAAGCGCGGGAGGCGCTGACTTTGGTTGACTAGGAGTGGCTTGATGCCCTTGGGCTCAAGCAGGTGACTCGGCTGGAGCCGGTGGTCGGGGATCGGGCCTATCTGATGGCCCTGATCAACTTGTGGGATCCTCGGACTAATACCTTCCATCTCCCAACAGGGGAGATGACAGTTACCTTGGAGGATGTCTATCGGATTCTACGAATTTCGATAGACGGACTGCCGATCAGGATGACGTCATGGGATCAGCGGACAATAGTGCTGACATGCTACTTTGGACATGGGGAGGAGATGGGTGTGGACAGCCCAGTGGAGAGGGTAGAGGGCGACTGCCAGATTGGTGGCATATTGGTTCGATGGTGGCTAGAGAGGGGTGTGTTGGGAGTGAGGCACGCCGTACTGATGGGCCTCATTTCCAACATGTTGCTACCCAACTCTTCGGGTGCGAGGTTCCCATGGAACCTGCTAGAGGTGGTGTTTCGGTTGGTGGAGTGCCCGATGGAGGCACCGATGATCATGAGATGGGGACAGACTCTGTTGGCACAACTCTATGATGAGTTGTACGAGGTCCACTGCCGGAGGCGGAAGGGGATTGGATGTAGCTACTTGTTGTAGTGCTGGGCTTGGCAGCACATAGCGATGGAGAGGCCGGTTGGGTTGCCATGGATGACACGGGTGGAGATGGTAGACCGAGAGATCGGATACGGGGCATTATGGCAGAGGTCTGAGGAGCAGGGATAGAGTCGGCGGTGGGCAGGTGTCGTAGGGCACTATGTCGATGCCTTCGCTCGGCTTGCTCTAGGGGAGGTGTTCTGGTGCCCCTACCGGGACTATCCAGCCTGGCCTGAGGCTGGAGAGTGGCTCCGATGGGTACGTAGGGAGCGGTGGCTGATTGGGTGGCATGGGACTGAGTAGGAGTTTTTCCCATATGGTCGGGTGACATGATAGTTTGGGGTGCACCAGGGGTTTCCTGGTGAGCCCGTGGTCTATCGACATCGGGGGGACGAGAGGACTCTAGCTTGGCCAGTCATTGCACCACTGGGTGAGGATTCAGATATAGCGATTGACGTCCCGGACGTGGATGACGTCGGGGTTACCACTGAGTATGACCAGTGGTGGACTTTGCGGTGATGGCGAGGCGAGGGGCCTCTAGGGGGCACAGAGGCGGCATAGTAGGGGGTGATGATGCAGAGGCATTAGGCGAGGGTTGGGGGTTCCACTCGAGGATGCGGACATGGTAGAGGTGGATGATTTTGGGGGGGTTTTGGGGTTTCGGACCAGTCAAAGGTGCAGGACGTCCTCGGAGTAGTGGGAGCCAGAGTAGGCTATTGTCCTGGATTCGCCTATGCCTCAAGCAGTTTTAGAGGACATGGAGGTAGGGTTGCATGTTGAGAATGCATGATTGGTGGGGCTACTTCGGAGGTGGGATGAGGAGCTGGGGGAGGCTCTACAGGAGAGGGATCTCTTATGGACTCAGCTAGTGGAGCGGGAGAACGCATGGGCTACGTACCATCGGCAGGAGGGGGATATCGATGCTGCATGGGAGAGGGATCTTCTACGGATGTAGCTGGCAGAGAGGGAGAAGGTGTTGGCACAGCACGACGATGTAGTAGTGATGTACCATCGGTGGGAGGTGGAGTGGTGTCGGCACCAGATGGATCTGGAGGGAGAGATCATCCACCTCAGGGGGTGGGTACCTGAGCCCTCTAGAGGTGGGTCTTCACGTCGGATGAGGGGCAGCGATACTGAGTAGTCAGCATCATCTCATCATAGGTGATTGGATGAGGGGGGCTAGTGGGCATGATGCGGGGGCGAGCAACAGTCACCCTGAGAGGTCCCATAGGACCCACACCATGGGGGGTAGTTCCCGTCGCACCGATCCTACATGATCATGGTGGCCGACGCCCTAGGCTTGGGGGTTTTTGAGCTTTTGGATTTTGTTGCGAGGTCAGAGGACCAGTTCATTGTAGCCTACGGGCATTTTTTTTGATGATATATATACAGATGATGTTCTTTGTGTTTATACACTTGTCATGGTTTGTTTTTTTGTTTATGCATAGTTATTTATGATGATGTATGCATGTGGTATTATGAATGCGATGTTTCTAATTATATGATGTATGCATATGGAATGAATGAAATGAGTTGTTGATAACTTGTCGATGGCACCATAGACTATACAAGACTTACTGGCCTTCTGTACGTATGTGATGACTTTGTGGAATGACTTTGCATGTGAGAAATTTGTTTTTGTATTTGTTTGTATTTTCTGATGGGGATGGATGTAATGAAATGTACCAGTTGTTTGAAAATGTAGTTAAGCTTTTCTGAGATTCAGATATTTTAACTAACTAGCCAAGACTATACATTTAGCTTGCAAGACTTTTGAACAAGGTATAAATCAGACTTGAGTTTGACCAAGTTATTTCACATCCTTGTGTGTGCAATTGAGTTCGTTTATGTGGTATTTGTCAGGATACCGCTAGTGCCAGATAGGCTATCAACCAAACCTGTACTGAGGATCACCTAATTAGCTCCACTAACTCCATTGTTGTATTTAGTAAGATTAATCCATGGGACAATCTAAGGTACCATAAGCTAGCTCATCCACATGCAAACATTGGTCTGCTCACACGCACAGCTAATGTGATAGACATATCGTCATGCATTTAGGATACCGCCATTGCCAGGTAGGCTGTCCACCAAACCCGTAATGAGGATTACCTAGATGGTTGTTCGAATGCTGAGAATTCCAGGGATTCAAGTTCAGGATTTTTATTTGCTCAACGGTTTAGGATACTTGCTCGTTTACATAGTGATAAAAATCACTGTTTATTTTTCTTTTTTTGTTTTTCTTTTTGAGCAAGGATTTTGAATAGTGGTGATAACCACTGTTATTCATTTTGCATTGTGAGCTTCGTAAGGTTGAGCTTGTAGGTTTTTGGTTTATGAATGACCTTGATCCTCTTGGCCTTGGGGATGACTACCCATCCTATTCAGGGACATGTAGTACGAATCCTTACGACTTTGGGAACCAAAAGGGATTATGGAGACTATGAAGTACGGGCATTGATCTCTTAGGCCTTGGGGATGACTACCCATCCTTGTCAGGGGCGTGTAGTATGAATCCTTATGACTTTGGAGACCAAAGGTGATTGGAAATGGTCATGATGATGGCTTGTGGGGATTTTGTTTTTGAATGGTCATTGATCCTTTTAGGCCTTGGGGATGACTACCCATCCTTGGCAGGGACGTGTAGTACGAATCCTTACAACCTTAGGGACCAATGGTGATTGGGATTTTTGCTAGTGGTGAAAACCACTATTGATTAGGGGGAATGGATGGGGAAGAGCTTGTCCTTTTGTCAATTCTCAGCACTCTTGAACCATTCGCACAGGGGGATGAACAGGCTAATCTTTCACCTATGGTACCCTAGACTGCTTTGTAGTTTTCCTCTTACATTCACACAACTTGGGAATTATTTTATGTGTTTTAACTTGTGTAGGGATGTTACATAACGAGGCGTGATCCAAGTAAAACTTTCCCTTGTAAAATCTGTTTAACTTTGTACAGTTTTTGGCTAGAAATTTAAAGACAGCTGAATGACGAAAACCCTACATTCATTAGGAGACAACTGCCTATGCTAAAAATGGGGATGGTGTTATTCTAGATGTATGCATTTATAAAATGGATTTGATGTGGAAAATGATGGAATTGCCGAGTAATTACAGTCTATGGTGCTTTTGACTTGTATGACCTAGCAAATATGCAATGTATGGATGTGATGCCTAATGCAACCTATATTTTTGTATTTTGATTTTTACGAGTATGCATGGAATGGAGATGCAATTTTTTTGTTTATTTTTGATGATTTTATTGTTTTTTGTTTGTTTTTGAATATTTGTTTTGACCAAGCGGTTAGGGTAACCCTTGGAGCTTTTGGTTTTGACCAAAGGGTTTATGGATACCTTTGGGGCATTTTTGGGTTTGACCAAGCGATTATGGAAATCCTTGGAGCTTTTGGTTTGACCAAAGGGTTTATGGACACCTTTGGGGCATTTTAGGTATTGACCAAGAGATTGGGGTAATCCTTGGAGCTTTTGGTTTTGACCAAAGGGTTTATGGATACCTTTGGGGCATTTTTGGGTTTGACCAAGCGATTATGGGAATCCTTGGAGCTTTTGGTTTGACCAAAGGGTTTATGGACACCTTTGGGGCATTTTGGTATTGACCAAGTGATTTTGGGAATCCTTGGAGCTTTTGGGTTGACCAAAGGGTTTATGGATACCTTTGGGGCATTTTGGGGTGACCAAGCGATTGTGGGAATCCTTGGAGCTTTTGGTTGGACTATGGCTCTCTAGATGTGGAATGGCCTCAAATGACTGATGTTCAAGGGTTCTAGTTCCTTGATTCCTTCAAGAGAGGCGAGTCGGTATGTTCCAGGTCCTATTTTACTATCAATCACATAAGGACCTAACCAATTTTCCATGAACTTGTCCCTTAGATGGGACGACAAATTAGAATTCTATTGGTTCTCTTTTAAGACCAAGTCACCAACCTGAAAGTCCCTTAGGTGAACCTTCATGTTGTATGCTTTCTTAAGTCGCTCTTGATAGATACGCAAATGCTCGAGAGCATTGACGCGTCATTCATCGAGCAACGTCAGTTGGTCTAACCGGGCCTGCCATGCAGTGTCATCATCGATGAACTCTTGCATTGAAATGCATAGTGAAGGGATTTCCAACTCGAGAGGCATGACAGCCTCGGAGCCATACACCAATGAAAATGGAGTTGCCCTAGTGGGCATCCGAATGCTAGTGCGATAAGCCCATAGGGCAAGCGGGATTTGAATGTGCCAATCCTTATGACTATCTATGATGGTCTTTTTGAGGATGGCGACTAGCATTTTGTTTGACGCCTCTGCTTGCCCATTTGCCTACGGATAATAGGGTGTTGAAAAACTATGCTAAATTTTGTACTTTGTGGTCAAAGCACGCACATATTTATTCTTGAATGACGTCCCATTATCCGAGATGATCTTGGATGGAATACCAAAATGACATATGATGTTATGCAAAATAAACTCCGCAATGCGGGTTCCAATCATAGAGGTTAGCGAAATTGCTTCCACCCACTTGGTGAAGTACTCGTGGCCATTATGATGAACGTGTGATGACCCGACGATGTAGGGGAGATATTTTCGATTAGATCAAAGCCCCACTATGAAAAAGGCCAAGCCGATTGGATCGATTGCAAGGCCTGAGAAGGTACGTGTGTCAAATTAGCATGGTGTTGACACTTCACGCACTTCTTTACATACGCGCAACAATCTCGCTCTAAATATGGCCAATAATAGCCCATGCGGAGAATGCGCTTTGCGATGGCCATACCACTGAAGTGGCCACCGCATGTACCATCGTGGGCTTGGGTGATCACCCAAGTGGACTCTTGTTGGTCCAAGCAACGGAGGAGGATTCCTTCATAGCTCCGACGATACAAAATGTCTCCTAACAAGACATGTTTTTCCGCTTTTTGTTTGAATGATCTTTTCGTGGCTGGCATCAATCTAAGTGGGAGGTTACCTAGCTTGAGGTAATCCCTAATGGGTGTGTACCAATCCTACTGATCAGAAACCTCGATGGTATGAATGACCAATCCCTCTTGAAGTTCATCCCTAGCAAAAGTTGAGCGGGAAAGAACTTGTAAAAATAGTGTTGTGTTGCTATTAAGAGGGGTCGGGGAGAACAAGGACCCCTAGTTGGCTTGAGTTAGACAATCATGGATTTGAGAGAACCTATCTTGAGATGGTTCAATCTGGATCAGGTGGATTCCTGGTGTTAGGTTAGAGCTTGCACGCTCCATCATGGATTGTGATAATGTTTTGACCTGAATGGTTGTCATCTCACCGGAAGGGTCTTGCGGGATTAGTGACCCCAAGGAGGCCATAGTATCCGCAAAATGATTTGATGATCGAGGGAGTGCCTCGATGTCATACCATTCAAGTTGTGCTAGGAATTTGTCCACAAGGGCTTTGTAGGCCTGCAGAACTAGGCATTTACATTGGAATACCCCTTTGACTTGATTGACAATTAACAACGAATCACCAAAGATGTTTAAATGTTTAATGTTCATGGTGATTGTTGTCTGAAGACCTATGAGCAAGGCTTCATATTCTACATTGTTTTTGGTGCATGGGAAGTCTAATTTAAATGATAGAGGCATTGGAGCCCCTTGTGGTGTGAAGAATACAATTCCCGTGCCACCTCCTTGCTCACATTTTGAACCATCGAAGAATAGGGTCATGTCGGCCTATGACTCAAGCTCATTAGAATCTGGTGATTCTGAAACATGGAAGACCCCATCATCCGATAATTCTATGGTTAGAGGTTGATTGTCTTCAAGAGGAGCCTCTGCTAGTTGATCGGTGATGACTTGACCTTTTATGGATTTTTGTCCAATGAATTCTATGTCAAACTCCGTCAACAACATGATCCATTTTATCGTGTGGCTACTATGATAAGTACGACTCATCATGTATCGCAATGGATTCTCCTTAGACACAACATACGTCATATTTTTGAGCATGTAGTGGCATAGCTTTTTGGTAGCAAACACCACTGCCAAGCAGAGCTTCTCAACGTATGCATAGTTAAGTTCATAACTGACTAGGGTGCGGCTAAGATAGTAAGTAGCCTGTTCTTTGTGTAGTTCATTTTTCTGGGATAGCATGGCACCCAATGCCACCTCAATAGCTGAGATGTATAAGTAGAATGACACTCCTGGTCTAGGTGGTGCCAATACTGGCGACGAAGCCAAGTATTATTTAATATCATCAAAGGCTGACTGGCACTCGTCATCCTAGTGAAATGCTACCCCCTTGTGCAATAATTTATTCATGGGTCGGCACTTGTTAGATAGCTACGCTATGAAGCGCTTGATCGACGTGACCTTTCCCTGCAGACTTTTGAGCTGCTTGATGGTAGTTGGGGGAAGCATTTCAAGGATTGCCTTGACTTTGTGTGGATCTACCTCGATTCCTCTCTTTGAGACTATGAAACCCAAGAGCTTTCCAGATGTGATGCCAAATACGCACTTCTTGGGGTTTAGTCTGACTTTATGTTCAATGAGGCGATCGAGGATCTTGCTTAAGTCATCAAGATGATCTGGGCGCAAAAGAGATTTGGCCAACAAATCATCCATGTAATCTTCCAAAGTTTTGTGCATGTGATCATGGAAGATGTACGTCATGGCACGTTGGTAGGTGGTGCCAACATTTTTAAGGCCAAAGGGCATGACCTTATAACAAAATGTCCCCCAAGGCATTGTGAACGCCATTTTTAGTTGGTCCTCGAGATTGATACAAATTTGATTGTATCCCAAAAAACCATCCATAAGGGAAAGCATTTCATGGCCCATTGTAGCATCTACCAATGTGTCAATGCTTGGCAAGGGGAAATCATCCTTAGGACTCGCTTTGTTTAGATCTCAAAAATCGGTGCATATGCGAATCCTCCCGTCGAGATTTTTGATGGGCACCATGTTAGACAACCATGGTGGGTAATCCACGCAGATGACAAACTATGCATCCAACAACTTTTGTAGCTCGTCTTTGACCATTAAGGCTACTGTTGGATGCATCTTACATAGTTTTTGCTTTACTGGATTGACTTTGGATCAAGCAATAGATTATGCATGACTAGCAGGTCTAGTCCCATGTTTGAGCAGCTGGCTTGAATTTCGGATCAAGCATTAGATTATGCATGACTAGCTACGGATCTAGCCTCGACATGTCTTTGTAGGACCATGCAAAAACCTCCTTCTTCTCTTTGAGAAGGGCAATGTAGTCGGCTTGCTCTTCGAGGGATAGACTTACCCCCACTTGATGATTTGCAGATTCATTAGATCTGAGCCGATGTCTACGTCAGTCGTCTCCTCGACCGACATGTGGGACCCATCCTCCAACTGGTGTGGAGTTGGGATCAAGTGGATATCGTTTGCTGAATTTAGATCATCGTTAGGAACCTCGGGTTCCTCTTCAACATGGAAGACATCCTGAGTCTGGCCCTGGGGTGAAATGGAACATCCCACCGCAAGGCCAGTACTCCGATGGGGATGGAGGTGAATTGACACGATCCCAGTCTATAGCATCTAGGTCTAGATGCAATGACCATGTTGGGTTGGCTGGATTGTGGATGGGGGTGGTTAAGTCAATGGAGATCATGTTGATGAAATGATTTTGGTCTCCATTACCATGGGTGTGATGACTCGGACATCCTAGGTGATCTTTGTGCTTCGAATCTGGCTCTGGAGGTATTGGCATGAATGGATCGGCCCTATGTGCGGATAAGAGGACAGGATCTACCCTAGGCACTGATGGTGCTATAGGGTCTCTAGGTGGTAGGTGCTCTCCATATGCCCAGAGTGGCAGATTCAATACTTGGTCCCACTACGCTAGGTTTAAGTGCCACCCATGCCTAGGAACTATGTGCAGGTGTTCAAACATGTCATCTATCTCCAAGGGGTATTGTTGTTGTTGCATATGATTGAGATAGGCCATCTCAGTTTCATCTTCATAATCACTGTCAGAGATCCAAAGGCCTTCGTTGGCTCCAACAACTGTTTGCGACATTTGAGGCTCATCTTGCTCGAGAAAATTGATCTGGTCCCATTGGGGTTGTTTCGCTCTCTATGGTGGGGCCTGATTCTCTTATGGTGGCACTTGCTCGATGGGAGCCTCCAAAGGGAACATTGCCAAGAGGCTCTCTTGATAATCATCCATGGGAGTCACTTGTGAATGATTGCTATCAGACTCAAAGGGATCCCAAGGTGCTACCTCATACTCTGACTCATCTTCTAAAGACCCTTCTTGGCCTTGTCTATACCCCTCTTGTAGGTGAGTCCTCAAACTTTCTCCTCTCTCGAGCAAAGGGAAAGGGTTGTTAAGGTCAACAAGGTTGGTTGTCAACAATGGGAGATAATCCCCCAATGTATATGTTGTGTTAGGGTTGGCATATGGATCTAATGCCAATCCCCCCTTGTTGCCTATCCCTAGGCCTTGCATGTTCTCTACCAAGATGTCCAAGGGTAGAGGGTGGTTGAACCCTACCCCTAATTTGTCATATGGCATTTGGTATCTTGGTTGGCAAAGAACACGCACTCCTTGCTCATATCTGCCTAACCCATATCCATGCCAATTGCATTGGCCAAGGTATCTCAGAGCGAAGTCTGGGTTGGACAAATAGTTGACGTCTTCAATAAAAGGCTCTTCATCTTCATCCTCTTGCATGTAAGGTTCAATACCATGATCAAGGCCCCCATACATAAATTTTGTTTGGTTTGGTGGGTAGCCTAGAGGAACAATAGTGCCTATGGGGAGACGAGGTCTCCCCATGTCCTTAATGGACTCAAGTGCGGGCGTTGCTACAATGTTCCACACTAGGTACTCCCCTAGGCCCGTATTGGCCATTTCAATAGTGATTGTTGGTGGTTGAGGGGGAGAGAATGGAAGTTCTTCCTGAGTCCACTCCATGTCGGGTGAACTAGGAGCCTCAACTTCCACTCTGCTAGGCATCTCCTTAGTAGTTATGGTTGATACTGATGGTTGTACCTCTTCCAGAGGTTGTGCCTCTTCTAGAGGTTTCTTCCCCTTGTCCTTCTGTGTGGCCACCATAGGTGGTGTCATTGGTGAAGGACCAGATGATGAAGATGGACCCGGCTGGGGTTTTGATGGACTTGTCAACGGGGATGCCTATGGAATCGGACCCTGTCTAGATGGATTCAACTAAAAATCCAAATGTGTTTATGGAAGGGTTGATTGCAACATTAGTTGCACTGTATTGCAATACTTGAAGGGTTCTAAGTCCATCGGGACTACATGAACCTACCCTTCAAATGTATACTTTAAGCACTAATGAGCTATCGAAGGGACACACTTCATGTCCCTGATCCATGGCCGACCCACCAAGATGTTATAGGCCATCTCACCTTCCAAGATATGGAACAATGTAGGTATAGTCTTTTGTCCCACTTGGATGGGTAGGACAATTGTGCCAACTATCGAGCATATTGCATCATTAAATGCTCACAGTGTATAGGTGGAGGCCACTATGTGAGATACGAGAAAATTTAGGTGCTTCAAGGCCGCTGTTGTAATGATATTACTGGATGATCCAGTATCCACCAACACCCTCTTGTATAGAATCCTGTTGACCCACGCGATGACGTGCAGGGGTGGATCCGCCATGTCACTAGCCAATGATTTCAATTCGTCTTCTCAAAAGGTGATGACTTTCTCAGTGCATCATTTGACATGTCCCATGAAGTTGTTGAAGGAGATTGCTTCGCGGGGCTGCAAATCAATGGCTTTTAGTATCTCCATTAGAGCCTCTCGATGGGGTGTTGATTGTTGTATGAGCTCATAGATGGAGAGCCTAGCCGATGTGGTCCTCAAACTCTAGGTGAGTTTGGTCTGAATCATGGCCATTGGTCTAGGCAGAGGAGGTTGTGCAAGGTGCTGTTGTGGTTGTGACGTTGGCACCTCACCTGTAGTTGCTATGGGGGCATTTGTGCTCGGGTACCTCATGTTTCGAGTCACTATACTTATCATCCCTACATACCCTTGCATGGGGCAGTTCTGTGTGACCTCATTGACTTGTAGGGTCTTTGCCTACGCATCATGGATAGGCAAGGGGTCTTTAAAGACTTCTATTTGTTTATTTCTTGGTGCCATGATATTATCTACCGCTAATGTCTTGTTATCTATTAAGTCTTGCACCAAGCCTTTAAAATTCCAACATGCATTAAGGTCATGTCCCTTCCATCTGTGGAACCTGTAGTACAAGTCTTCCCTATAGCCCTTTGGTTTTGGCACATTGGGGTCTATGGGTTGAATCTCGGGTAGGTTAATCAAGTTTTCTGCTGACAAGCGGTCAAACACGGAGTCTCTGGACTCTGTGTAAGGTGTGAATTATCACCTAGGGCGATGCTACTAATTTTGTTCTTGCCTCTGATTTTCTTTGTCATAAATATTAAGAGGCATCGCCTGATAGTGAGCCTTTTGAGGTTGTGTTGCTTGTGCAGGCTTAGGGATGTTTATAGAAACTTGATTGACCACAGTGGGTTTCTGTTGCGTGGTCCCTATTTTGGTGTTCTTAGACCATTATTTCTTCTTTGGCTTGGCTATCTTGCCATCCTAAATATTGATCTCTTCAATGATTCTGGCTTGTGCTAGAGCTTCCTCTAAAGTGGCATATTGCTGTAGCTGCAATAGCATAGAGATTGATCTCAAACAACTCTTTGAGAACATTTGTGTGAGGTTGGACATAGGAGGGAGGTAGGGTAGCTTGGAAAGTAGAGTCCTCCAATGATTCCCATAGGCCGCCATGGTTTCTTCCTCATACTGCCTGAGGCTGGCTAGGTCGCTTAGTGACACATTCTTCTTGGTGTTGAAGGCGAAGCATTCGAGGAACACATCCACTAGCTGATCCAAGTTACTGATGCTATGCTTTGGCAATTGAGTGAACCAATTCGAGGTAGGGCCTATGAATGTGGTTATAAATGTTCTTAGCAACAAAGAATCATTGTCCTAAATGCCAAAGCATTGGCTCAAAAATCTAGTCATGTGCTCTTGGGCATCCTCCTCCCCTCTAAAGATTGCCAACTAAGGCAGTTTAAAGTGTTCAGGGTAAGGGGGTGCCGACACTGATGGATGCATAGGATGACTATGGAGTTGGCGTAAAGTGGGCTTTTGGGGCCCAAAAGTCTTGGTCTCCATAGAATCCAAATGCTCTAGTAGCACTTTATATGCATCGAAAGATTTAATCTCTTCCTCCTTAGTTTGCTCCCATTGTGGGTTGTGGGAAACTTGAGGCCTATGGAGGGGTGGCCGGATAGCAGCCCCTCCACCTTGGTAGGGAATTTTGGCCCACTCTTCTTCTTGCTCATACTCCTCATAGGATTCTTGAGGAGTTTTTGGACGAGACCTATGACCATGGGTGGGTCCCCACGGAGGGTGCCCATCATTTTTCCTGGAAGTGGCTTCTCGCTCAGGTCTAGGAGGTCTCAGAGGCAACACTTGGTAAGGTCATGGGGACCTGTCTCACACCAAGGGGTTGCACCTCTCATACGGTTCTACTCTTTGGGTGCGAGGGGTTGGAACCCTCTCAGGAACAGTGTTATGGAGCAGCTCATCTATTTGGCACCAAATGCGCTCTTTGCTAAGGTGATATAGATGCTCAAGTTGTTGTTGGTCTTGTTCAAGCTGTGTGATCTACGCTTGGTGGGTGGCATGTCTGGCGACTGCCAGGTCAATTTGTTCTGCCATCTTGACCCTAGGAGGCCTAGATGCCTCTCCTATGCATTTATCTTAGTCATGATGATCCGAGATCTCTATAGGTTGCTTCCCTCTATCGAGGTTAGCATAATTCACTCGAGGCTCTAGCCTCGATGGGTGATTTTGGTAGATAGCAGGTGCGGAGGCGCATTGCTCCCATGCTATGTATTGCTCTTGAGGAATGTAATGGTCTTCCTCGCACTACCTTTCGTATATGTGAAAGGGGTGGGTAGAGTTGGCTCACCCTGTTTGAAGAGCCTTGTGCTCTAGATTTTGTCTATTGCTTCTAATAGTGATGGGGGGTAAAGGAGAGATGACATACTCATGTGGCCTCTCTTCATTGACCCTATGTTGTTCTAGAACTTCATCATGTGGTGGCCACTCATACAGAGCTTCTAAGGGAGCCTTACCATTTATATTGAGGGCCACATGTAAGGACAACTCTTGAAAGGGTCTATGTTGGACGGGCGTGTCCCTCAAAGGAGTGCCTCTATAGTCCCATTCTAAAATGGCATGATGTGGACTCTCTTGTGGGGTAGGCCGCCAAGGTGGTATGACCAAGTCATTGGGGCTATAGCGGAGGTGACTTGTGCCCCCTTGTACACTCTTCGTAGCTCCTGACCGTGATTGGGCTTTGCTATGGATGTACCATGGTGGTGTTTTCCTTAAATATGCATAGATTTTTATTTCTTTTTATGATTTTTATGCTACACTAAATAGAAAATATCACACACGCAAAGCAATGATTATCTCATTTAAAGATTAAAGGTGTGCCCTAAACCTGGTTTAGTGTGTTTTGATTTTGTTTTGAAAGATTTTGTAAAGAATGTTTAAATGCAATATGATGGCTCTTATGACTCCCAAAAATGGTCGCCCCTTCGATATACCATTGCCAGGACGATATACCAACCTCTCTATATACCCGCCCTTATGTGAGGGAAACTATTGGTACGTGAGAGCATATGGTACATGGAACGTAGGCGGTACAAAAGGGGAATCACCCTATTTTTGACACCTACCATAGAAGACTTATCCTCATGCATTGGGAATCACCCCAACTACACTTGGTCAACTTTCATCAGGATTTATGTCTAGCAATAGTAGCGATCGGGGTTATGAATGCAAAATTCAAGCCAAGGTGGTGATGAAATCCACCGTTGGTCTTGATCAAAGGTTGGGGTTTTATGACCAAATCCTTGGTGTTTATGTTGCCACGTGATGTGTGGGGTTATTTTTATTTTTCATGAAATAAAATAAACATGCAGTACAACTTTTCCTAAGCAAGCAAATAACTAGAAAAACAAAAAATAGAAAACATAAAATGACAGGAGTTCAGGACCTCTACCTCTTCTCCGCCCAAATCTACTGGTTCTGAGTTTCTGTACTAAAACTGCACAGAGATCTATTCATCCCTGGGTGGGATGAATAACAAGACTGTATTCATCACAGGGTGGGGAAAATGCCCATTCGTCCTTGGGTAAGATGAATTCCAGCTTTGTATTCGCCACAGGCTAGAACGAACAGCAGTCCAACATTTGAAAACTCGGTACCTACAAGCAAAAACAATCAAGTTTTGATCAGATTTCTGATCTTAAAAATAGAGGACAAGCGTCCCACCGTGATCGCCACTGAAAGCACGAGGATACGGAAACAAAAAGGAAAATCCAAGATGCGATTCAAACGAAACAAAAGATAACGCTAAATCCTATGAATTGAAAGTGCATGAAAGGAGAGAAGCCAATATGGAAGAAATCCATTTTATTAATATGCTTTAGAACTTGGTTACAATTTGTCTCCTCCCTTTTTAGGGGCTAGGAGTGTTAAAAATGTGTTCTTGTCACATCAATGGACGCCATTCCTTCTTCCGCGTGCCCACATGTAAAGTGGGTGGACCAAACATCACCACCACTTGCATTGATGAGTCTTGACTCCTTGCTACTCCTATGATGTTAAGACCCTATGTTCAAGGAAATATGAAACAGTCAGTAGCACCTGTATATAAAATGAAACATGCAATCCCCATGCCTTCAATTAGTGCATGCAAGATATAAATAAAATGATAACTAAAATAGATCCAAATGAACTGAAAATTTTACAAGGGCATAAAAACATCACAAGGAAAACACTGCAAATGGAACAGTCAAAAAATTCACCACAGATTTGTATTCGCTCCGGGGCGGGACGAATAGACCTATAATAAAGCTTCAAAAAGCATTGTCCCAAATGTCACATCTGGGAAGCTCAAAATCACCTACAAATGTGGGGATTAGCTAATTAGGGGTATTTTGGGAAGACCCAGAAGGTCAGATTTTCCCAATTTGGCCTCTATCACCAGGAATTTGATGATGCTACCTGCATGTTAGTAAAGGCGGGAAATAATAGAAACATGATCAAAAATGCTCAAAACGATGTGAAATTTGAATGAAAACCTATCTAAGAAGCATAGAATCAAATGAAAAAATAATAGAAAGGAAATATTCCATATATTTCTAATCGCTCCTGGACGGGGCGATTAAGACTACAGTAGTGTGGGGGGCGCCCGAGGGCAGGACGCCCATCGTTTGGGGCCCAATTTTGGAACCAATGCACTTGGGATGGGTCCAAAACCTCTTGTGGGGTGTTTTAAAAAAATTTGGTGGGAAGTTGTGGCAAAATTTTGGGTTTTGGTTTTGGATTTGTGCTTCCAATAACCACCCTATGACCTCCCTTTCAAAAGAGATCAAGGATGTGAAAGGCATAAATCAAAAGGTGTGTGTGTGGATGTAAAATGGCAGTGCTTCATTTCTCAAAATGATCCTTCTCTATATCTCTTGTGGTGAGAAAACTCACCAATTTATAGACCTGGAGGTCTCTTTGGATGAGCATGTAGAGGCGCCACTTGGCAATCATGCCTTCCTAGGGGGGAGAAGATTCCTCCCTGATTAGGGGCCTCATGACTACCCCTGTAACTGCCTCTAATGCTCAAAAACACTCACTCACACTCCCATGTAGTGAAGGAAGAGTTAAGTGGTGGATCTGAGCTACCATTTGTCAAGATTTGACTTTTTGCCCATCAAACCTGCTATTTGCCCCACCCTAGAGCAAATACTGCTAATCATCCCTGGGTGGGGTGAATAGAAGTTTGTAATCATCCTTGGGTGGAACGAGTATGGAGCAGAGTGCCTGAAGGTGCCAAATTGACTCCTAAACTTCCAAAACTACTATGAGAGTGGTTAGGACCACGATTTAACCTCTGGGGGCTGCCCTTGGGGTTGTGTGTGTCAATGTGATCAGTGTTTGCAGTCACATAATCGGATAGGTGCTGTTTTGGTGTCTACAGTCTCTTTTCGCTTTCTACCTCCAAAATATGCGCTCTTATCTCCCTTGTATTCTTCCCACTTCATGAACTTTGCTCGAAATATTTTTTGAATTTTTCACTCACACATCCAAAGTGATTTGATAGCCTTTTAATAGGATTTTTTCATTTGCATCCAAGGAGGTCGGATTTAATATTTTGATATTTGAATTTTAAAACTTGCCTTTGTATGGTGCACCCAAATAATGTTGGCCCATGCAAATTTATATATATTTAAATCCTTTTCATTTAAATATAACCTTTCACTTCTTTTAAACCTTTGATAAACCTTCCACATATTTTAAATATTTTGATAAACCTTCCAATTCTTTTATATTTAAATATTTTTATTTAAATATAAACCTTCCACTTCTTTTAAACCTTTTGAAGATATCTTTGCATCTCTGCCTCTATTATTGATTACAACTCAAAATTGCCTTTGAATATATCATTGCATTTTTATCTTTATTATCAATGATAACTCAAAATTTCATCCTTGAATATATTTATACCTTTGACATCAAAGATAATTCAATATTTCTAAAAATATCCCTTTGCCATCGATGGCAATCCTTCAAAAAAAATCTTTTACTACAACTGGATCCACAATCTACTTCCCCTGACAATCTGCTTTCCCTCACTGAAATTTTCCCCCTTTAACATCAATGGCAAAGGGCTCCTTGGGGCTAAAAATAATACACTTATCATAGCCCCCTTACCACCTCCTTTTCTTAAGGTGATCATTTTTGAGATGGAAGTAAAGCTAATCCCAACTTACAATGCTCTTCCTATTTTTCAATTTTCTTTTTCCAAAATTTTGAGGTTATACCTTTTTGAACATTTTGACTATCCTTCTTCTTGCTTGACTTTGAGAATTCTGGAAATACTATTCTCCACCATTTATCTTTATGCCCAAATTTTTTGGAATTGTAACAAATGATGTTGTAGTTCTTGAAAGGTGCAAATGAACTGGAGTTCCTCTTGGTGAAGCCATAAGAATTCTTATCATAAACCCTACAATGTAAAGCTTTATGACCAAAATGATTACATTAGAAACAATAACCTTGGAAGAAATATTCATCTTGCCTTGGAGGATATGGTTGCATGGTTCATTATTTGCTTTTTCTATGATGGTCCCTGTTCCTTGATGGTGCATTTTTTTCTTCCCCTTTGATACTTCCACTTTTCAACATATTAGCATAGGTCTTAGGCTCTTCTTCAATTACTTTATTTGGTGCTTCTATTTTTTTTTGATCTTGATTCCCCCTTTTGTTTCTCTTGACCTTCTTCAAAACCAAGTCCTTTCTTGGTAAATTGAGATCTTTGTGCTTTGATAATATCATCCAATATTTTTGAAATTTTCTTAAACTGATATATCTTATCATTAAAATTTTTAAGTCCCTTTCTTAGAATTACAAATTCATGTTCTAGTATTTCACATTCTAGTTCTTTTGCCTTTAACTGTTCAGCCATACCTTCTTCATTTCTTTTTACGTCTTCAACTTTAAATTTTAAGTCAGTGAGATCCTATAGAAGCTTTGCCTTTGTTTCTTCATCCTCTTGTACTTGAGCCTTCAATCTTGAGTTCTTCTTTCTAACCATTTTCAACTCTTCAAGAGCAACAATAAGTTCATTTTATATGTCAACTATGGCTTCCTCTTCATCTTCTAAATATTTCTCTTCTTCTTGGTCTTCAAAAATAGAAGCATCTTCTTTCTCTTCTATGGTTAAAAAATGATTTCTTCTTTTCAGTATCGGAGAGACTTTCATCACTACTATTGGAAGAACTACTTGCTTCTTCAACATAAAAACTCTTCTTATGTCTTTGAAATATCTTTTTCTCATGTTTTCTTTGACAATGTCTATTTTTATTCTCATGATAAATTTTTCTTTCTTTCTGTTTATTATATTTATTTACTTATTCAATACTACTACTCCTATATTGTGGGTAATTAGATGCATAGTGATCAAGCTTACCACAATTAAAACATTTCATAGACTGCATACCTTTGTTTTTTCTTGGAACCTTCTTATTCCTTCTCACAAAGTTAGATTCTTCTCCACTGCTTGATTCATCACTTGATTCTGGTTATTTATTATTTGCCTTATTTGAAGCTTTGAATGTTGGATCTCATTTTGATGTTTGATATTTTATGTCCTCATATCGGCTATGAGAATCCTATGTAGCTCATCCATGCTCAAAGTTTTGAGATCCTTCATTTCTTCAATTGCTGAAACCTTTGCATAAAACCACATGGGAAGTGACCTTAAGATTTTTTGAACAATCTTAGAGTCTTAAATACTTTCTCCAAGTACAAAAATGGTGTTGACAACCTCATCAACATGAAGTATATACCTAGCAATATCTTCCTCATATTTCATCTTTAAGTCTTCAAAATTCCTCTGTGGGTTTGAGTTTTTGCCATTTTAACCTTGTCATCTCCTTCATATGTTCTCTATAACTTATCCCATATTTCTTTTGTTGAAGTGCATTGCATGAATTTCACAAAATCTGATTCACATAACCCACTTAAGATTGCATTCATTGTTTTGACATTATTTTCATATGGTTTCTTACCACTTGCATCCGTGGGAAGATTTGTAGATGGTGTGAACCCATACTCAATGGATTTCCATATATCAAATCCATGTGCCATCAAATAAGTCCTCATCCTCACACTCCAGAAAGCATAGTTAGTCTTATCAAACAATGGAGCTCTATTTGATGAAAACCCTTCCTAATGTGCCATGTGTGTTCTTGTAAGATATTCCTTCAAGATGTTAGGATTTCATGAAGGAAATCACTATGATACCAATTGAAGAACACAAGCTTATACCGAGAGGGAGGTTAACAATATAAGATAAAACTTTTACTTTTCTTTCCAAAGCAATAACTTAATATATATATATATATATATATATATATATATATATATATATATATATTTTAAGAAATAACTTAAAATATTATCAATTGCAACAATGAAACAATGTACAAATAACCACACACATAAGTGACACAAATTTAACGTGGTTCACCCAATATAGGCTACATCCATGAAGAAATATTGCTTATAAATTTCTCAAAAAATTTCATGGGCTCCAACCCACAAGAGATACCAATACCCTATTACAATGTTCATGGACACCAATCCACAAGAGACATTTATCCCTTCTCACAAGTTCATGGGCACCTACCCACAAGAGACACCTATCCCCTCTCAAGTTCATGGACATCAATACATAGGAGACCAATCCCATTTGCTGGTCTACTCCGAAACCTACTCACAATTCTTCTCAAATCTACTCCAAAACTTGCTCAAATTTACCCATAAAACATGATCAAACCTACTCATAAAACCTACTCAAATATGCTCATAAACCCTGCTCAAACCTGATCATAAAACTTGCTCAAATATGCTCATAAAACCTGCTCAAATATGCTCATCTATTTTAAAAACAACTATGAAAAATGCACAATTTTTTTGATAAATCTGATCTATAACCTTTGCATATTTATTCCCAACTTCAATCAAAGTAATGCACAAATTTTCTCATAATGTTGATCTATAACCCTTGCACATTTATTCCCAATTTCAACCAAAAAAATACACATCTAGTAATTCCTTATACCTCCAACCATATGACAACAAAAATATCTTCCTAAAAAAAAACCACCTTGAGAAAGGAATTAAATCACCATACCTCTAAATTTACCTCAATGATGATGATCTTCTTTTGCATGAGCTTTCCAAACCTGTCTTAACAAAAATATTTTTTCTTTTTTTTGTCCCTTCAAATTTTGGTTAGCAATTCTCTTTTTCATTTCTTGATTAAATCATCCACTCAAAAACCCTTATCAAAAACATAAATAATAAAGCTTAAAAATAACTCCTTATATCTCCCCTTTAAAACTTAAAAATAAAGCTTTATTACCAAATAAAATGACCCCTTATATCTCCTTTTTATAGAATGCAAAGTAACACTTTAAAATCACAACATTATACCTTATATCTTCCTTTTATTGATTTTGTAGAATAAAAATAATACAAACCCTTATATCTCCCTTTATTAAATTTCCACAATAAAACAATACAAACCCTTATATCTCCCTTTATTAATTTTAATAAAAATTCTTTTGCCCTTACCTCACAAATCTGTAGATGAGATTCTAACACCTGACCTCTAGAAGCACAACGCCCTAGTGCAAGTTAGGCTACCATTGAATATAGCCACTTAAATGAAATCAAAGGTGTACGATCATATACTTGCAACCTTCTTCACATTCTTGTATTGATAAAAGATATAGTAAAATAGCATCATGCAAATTCGACCTTGTAACCTTCTGTTTTGCAACGTCCTAGTGCAAGCTAAGCAACCAGTTGGGCTAGCCACCTAGATGAAATCAAAGGCACACGATCATATAATTATGGTCTCTTTTCAATTTCTACCTCCAAAACGTGTGCTCTTCTCTCCCTTGTCTTCTGCCCACTTCATGAACTCCACACAAAATATTTTTTGAATTTTTTTCTCACACATCCAAAGTGATTTGATAGCCTTTTAATAGGCTTTTGACATTCGCGCCCAAGGAGGTCAGCTTTAATATTTTAATATTTGAATTTTAAAACTTGCCTTTGTATGGTGCGCCCAAAGGATGTTGGCCCATGCAGATTTATATATATTTAAATTCTTTTCATTTAAATATAACCTTCCATTTCTTTTAAACCTTTGATAAACCTTCCACTTCTTTTAAACCTTTGATAAACCTTCCACTTCTTTTATATATTTAAATATAAACCTTCCACTTCTTTTAAACCTTTTGAAGATATATTTGCATCTCTGCCTCTATTATTAATGAAAACTCAAAATCATCTTTGAAGATATCATTGCATTCCTGCATTTATTATCAATGACAACTCAACATTTCATCCTTGAAGATATTTCTGCCTTTGACATCAATGAAAACTCAATATTTATAACAAAAAGTGCTAAATTGGGGCTTGTTGGTCTAAAATATGCAAAGAAATAGGTACTTAGAGGTAAAATAGAAAAGTTCTAAATTGGATATTGGTGGTCTAAAATATGCTTAAGACTATGAAAAGTGCCCTAGACTTTACCCAATATTGGATGACTAAGATTTCTCTCAAGTTCAACCTTTGAAGAAGGTCAGCTCCTTGAAATGCTTATGAAATTTAAATAGGGGTTTAAGATAAAAGTAAGAAATGGAAGGGTTAGAAAGGAGTAAGGGTTTAGATAAATTGCTGAATGGTGGATAGGATATTGCATAATAGCATTGGATACGTACTACATAAAAGTCTTGTACAATTAATTTCCAATAAAACTTAACACACTAGTCATTTTGAAACACATAAGAGAGTTTATTTAATTACAATTATATGCTTTAATCATTCCAAAGATAAAATGAAAAGCAATTCAATAGTGATATAAATAGAAAAATTAACTTTAACATAATAAACTAATCACAATTTTAATAAAAAATAACTTAAAATATAATCATTCATTCATAAAAAAGATAAAATTACAATTGCAATGAAGTTCAAACAATTTTCACTTTTCATTACTTGAAAAATATTGCACAACATACACCTAGGCAAATTTCTATATATTCAACCCATGTTTTAACTTCCATTCTACTATTTATAGATTGTTTTTTAATCTTTTAGTATAAGATTTACAATGTCATTGTAAGTTAGAAAAAAATATGGTAGAGAGCGCTCTTTGGAGTTTGTCACTCTTGTGATGCATTGGTTTGGTAGCTTGTATTGCTGATGTGGTTGGTTTAGATTTTTTCTTACATTTGAATTCAAATGCATTTTTGACCTAGTCCATAGATCTTCAACTATCTTCAGCAAATGGCAAAGTCATTGCAAATGTCTATCAGAGATGTCACTCTCAAGCCTAATGGTCTTTGTTTGTATGGTTGGGAAGCACTAATGTAGTTGTAGTTCTAAAAGGGATGTTCCAAAATGATACATATCAAAGTCAAGCTAGTGATAATATCAAGCCTTTTAGTTTCTTGGGGGACCTCTTGAATTAAATCTAGACTTCTAGGATGGTCTAATGACATCACTATTTGACAAATCCTAATTGTGTTCATTCTTGGCTAATGTTTAGTTCTCCTAACCTTATGCACTTTGGAATTTATTGGTACTTTTGTGTTGAGAGCCCAATATTGTTTTGCTCTAGTATTTCTTACATATTTTTGGACTTTGGCATGGAAATTCTAACATCATCATTTGAAAAATTCTAAGGTTCATCCATTCTATCTTTGAGCTAATAGGGAATTTTTCTACTAATGCCAAAGTCACATTGCTTTATATTTTGAAAATATGATTATGTTCCATATGAATATTGGCATATTTTTGGACTTTTGGAATGTTTTGCTAATGCCATTGCAAAAAGTAGTCCAAGACAATTCAATTTTGGACCTATTTATTTCTAGAATTTCTTTTGGGACTTAGCTCATTTTCTAAAGAAATGCCTAATCACTTTGAAACTTATTTTCGGTTGGAGCACTAAGGTATTGGCTATTTATGTTACTTGGGTGTTCAATCCATCTTTAGGGTATCTTCCTTTAGTTGGGTTTAAGCAATATGTTGGAAAAAATAGATTTGCAAATGAGGGCATGAATTTTACCTACATTTTTGGCACCTCCCAAGGATTTTTACTTGTGAAAATTAAGAACCTATAAGGTCTTATCTCATTGGGTATGGATTCAAATATTTTAAAAGGTGAGAGAATTTTTTAATTGGTGTAAGAAAATATAATTATAGAGGTGAGGGCTATAATGGATTGGTGATATTGAATGGTGTAAACAAGGGGTGTAAATGGTCATGGAGAAAGTAGAGGTGGTTAAAGAAGTGAACGTGGACGTGATATGAAAATGGATTATACTTTTTGCAAAAAGGAGTAAATTATCTCAGGTGGGATTTCCAAGCACTTGAAGGCTAGTCCCCTCTTTCTAAACTAGCACTTTTTCCAAAATATTCCCACTTTATGCAACTTGTCCTTTTCATGTGCTTTATATTTTGTGGCCAATGGTATTTTGTTAACATTCCTTCTTTAATTTGGATACCATATGCTTATTTGTATCCTTGTGATGTTGAAGTATTGTGCCCTAGGTCTACTATTTTATCTTCTCGATCTTGCATATCAAGTGTATTTTGATCACCTTATGTCCTTATAGTCTTGGTGATAGAGGCCTTTGCAATTATCATCATGATTGTGGAGATTTAGACCTCTCAGGATGAGGTAGATAGAGTAACAATAAAGTGATATGCTCTACATACATAGGTGGTGACTAAAATCATAGAGCGGTATGCTCCACACACTTAGGTGGTGGTAATGACCATGGCTCGGGGAGAGGTAGGTATAGGTAGCCAAGTTATAGGGGATGCAACTAAGATCTAGGTTAAGGTGAGTATATTGTAGATGCTATTGGATGGCTATCAAACTCAACATCGATCTAACTGGGTCTATATTTAGAATTTGGAGGATTGGGTAGAGTTACTTGGTGGTCATCTACTTGAGCACTCATCAACAAGGAGATCTCATCATATCTAATGTAGTGAGTCTAGGTAGCCTTATAGGAGACTACGGACATCTAGGTTGATAGTGAGGTCTGAGATATCTACAACAAATTTATCAAGAGGGACTTGGAGAGATGCGACTGAGGGTTGTGGTGATTCTAGGGGTGCAGGCTCTACTTGAATCAAACTCATGGGTTATCCTCTTTTTTGGGTGTGAGGTCTGAGGATCCACTCTATTGTAGACTGTAGGTATTTTTTATGATATGATGTACCAAAATTACCATTTATATATATATATATATATGTGTGTGTGTGTGTGTGTGATTTTTTTTTATGGACTATCATATTTTTATGGCATGTTTTATTTTATGTGTAGATGCACTTTATGGATGAAATTATGGATATGGATGTATGCCTAGATATTGTAGTATGTATACCTAGATGTATGCATGTAGATGTACTAATGTTATGATGATGTAAAATTTTTACTTTTATTTTTATATGTTAAAACATAATGAACGAATCTAAGATGCAAAATAACCTAAATGTAAGCACCACATAATGTATAAAAGTCATCAATCAAAATGTTAACCTTTTCACAAAAATCATGCATTTGAAAGCCAATAATATGTACTATGATAAAAGTATAGATGATGGATGGATGACTAATATTATGCTATAAGGGAACAACATAGTTTTCATGAGACTCAAACACCCTAGTTGACTAGTCAAAATATGTATACTAACTAGAGAAGACTCCGAAAAATATAAGTCTACTAGGAAGACCTAGATATTCAATATCCCTATGTGTTCATGTGATATTTATTAATGATACATAAGACTATCCCATTGTCATAATAAGGATCACATTATGGTCATCCTTATCCTAATTTTGGACGTAGTTGGACTAGACTACTAGGTAATACAAGCCATCAAAAGCTAGCTCATCCACAAGGTGACATTGGTCTATACAAAATGATACCGCTAATGTGATAAACATATCACCATGAATAATACTACTCCAATTTCAGATGGCTTTAATTCAACCCATTGTTGTAATGGAGATCATTCCAAAATTTTTGAATAACTAAGGATTCTAGGGATTCAAGCTCATTACCTCCTTCTTTTCTTTTGATTGGGATACTTGCTCATTTTTAGTGGGAAGAAAGGGGATTTATTTTCTTAGTGGTGAAACCACATTTTTTATAGATATTTGCTCATTTTTTTGGAGGAGCAAGGGATTTTATTGCTTTAGTTAGGAGCTTGTACTTTTGTCAATTCCCAGCATTCTAGACCATGCACATAATAGGATGACCAAGAGAAACCTTTCGCTTAAGGGGCAAGGAAAACTTTGTGGTTTCATTCTTTCTTGTTCAAACATAGATTTTAATGTGTGAATGTGGTTGGGATTTTGAGAAATGCAAGGTACTATCAAAGCAATACCCTACCTTCTAAAATCCAAGATAGTATTCTATAAAATTTTAAATGAAAAATAGGAATGGCTGAATGATCAAAAACCCTATTGAGCACCCTATAACAACTTATTAGTTGTGTTGAAAATGCAATTACTCACAAAGGGGAATGTGGATGGTGGTGATATGTGGGATGTGAGAATTTTTCCTATGATATTTTTTTAACTAAAAGGTGTGCATAAAATAGTCAATGGCCATCTAAACATCATTTTTGATATTTATTTGGTATCTACCTTATCTTACGAGGACCCCTTAATAAGGAAAAGTACATAAGAAAAACTATAAATTATGGAAAAGGTTGATTAAGAAATATGGAAACTATACAGGTTTGGTGCCAAATCCTAGCATGTAAGAACTAAAATAGTCCTAATGCTAATGCAAATGAAAGGATATGCCTAGTGCAACTACATGAAATGCATGATGTTTTGTAATGCAAGTGAAAATGCAATATTTTTTGCATTTTTGTGATCTAATTTTTTTGTGGTTTTTTGTTTATGCATTATGTGTTATGCATGAAATACCCACAAATGGATAATGTTAAGAGGTTCAGGTTCTCCAAAACCCTTGAGATATGCTATATGATAAGTCCATGGTCCTATTTTCTATGTGATGAAAGGGCCTAACTAGTTGGCCATAAATTTATCCCATAAGTGGGGTGGTAGGTTTACATTTTGTTGGTTCTCTTTAAGCACAATATCCTAAACTATAAAGTCCCTGAGATGGAATTTTATATCATAAGATCATTTAAGGTGATCTTATAAACATGAAGGTGCTCAAAAGTATTAACTTATCATTCATAAAGAAGGGTCATTTGGTGAAGGTGAGCTTGTCATGTGGTGTCATCATCAATGAAATCTTACAATGTTATGTGCAGCAAAGGAATTTATAATTCCAAGGGTATGATGACTTCAACACAATATACTAGTAAAAATGGGGTTACTCCTATGGGATTCTAAATGATAGTTCGATAATCCCATAATGCTAGAGGCAGTTAAAGATGCTAATATTTGTGTTTATCCTTAATGGTTTTCTTAAGGATGGTAACTATGGTCTTGTTTGATGCCTTTGCTTGCCCATTAGCTTATGGATAATAGGGTGTGGAAAATTTGTGCTGAATATTATACTTAGAATTTAAAGCACACACATATTTATTTTTAGGTCCCATTATCAAACATAATTATGGATGGAATAGAAAAACAACATATGATATTATGAAGTATGAACTCCACAATGCGAGATCCATTTGTAGTGGTAAGAGGGATGGCTTCCACCCACTTTGTGAAGTATTTAGTGGTCATTAAGTTAAATATGTGATGGCCTAAATATGGGGCAATATTTTTCCAATCAAATCAAAACCCCACTATGAAAAAAGGCCATCTCGAATGGATCAATTGTAAGCCTTGAGAAGGTACATGTGAGAGATTAGCATGATGCTGAAATTTCATGTACTTATTGACATAAGTGCAATAGTATTTCTCCATGGTGGACCAATAATATCTCATTTGGAGGAAGCACTTGGCGATAGCCATGCTACTGAAATGGCCACTATAAGTACTATTGTGAGCTTACAAAATTGCCCAAGTAGACTCTTGGGGTTCTAAACAATGAAGGAGAAGACAATCATAGCTTCGGTGATACAATAGGTCTCTGATTAAGATATGTTTTATCATTTTTTATTTGAATTTTTATTTTTCAGTATGCAACAATCTCGAGGGGATATTACCAAGTTTTATAAAATATTTTAATTGAATGAGTCATTCTTGATATGCTTGGGTCTCGACTAAATGAACTGCTTGTTATCATTGTGACTCATATGTATGAATATTAGTTGCAATATAACCTTAATATGAATAATAATTCCATAATCAGAAGGACCATGTGGGACCAAGGACCCCCAAGATGCATGTTTCAAAAATTTGTGTACTTGAGAGAACTGATCTTGGTTTGATTCAATATAAATCATGTGGATATATTCTTTATTGTTCAAAGCCTCACTCAAATTTGTTGATTGTGAAATTGTTTTGACATGAATGGTTGTGATATCATCAAAATGGTTCTATGAAATTAAGGACCCCAAATAAGCCATTGTATCCACAAAATTATTAGACAAATGAGGGATAGCCTCGATGTTGTACCATTCCAATTTAGCTAATAGCTTGTCCATAAGGGTTTTGTATGATTTCAATATTGGACACCAGCAATGATATATTTTCTTGACTTGGTTAACTATAAGCAAGGAGTCACCAAAGATGTTGAGCTTTTTTATTTTCATGGTGATAGTTGTTTGAAGACCCAAAAGGAGAGCCTCATATTTAGAATTATTACTGGTGGATGGGAAGTTGAGTTTAAATGAAAGGGATATAGGGACCCCTTATGGTGTGAAAAACATGATTCCTATGCCACCCCCTTGCTTGCACTTAGAACCATTGAAGAAAAACATCATATCAGCTTTTTTAGGTTCTTCTGGTTTGGGTGAGTTTGATAATACAAAAATTGCATCATCAATAAATTTGATTATGAGAGGCTTATAATCTTGGAGAGGAGCCTTTGTTAGCTTATCAATAATGACTTAACATTTAATAGATATTTGACTTATGAATTCAAGGTCAAATTTAGTCAAAAAGATGATCCATTTTACAATTTGACTAACATGTGACTCATCATGTACCATAAAGCATTATCTCTAGAAATGATATACATCGTATGATTCAACATGTAATATCAAAGCTTTTGGTAGTGAATACCACTACTAAGAAAAGCTTCTCAATGTATGCATACTTTAGCTCATAAATAATCAAGGTGTAACTAATGTAATAGATAGCTTGTTCCTTATTTACCTCATTCTTTTGGGTCAACATGGTCCCTAAGGTAAAATTAATAGTTGATATGTATAGCAAGAACAACACACTTTGTCGAGGTAGAGATAAAACTAGTGATGATGCTAGGTATTATTTGATCTCACCTTGAATTTGGTGGGATCAACTTTGATCCCTCACTTTGAGACTATAAAACCCAAAAATTTTCCATATGTGACTCCAAAGATACACTTTTTGGGATTAAGTCTAACATTATGCTCGATTAATCAATCAAAGACCTTTTGTAGAAAATAAATGTGCTATTGATGCAATAGATATTTGGCTAGCAAATATCCATGTAATACTCTAGTATTTTATGCATGTAGTCATGAAATATATATGTCATGGTCCACTGATATGTGGCACCAACATTTTTGAGACCAAATGGTATGACTTTGCAATAGGATGTCCCCCAAGATGTGGTAAATGCTATCTTGGGATGATCTTCAGGATTGACCTAGATTTTATTGTAGCCTAAGAAACCATCCATGAGGGATAACATTTCATTACCTATGGTGGCATCTACTAAAGCATCAATGTTAGGAAGGAGAAATTTATTCTTAAGAGTTGCTTTGTTAAGATCTTGAAAGTTTATGCATATGTGAATCCTACCATCAGGTTTCCCTATAGATACCATGTTAGAAATTGAGTTAGGATAGTTGATAGGTTGGATAAATCCTACATATAACATTTTTTGTAATTCATCTCACCATTAAAGCTACTGTTGGATGCATTTTATGAAACTTCTGCTTGACCAGTTTGATTTTTGGATTGAGCATAAGGTTGTGCACAACCAAATTTAGTCAAGACTTGACATGTCTTTATACAACCAAGAAAAAACTACTATCTTCTCTATCAAGAGAGTTGTGTAGATGTCTTCCTCTTCAAGGGATAAAATTTATCCCAATTTTACATTTTTAGGGGCCTCAGGATCAATGTGAATTTCTACATCAATTTTTTCCTCTATTAACATATGGGGTCCCTCCTTAAGCTAATGAGGTATAGGAATAAAGTGGATGTCATAAACTAGATTCAAATATTTGATCATGTCTGGTTTAATCTTAGCTTGAAAAACATTTTCAAGTGGCATTTGGAAGAAATGAAATGGTTTTAACATTTCTACACAAGGTAAGAACTCTTCAAGTGATAGTGGATATGTGATACGATCAAAATCAATTACCTCTTGGTTGAGGTGCAAAGGTTTTGAAGGGTCACTAGGATTATGGAGTGGTGTGGTCAGATCAATGGAAACTATATTTATAGATAGAATATAGTTTCCATTCTTAGGTGGAAAAATCCTATCAAATATAGGTGTCCCTAGATATATTGAAGGTGGTCGAGGTGGTAGTGGAATGACTATATGAGTCCTAGGAGGAGCTAGGATGACCAGATATTCTAGGATTAGAAGTTGTCTCTAGATGGGATGGTGCTTAGGAAAAACCCTAATATATATCTCATCTATGTCTATGAGAGACTCAATGGGAGTGGTCTTCTCCTTCATTGCTAATATGCCAACTATGGTGGGGATCTAGATATGCCAATTCTATATCATCCTCATATCCTTCTGATACCTCACTAAATGAGTCAAAAGGCTCAATAGAAACCATTGTAATGGGGATATGATATTATAGTATATGAAAATAGTCTAGGTTAGCGTAATAATTCCCATAAATATCATCCTCAAATCCTATGGTTATGTGTTGGAGGGAGTCTACGAGGAGATTGTCTGATATGCACACATAATACCCTAAGTTAAATTTGTCTATAGTGAATTGGTATTATGGTGGGTAAGGTGTCAGGAGACCCTACTAATATCGACCAATACCATACATATACCAATGGTAGTGATAAAAGTATCGCAAGGTGAAATCTGGGTTAGATAGATAATTGACATTCCTTAAAAATGAATCATTGTCATCCTCCATCATAGGGGATGAACTCATAGAGTTGTCAATACCTCCATGGATGAAGTTTATTTTATTTGGAGGTATCCCTAAGGTCACAACTATACCAATGGGTAGCAATGGAAAGCGAGACCTACCTATGTCTTGAATAGACTCGATGAGAGGATTAAAAATGATATTTTGTATGAGATACACAATGAGACTAGGGTTAGCCAAATTGATTGTGACTTGCAATGGGGATGATGAGGATGATGAAGGGGTGGTTTGAGTGGTTCATCTATCATAATAGATGATTCTTCCTCCTCCATGGGAGTTGGAATTTTTGCTACAAAAATGGTGGAAATGGATGGTGGGGTTTCCTCAATTGGTTCCTTCAAGTTTATCTCACTCGAAGGATCCGATGACGAAGAAGGGATGTCAGAAGAAACCAATGGTGAGGGCTGATATGGAGGTGATGATGTGGATGGACCAGTGGATGGGAGTTATAGTTTCGATGGGGGATTTTAAATTTTTATAGGACCATCATTTTAGATATCTATATGTGTGGATGGTAAGACAAATTCTCATAGATTACTAACCAGATTATAGTATTTGAAAGGCTTAAAGTCTGAAGGGACTACATGAACTTGTATTTCATGGACATATTTAATGCATTAGTGTAGTATACATGGAATGCACTTCATATCTCTAATTCAAGGTTGGCCAAGCAATATGTTATATTGCATCGCACCTTCCAAAACATGGTGTAATATAGAAATCATATTTTGTTCAACCTATATAGGAAGGACTATTATGCCAATTGTATAGCATAGAGCATCATTAAATGCTCAAAGAGTAGAATTGGATGCTATAATATGTAAAATTATAAGACTAAGATGTTCCATTGTGTTAGTGGTGATTATGTTGATAGAAAAACCTGTGTCAATCATCACTCATTTATAGGGGATCTGGTTTACACAAGCAATGATCTGCAATAGAGGATCGACTATGTTAGTTATTACTGGTTTGATCTCATGGTCATAGAAATTTATAATTTATTCTTTACATTTTTGAACATGCCCCACAAAATTAATAAAAGTGTTGGGACCCTGGGGCTACAATTCAATAGATTTTAAAATCTCCATTAGAGCTTCCTTGTGTCATGGCAATTGTTGTATTAGCTCATAAATGGAGAGTTTGGATAATGTCATTCATAGGCTTTGGGTAAGACTACTTCTGATTGTCACCAATGGTTGAGGTGGTGGAACTTGGATAGGATTTTGGGATGGCAAGAATTGTGACATAGAAGGAACGTTAGCAAGAGCTACACGTGGTGCAGCTTGATCAGGATATATTCGATTTCTTGTCATAATAGTAATCATCCCTACAAACCCCTAATTGGGTGGGGTTGTATGAACTTTTTTAACCCATATTATCTGATATTCCTTAACCTCATGCATAGGTAAAGGATCCTTGAATATGCCTATCTATTGGTTATCAACAGTAAGGGGATTATCAATTTGTAGTTGATTTTTCTCGAGCATATCCTATACTATGTTCTTAAATATATAATATGCCTAGATATAATTACCACTTTATTGATGATACAGACAATATATATCCTCTCTATACCTCTTAGATTTTGGATAATTGGATCCATGGGGTGAACCTTAAGCAAGGTGATAGCCTTCGTCTCACATAATTGATTAAAAAGTGATACCAAAGATTAAGGTAATGGTGTTTAGTTGTGAGGTAGGTGGTGTAATTTATTTTGTGCCTAATTTTATTGAGTTTGGTTGTGGTATTGAATAGGAGGAGGTTGAGCCTAATAGTTGGGTTGTTGGGGCATCATTTGTTTCTCAGACCTTGTAACGCTTAGGAAAATCTTATTGATCGAAGGTGGTTTTTGTTGTGTATAATTACCTCTAGTATTCTTGTTATATTTCTTCTTGTGAAGTTTGATGTCCTCTTATTGGAACTTGATGTCCTCAATGACCTTAGCCTATGCTAAAGCATCTTCAAATGTTTGATATTGTTGTAGTTGTAAGAAAAGTGAGATTTACTTCAAACAACACCTAGTGAATATTTGGGGTTTTGTGATGGGTAAGGTGAAATGAAATTATGACATAATATTTCTCCACTTTTTACCATATTCTATGACATGCTTATCATCAATTTTTTGAAGGTTGGACAAGTTAGTCACGTTTACTTTCTTCTTTAAATGAATGAGAAGTATTCCATGAATGTGTTTGCAAGCTGTTCAAAGATATAGATGATGTGCCTTGGTAGATGGTTATACCACTCTAAGGTTGGACCAAAGAGTGTTATAAATAAGGTCCTAAGTAACAATATGTCATCATATTGGAGTTGGAAACAAAGGTTCATGAAACTGGTTACATGTTCCTATGCATCACCATCTCCTTTAAATTTATCCAATTTTAATATTTCAAAATGCTCAAGATATGGAGGACATGGTACTGAAGGATGGAGCAGTTGATTACATACTTGATGTAGTGTGGTATTTTGATAACCCATTCATTGCTTCTCCAATTATTTTATGCACTCTATGAGCACCCTATAAGCTTGAGATGATATTATCTCATCTTCTTGTATTGGTCCCCAAGGAGGGGAGGTAGAAATTTTTTTTGGGATGATGTGGTTGAATATAATCATCAACCATGTCCTCACAAAGTGATTCATAATGTCCTAGATCCTGATACTTTGGCTCTAGATCCTCATAGACTTCATATTTTGGTTAATGATTTTGAGGTTGATGCTGTTGAGACCTATGGTGATGGATGGGCACACAAGGAGTACAATTTTGATTTGGTCTAAGAGGAATTTAATGATGTTGTGCAATGCACCTTCGATGGGTTTACTACCAGTAGGTACTAGGTGTGATGACCTCATCATGTGCTACTTTTTGTAATCATTCTTGGTGCAATTGTTACTAATGCAACCTTTGTTGGTGCACCATTTATTTTTATAATTAGCTTTGTTCTATGTATTCTTAGTCCATTTGCAACTTATCCAATTGTAGTTGGTGTAGCTACTCTTATATGTTTCTGTTCTACCTAGGTATTTGACTCACTTGATTAGTTGTTTAAGATCAATGAGCCCTTGTATTAATATGAAGGGACTTGACTTGCTCTGTGGGCCCAAAAAGGTTAGCTACTCATTTTCCATGATCAAGGGAAGCCATGTGACTTGGTGTTTAGGATTGAAGATAAATTCTACATACTTGTATGGTGCATAGGCACAAGTTTCTTGCATGAAACACTCCCCATAGGGAGAAATAGGATGACCTGGGTCTTCCTATTCCTTATTTTCAATATGGATGTGAGCGGATGAGGCTATCTTATTAGGATGATGAGAGCCATACCTATCTAGGTGAGCAAATTTTTGGATCATTCATGGATGATCAAGTGAAGTGGCTCACTTGTATAGGCTAGATGATGGCATATACTCTTGCTCTTGCTCAAATTGGTGGATATATTGAGTCAATATGTGAATCTATGACACTCCCCTACTAGGCCCCTCAATGGATGGGTTATGTTTAATAGTAGTACAGGATTGGTTTTGACCAAGAAGCTCATCTTCTTGATCATATTGAGGACCCATAGATGTATCATGGATAGGGATATCCTAAAGATCATATTCCCTATAGATGATATTATTTTTACGATGGACAACATGATTCCATTTAGGAATGACCATGTCCTCGAGACTGAACTAGAGATATTCTATACCTTCTTGTAAATTTTCAATAGCCCTAGCTCGTGAATGAGATTAGTTGCACATTGTTACCATGATGTTGATTAAGCAAACAATAAAGGAACAAAAAAGTAGATAATATGATTATCTCATTTAAGTTTTGATTGTGAATTCCTATAACTATTTGAGTGTAATTTAATGTATACCTTATTCCTTATGAATAGTAGGGGTGAAAAATATAAAACTCCTAAAGGTAGTTTTAACACGCTCCCTATCGAGGATTGTAACTCAAACACCAAAAAGTGGTTTCTTATTGGATATTATCTCAAGGTAAAACCTAAGGAATCAAAATTACCTCCTTGAAGGAGGTCGTGTTGTCTAAGTACTAATACTTACCCAATACCTAAGACAAAATCTCACAAGATTTTTCTTCACTCTTAGGAAAGCTTGGACAAAAATGAAAATTACGTTTCACTTATTATTAAGCGTCATGGTAAAAGGGCATTACTAACCTTCCCACTCTAGGCACACCCAAGAGTAGGTGGCTTTTTGATGATGAAATCTAGAAAGCCATTCACTTTAGCCACTAGGGTTGCTATGGTGCGATCCAACGGATGGAGATGAAGCCCACCGTATTTGGTCTCGATCAACATTTGGTGATGAAATCTAAATTGTTAATGTTAAAGTGAAACATGGTGTGTGGGATTCATTTTATTCTGCAAAATTAAATAAATCACTAAGCACACGATGATTTTCACTAATAAAAAATTAACGTTTGATTTTAAAAAATCCTTAAAAAAATCAAAACTTCTAAAATGTAGAACCCTATAATGATACCAACCTTTGAATAGGAAACAACAAATAAACCACAACATTATTTAAAATAGAGGTTTTCTTGCACAAGTATGACTGCAGATAGAGGTCATCTAGCACAAAAATAACCACAAACAAAGTTCATTTGAACCAAGGATACTCACAAATAGAGAGTTTTAAAAACTCAAAATATTCTAAAATTCCTTCACTTACACAAAATTTACTTTTATTTACTAATAACAAAGAAATAAAGATACAGTGACTTACTGTGATAGCCTATGTTTGATGTAGATACTATTTTCTAGTGTTTTTACATTATGATATGAGGCCATCTCTGTAAGGGATAGTTTCACTTACTAGATGTCTCAGTAAGGGATAGTCATACCTACTAGCCATATCGATAAGGGATGATATATCTACAACACAAACACAAAAAATAAATAGTAATTATCAATGAAAATACAAGATGTCGACTAGATCCCACCATGATCACCACTAGAAATATTGAAAAAGATCATACATCCATGAAATGAAATTCAAGATCAAAATGTAGCAAATCAAGATGCACCCATAAAGATAAAGAACAAAATAAAATAAAATGGTGGACAATGCCCTTTCTATTAATAATATCTTGTTCTTTTCAAAAAATGTTACAAATATGATCTCCTTTGAGGGATTGCTACCAATCTTGATACAATGAGATTACAAATAAAGTAATTTGTATGTACTACATAGGATATTTTTGCATTCACAAACTAATTTGGGATAGGTTTTTAGGATTGTCGTAATGGATGATGTGAGACGATGTCAGATTCAATTTGTAGATTGGTCGACAAATTGGTGCATTCATGGGGAATGACTTAGGGGGTGGAATTCAACATTGAAACAAGGACATAAAATTGCACAAAGAGCATGGATGCGATCTTAAAACTTTGAAATGATCCATTGGTATGCTTTCTACATAGAAAATAATGCAAAAGGGGTTGGAAGTTTCTTAGTTGAAATTCGGTAGCGCTTCGTTGCTTGAAAATTAAATTCTTCTTGATAAATGCATGAAGGTTGGATACCATTATATAGACTTCAAAAAGGGAGTCCAATATTGCATGGGAATACAAGAAGCAGTTAGATCTAAGAAAGGTAACTATCCATTCCTAAATCTTCCTTACAATTGATTATGCATACTATTATGCTTAGCTGGCTCATGTAACCGCTTTAATTATGGTGTGAATTTACTTTTGGCATGACCATATCAGGGCAAAATGGTCTTGACTGGAGGTTATCTCATGGTAAGATAGTCTCTAGAGGCTATCCTTTAGTGGGACGATCCTGACTGTAAAAGGAAATTCCTCCCTATTACTCAACCATCATTGATCCCTAGGGGTGCCCAAGGTGGGTCATATGTCTTTAAAGGAGTCCATATAGGTAGTCTCCTCAACATGATGTGTTTTAGATGTCTACATAAATTTATTAATAAAGGTTGAAACTATACAATGTAATCGTTTATAAGTATATACAAAATTTATATGTAGTATTATTTATTATTATTTAATGTAATTTTCCTATTAGGTCACAATTGACCTTTTTGTATTAAATTTTAATCCTTTATATGTGTTTTGTTATGTGTAATGATATAGTATATTATTTTTTTTTATAAGTAACAATAGTATTTACAATGGGTTTTTTGAACGGTCCCAAAACGTTAGGTACATAAGTAGCCATAGCTAAATTTCAATGTTAGAGTAGACTGGGGCTACACCATTAGGGACCAAGCCAGGGCCTAGGGGTCCCGGTGCCTACAAAAAATCCATCCATCTATGCTACCAGCAAGACAAAATTTTGCCTGAGGCCACCAAACAGGGAGAAACCTTGAAATTACCCAGCAGTTGAACCAAAAAAATATTGGCCGCCACTGCTTCAGGTAGCCCTGCAACCATGCCTGACCTGAACGGGGGCCTTGACCTGGTAGGTTATATCCCCTCCCTATCAGGCCTATTGCCCAGCCTACGCTAGAGTTCAGACAGAACATTGGCCACTGAGGAAGCTACTTTTGCAAAAGTGGTCAGGGAGCTGATCGTGATGTCTAAGAGGGCTCTGGTCGAAAAGTTCTGCAACTTACTTCCAGAGTTAGAGCTAACTTCGATGGCTTTCAAGGCCTCCACCTTGGCCTTCTTGGAGCTGCCAATAGTCCTGCTGCTGCCGAGGGTCATGCCCTTGAGGATCAAACTTGTACCAAGATTCGGGGCCCTACCTTGGGCTTGAGTCGGGGTTCTATATTTTTGGGTGGGTCTACACCATTTTTGGGAAGGTGAGGCTTCTGGGGATGGTGTCTCTTAGATTTGGACATTGTAGGGGAAGCAGCAAGGGAGCCAACCACTTCAATGGGGAACGGAGGATAGGGGAGGGATGCAATGTAGCTGTGGCTAGTTTGCTAGGGCATGTCTATCTACAACAACCATGAGCCCTTGATGGAAGGGTTGGGAATGATTCCTTTGGACCCAGTCAATGGTGAGGCTCAGGGAATAAAGGAGAAATTAGGGGGTGCTTACCAGCATGGCTCCATGAAGGTGATTATAGAAATTGATGTGGAAGCTATAGAGGTGCTAATCTGGGTAGTCGTAAGTTATATATTGCATCACTGGGATGATGGCCTCGTCAAAGGGGGCCAAGAGGTTAGCTCAAAAGAGGTTGGCCTTGTCCCATTGCTATTTTGAGAACCGAGAGAGCTCCTCCTCCTAGTTGTGCTTGTCCCGATGAACAAATCTTCCTTACTCCTCATGGTGTAGGCCCGTAACTCCAATCAAAAAATCCTTGGACACCTTGAAGTGAAGACCTTTCACTTTGACCTCCCCATCGTTCCAAGAATCCAGAAATCCCTGCATGATTTCTTTGTCTGCCCTTGTGAACTTACTGAATAAGGGAGTGTATTTCTTGGCATTAGAAAATATCTTGGTAGACTCACTCAGGTCGAGAGTGGAGGGATCAAGGAAAAAAACATTGGCATCCATGGAAGGCAAATAGGAAGGCCAAGGGTAGGGGAACCGGAGTTCGCCTGAACTGAGAGGGGAGAGTCACGGGGATAGGGGAAGGGGAAAACACACAGGCATGCGAGTGGGTTCTAAAAATAGTTGGGTTAAGAGCTTATAGGGGAGTGCTAAGGAAGGAAGGACCATAAGAATCGAGAAGGATTTCTTAGGGTAGGGGATGACATGAGTTGGGAGGAGCTGAGGGGGCGAGGTTATCGATAGCCATGTGGGGCAGGGAAGGGGAGCCAATGATAGTGCTCTAATTGGAATAATCTGGATGGGGAGCAATTTGGAGAAAACTCATGGGAGAAAGGTACGTGTAGTCTGACTTAGCATGGAGATCCATCAGAGTGGTGCCTGAGGTAGGAAAGGCAGAGTGAGAGGCCGCATGCTCCAATTGGGCTTGCCAGGTTTTCTAGCGAGGCTGCGGTTATCTAGATCAGGATAAGCCAAAAATTTGATGTGGCCTCTGAAGCAGGGAGCACTTGGCGAGACATGATGGCACTTGATCAGATTGGCTAGCCCTCAGGTAGGAGGGTTGTTGGGGCAAATAATCAAGGAAAAGTGGGAAGGAGTATCCCCTATCCATGTGGTGATGGTGTGATGTCGCACCTTCAGGGCCCCACCTCAGGGTGATCTAAGTGCCTAAACTCTCATCGAGACTTGAATTGTCTTGAGACGCTAATTGGACCAGAGCATAAGGGAAATTCATGGTCTTGGTAGTGAGATCTTTCGTTGTGGTGGCTTGATTGGCCATGAAATTGGCTACACTATTGCCTTCTATGTATACATGATGAAAGTAGTGGTGAGTGAATCCTTGGAGGATGGTGATAACTTCCCGAATGGTGTTGTGGATACGCCATGAGCTATTTCCCAAGCTGTGGGTGGCCTTGATGATGACTTTTGGGGAGGTCTCCTTGAGGGCTATCAGCCCATGAAGGAGAGCTACTACTTTGGCAAAGTTGTTGGTCTGAATGCCAAGCGGTTTAGCATACCCCAATATCAGGGCCTCATGACTGTCCTGGATGACCCCGCCCGCTCTAGAGGGGTCAGGGTTTCCTTTAGAAGCTCCATCAAAGTTAATTTTAACCCATTCAAGAGGGGGTAGTCCACCTTATCATAGAATTATGGGAAGGAGTAGGAGGGGGACCGGGGGGGAGCTAAAATCTGAGGGAGGAGAGGAGGGTGGACTCGATCAGCCTTTGGGACACCTCGCTCAAGGGGAAGGATGGGGAGTTCTTAAGGGTGAAGGCAACTGCCTTGGTCACCACCCACTGGGTGGAGTGGGTCAGGGAGGAGAAGGCTCTACTATTGTGCTCAAACCAAAGTTTCTAGAGTAGATGAGGGAGTTAGGAGCCCCAAAGGAAGCGGAGGAAGGGGTGGGCGAAGGGATTGGGCCACTAGGATAGGAGGTCAGAGATGGAATTGGGGGCCATCCACTGGATAGAAAATTGGGATAAGATGAGGCCCAAGGCTTTAGAAGAGAAGGGGCATCTGAGGAAGAGGTGATTAGTGGACTCCTAGGTAGCACAAAAAAGGAAGCATCTATTCAGGATCTAAAAGCCCCTCTTGATCAGGTTCTCAATAGTTAGGATCTTATTTTGGATGGCCGCCAAAATGAAGTGGATAATTTTGGGGATCAAATTATTGGCCCACACCTATTTGGTTGGGAATGGGGCCTCATCGAGACTCTTTGGAAGTTGTAGGCAGATTTTATAGAGAAGACACCACTGGGAGTGTCATGCCAGATGCATCTGTCATTCCCTCCAAAAGATAGGATAACTGTCACCTCAAGGAGATGCTGGATCCTAACAGATTGAAGTAGGTGCTTGGGGTTCAGGATGGGCTTCCATGTTACCCGTCCATGATTCTAGGTGATATAGTCTAACACTTTGGGCCCTCTACCCACTAGGTCAAATTTGAGGACAATGATATCACTGTCAGTGATCAAGGCCTCATCTTGGATCCACCTATCTTCCTAGAAGTCAATCTTGGTTTCGTCCTCGAGGATCCATTTGGTCCCCTTTCGAATGATGTCTTTAGTGGAGATCAAGGATTTCTAGAAGGTTGATCCATCTATGGGCTAGGATTCGCTGAGGAAGGGATGGTGGTGGATGTATTTCCTACACATGATACTAACCCATTCATCAGGGGCATTTGTGAACACCTTCCAGGCATGCTTAGACAAGAGGGCCTTGTTCATGGGGGTCACCCTCCTGAGCTCGTTCCCTCCCTCGCTTTTGGGGTGGCAGACCAGGGGCCAAGAAACCAAGGGAATCCTCTTCTTATCTTCCCTACTCGATCACAAAAATATTTTCTAGATTTGCTTGATGTGAGTTACAATGGATGTCGAGATTCTGAAGACCAACATGAAGTAGACCAAAATGATTTTAAGAACTGCTGACAGGAGGGTGGCTTGACCTTCCTGTAAGAGGAGGTGGCCTTTCCAGGGGGCCATCTTCCTCTGGATCCGATCAATCATCCTGCTCCAAAGGGTCTTGGAGGAATCTCCTATAAACAAGGGGAGCCCGAGGTAAGAGGAGGAGAGTGAATCAGGGGTACATCCAAGAATCCACTCGATTATGATTTGCCTAGCTAGGGGGGTATGGATAAAGAAAATTTTACCTTTTTAGAGATTGATTTTCTACTCGGTTGCCTCCTCATACAGGGTCAAGATGTTCTTGATGGTCTTGGATTGAGGGATCTAAGTTGAAGTAGCAAGGATGGTGTCATCCATGAACTGCTGATGGGACACAGGGGGTAGGCCTAGCATAGGCCTAATGCTCGAGGTAAGTCCATGGGAGACATCACTCAAAATGGTGTGTCCCAAGGCCTTAGCCAGGATGATGAAGAGGATCAGGGATAGGGGGTCACCTTGGCGAAGGCCTCTAGAACTGGGGAAGAACTCGACGGGGGATTCATTAATGAGGATAGAGAACCAAGGGGAGGACACAGTTTCTAATGAGACTGACCTAGGAGGGGTGGAACCCAAACTTTAGAAGGACCTTGGAAAGGAAATCCTAGTCAACTCTATTGAAGGCCTTTTTCATATCTAGCTTGAGCAGAAAGGAGTCCTTTTTGGATAGGGGCCTGAGTGGATGGCCTTGTGCATGATGATAACTCCATTTGTGATAAGTCTACCTTTGATCGAGCTCCCCTAGTAGGGGGCAATGATTAGGGGAAGGATATCCTTAAGGTGTGATGCCATGGATTTGATCAAGATTTTGTATAATACATTGCACAAGCTAATGGGGAAAAAATTATAGAGGGATCTGGCTGCCTGAGACTTGGGGATCAGAGCAATGAAGGTGGAGTTTAGACATCTGGGGATGGATCTGGCAGACTGAAGGTCCCGGATGGCTACGCACACTTCTTGGCCAATGATGTCCCAAAAGGATTGGAAGAACTAGGGGGTAAACCTGTCCAGGCCCAAGGCCACCTTGACCTTCATGGAAAATGTAGCAACATGGATTTTGAAGTCAGACAGGGGCTACAGGAGCATCTCATTTGCCAGGGTCAAGACGAAAGTTGGGATATACTCCAGCAGGGAGTCTGTTGCTTCTAGGGACATCTGGGGATTTTTGAAAAGGAGCTCCTAGAAGAAGTTGATGGCTTCAGTCTGAATGGCTTCTTTTTCCTTGATTATTTTGCCATCGTTGCCCACCAACATAGAAATTTTGTTAGAGCCCCTATTTATGAGGGTCAACGTGTGAAAAAACTTGGTATTAGCATCACCATTTTGGAGCCATAGGGCTCTCAAATTCTGCATCTAGAATGTTTCTTCCCTGGATAGGATGTTGTGGTACTCGTTGAGGGCTGAACGTTCCTCTTCCATGATCCTTAGATCTTGGGAGCCTTCCTAGAACCTGAGCTCAAGGTCTTTGAGATTTTTCTTGATTGTTGCTTTATTTTTGAAGATGTTGCCAAACACCTCTATGTTCCATACCTTGAGCTATTCTTTGAGATGTCTCAGTTTGTGGTATACTTTCTAAAAAGGGTGCCCAGGGACTTGGGGAGCCCACCAGCAACCAACCTGGGCCCTGAAGTTGGGGTGGTGCAGCCAAATGGACTTGAACCAAAAGGGCCGCTTGAGGAAAGAGCGATGGTCAGTTTTGAGGAGGAGGTGGTTATGGTCAGACCCAATTTTGGGGAGAGCCAACAAGGTTGCATTAGAAAATAGGGGAATGGCTTTCTTAGAAAGGAGCACTCTATCCATCTTGACCTGGATATGACTTTCTTCCACTCTTTTGTTTGACCAGGTGAACCTGGATCCTTTTAGGTTGATGTCCATGAGCTCATTGAGGTCGGTGAAGGCTCCAAAGTCTTTCATGCTTTTGGACGGATCCACTGAGCCCTTGCTTTTGTTATAAATTAATATGGGGCTATTGAAGTCCCCTGCTAGGATCCATGTAAGGGGGACAAATGCTTCCCTCATTGAGCTGATTTCCTTCCATAAGGTAGCTTTCTCAACCGGGATGTTAGGAGCGTAGACATTAGACAAGATCCACGACCGCCTTGACTTCACATAATGAACCATAATGTTGATTATTCTAGGGGAAGATGAAATTAGTCTCCCCTCAAAATACCGAGGATCCCACATGCACAATAGTCCTCCAGTTGTGCCAGCCACAGCATAGACAATGACTAGCAATTGTGCCAAGTAGCTTGGGTGACCCTCTGAGTGGTCGCTTCATCTATTTTGGTCTCCTAGAGGAGGAAGGATGTGCGGTGATCCTTACGAAGTTGGCCAAGGATCCTTTTTTTGGGGGCACCATTGAGTCACCTGACATTCCAAGTGATGAGCTTCATTTGACACCCTTAGGGGGTCGCTTGCCCCCCTTCCTGAGCTGAGCAGGGAGTTTGGATCGAAGGGCATCTACTTTGAAAAATCTCACAGTGATGCCATAGAGGGTTTCCTAAGAGCCATTGGCTATGTTGTCTTTAGTTATCCTCGATCTTTGATCACCTAGGGTGGGGCAACCTCTCTTGAGTTTGCTACCAAATTTTGTGGCGAACGTCCTGCTTCGGGTCATCTTGGGGCTAATTTCATCAGGCCCAAATAGTGAGCTGCCCTCAACCTCATCATCGGACCTCTCAGAGTTGCACTCTAAGGGGGGGAGGCCAGTAGGTACTATAGAGATGGATAGGAGGGGTCGAGAGGGGGATAGCTAGGAGGGGGGAGAAGGAAACTATGGCATCCAAGGGGAGGAAGGGAAGGTGGGAGCCAACGGGGGAGAGACCCTGGGTAGCTCATAGGGCTGAGAGGGGCCATAAGTGAGGGTCTATGGGGAGGGGTAGGGGGAGGGATCCACATCGGGTGAGGGGGGAGCCTAGGATCGAGGCCCCGAGAGGGCAACCAGGGAGAGGTTCGGGGGAAGGGCAAGCCTGGGAAGGGCTATTCATTAGGCAAGGGCCCGCCTGGGATGCCTTTGAGATTGAAGGGGGAGCATCCTTGTTGTTCAAAGCTTGGGATCTGTGGCTATTGTTGGGGGGCCCATAGGAAGGGACCCTTCCTAGTCGGGAAGGGGGTTTAACAGGGATAGAGGTATCAGCCTTCTTAAATATGGGGCATTGGTAGGGAAGGTGCCCCTGAGTGCAGCAAAGAGGGTAGAAAGCAGGTTTATTTTTTGTAAATCAGGGTTTGGTGCTAGAAGAAGGACTCAGATGATATGGACATAGAAGAGGTGAGTTCAGATTCTAGATTTGCATTGACGCAAAATTTGGCATGGACCATGCGAGATCTTGCCTTGGTAGCGGGATCGAAGGCCACCAGCTCATTGACTGATTGAGTAATGAGCCTTAGTATGTCTTCGTACCATAAGTGAAAGGGAAGCTCAGGGAGCCAAACCCAGATCAGAGTGAAGTTGATACTTTGGGTGCTAGGATGGATGTTAGCTCCATATCGCCTGAGGAAGAGGCTTTTGCATCACAAGAACCAGGGCCCGCCAGACAAAATATTTTTGGCATCATCATTGTTATTTAGTTTGATAATGAAAATGCCCTTGGTAAGGGCCACCAGCTAAATATCTCCAAAAAATTTCCACTTGGAATCTGTCCATCTACGGATGGTTTCCATGTTCGATCGCCCTCCCAGGAACTTCCCAACCAAGGAGGTAGAGGATCCAGAGACAAAGGATGAGTAGATCTCCTCTTAAATGGAAATTTGGGTGCCCTCGAGGGAGAGCCCTATGCCTAGGGACCGAGTCTAAGCCCTAGTTCCAACCAGGAGCTACTGGTAGGAGGATTTGGACCCTCCCGGGGTAGAACCCTGCCTAGTATCTAGAGGGTTTTTCCCTAGGCCTACAATTGCATCAATGTTGGGAGGAGGCCCTATGCCCAAGATGTCATCCCCACCCTGATTGCTAGTCTGCTTAGCCTCTAAACCCTGCTCTAGTACCATCGAGGGCCTTACAGGCCCGAGCCTGGGCCCTTATGTGCCCAAACCTGATCCTGATCCTACACCCACCCTAGATCCTGTGCCTACGTCTAAACCTTCTCCAGCTCCTGTTCTCGCTCCCACTCTTGTTTCTGCTCCAGCTCCCGCCATCATCATCTACCTCATCATGATATAGTATATTATAATTAACATTATGGATGTGATATAAATACTTATCAACCATGCAATCTATTGCACCAATATAATTTTATATTGATAATTTATGTTAGTAACCATCAAATCCTTTCCATATTTTTTTTAAATAAATTTTTTATTTAACTCAATTTATATTTCATATTATTTGAATTAATGTTTGATTTATATGTGTTCCATCAAAGTATTACAAAATTCAATACTACATAATAACCAACATGGAGCATTATTTTATTTTTGAAAGGATCCCCAAATATTTTACAAAAGTGGATCAGACAACCTTTTGGAAGCATAGAAGAACCAAAGGATCATCCCAAAAAGAAACCAAGGTTCAAAAACCAACCAAACTACAAACAGTCGGAGAGAAACAAACCACCCCACAACTAAACTAATCATAGACCAAAGAGATACTAACAACAACAATTACCAAAGAGCAACAAAGCCCCATGTAGGGGATAAAATCAACTAAGATATGCAGATTCCAGCAAAGTTGTTTTGAGAAATGATCTTTGACATGAGCGTAAGCATTAAAACTCCAATACATGAATGATCTAGGTATCGGGATCCATCCTTACCAATTATGGTCTTCTCTCTCTTTTATTGTGACATCAGAATCATCAAACACTCATACATATCTCTCCAAATATATTCATTTGACCCTACGCTTGTGTCCTTGATAAATCATATTTTACCAATATTTGACACTTTTTTAATTATTTGGATTTGGATTTTCAAAAACCCCTTGGAAGGACCTTTAATTCCTATAATTAATGAAAATATCCACATGAGCTTGTTCCAGGAATATATGACACTTAAATTAAATATCCCAATTTTAGACCAATTCAAATTTAAAATATGGTGGGGCCTTGAATTCAAAAATCTATAACCAGTGGCCCAAATCATACCAGTCCATATGCCACAATATATGGATGAAAAGGAGGGAATATTACATTCTTGCACTATCATTATCTAACCTATTTAATCCAACATAAAATTTCTCCCATCAAATTGTGCAACTTTCTTGGGAGAGTGCCAAGTTAGCAAGAAAATTTACGGATTATTCCCTTCCTTGTACACATGGTTAAAAATAATATATTCAAGAGTTTGGATCTAACTCGGGGCTTTAGTTACCTTATTTTTTATTGATCAAGAAGGTTTTTGAGAGTCCTTGAGCATATTTATGATATTAAGGGAATCCTCTTCAAAAATAATCTTCCTACAAAAGATAGAATCCAAGAGAGAGACCCCAATGAAGAGAGCACACACTTTAGCAAAGTGATTAGTCTGACGATCTAGGTTCTCTATGTAAGAAACCAAAATCCTCCCATAAGAGTCCTTAAACAAACCGCTAGCATCATCTAGACTAGGATTGCCCTTGGAGGCTCCATCAAAATTTAGTTTCAACCAACCCAAGGGAAGGTGCCTCCAAGGGGTTTCAAACCTTGTAGAGGCAATAAGACTTAGAACAAGGGCAGGGTTAACTCTAAAACCAAGAAGAAAATCCACAGTAATCTCTCTAACAAGGATGACTTTATCTAGCAAAAAATAATCAACATTCTCAAAAGTAGCCACCAAAGCATGAAGAGTGACAATCTTCACAGGGTGAGAGATATTCTTAAAGGCTCAAGAATTATGCTCCTTCCAGATACACCACCATACATGATTCATAGTGGTTACAATACCTCCATCACTACTTATTAGATGGTGAATATTTATTTACAAAAAAATCTAAATTTTGGAGGTTTGGAATATTTTGATATATTTATTGTTATTATGTTAAAATTTTTAAAGTCCATAATTTTTGCATATAAAATCAATATGGGTATTGTTTTTGGATTGCATGATTTTATAAGCTCTTCACAAGTCATTAGTATTATATATTATTATAATGTTATGTCTTTATTATATGAAATAAATCTATTGGAGTATTTTATTCACTTAAATAACTTTATCGTTAATGTGTTCTCTCATTTATCCCCTAGTTTAGATTATAGGTGTTATTAAAAGTTATTGAATATTATTAGTAAACACTAAAAATTTATGTTGTAATATTATATAAGGCTATAGTAATCATTATGCATCATAATTTTTAATTATTTAATTAAATTAGCCTATAGGATCATGTTTTAACCTTGTCATAGTTCCCCTTTGCTAATAAATTACATCTAATGTGCTCTAAGCAAGGGATTAATAATTTATCATTATTATTGTGGATTTGGTATAATTGGCCCTTAACCACAAAATCCATTGCATTAATGTGACCTTTTTTTGATCATTTATTTTGGTTGCCAAGGGTATGTTTCTATATTTTATATCAAACACTTTCTTTCCACTTTATTAATTTCATTAACACATGATTTGAATTTATATTTTTCTTTTGTTCATTTTGGTAGGGTATTACTTGAAATCTAACATTAGAGGGGTATCATGCACAAAAAGTGTGATACAACATGTCTACTACCAAGAATTTAGTCTTTCCATCAATAGAAATATCTAAAAGTTTGGATTTACAAATAACACAAAACTTAGCCCATAGAATTTTTTTTAAATAAATTCAATGATAGATTTATGCATAGATATTCTCACATGACCTCTCTTACCTACTAAAGCATAAAAATCCATGTCTATAAATTCTAAAAGTTCCAAAATGATAAATAAAAAATAATTTTAAGATGTTATAAGAAAATAATCTATTTCTTTAGACAGTATGGCTTTCTATAGATATATGCGCATCTCAATTCAGATGATAGTCTAATGACTAATAGCTAGCAAAAATAAATCTCATTGTGCTTAGTTTCTTATTCATATTTAATTTCATATTTTATATAATCTAATTCTTTTTTATTTCTTATATATTGAACATAACTTTAGATCCTATATCATATGGATGTATTAATATATTATTTGTGTTGTTTGAATAATGATCATTTAGTGGAAAATTTTCATTTTTTTCTATTTTAATATTGTAGTTGGATTCTTCAAGTTTTATTTTATATTCATGTAATATTATGATGTAGTTTGATGAAAAATAAAAGGTTTGATCATTGGAAAGTATGAAATACAAACATTGGTAAGAGCAAAAAATTGATTTATTTGGGGATGAAAATTATACAAAGCTAAAAGACACTGCAATTACAGATTACAACAAAAATTCTATTTTAGGTATCTAAATGTATGAACCTAGGTAACTCATAATTTTTTGATAATGTTATTATATTTATGAAAATTACATAGATACAAGAGTACACATGGAATGCATTTATTAAATTATGTGATACAAAGGATATAAGCACAAAAATTCACTTGAGGGAAGTTTATTGAGATGAAGATACAACTAAACTTATTTGGAAAAAATATATCCAGTTTTAAATATCTCATGGATGAATTATCATTAGTGTACACAAGAAAAACTATTAATCTATGTTCTTAAATGTAATTCATCTCTCCTTTCAAACCATGGCCCATTAACCATGCTTTTATCTTGGATTTCCAAGCTAAAAGAGATAGTAAGAAAAAATATATTTACAAGAAAATTCATGTAGTCATTTGAATTTAGTCCTCACTTCCATTTAATCCAATAACCTTATAAGGACATCATACATGGAGCTTACACATTAACCCTCTAGTATACCATATACTACTTGGATATAGATTGGCAATGATTTTTTCCTCCTCTTGTCTTGAATTAGCACATCCATACTCTTTGGTAATTATGATTTTCATAAATGAGTTTATATGCATAATTCTAAGCATTTATTTATTTATTTATTTACATATGGGAATCGGTAACACCATTGTATTTTGCCACTATAAACCCTAGCCCATTGGGTTATATGAAGTCAATGAGACCCCAACCCTCCAAGGCATTGAACTGGGGTAGTCAACTGGAAAATACTCGACCATTACCATCCAACATATCCCCTTCTAGGTACATCGAGATTTGAACCAATACCAAGCATTTTTAGATAAGAATATTTCATCTTTCAAATTCATTTTAAAATCTGAAATACAAAAGGTCATGATCTCTTTTTTCTTACACTCACTCCATATTCATATATTAATTTTTTTTATTAAAAATAAAGGTATAATTACATATTATATTATTGTTTGTATAATTTTAAATAAATAATAGTAAAAAATCATTATTTAAATATTAAAATTTTTTGTTAAATATCATGATATAGATTATTTATTATTATATATAAATATATAAAATAAAAATAATGAAAATTAAATAAAATAGTTTTCAATTTCATAAAAACTACTCATAGTTTTACAAGAAATTATATTTAAACATAATGAAATGATATTTTTTTAACAAGCTCATTCAAAAACACATTTAAACACCTTTGTCATGGTTTGAAACTAAGTCTCTTGAAAGAGATCCCAAAATCAAACCACTATGATGTCTCAAGGACACAAACGAACAAGTTATTATTTAGGTATTTTAAAAACCTTAAGTTTTAAATGATAATTATTTTATACAAATAAAATAATTAAAATGATACGAATCATTTTATAAGATTATATTTATTTAATTCAATAAAAGCTTAGGTCATCTAGTTTATGCTAGGGGATGTTAATAGGACAAAATCCAAAATGTACCTCCTAAACACTCCAACTAGATATAAAGTAGGGATATGCAAGTTACTTCAAATGGAGGAGGCAAATTTATCGATAACTTATTTAGGGATGCCTTTACTATATGGAGAATGAGGATATAATTATGAAATCTAGTTATAAGTAAAGTTGAGAAGCAACTTATTTAGGGATGCCTTTACTATGGGGAGAATGAGGATAGAATTATGGAATCTAGTTATAAGTAAAGTTGAGAATAAAATTTTGAATAGAAAGGTAGATGGTTATCGTTAACAAGAAGAGTGTAACTAATTAAATTAGTCTTACAATTCATTCCAATATATTATATGTCTTTGTATACTATACCAAAATTGGTAGAAAAAAATTTAATCTATATCGTGCGGTATTTTTGTGGTCGGGATTACATGATAAAAGAAAATTTCCTTTGGTGAAATGGAGCAAGGTGTGTGATGATAAAACTAGGGGAGGTCTTAGTTTAAGATTTTTTATAGATGCAAACTTAGTTCCTAGGGAAAAATAATTTGGAGATTGTACAGAGTCAAAGACAATGGGTAAGAATTCTTCTAAGTATGTTGAGACCAATGACCCAAGTTTAATATTTATTACATTCTCAATACCAAATGGTTCTAATCCATAGAATGGTTTTAAAAAATCAATTGATATAGTGATTAATGGATTCAAACATGATGTACAAGGATCATAAGGAAGATACAAATGGAAAGAAGATTTTTTTACAAGTATACAAGACATTGATGCTAGGAGGCAATTTAGCATAAAGATAACAACAATGATTATTTCAAGGGGAGCCAAGGATAATTTGATTTAGGAGTTGAATAGCTCAAGAGAATACACAAAAAGAAGTGGATATAATGTAAAGCACCAACAAAATAGGAATACCACAAGAATATAGAGAGATATTTGGGATAGCCCAAGAATTCCTAAAGTCAAAATGTTTTTTTGGATGGTAATTCATAGAAGAATTATATCCTAGGATAACCTTATGCAAAGAGGTTTTCATGGCCTCTCACAATGTGTTCTTTTTCAGAAGGAGGAGGAGAGTATAGACCATCTCTTAGGGCATTGCTCAATAGTCTAGAATCTAAGGCAAACGATTATTAAAATATTTGGTAAATGTATGGTGATGAATGGTAGAATTGAATAATGGATAAAGTAGTGGTAAAGCACTTTTAAAAGTGAGGCTTTACAAACAATCTAGGATATATCAAAAGATACAATACTTTGGACTATATGGCTAGAAAGGAATGTAGTTTAGAGGTAATGAAAAGAAAGATTTATTTAGCCATAGAGGATTCTAAACCAACCCTATCAACTCACCCAATCCATAATCTAGAAGTAGAGAGTATTGATAGATGGAATCAAGTCATGAAATGGAATTATGATGTTCGGTACAAAAGAAACAAAAATAAGGGAAAAAGTATAAAGTGGAAACCACTAGATGTGGAGTTGGTCAAATTAAATTTTGATGGAACATCTAAAGGAAATATATGACCATGAGGAGGAGTAATAATCAGAAATACTATAGATATTTTATCCCATTATGCTTTTAAAAGTGGATTAAGACAAATAATGAAACTAAATCTTGGGCAGCTTTGGAAGGATTACAAATACGTAAACAAATAAAATGGAATAGAGTGTGGATGGAAGGTGATTCTCTCATAGTACTAAATGCAATTTTTAGGAAAGCAAAGATTCCATGGATCATACAAGAGAAACTTATGGAAATACAAGACCTTGCTATAGAGTTTGAAGAAATCAACTCTACTCATACATTAAGAGAAGGAAACAATTGTGCAAATATACTAGCCAGTAGGAGGGTTTAATTGAGGAATGTGAAGTTAAATTATCTTTTTCATGGTTAGAGGAATAGTAATCTTAGTTAAAGATTACAAGAAAATGTTGATTGTCAAAATCAACATTTTCCAGATGTTGATTTATGGCCAACCAATAATATTTGAGATAGTTGAGGTGACATCCACATGTTGATTTACTACCAGCCAACAATATCTGAGATAGTTGAGGTGACTTTTATCTCATATGTCACCTTAACTATTGGAGATGTTGGCCATAAATGTTGAAGGTGGAGGTGTGGTCCACCTCAACTTGGTCCAAAATAGTTCTCAATATTAAATAGTTACATATTAAATATTTATTACAATTGTTATGGGTGCACTTATGCTTTAGGAAGGAAATTAGCATTCCAAATCTAGTAAAGTGAACTATGATAGTTTGATGTTTTGGAAATATTACTCTACTAAGATTCAATGCATAAACAATAAAAATGAAATTTTGGTATTATGAAGGCTGTTGTAAGAAATTGTCAAGAAGGATGTAAAATTTTAAAATATTTGTATTCACACAAAAAATAAAAAATCCAAAAAATAAAAATAAAAAATTCAAACATTTTATAAAAAATATGTAAATATCAATTTATAACAACTCAATTAAAATGAAACAAAAATTAAATTTATTTATAAACTCTCAAAGTTTTGGTTTGTCACTGTAGCCTCTAGTTCTATTTAACAAAAAAATTATGCTGAGGTCTCAAATTACTTCTAGTTTGAAATCATGATGGGCTTCTTCGTTAGCATAGTAAGATGACATGCGTCATCTACCTTTGCTATAGTTCATATGTCAATAAGATCTTGGAAGATATATTAGATTCCAAGTCTTTACCATAATAAGATAACACACGTCATACAATTATCTGATATGTTCCCTCAACTTTGAGGATTTACCCTCTAAAAATGAATTCAACCAAGTTGAGGTGGACCACACCTTAACTTTCAATGTTTATGATCTTAAAAAGAATATCTAAGATACATATCATATAGTATTGGGATGCTATTACATCTCAAATAGTATTGGGGTGCCTGGGCACCCAAATACTATATACTATTTGAGATGTAATGTCATCCGAGATGTAACATCTCAAATCAAAATGTAGGAAGGGTTATCTAAATATTTTAGGAGTGACATAGGCATCAAACAAGGTTACCCTTTATATCCGATATTATTTGGGTTGTACATTGAAAAATTAGAATAATGGATAAACAAATTTGGGGAGAGGGTGTGCACTTAGCAAAATATGTGGTAAAACTCCTCATGTATGCAAATTATGTAATTATTGTGGCTAAAATAGCTAAAGATCTAGTGACATAGGCATAAAATAAGGTTTCCCTCTATCTTCGATATTATTTGGGTTGTACATTGACAAGTTAGAAGAATGGATAAACAAATTTGGGGGAGAGGGCATGCACTTAGCAAAATATGTGGTAAAACTCCTCATGTATGTAGATTATGTAATTCTTGTGGTCGAAATAGCTAAAGATCTATAAGATCATCTTCGGGCTCTAGAACTCTTCTGTAAGGAATTTGGGATGCAGCTGAACATGAGCAAAATAAAAATCATGATTTTTTTAGCAAAAAAGAAGAAGCAACATCTCAAATTTCAGTTTGTAGGAGAACCTCTTGAGGTAGTGGTAGAATAAAAATACCTAGGCATAGACTTTCATGATAAAATTAATTGGAATACATGTAGGATGAAAAGAACTCTAAGTGGTTGGAGAGCACTATATGCACTTCAAAATTGGTGTAGGAATGCCTAGTTGTGGGACTAGAAGACCACCAAGGTCTTATTTGGTCTACTTGTCACACCAATTGTGTTGTATGGTTGTGAGGTGTGGGCCAGTGACACAAAAAATACAAAATGGAGACAAATAGAAAGGATTTAAAAACATCTAATTACAAATTTTCTTAGAATTAAGACCATGGTCCCTTATGAAATTATTCTAGCTGAAATTGGAATGTTCTCTTTAGAGGCAATTGCTATGACCAAGTTGTTATGTTACTTGAAAAAATAGAAAACATGAAAAATAATAGATGGCTTAGAGAAGTTAGGAATGAAGAGCTACATAGACGGAAGAACACATGGATGAAACAAAATCAGAAATGGATGAAACATTGGGAAATCAACATAAGTGAATGTCCAAATTTCAATAAAGACATAAAAAATATGTGAATAAAAATTTTAGAAGTGGAATGTGGAAAAATGCAAGCAAGAAAAGACAATACTATATTGCAAAGTTTAACCCAACGTATGACCACAAGGAAAAAGCATATATAGGTGCTGAAATTAAGTGGAGGTAAAAAATCCTCATTGCTCAGATAAGGACTAGCTCTCATAGGATTAGATGTAAAACAAGGAGATGGACAATGCCCAAGGAATAATGGGAAGAAAGAATATCTACTCTATGCAACACAGGGGCAATAGATACAGAGGAACATTTCATCTATGAATGCCCAAGTTTTTTGAACATTTGTGACAAATATAAAGAAACACTTGAACAAGATTCTATGACAAAATTATTTGAAGATAGTAAAATAAAAAAAATTGGGGATTTGCTAACCCAAATCAATAGGATAAGGAACAACCTTTTCAAATATATTAATGGTCATATGATTTGAATGATTGTGTTTCCATATTTGGAAGTCCCATAAACCATGTTTTGGGTCTAATGAACGTAATTAAAATATTTCATTTCATTTCAAATAGTATGTAGTATTGGGGTACCTAGGCGTTACATCTCCCAATAATATTTGAGATGTAAAATCTTAAATAATATTTGGGTGCCATTACATCTCAAATAGTATTGGGGTGTCTGGGCACCCGAATACTATAACCGAGATACTATTTGAGATGTATTCAGGTGCACAGGCACCCCAATACTATTTGGGATGCAATGAAACTTGGATACTATTTGAAATGTGATATATCAAATAGTATTTGGGTGCCATTGCATTCCAAATAGACATCTAAAATAGTATTCAGGTGCCCAAGAACCCCAATACTATTTGGGATGCAATGGCACCTAGGATGTATTGGGATGCAATGGCACCCAGATACTATTTGAGATGTAACATCTCAAATAGTATCCATGTGCCATTGCATCCAGATCTCAAATAGTATTTGGGTGACATTGCATCCCAAATAGACATCTCAAATATTATTCGGGTTCCCAAGCACCCCAATACTATTTGGGATGCAATGGCACCTAGATACTATTTGAGATGTGACATCTCAAATAGTATTTCGGTGCCATTGCATCCCAATACTATTTGGTATGCAATTGCACCTAGGATGTATTGGGATGCAATGGCACCTAGATACTATTTGATATGTAACATCTCAAATAGTATCTAGGTGCCATTGCATCCCAAATAGTATTGGGGTGCCCAGATCTCTAATAGTATCTAGGTTCCATTGCATCCCAAATAGACATATCAAATATTATTCGGGTACCCAGGAACTCTAATACTATTTGGGATGCAATGGCACCTAGATACTATTTGAGATGTAACATCTCAAATAGTATTTGGGTACCCAAGCACCCCAATACTATTTGGGATGCAATGACACCTGGATACTATTTGAGATGTAACATATCAAATAGTATTCAAGATGCAATGGCACTCCAAATAGTATTGGAGTGCCATTGCATCTCGGATACATTTTTAGGGTGCCATTACAATTACGATGTTTGAGAGTAACATATCAAATAGTATTCGAGTGCCATTGCATCTCGAACACTAGAATTGCAATGAAACCCACATACCCGAATAGTATTTGATATGAACATATCAAAAAGTATCCGAGATGCAATGGAACCCGATAACATCTCAAAAAGTATTCGGGTTCCATTGCATCCCAAATAGTATTGGCGTGCCCAACACCTAGATACTATTTGGAATGCAATGGCACCCGGATACTATTTGGGATGTAACATCCCAAAGAGTATTTGGGTGCCATTGCATCCCTAATAGTATTTTAGATGTGGCCATCACATTACATCCCAAAAATTATCCATGTGCTATTGCATCCCAAATAGTATTGGAGTGTCATTGCATCCCGAATAGTATCTGAGATGGTCACATCTCAAATACTATTTAGGATGCAATGACACTCCAATACTATTTGGGATGCAATGGCACCTGGATACTTTTTGGGATGTAATGCAATGGCACCCAGATACTCTTTGGGATGTAAAATCTCAAATAGTATCCAGGTGCCATTGCATCCCAAATAGACATCTCAAATAGTATTTAGGTGCCATTGCATCCCAAATAGACATCTCAAATAGTATTCGGGTGCCCACGTACCCCAATACTATTTGGGATGCAATGACACCTAGATACTATTTGAGATGTAACATCTCAAATAGTATCCGGGTGCCATTGCATCCCAATGGCACTCAACACCATAATTGCAATGGTACCCAGATATCAGGCACCCCAATACTATTTGGGATGCAATGGCACCCAGATACTATTTGATATGTAACATCTCAAATAGTATTTGGGTGCCATTGCATCCCAATGGCATTGGACACTAGAATTGCAATGGCACCCGAATACTATTTGAGATGTAACATCTCAAAAATTATCTGGGATGCAATGACACTTGGATAATTTTTGAGATATTATCTCAAAAAGTATTTGGGTAACATCTCAAATAGTATCTAGGTGCCATTGCATCCCAATGGCATCGGATACCAGAATTGCAATGGCACCCAAATACTATTTGAGATGTAACATCTCAAAAAGTATCTGGGTTCCATTGCATCCCAAATAGTATTGGGGTTCCTAACAACCAGATACTATTTGAAATGCAATGGCATCCAAATACAATTTGTAGTGTAACATCCCAAAGAGTATCTAGGTGCCATTGCATTACATCCCAAATAGTATTCGAGTGCCATTGTATTACATCCCAAATAGTATTGGGGTATAGCCATTGCATCTTGAATACTATTTGAGATGGTCACATCTCAAATAGTATTCAAGATGCAATGGCACCCCAATACTATTTGGGATGAAATGGCACCCGAATACTATTTGAGATGTAACATCTCAAGTATCTGGGTGCCATTGCATCCCAAATAGTATTGGGTTCCTGATATCTAGGTACCATTGTAATTCTGGTGTCGGGTGCGTATTGGGTGCCTGATATTCGAGTACCATTGTAATTCTAGTGTCGGGTGCCATTAGGAAGCAATGAGACCTAGATACTATTTGAGATGTTACATCTCAAATAGTACTCGAGTTTCATTGCATCCCAATAGCATCGGACACCATATAAGAAATATAACTTTCAAAATATAAGAAATATATCAACATGTTAATTAAAATTAGATTTATAAAGTATAGACAATATTTTGTAATGTATAAAGGTTCAACATGTAAATGTATTGCAACATACATTTGGAACATGGATGTCTTATATCACCCACTCTATCATTTCTAGCATTTATATGAACATATTTGAAAATTATTTTAAGTCAAAAGATGCATTAGCATGATCTTGTTTTATCGAACTATCACTATACCACCTGTGTAATATTTTTTATTTTTTTATGGTAATAAGGGATTTTAGGGTCCCCAAACCCTTACAAAATCTAAAAAAATATACAGTTCAACATAAAAAACTGATAAATAACCTGTCAACTACATAACTTGTTGATCAATACAAAATTGCCCTGTACAAACATAGACTAGTAGTGAACTTAACTAAAATTTGAACAAAACACAACCAAGTACAAATTAAAAAACAATCTCCATAAGAATCAATCAATATCATACCACAAAAACTTGCCTCAATCTGACTAATTCCCATAATCTATGAATATTATCCAATTTTTTCATTCCTTACTACTCCTCCAAAGGTACATTCCTTATTTTCTCCTTTACCCATATCTCTTGTAATGATTGGGAAATGTAGAGGATTTGGAGAACAAGTGGGTAGTTAAAACTCTCTAGTTCAAATCGAGAGGTTCCAGGTTCAAATATCTCCCCTCACATACTACGGATATGCTATGTATAGGGGTTACAAATATTTAAATTTTATCTATCCATGACTTACTCTCTTCCAATGAAACTCCAATGTTGGTATTCTGATAGAATTCAGCTGTGATAAATTCACTCTACATTCATCAATAATCTCTGCTATTTTCCAAATCACTTCTTATTCTTATTTGAGATATTTCACTATTTTTAAAGAATCCCCTTCAATTATGACATCCCTTGCCTTCATTTGTAGTAAAAACAAGAACCCAATAAGAGAGCTCTAGATTAATTAAAATGATTAGTTTGAGTGCCAATAGGTTCAACATATGCTAATAAAAAATCACCTGTCTCATCTCTTACTACCCCACCTACTCCAGCAACACTCAAATTCCCTTTTGAAGCTCCATAAAAATTAAGCTTAACCCAATATTTTGGAGGCATTTCCTAAAACACATTAGCTCTAGAAGGCTTCAACAAAGTATGAGAAAATTTGGAAACTTGCCAATTTAGAAGAAAATAGAATTCTATATTGAGGTTTTATTTTAAAAAATATGCTTTAAAGTTCTCCTCTAAAGCACTCCCAACCCTTGAAACATCTCTCTTTTTTCCATTAAAATGCAATTATTGCTCTGTCTCCATATCCCCCATAAAAAATGAGGAAGACAAAAGTGTCATAAAACACTCAAAATCTTGCTATTAAAGGGTGAGGTCCATTGTAAACATAGATCCCCTATATTGTTAGGCTTCTCCCAAGAGACTAAAATTTTTTGGAGTAAATAATTAAATACTTCAGAGTAAAATACACTATCCAAAAAGAGATGTTGGACTGATTCCAAAGTATTTTCACATAGAACACACCTGTTTACAAAATGGAAGCCCATTTTATAGAGATTATCAATGGTAGAAATCCTATTTTGAACAACCAATCAAAAGAAAAAATTTATCTTGGAAATTAATCCAAATCTTCTTAACTGGGATCCAACCAACTACCTCCTTATACAATAAAGAATAGCCTGATTTAACAAAATAGTCCCCTTTACTTTATTTACTCCAAACCAAAGAGTCATTACTACCCTTCTGTTTCAAAGGATAAACCTTGAGTAGGTTAAATATTTTTTGAGATGCTTTCTTCTGTTCTTTAGTCAACCCTCCAACCTAACATATTTCCACCTAGTTCTCTTAGAATTCAAAACAAGAAAATCCTTCACCTTTTTCACCCAATATTTTTGATAAAAATTGTCTAATGGATTGTGACTCAATGTCAAACTCAAGGGGTTTGTTATTCAACAAACAATCCTTCCAAAAATCCACTTTCTCCCCATTTCCAATCCTCCACCTTGAGCCTTTCTTCAAAAGGTCTATGCTATGCATAATATTATTCCAAAAATAAGAACCCTTGGGTAGATCTTTTAAACATAGGAAATATTTACTATATTTTAGGTATTTTACCTTTAAATTTTTTACCCAGTACAAATGATCATTATTAATCAACTTCCATATCATATTACCAATTAAGGCCTCATTCAATAATTTTAGGCGTCTAAAGCCTAAGCCTCCATATTCTTTTTTAGAACATACTTGATCCCAATTTACTAAGGACAATAATTTTTTATCCTCTAAACTAGACCATAAAAATGATCTTTGGATCTATTCTAATTTATCTCTAATAATAGTAGGAATCTTAAAAACTGACATAAAGTAGATGGAAATGCTCTACAAGGTGGACTGAACTAGTTGTGCTTTCCCAGCCCGACTCAATAAATTACCTCTTCAACCGGTTAACTTTTTGAAAAACTTTCTATGATTGGGTTACACATCTTAGATTTCATTCTTCTTTTAAAGAGTGGCATTCCCAAGTAATAAGATGGGAGTGTATCAATAACACAACCAAAAATTATCTTAATGCTTCTTTTTCTATGCTTTGGAGTATTTAGAAAGTACACCATACTCTTCTTGAAATTAAATTTTTGCCCTACTGCTCGTTCATAGTTGTCCCAAATGAGTTTAATGTATTGAGCTTGAGTTATAGGGGATTTAGACACAATCATAGTATCATCAATAAATTGTTGATAAGATACTGAATCTAACAAAGGAGATGCCTTGAAACCTTCAATATTACCTTTAGAGACCACTTCTACCAAGGAACGACCTAAGGACTCTACAAGAATAATAAAAAGATATGGGGATAATGTATCTCCCTGACGTAATCCATGAATGCTATTGAAGTATCCTACTCCTACTCCATTTACCAAAACTAAGAACTTGGTTGTGGAGACACAGTTCATGGTCAAATTTACCTAGTTCTCATTGAAACTAACTTTTTCAAGATCCTTTCTAAAAACTTCCAAGATACTCGATCATATGCCTTATTAATATCTAATTTTATCAATATTTTGGCCTTCCCACTTCTATCCATAGAATGAATAACCTCATGAATTGTGACTATTCCATCCAAGATTTGCCCGCCTTTAACAAAACCCCCTTGGTTAACATCAATAATAAAGGGTCAAATTATTTTAATCCTATTAGCTATTATTTTTTATAGGATCTTGTATAAGGTGTTGCATAGTATTATAGGTCTAAAATATGTAAAATATCTAGTCCCTATAGATTTGGGTATTAGAGATAAAAAAGTGGAATTGACATATATAGGGATAAAATGGGTTCCGTGCACCTCCTAAATAGCTTCCACCACATCCTTGCCCACCAAGTTCCAAAAATTCTGAAAGAAAGCTACTGGAAAACCATCTAGCCCTAGAGCTTTATCACCTCCCAAATAAAAAACTACCTTTCTAATCTCATATTTAGTGAAAGGGCTAGAAATATAATCATTAAAATAATCCTATATGATATGGGAAATATGACTCAACAAAGTTTCTATTGCTTTTTGTTCTTCCTCTTCCTGATTTCCTAAGAGATACTTGAATAAATCCACTGCCTCCTCTTGAATATCATCAAGCTTATTGGCTACTGATCCATCCTATTTAACAACTTCCTTGATCTTGTTGCAACTTCTATGACAAAGGATAGAAACATGAAAAAACTTTGTATTATGATCCCCTTCCTTTAGCCATCTAATCCTAGAATTTTGTTTCCAATGAACTTTCTCACTAGCTAAGATGTTATGGTATTCTACAAGAAGCTCCTTATATTGTTGTCTAATTTCATCTATAAGATTCCCTTGATTCAACTTGATATCTATTTTTGATAACTTCTCTTTTATTTCAGTTTTTCTTTTAAAAATATTTCCAAACACCACTCTATTCCATACCTTAATATTTTGCTTCATATATCTTAAATTTTTTGCTATTTGATTAATTTTAAATCTTGGGAAATATTTTTGCCGCCATTCCTCAATTTTGGAGTCAAAATCCTTATTCTTGAACCACAATAATTCAAACGTAAATAAATTTTTGTACTTACTACCATCTTCTAAAAATTCTCAAATTATTGGGTTAGGATCTGACCCAATCATTGGGATTGTAGTGAGTGTGGAATCACCAAAAATGGTCAACCTCTCCTAAAACATCAACACCCTATGTAATCGAATCTAAATGAATTGATCTCCTAACCTTCTATTACTCCAAGTATAAGGTATTCTTCTGAGCTCTACATACATCATTTCATTACCATTGACAAAGTCTCTAAAATCTTGCATTCTTTTTGAAAGGGTGGAAGATCCTCCTCTCTTTTATGAAGAATTTAGAGGAGTATTAAAATCTCCTGCTAGAATCCAAGGTAGTCCCTTAAATTCTTCTATCATATGAGTTAGATCAAACCATAACTACCCTCTTCCAAATGTTGTATTAGAGGCATACACATTAGTCACAATCCAATTTTACTTATTTTTTAGATTGTGGGAAAAAATTGTAATCGACCATCTTGTACTTACAATTAACTTACCCTCAATAATTTTCCTATTCAATAAACACAAGAGTCCTCCTAAAGCTCCTACTGCTTCACTATATTCCCAACCTCCCTCTTTCCAAATTTCCTTCTGAATCCTATCAATTTTAATATGGTTTACTTTTGTTTCTTATAATAAAAAATATATGGATTATTTTCTCTTCTAAGAGTATACACCAAATGATGTTTTGAAGGGGCATTAAGACCCCTAATGTTCCATGATAAAATTTTCATCTCTTTGTTTTGGTGGAAATATTCTTCCTCCCTTCAAAATTTAAAGTTGCCTGAGTGCCATCGACTACATCCTTGGCAGATTATTTTTGAATAGTAGTGACAACTAATGGTCTACCTGGTCCTGTCTCACCTACCATGTCCGTTGATCTTTTAGAATGACTTTGGGTTACTCTACTATGAGTTGAAACATCTTGGTGTTTACCTCTTTAATTTTCTCTCACAATCTTCTCCAAATTTCCATCAAAATTTTTGGTTTCTATGTGGATTTCATTATCTAAGAGTTGTTTTTCACCCTCTTTCTTTTCTCTTTATTGGGTTTTCCCTTAGTTCTATTTTAGAACAACCTAGTATCTCTTCAATTGTTAGCAATTTGAGTTATTTTGTGTTGTCATTGATGTCACATGGATCACATTGAGTTTTGGTAGCAAAAGTGCTTCATAAATAATCATTTATGATATTTTGGAGAGCATTGATATATGCAAGGTTTTGTGGCACAAGAGGCATATATTATTTAATTTTTAAATATTATATTAATGGTTTTTATTAAAACCAATGGTAAAGGTTTTTATTAAAACCAATAGCAAGGGTTTTTATTAAAACCAATGGTAAAGGTTTTTATTTAAACCAATGGAAAGGGTTTTTATTAAAACCATTGGAAAGTGTTTTTCATTAAAACCACTATGCTAAGACTTCTCTAAATAATGATGGATGAAAAGGTTTTTCATTAAAACCTAGGTGCAAAAATTTTCATGGAAAAATTCAAAATAATGAAGGAGATATCCCAATTCAAAGTTAAGAGGTGAATTATTAAATTCTTATTTAATAATTCTAAGGTCTAAAGTTGAATTTTATTATTCGTCGATGTGTAATGGTTGGGAAGATTAATAAAATTCACTGATGTCATTCGAAGGCATGGAGGTGCATATAAATAAAAGGTAAAACCTTTGTTTATAAGGGATCAAGAATATTGCACATGAGTGAGAATCATCGAAAGGGGAGTAGTGAAGAAATAAAGAAAAATAATTTTCATTTGAGAGCAAGGTCAAGGAGACATCACGGGAAAGTGACATCACGTAGGAGCCTATAGCACAGTTGGTAGTGCACAAACTTTGCACAAGGTAGGTTCGTTGTTCGAATCCCACCAAGGGCAAAGTGTTTTGCTAAGGAAGGCAATTTGAGTTTTCAGATTTGATCACAGACAAAGTTGGGTGTTTGGGATTAAATCCCAATGTGGGCTGATGCCCACGTGGTAAGCACTTCACAATGCTAAGTGAGAGGAACAGAGTTTGACTCCCACAAAGGTGTGAAGGCGCATTGTTTTTGGCAAGGCATTAACAATTTTGAAGATGGTGAAGGCACATTAATTTTGGCAAAGGCATTTCATAAAAAGGTATTTATCTCTAGCGCATGGTAATATTTGATATTGCCAAAGTTTTGGTGCATTGAAAATCATTTCTATTATAACTAGGGAGTTATAAGGTTTGAAGTTAAATATTTGTGATTGTTGTATGTGGAGTTATAAGGTGTGGAATTAAAAATAAAAGCATAGGTTTTTGTTGTATGTATTAATAAAAATTAGGGAGTTATCAGGTTGGAAAGTGTTGAGCTTGTTATATGTTCTAGTGCATGATTTAATTATGAAATTAAACTAGGAACTTGAGACCTAGTTAATTGCTACCTTGAGTTAGAAGACATGCACATGAGTTAGGGTTTCAAGTTGAAGACAAATTGCTTGATTATGTGCCTTGGTTATTAAGAAGAAGTGGATGGATTAGAAAATCAATTTTGTGGATAAAATTGATGCTTGAGTTCATTATTAGTGGAGTTCATTGAGAGTATTGCCATTATTGAGGAGGTTTTTACCATTTCTTGAGGATATTATTGTTGGTTACTTGTTGAGTACATTGCCACTATTTGAGACCATTGAGGAGATCATTTTCTAGTCACTTGTGGATACATTTATCTTTCATTTGAGGAGATCATTGTTGGCTATTTGAGAGCTCTTTGCTTGAGGGAGTTGTGTTTGTTTCTTGAGAGCTTATTGACATTGCATGAGGAAGATATTATTGAGAACCTATTGCTATCACTTGTGGAGATTGTCCTTGGTTGGTTAAAGTCCTCATTGTTATTGCTTGGAGAGAATTTCATTAGAGAGCTCATTTGTCATATATTTGTCATTCATTGTTGAGCATTGTTATCATCCATTTGAGAGAGCTCATTTGCCATATATTTGAGAGTTTATTGTTGAGCATTGTTATCATCCATTTGAGAGAGTATTTGTCATACATGGTTGAGTTCATTGTTGAGCATTGTTATCATCCATTTGAGAGAGTATTTGTCATACATGGTTGAGTTCATTGTTGAGCATTGTTATCATCCATTTGAGAGAGTATTTGTCATACATGGTTGAGTTCATTGTTGAGCATTGTTATCATCCATTTTAGAGAGTAGTTGTCATACATTGTTGAGATAATTGTCGATCATTGTTGTCATTCATTGAAGAGTACATTGCCATTTATTGTTGAGTTCATCATTGAGCCTTGCCTTTGTTGATTTGTGGATGAGATTTGAGTGCTACTTGAGCATGATTGATTGAGACTTTGAGAAGGATTTTGGGACAAAATTTCTAGATAGATTTGAGGTAGTGTTTGTGCATGATTGAGTGAGCCTTTGAGAAGGCCTTGAGTACAGATTTGGGACAACATTTGAGCAACATTGTTTAAGCCTTTTGTGAAGGCCTTGAGTACATATTTGGGAAAAAATTTGAGCAGTATTGTTTGAGCCTTGTGAGAAGGCATTGAGGCATATTTATGAGAAGTGAAAGAGATAGAACATAAATAGAAAAAGATACCAAGTTGCCTAGCTGAGTAGATCAATGAAGATCCCACCTAAGCAGATCAGGATTACCTAGCTGAGAAGATCAGTGGATAGCCTAGCTAAGTAGATCAATGGATTGCCTAGCTGAGCATATCAGTGGATATCCTAGCTGAGTAGATCAATGGATAGCCTAGTTGAGCAGATCAGTGGATAGCCTAGCTGATCAGATTAGTGAAGCCCACCTGAGTAGATTAGGATAGCCTAGCTTTGAGAAGATCAAAGTAATCATTTGTATTGGGATAAGGATCCCTATTTCTTTGTAAAATATTATAAGGAGATTATCTTGTGGACTACCCTACATTTGGGGAACCACGTTAAATCTTGTGTCTCAATTGTGTGTGGTGATTTGTGTACTTTCTTACTATTTCTATCTATGTCATTAATGCACACTGCTATATTTGGTTATTGCAATTAAGGATACTAATTGATATTGGTTTAGAAATAAAGTAAAAAGTGGGTGTTATACTATTCACCCCCCTCTCAATATAAGCTTGTGTTCTTCAATTGGTATCATAGCAGGTTCCTTCGAAAAGACTAACAAGCTTGAAGGTAGATTCTACTAGGTTATAGGATGGAAAAATGGTATATTGACAATGGGTGCTCTAGTCATATGACTAGGTATAAGGATAAATTCATTTCTCTAAGAGAGAACAATAGTGGATCAGTGAGATTTGGTGATAATGCTTTAGCTAAAATCAAAGGGAGAGGAACCTTAAGTTTGGATGATGGAAAGACTACTACACAGGGTGTACTCTATGTTGAGGGTCTAAAACACAATCTACTGAGTGTAAGTTAGCTTTGTGATCGAGGGTACATAGTTACTTTTTCCTCTACAGGATGCAAAATTAGTGAAAGAAAAACAAGGAAGCTTGTTGCAAATGCAGAAAGAACCAATAACAATCTCTACATGCTTAGCAAAATAAAAAGAGAAAAATGTCTTCTATCTCGAGAAGAAGAAATTTGGTTATGGCATAAAAGGTTATGTCATTTGAACTTCAAAAACATAGTAAGGATAAGCAACAAATAAATTTTCAGAGATCTACCAAAGATAAAAAGACCTTCAAATACAATTTGTGCACAATGTCAGTATGGAAAGTAGACAAGATCAAGTTTCAAGGTAAAAGAATATTCCTCTTCCAAGGTTTTAGAATTGATTCATACTGATTTATGTGGTCCTATGAGAACCAAAATCCTGCAAGGTGAAAGCTACTTCATGTTGTTCATAGATGATTATTCCAAAATGACTTGGGTTGTTTTTATAAAAGAGAAATCAAAGGCATTTGAACATTTCAAAGTATTCAAAGAAATGGTAGAAAATAAAACAGGAAATAAGATCAAGTGTTTGCGATCAGATAGAGGAGGGGAATTCATCTCTATAGAATTCATTGACTTTTGTGTAGAAAATGGAATCAGAAAAGAATACTCAGTAGCAAGGACTCCTCAGCAAAATGGAGTAGTAGAAAGAAAGAATAGAACTCTTGAGAATATGGCCAGAGAAATGTTAAATTAATCAAGAATCTTAGATGGGTTTTGGAAGGAAGCAATCAATACAACAGTCTATGTTATGAATATAACTCAAGTTAGAACGAAGCAACTTAAGACTCCATATGAGTTTTGGAAAGGAAGAACTCCCACGGTAAACTACTTCAGAATTTTTGGAAGTAAATGCTATATCAAAAGAGAGGATAAGGACTTGGGAAAGTTTGATCCTAGATGCGATGAAGGTATTTTTCTTGGATACTCTACAAAGAGTAAGGCCTACATATGCTACAATAAAATAACACACACCATGGTGGAAAGTATAAATGTTAGAGTTGATGAAAGAACAAGAATAAATGAGCCATATTAGGAAGATATTCTTGAAGAAGAAGAAATATGTCAGAAAGAAATGGGTGAAGATTCAAATGAATAAGATTTACAGAATATACCTTTCAAAACTTCATCAAGATATATTCAAAAAAATCATCCAAAGGACTTGATCATTGGCAACCCTGATGTAATATGGACAAGAAGAGGAATCATAGGCTCAATAGAACAAGCAAATGTTTCACTACTATCCAAGATAGAACCAAAGGATTTCAAAGAGGCAGAAAGTGATGTATGTTGGATTAAAGCAATGAAGGAAGAACTAGATCATATTTAAAAAGTAAGACTTGGGAATTAGTTCCACGTCCAAAAGGAAAAAATGTAATTGGTACTAAATGGGTCTACAGGAACAAACTGAATGAAGATGGTCAAGTCATCATAAACAAGGCAAGATTGGTGTGTAAAGGATATGCACAAGTAGAAGGAATTGATTTTGATGAGACCTTTGCACAAGTTGAAAAATTGGAAGCTATACGGATGTTTCTAGCACTTTCAAGCTATAGGAATTTCAAAGTATATCAAATGGATGTCAAATCAACATTTCTAAATGGTCACTTAGAAGAAGAAGTTTACATTGAACAACCAAATGGGTTTAATCAAGAAGATAAGCCAGATTATGTATGCAGATTGAAAAAGGCTCTTTATGGCTTAAAGCAAGCTCCTAGAGCATGGTATTCAAGACTGGATAAATATCTTTGAGAGCAAGGTTTTAGAAAGGGAATAGTTGATAGCAATCTGTATATTAAAAATAAGGGAAATTATTTGACTATTGTGGAAGTTTATGTGGATGATATTATCTTTGGGGGTAGCAATGACAAAATGTGTCAAGAATTTGCAAGAAACATGACTAATGAGTTTGAAATGTCTATGCTTGGTGAATTAACCTTTTTTCTTGGACTACATATTTCACAATTAGAAAAAGGGATATTTCTTTCACAAACAAAGTATATAAAAGATATGTTGAATAAATTCAAAATGGAAGATAGTAAGCCAGTTAGCACCCCAATGGTTACAGGGTGCAAATTAAGCAAAGATGATGAATCTCTTGATGCAAATCAAACTCTATACAGATCTATGATTGGTAGCCTATTATATTTTATAGCCACAAGACTAGATATAATACAGTCAATTGGTTTAGTGGGAAGATTTCAAGCAGCTCCAAAAGAATCGCATGTGACAAAAGTGAAAATAATACTCAGATATATCAAAGGAACAATGGAGTATGGTCTATGGTATCCTAGAAGAAGTAAGTTCACTCTCACAACATACATAGATGCATATTGGGTAGGAAATATTGATGATAGAAAAAGCACAAGAGGAGGAGCATTCTTTCTTGGTGATTGCCTAGTTTCTTGGCTAAGTAAGAAACAACCATCAGTGTCACTTTCCACAATAGAGGCAGAATATATTGTAGCGGAAGCATGTTGTTCATAGGTGTTATGGATGAAACAGAATCTCAAATAGTTCAGTATAGAACATGATCATCCCATTCCTATTCTGTGTGATAATACTAGTGCTATAAGTATCTCGAAGAATCCAATAATGCATGCTAGAACAAAGCACATTCCAATAAAGTATCAAGCACATTCCAACTCTCCTGACCTTTTAAAAAGGGGGGGGGGGTTTTTTTTTTATTTCCTTCTCCTCTGGGGGAAAATGTTCTTTTTTTATTATAAAAAATATTTTTTAAAATTTCCCAAACAAAAAATAAAAAAAAAATCATTTTTTAAGAGATCAAGTTACAAAGCAACAAGTAATATTAGAATGTGTTCCTACAAAATATTAGATTACAGACATATTTACAAAACCATTACCAAGAAAAATATTTGAGCATTTGAGAGAACAATTGGGAGTAAAAGTACTCCCACCCCAAAATTAATCACCTCAAGAGAGAAGGTGGTGGGGAGGCTAAGCTTAAGAGTCATATCTATTAGCCCCATAGGTGTCCCTTTTGCCATTGATGTCAAAGGGGGAGATATTTGAGTAAGGGGGAGAGCATTGAGTTAGGGGGAGCAGCCTCCATAGAGAGTATTGAGTCAGGGGGAGCACCTTTGATTCTCAAAGATGGTTTTTTTAGTGATTGTGGTGATTTGAATTAGATGTCTTGCCATCAATGATAAAGGGGGAGATTGTTGGCAATTTGAGTTATTTTGTGTTGTCATTGATGTCACATGGATCATTGATGTCACATGGATCACATTGAGTTTTGGTGGCAAAATCGCTTCATAAATAATTATTTATGATATTTTGGAGAGGATGGATATATGCAAGGCTTTGTGGCACAAGAGGCATATAATATTTAATTTTAAATATTATATTAATGGTTTTTATTAAAACCAATGGTAAAGGTTTTTGTTTAAACCAATGGAAAGGGTTTTTATTAGGACCATTGGAAAGGGTTTTTCATTAAAACCACTATGCTAAGACTTCTCCAAATAATTATGGATGAAAATGTTTTTCAAATAAAACCTAGGTGCAAAATGTTTCATGGCAAAATTCAAAAGAATGAAGGAGATATCCCAATTAAAAGTTAAGAGGTGAATTATTAAATTCTTATTTAATAATTCTAAGGTCTAAAGTTGAATTTTATTATTTTTCGACATGCAATGGTTGGGGAGATTAATAAAATACGCCGACATCATTCGAAGGCATGGAGGTGCATATAAATAAAAGTTAAAACCTTTGTTTAAAAGGGATCATGAATATTGCGCATGAGTGAGAATCATCGAAAGGGGAGCAAGGAAGAAATAAAGAAAAATAATTTTCGTTTGAGAGCAAGGTCAAGGAGACAGCGCGGGAAAGTGACGTCACACAAGAGCCTATAGCGCAGTTGGTAGCACACAAACTTTGTACAAGATATGTTCGTTGTTCGAATCCCGCCAGGGGCAAAGTGTTTTGCTAAGGAAGGCAATTTGAGTTTTCAGATTTGAGCACAGGAAAAATTGGGTATTTGGGATTAAATCCCAACATGGGCTAGCACCCACGTGGTAAGCGCTTCACAGCGCTAAGTGAGAGGAACAGAGTTTCAACTCCCGCAAAGGTGTGAAGGCACATTATTTTTGGCAAGGCATTAATAATTTCAAAGATGGTGAAGGCACATTAATTTTGGCAAAGGCATTTCGTAAAAAAGTATTTATCTCTAGCGCATGGTAATATTTGATATTGCCAAAGTTTTGGTGCATTGAAAATCATTTCTATTATAACTAGGGAGTTATAAGGTATTTAGTAAAAATAAATGATTGTTGTATGTGCTTAGGGAGTTATAAGGTTTGAAGTTAAATATTTGTGATTGCTATATGTGGAGTTATAAGGTGTGGAATTAAAAATAAAAGCATAGGTGTTTGTTGTATGTATTAATAAAAATTAGGGAGTCATAAGGTTGGAAAGTGTTGAACTTGTTATATGTTCTAGTGCATGATTTAATTATAAAATTAAACTAGGAACTTGAGACCTAGTTAATTGCACCTTTTGGAAGACATGCACATGAGTTAGGGTTTGAAGTTGAAGAAAAATTGCTTGATTATGTGCCTTGGCTATTAAGAAGAAGTGGATGGATTAGAAAATAATTTTGTGGATAAAATTGATGCTTGAGTTCATTATTGCTTTAGTGGAGTTCATTGAGAGTATTGTCATTATTGAGGAGGTTTTTTCCATTGCTTGAGGAGATTATTGTTGGTTACTTGTTGAGTACATTGCCACTATTTGAGACCATTGAGGAGATCATTTTCTAGTCACTTGTGGATACATTTGTCTTTCATTTGAGGAGATCATTGTTGGCTATTTGAGAGCTCTTTTCTTGAGGGAGTTGTGCTTGTTTCTTGAGATCTTATTGACATTGCATGAGGAAGATATTATTGAGAACCTATTGCTATCACTTGTGGAGATTGTCCTTGGTTGGTTAAAGTCCTCATTGTTATTTCTTGGAGAGGTTTTCATTAGAGAGCTCATTTGCCATATATTTGTCATTCATTGTTGAGCATTGTTATCATCCATTTGAGAGAGCTCATTTGCCATATATTTGAGAGTTCATTGTTGAGCATTGTTATCATCCATTTGAGAGAGTATTTGTCATACATGGTTGAGTTCATTGTTGAGCATTTTTATCATCCATTTGAGAGAGTATTTGTCATACATGGTTGATTTCATTGTTGAGAATTGTTATCATCCATTTGAGAGATTATTTTTCATACATGGTTGAGTTCATTGTTGAGCATTGTTATCATCCATTTGAGAGAGTAGTTGTCATACATTTTTGAGATCATTGTGGATCATTGTTGTCATCCATTGAAGAGTACATTGCCATTCATTGTTGAGTTCATCATTGAGCCTTGCCTTCATTTATTTGTGGATGATATTTGAGTGCTACTTGAGCATGATTGATTGAGCCTTTGAGAAGGCTTTTGGGACAAAATTTCTAGATAGATTTGAGGCAACTTTTGTGCATGATTGAGTGAGCCTTTGAGAAGGCTTTTGGGATAGAATTTTTGGATAGATTTGAGGCAGATTTTGTGCATGATTGAGTGAGCCTTTGAGAAGGCCTTGAGTACATATTTGGTACAATACTTGAGGAGCATTTTTTGAGCCTTTTTGTGAAGGCCTTGAGTATAGATTTGGGACAACATTTGAGTAGGATTGTTTGAGCCTTGTGAGAAGGCATTGAGGTATATTTGTGAGAAGTGAAAGAGATAGAACAGAAACAAAAAAATATGCCAACACTAGTTGCCTAGCTGAGAAGATTAGTGAAGAGCCCACCTGAGAAGATCAGGATTGCCTAGCTGAGAAGATAAGTGGATTGCCTAGCTGAGTAGATCAGTGGATAGCCTAGATGAGCAGATTAGTGGATTGCCTAGCTGAGCAGATCAGTGGATAGCCTAGCTAAGCATATCAGTGGATAACCTAGTTGAGCAGATCAGTAGATAGCCTAGCTAAGTAGATCAGTGGAGCCCACCTGAGCATATTAGGATAGCCTAACTTTGAGTAGATCAAAGTAATCATTTGTATTGGGATAAGGATCACTATTTCTTTGTGAAATATTATAAGGATATTATCTTGTGGACTACCCCACATTGGGGGAACCACGTTAAATCTTGTGTCTCAATTATGTGTGGTGATTTGTGCACTTGCTTACTATTGCTATATATGTCATTAATGCACACTGCTATATTTGGTTATTGCAATTAAGGACACTAATTGATATTGGTTTGGAAAGAAAGTAAAAAGTGGGTACTATACTATTCACCCCCCTCTTAGTATAAGTTTGTGTTCATCAATAACATTAAAATGCAAGAATTAAATTGATAGGGAAATATTACTATTCAACTTATTAGGGTTTAATGATAATTAACTTACCTCCTTATCAATATCTTCTATTTATCCTTCTTTTGATGTCTCTTGATCTCTTGATCCTTTCACTTGCTTTTTTGCCCTTCCTTCTAAATCTACCTTCTAAAACATCTTCATTGAAATCTTAGCTTGTTGATGAGGAGCAGCTTACTTTTAAACCCATTTATGCTTACCATTAAAATTATTCTTGTGTGAATTGCATGCAACACTTAGATGCCCTTTTTTACAAACCCCACACTTAATGATCAAATTTTCATATTCAATGGTTTGGTTCCAAGATCCATACTTGGAAATCAATTTTATATGTTTGGGTAATTCTTGATTCAAGTATGCATTTACCCAATTCTTGCAAAAATAATTCTTGACCTAAATAAGGTTGTTGGATCCATTGCAATTAAGTGTCCTATATTTCTTTCCACACTCACTAAAATCTCTTCATGCCAAAGGTGAATCAGGAACCTAGGAAGATAAATTTGGATCAGAGCTATATCAATTCTTTACGAAAAGTTGTCATAATCAGGGCTCCATTTTCAAATAAAAAACCATCTTCTCCCATAGAACCATGGGCCTCCTTGGAGGATTATATCAGAGTCCATTGAAAAGTTTAATTTAACCCAAAAACCTTGTGGTAAGGCCACAATATCCATATGACCTAGGGGTTTCCATTTTTGTGTTGCCCATTTCCTAATATCTTCCAAAATTGGTTGAACTCCAACGAATTTCTCAACTAGAGACATCTCTACTTGTTCAACTACCAAGTCTTCCAAATCATCTAGGATTTGCAGTTCTCCATTCAATGGTTGTAGGTTGAAGCTCCTATTTGAGATTTTTTGCTTACCTTTCAAAATATTAACCTAAGATTGAGTACCTAGGTCAAAAGGTTTTTTCTTACTCATATCACAATATCCATCATCAACCGCAGAATATTCTTCATACTATCCATTTTTCTTGCCTATTGTTCCTGTCAAACCTTGGGGATGCCAATTTATAAAGGTAGTAATTTACTCAAAATCCTTTGAGTGCATTCCTTGATAATGATGGTATGAATATTGAGTAATCGATGGTCTCCCCCTCATGCCCAATCAAAAATGATTTCACTCTCAATTGTGTATAATTTCAATGCTTGTCTAAATTTGAATTTTTAGCATGAACATGTCAAATCTAGTTAAATAATATCCACTTTTTTTAGTTTTCTTATTTTAAATTTTATAAATGTGTCAAATTTTTTATCCATAAAATAGTTTCCAAAGCTAACCTCTTCCTCATGAAAGTCTCTTCAATAAAAATCTAAAACTATAAAAAATGATATTATCCAAACATTGGAGGAATGGTTCTAGTCACATTGAGTATATGATTTGGAGATAGTATAAAAAGATAAATCATATCATGTTGAATCTAAATTTTGCACATATACTTTCTTTATATCTCTTAAGGAGTAGTGGTCACCTTCACACTAGTAATTTTATTTTATCTATAAAAAAAATAAGGATATCTTATAGAGCGGAATGCATATTTATTTATTTATTCATTTTCTAAAATTTATAACTAATAGATTAAAAAAATAAAACAAGTATATAACGGGAGGCCAAAATATATAAAAATAATAATTTTGGATAATGCAATACTCATGATATGTACAATGATGTTACATACATATTTTGGGTCTACTAGATATTTTAAATCTATTTTACAAAATAGTAACATTGTATTCCAACTACTACCTTAGAACTCTTGATTGTTAAGATGCTTGAAGAACCAATAAATTTTAATAACTAAATTCTCCAAAACCCTTGATATGCAATGGAACATCAAAAGGTGCAATCCACTCAAGTATAGGATTTGACTTCACATCAGTGAATTCTTATTTTGCAAAAGTAGCAATTCACTCTCTTTATAGGAGCAAATCAATCCCTTCATAGGAGTGAACCACTCATCATCAGGCCAAATAGGACAAGAAAGTACAAATTCTAATGCTGCAAATTATAAAGTAACATTTTGTCATTTTTATGGCACCAATAATGAATTAAAAGGATTTTCAATGGTTTAAAGATGATTTGGAGGCATGTAACATGGTAATGGTGCATAATTTTGCTAAACATACCCCTAAATTAGTAGAATTACTAAATATAGAAATTTTTTATCATAGATAACTCCTAGGTGAAGAATTTTCTATAAATGAGATTTATGGGTTCCATTATAAATTTATTTTGGCAATTAAAGGAATCAAAGCTTCACTCTATGAAACCATATTGTATTCATGCTCTAATTTTGGAATAATAGAAATATTGTGCATGAATTTTGCTTTCCAATTATGGATTGCTATTTAGGATCATTGAATGCATAGTGATTGTGGCACTACCCTTTTGCTTTTTGTTAGTCTCCTTATATTATTTCTTTTTACATTGTTAGATAACATTTTTGTTACTTGATTTCTTCATATGTTAACTAATCATGCAATTTCCTTACTATGATTATGGCCATATTTTATTTTATACAACTTACTTTAATCTCTCATACCCTTACCTTCAAGAATTCATTTTTTCTAATTATTTTTAATACTTAGTTTAGATTAGATTAGATTAGATTAGTGAGGATAATAAGGAGTTGGCCTAAATATAGATATCAAGAGAGGCATGATTCTCCTTCTTTCAACTATTAAAATGGATTTTTGAGACACATAAAAGTTATATTTGTTGTGTTAAAGTGGTTCTTCGCATGCTTCCACATTAAAATCAAGTCTAATCCATTTTATAAAAAAATGCATCTAATTTAATTAAGTTGAAACTATCTTTCAAAAATTTACTTATGAAATTATAGGTACCTTATGGAATGGCAACTTTGTTACACTTTTTTAACCCGCCCCCCCCCCCCCCCCCCCCGGCCCCCCCCCCCCCCCCCCCCCCCCCCCCCGCCCCCCCCCCCCCCCCCCCGGCCCCGCCCCCCCCCCCCCCCCCCCGCCGCCCGCGCCCCCCCCCCCCCCCCCCCCCCCCCCCCCCCCCCCCCGGCGCCGGCGGCCCCCCCGGCCCCCCCCGCCCCCGCCGCCCCCCGGCCCCGCCCCCCCCCCGCCGCCCGCGCCCCGCCCCGCCCCCCCCGCGGCCCCCGCGGCCGCCCGCGGGGGGGGGGCGGCCGCGCGCCGCCGCCCCCCCCGCCGCCCGCGGCCCGCGGCCCCCCCCCCCCCCCCCCGCCCCCCCCCCCCCCCCGGCCCCGGCCCCGCGCGGCGGCGCGCGCCGGCCCGCGGCGCCCGGCCCCCCCCCCCCCCCCCCCCCCCCCCCCCCCCCCCCCCCCCCCCGCCGCCCCGCCGCGCCGCGCGCGGGGGGCGCCCCGGGGGGCGGGGCCGGGGGGGGGGGGGGGGGGGCCGCGGGCGGGCCGGGCGCCGGGGGGGGGGGGCCCGGGGGGGGGGGGGGGGGGGGGGGGGGGCCGGGGGGGGCGCCGCCCCCGCCCCCCGCGCGGGGGGCGGGGGGGGGGGGGGGGGGGGCGGCCGGGGGGGGCGCCCCCCCGCCCCCCCCCGCCCCCCCCCCCCCCCCCCCCCCCCCCCCCCCCCCCCCCCCCACCCCCCCACCCCCCCCCCCCCCCCCCCCGCCCCCCCCCCCCCCCCCCCCCCCCCCCCCCCCCCCCCCCGCCCCCTAACTTCAACAAAATCTTAAATTTATATTTTTACAAGGATAATCACAATTCATAAAATTTGACAAATTCACTTTATTTGTGGCTTTACATTGCAATTTTCTATTGGAAAAAATGATTTATAATTTTTAAATAAATCTATAAAGATTCCATCAAATGAGTGATTCACTCCATCTGCCAAGTGATTTGTTAATTTTTCAAGGAAGAGAGGATTTCTCCGAGTATTGAACTAGAAAATTGTCTGGTTTCAAAAAGTAAATTGCATATAACATAAAAATAATAATTCACTCTATTTTATTTTCCCAAAAAATTTCTAAGTATTTTCAAAGCAAAAAGCTATATCTTATAAAAAGTGATTTCAAAGCAAGTTGTTATTTTTAAAAATAGTGATTCCCTCCCTAATAAAAAAGTTGCTTTTTCTACCCAATGATTTCATCAACACTAGTAAAAATGACATATGGTATAATATTATGAATACACACTCAAAGATGCAATAGTCCAACAAATAATTACAATTTATTGAACTCATATCATACCAAAGGAAGAATGCAAAGGAAAAAAATAAAAAAATTATGATGTGGATACACAAGGATGATAACCCAAATTAAATTTCATCAAAGGGAAATGGTTCAATGACTAACCTCATTACTAGTTAGAAGTGTTGGATTTTACAATATTTTATAGAAATGAAGGTAATTAACGCATTACCTATAATTGCTGAAAAAGAAATACACAAAAAAATAGTAATATCATATAAGGGGGTGTCTGTGAACACCAAAATATATCACTAAAGGAAGATAAAATAATATCCAACCAAATAAAAATGGTTGATATAATAAATAATTAATGCCAAATTATAATTTACCTTTAGGTGAAGGTTAAGAAATTGGTGTTTGAGTCAAATAACCAAATATTATAAAAAATAAACTTTGTAAGGTTTATAAGAGATAAAAATATTACATATACAATACAATATAAAGTTTATTGTGGCCTCAAGTGAAGCTTAACCACCACATATTTCAATATCCCTCTAAGCTAAATAGGGCATATATAGAGAGACCCTTACTAGTCATCCCCTCAAGGGATATTGTCCTACACTATTAAATTCACATAAAAGGAACCTTAGGCTGATGTTGGTTAGGATATCCCCTACTCACTCTACTAATGAGACAAAAATAAGAATCCCATAGGCATAAATCCATTGCATATAGTGCATCCAAATCTCAATGTGCTTAGTCCATTGGTAAAACACTGGATTATAGATAAGTTGAATTGTGCTCTCATTGTTGCACAAAAGAGTTACTATGTAGGATTATGAAATGTCCACCTACTCTAAAATTATAATCATATGTCAAAGATGTTTTTTTTCTTCATTGACAACACAATATTCAAAATATATGAAATATTAAAAATAGTAGACTATTGTCTAAAAGACCAAGAAATAGGGCCAAAATAAATATAGAATACAAAACCTATGGTAGATCACAACTCATCAAAATAAATTGTCTAGTTTCATCTAAAAATTCTATAAAAATTAGAGATGAACCAATAGAATAATACTTATATTACCTTTATTGTATTTAAGGATCCTCTTAGCTTTGGTCTAGTAACTCTCTCAAGGTGCCTACTTATATCTAGAATAATAGCTAACAATGAAGGTAAATTAGGTTGAGTACGATAGAGGGAAAGAGTATCTCTCACAAGAGATAGATATAGAGTCACATTCACCAAGGAATTCATGCAATCATATTGAAGTAAAAGGAATATTAGTAGACATGCAATCATCCATATTGAACTATTGAAGAAGAGTTGAGTGGTAATTTTTACCAATTGCAAAACCACACTCACAATTAGAATATTGATTAGAAAACCCTCTCTTGCAAAGAAATAGAAATTTTTCCAAGGTTCCTTTTACTTAATGTGTGCTTGTATGTTGTGAAAATGTATCATATAAGTGCTTGGAATACCTTAGTGATTTGCGAATAAATTTTAACAAAGGGCATGTGTTGGTATTACTTTATTATGTTATGCTATTGATTTTTCATGAAACTTGAAATAAAAAACAATGTAAATATGATTGACCCTCATATGACCATGACAAAAAATGATTTAATTCACTTTATCTTGAAGTATTTTAGGTATATTTTATCTTCTTTTGTTAAGTAGATTTTAACAAGTTTTATCTTCTTTAAACCTTGTTTTGACCATGAAAGGAAAGATTAAAATCTATCTCTAAATATAAACATGAAATGATGAATGGATTCGTTTTATGTTGCTTTGAGCATGAAAATAAAATAATCTACATGATTAACTAAAATAAAATAATCTACATGAATAAATTTAGAAAAATATAGCCTTTGGAATGCCATCTAAATTTCTCCCTTTTAATGAAATTGTAATTTTCATAAAGAGAAGTCAATTTATTGCTTAAAGAAAAAAGTGCAAAAGCTTGAAAATTCTGATTCTCCTTTAAAATGTGAAATCATGCTAAACTTGAAATTACAAAGTTCCTTTAAAAAAAACAACTTTATATAATTTTTGTAATTTCAAATTTGCTTCAAAATAAAATCAAAACTGCTCTAAATGAAAATTTAAAGCTTATTCTTGGAATTCGTGCATCTATTTTTGGAATTTTAATTTTTTTTATGTTTTTTATTTTATTTGCAGAAGTTTAAAAAAATGCAAAAGGGTAGGGTTAGAAAAATAAAAATAAAAATCTGGAACATGAACCAGAAAGCTAAAAATGACCAAAGAGAGCTACTGTAACTAAAATTCTATCCTACAGAAAATATTAGATCTCGAACACAAAACAAAAACTAGGTTAGACTTGCATCCACACAATCTAAGTCTTCTTAAGATGAGAATCTAGGGGTAAAAAAGACATGCATTAAAATTATCTCTATGATGCTACTAGATTCCTGCATAAAACACCATAAAAATAGTTCCAATACATGTAAAATATGTGCAATAAAACCATTTTATTGTGTTCAAAACCTAATTTTTTTTTGCATACAACATCAGGATAAATGTTGGTAGCAACCAAAATCCTTCCAACCATTTCACATCTCATATTCCAAAAAATTCTAGCCCTAGTATTTGAGTTTGCATCTATTTTTAACCTTTACAGTAATGGCCATTCATTTCATTTTTCCACTTTTTAGCTTCCCAACGCTTATGTCCATTCCTATTCCATTTTCATACCTTGATTTCATAACGCTCTCTTTATATTCCCTCGTGAAGTGCTGAAAAAGACCCTAGAGGATCGACTCGTGAACCCTATTAAGAATAGCTTTTAATAACTTCTTCTAACGCTCTTGCATTACAAAACCTCATGAATATCCTGACAATATTGGCCAGCATTTGTTTTTTAATTTTTCATCATACAACTTCTTAGAACATGACGAATTCTTGATCATTGTGTCCCCAAAGAACTCAATGCATTTCCCAAAAGTTTTTTTATTTCTTTTGTTTTTCTTCGACTCACGTAGATACCTTGTGTATACTATTTACTCTATGGTCACCCTCCCCATAATATCGAATGGTCACCATGTGTTAGCCAAGTCAGTACATGAATTTTTATTATTTTAATCATTCTCATGAACATTTCCATTATGCTAGTGGTTATAGCTCAAATGCCATGTTAGACCTATCTCCATTTGGTTTTTATCACTTATCTTCACTTTTAAATTTTCTGACACGCTTCTAGAATGTTAATATTGTATCAATTGAAACAATAGGAGTATTTGTTATATCTACTGATCTCATTGAATGTGCTTTGTATGCCTCACTTCACCATACTATTTCCACACTTTGAAAATGTATATTCCATGGGTCATATGAAACAATGGAAAATCCCAAAATATGAACACCCTTGAGTTGCACTGAAAGCCACGAACTATCCTCTTGCTCAACTTTTGAACACTTCTGTTATTCTCACAAAATCACCAATTCTAGTGACTGCTTATGCATTTCGAGAGAGTAAATGAATGATCGCAATTCTAATAAGAATCACCCCTTCCATAAGGTTGTTTGATTGCACAAGTCTCAGATGATCACCATGCAATTATTAGTGGAGGAATCCATACCTCCTAATGTATATATCCATATGATATTTTGAAAGACCCCTTACATAAATCTTCCATTCGGTTCTAGGTGGACCACCCATTACATGTGAGAGAATGCAAATCATAAACAAGGCATTTTGTACTTCCTGTCATCTTTGCCAAACATTGCGGACTTCATAAACCTCAAATTTTGACCTTTAAATCCACCTTCAACACTATTGTTGTTGGCCTACCTGCATCACTACTTCCATTGCCTATGATTACAGTGACATCCTTATCATCTCCTCTGCGTATCCAGTCACCCAAGTCTATCATTATCTACTTTGACTTCTTTGAGTGATCTTCAATAATTGTGGCTCCATTTTCTCATCATCCTTACGACATCGAAAGGAAGGAAGGAATTTGCATTGTTAGAAAAATTTCCCAAGAATTATTATGCTCATTAGAATTTAATGCCAAAATATCTTCTCCTCCTGTATAAAAAAATAATCCGATTCTTCGCAATTTGATATTCTAGCTCCAATAGTGCTGAATTTATTTCTTCTCAATGACCCATGATTTTATGAAACTCTCTCATTGTGTCTATGTTTGTGATATCATCCACAGTCAATGTCCTTTCCCAAGCATAAATCTATCCACATCATTTGGCATGGACCCGGTCGTATATCACCTATTTGTCTCTTCATGTAGCCTATCAACCACTCATAATAGTTTGTGTCATTATTTGTTGAGCCTTCAGTCATCACAATGTATATCTCCACATCAATGCCGATGGCCCTACCATGTAATCACTCGATATACTATTTATCGGGTTAGCATCACCCAAGGTTTGTTTATCCACATGATCGTCCAAGTTGCTTGCCATGTCAACCTAGGCTATCCAAATTATCCAAGTGGTAATATATGTCTTTGGTTGAGTTAGTCCATCATGTATTCCACATCTAGTGAATCACCACCATAGTCCACTACATCATTATCCATGTAATTGCATTTTCAATGTCCACATCTACTACCTTGTAACTTATGTCCTCCAATATTGATCTGATCCGTCGCTAGCGGTATCCATTTTTTGTACACCTGCATTCATGAAATAAAAAAAGGAAAATAAGCTCATCTAAAATATATCACATAAGAGAAAAGAATACGACATCCACATTGGTATTATTTTAATTTTTAAACACAACTTTTTATTATCCTTATCATTATATATATATATATATATATAATTTTTTTTATTTTTTTTTTAATTTTTATTATTATTTTATTTTTTGAATTTGGATCAGTCCACTTCAAAATCTTAAATCATTTTAATTCAAAATACACAAAAGGAAAACATCAATTTTAACCTAAAATTCAAACAAGAAACAAAGCCTACAACCTAAACAACACAAGAAAGCCCTATAAAAAGAAAAATAAGAAGATACCAAAAGAAGGCCCTAACCTACACTTCAACCTTGGGACCTATATTAAAACTTTATTTGGTAAGGGACCTATCAAAATTATCACTCAAAGATAGCCAAGATACCAAAAAAAAACAAAATTTAAGATGGGTCCCCGAATTTGGGGTAAGTTGTGTAATGGCCACAACAAATGGCAACTATGCTGGGAAATGATCCTGAGCATTTTGGATGAAGAAACTAGTTCTAAAAATAAACAAACCAAAGATCAAAATTTAAACCATCTAGCGACCTCCAATAAGGTGGGGTAGATAACTTCAAATGAAAACACATGAACCGTTTGCTTTAGCTTAATGTTTGTGAAAGTGATTTTATTTTACATCCTTGAAAACCATTTGAACTCCATCACCTATTTTGCATTTAGAATATAAAAATATTACTCATTAAAATATGCCTTTGCAGTGCTCCACTATCATCCAGGCGTCTATAGCCCCGATGGAGATGACCTTGATCTCTTCTAGACCTTGCTCTACTTCCAGCCAAACATCTATAGCCTCGGTAGAGATGACCTAGCCTTTTAATTGATTTGGCTCTTTTTTTTCTATATTAAGCATTATATTGCTTTGTAAAATTTACCCACCACTTGGGTTAGAGACAGCTTAAGGCTAAAAATGAAGTCTATAAAATTTTGTACCTTAATTTGCAAACAAAAATGACTTCATCCTTAAATATTTCAAAGCATGCCCTTTAATATAATGTGTTCATGTGTAGCTTTAGCAAATTGATTCATTGTTCCCAAAATTTACTATCTTAATACCAAGATCTAAGAATGATTACTAAACAACTTCATTCCATTTTCCTTAATCCACGTTATTCCAAAATAGGTAATTCACCCTAGGGCCTATATGACCAAGGAACACAAAACAACCAAGAGGTTATAAATTAGTAGCTACCACAAAACATTGCGTCAATCGAAGGGACCAAACCAAAATGCAAAAATAGTAAGTCAAAACTTGGAAATAAGCCCAAAACCTAACATAATGCAAAATTTATAAGAAAGCAAACACAAAACTTACCAAACCAAAAATTAGGAACAAAGCACCCAAAAAAAAGATAAACAACATGAAAACCAAAGCTATATACAATAATATACGATATATATACAAGTGATGCAAAAATTTAGGCTATCATTTCACTGGGTCCCAAACATTATTAACACACTTTAAAAGACATATATCATGATACACATGCCAAAATTTACAAAAATCCAACCAAAACAATATTATGCCATACAACACAAAAACTCTCATTTTGCCTCTCTCACCCAACCAATTTTATTCCATGATATTAGAAATTCCCTGTTGAGACTTTGATTTATTAAACATGCAAGTGAATACATGATTTTCAACTATCTTTTGCTTATTCAATGAAGTGTAAATTTTGAAATCTAATTCATCACTCTGACTTAAGTTCTCATTTTCACAAGCATATAGGATTTCCTTCAAATAGGAGGCTATTTCTAAAAAATTTAAAGCAAAGTTATCATCTATGCCTTTAGGCCAATCATACTCATGCAACAATTTACAAGCATCTAGGATATATACTAAATGAGGATCATTATAATTTTGTATACTAGATTCAATTGTTAATTGTTGATGAACTTGATTCAACAATTCAAGCACATCTACTTCTGTTTCATTCAACAAAGTAATCTTATTAGAGGTGTGAGTAGAAATCAAATCTAGTTCTTTATTAACCTCCAATGGCATTTCATCATTAATAACATTCAAATCCAACAAAAAATTATGCAAACTTTTACCTGGAGTTTGAATGGTTGAACACAAAAGGTGAGATTCTACCTTTTGTACATTTCTATTTACCAAGACTTGATGAGGATTTGTAATTTCTTCTTTTTCCTCATGATCTCCATCATCATCCTCTTGTAGTCCTTCCTCCATTACCTATTTTTAAAAAATACCAAAGTTAATCACCCAATTAAATATGTGCCCATCCTTTTCAAACCATAAATCTCACCGATCAAGGGGTGTGTCAAATAACACATCTCCTTGATCCATTACTTGAGTTCTCTCAAATAAAGCCACATTTTCATTTGGATCATCAATGACATAAAACCCAAACCATTTAGATTCCATAATTTTCTCTATTTAAGGTATCATAGATATTATAGGGTCCTCAGGTGAAACAAGGCTTTCAATTTCTTGTCCCTCAAATAGGAACAAAGTGAGTGATTCCCCTTCTTTGTCTAGAATAGTAGAATCATTATCATTCTGAAACATTTGATGAGATTCCATGCCTTATTTCATGTCATTTTTAGATTGTACAGGAATTGCAAGATATTCATGTGAAATAGTTATTCTAGTGTCCTACATATCAAGTGAAATAGATATTTTATCAGTAGAAGCATGAGAAACCAATGATTCCTCATATCTTCCCTAGTCATTATAATACTTATCTTCTAGAAACAAGTTATGGAATTCTATCGTGTCTTCAGATTCATCCATTGATTCCTTTTTAAATTCACTTTTAACCACTTTTGATGGCTCAAGGGTTTCTACAATGGGATCAATTCTTGTATTCAATTTTCTATAATTATCCCAATCTTCTCTTGTGAATAAGGACTCTAAGCCACTCATCTCTATCTAGTCATTATTTGGAGCATGTTGGATTTCTTGATCATCCTCATTCATGGATATTGGTTTTAAAACTTGCACTTCCTCTTGGACAATATGTAAGGTGGTTATAATATTTGGAAATTCAACTTTATCCCATTGATTGCTCACATTAGACATTATTAGATTCAAGGGTTCCATATTGGATGGTTGGTATTGGTTGGAATCCATAACTCTTAAAAAATAGTTCATCATGGGAGAAGGTTGTGCCTTGGTATGACTTATGGGTGGTATATGATTGTGAGCCTTAGGGTTAAGTAATAATAATTGACCCACATCAACACCTTTCAAAATCCATCGTTGTTCTACTATTATTGCCTCACTGTAGGCTCTAGGCAATGATGTATATTTAAGAATTCTCCATAAAAATGTAGAAGTCAAGGGGTCTAGGGCTCCCATGTATATTTGAATGACCTCTTCTTCTAACATGAGGTAATGTATCACCACTTCAATATACAACCTATGGAACCTATCATTGAATTGGATCATGGATTCATTAGGCTCTTTACAGAAAGATATAAAATGATTTAATATCATAACTAGGTCAACTAGCTTACCAAAATAGCTAAGAAATATTGCTTCTAGTTGAGCCCAATAAGTGATAGAACTTAAAGATAAATGGATGTACCAATCAAATGCAACCTCATCCAATGTGTATGAAAATAACCTACAAGAAACATCTTCATGCATAATTTTCAAATAAATTAAAATATCCTTGTATATTTGAATATGTTCATCAGTTGAAGCCACATCATGCCTAAACTGAGGTAAATATTCTTCTACACCTTTAGAGATTTGATGGGGTACTCCAAGAATGTTTAAATCACTATAATAACCACCTATCTAGGATGCAATTCCTACCATTGTTGGAGTAAACATTGTCATTAGTGAACCTTAAAGAATATAAATTTAGTACCAATATTTTTAATCAAAGGAATATATCTTACAAAGAAACATGAAATGACTAACAATTTCCAAATGGTTAACATAAATATCATCATGTTTATCGACCAAAAGACATACATTAATTAAACCATAACATTAAAGAACATTCTCCAATTTGCAAAATTTTAGCATTAGTGCCTCATCACTTAAAGAACTTTCCAATCAACGAATGTGATCAACAAAACCTCATTAATCAATACCAATGACATATAATAACCTTTCAAATAACAATGAACAATTTAGCATTTAAGTAGCAATAAAATGACCAATTCGGGCCCTCCTTCTAGCACCAAAATGTTGAGTGGTAATTTTACCCAATTGCAAAACCACACTCACAGTTAGAATTTTGATTAGAAAACCCTCTCTTGCAAATAAATAGAAATTTCTCCAAAGTTACCTTTTAATTAATGTGTTCTTGTATGTTGTGAAAACGTATCATATAAGTGCATGGAATATCTTAGTGATTTGTAAATAAATGTTAACATGGGGCCTGTGTTGGTATTACTTTATTATGCTATGCTATTGATTGTTCATGAAACTTAAAAGGAAAAAAATGTAAATGTGATTGTCCCTCATATGACCACAATGAAAAGTGATTTGATTCACTTTATCTTGAAGTATTTTAGGTAGATTTTATCTTCTTTTGTTAAGAATATTTTAATAAGTTTTATCTTATTTAAACCTTACTTTGAGCATGAAAGGAAATATTAAAATCTATCTTTAAATATAAACATGAAATGATGAATGGATTCGTTTTATGTTGCTTTGAGCATGAAAAGAAAATAATTTACATGCTTAACTTTGGAAAAATATAACATTTGGAATGCCATATAAATGACCCCACTTTAATGAAATTGTAATTTTCATAAAGAGAAGTTAATTTATTACTTGAAGACAAAAGTGCAAACGCTTAAAAATTCTTATTCTCCTTTAAAAAGTGAAATCATGCTAAACTTGAAATTACAAGATTCCTTTAAAAACGGTAACTTCATATGATTTTTATAATTTCAAATTTGCTTAAAAAAAATCAAAACTTCTCTAAATGAAACTTTAAATCTTATTCTTGGAATTCGTGCATCTCTTTTTAGAATTTTATTTTTTTAGATATATTTTATTTTATTTGTAGAAGTTAAAAAAAATGCAAAAGGGTAGGGTTAGAAAAATAAAAATAAAAATCTGGAATATAGACCAGAATGCTAAAAATGACCAAAGAGAGATACTATAACTAAACTCCGACCCTGCAAAAAGTATTAGATCCCAAACACAAAACAAAAATTAGGTTAGACCTGCATCCACACAATCTAAGTCTAGTTAATGTGAGAGTCTAGGATTAAAATAGACATGTATTAAAATTATCTCTATGATGCTATCATATTCCTGCATAAAACACCATAAAAATAGGTCCAATACATGTAAAGATGTGTAATAAAACAATTTTATTGTGTTCAAAACCTATTTTTTTCTACATACAAAGTTAGGATAAATTTTGGCAGCATCCAAAATTCTTCCAACCATTTCGCATCTCCTATTCCAAAAAATTCCAGTCCCAGTATTCGAACTTACATTTGTATTTAACCTTTACAGTAATGGCCATTCATTTTATTTTCCCACTTTTTGGCTTCCCAATGCTTATGTACATTCCCATTCCATTCTCATACCTTGATTTTGTAATGCTCTCTTTATCTTCCCTCGTGAAGTTCTAACAAATACCCTGGAGGATCGACTCGTCAACATTATTAATAATAACTTTTGATAACTTGTTCTAACATTATTGTGTTACAAAACCTCATGAATATCCTGACAGTATTGGCTAGAATTTGTTTTTTGAAGAACACAAGCTTATACTAAGAGGGGGGTGAACAATATAAAACCACTTTTAACTTTCTTTCTATTAGATATTATGCAGTGTATAGATAGAAGTATCAATAGTAGTAATCAAAGAAATGCACAAAACACCATACATAATAGAGACACCACAATTTAGTTGGTTCACTCGATGTTGGCTACTCCACGGAGAAAATATTTTAATAAAATTTTCTCAATCAATCTCTTTTGGGAATCCTTCCCTATTACAATATTTATGGACCTCTGTCCAAAGGAGATGTTGATCCCCTAATCTCAAGTTCATGGATATCTTACACAGGATAACTCTTTCCCCTTCTGCTATGGCTAGTGATCTTCTAGAAGACTTTGTCTCTCTGTTGTACTGATTGGTGGATCTCTCTCTACTTGAAGACTCCCCACTCAGATTTGTCTTCAATTGTATTGGCTGCTAGATATCTATCCACTAAGACTCTGTCCTTTATACTCTATCACCTCCAAAGCTCTACCTCAATACTATACTAAACACAGTTCAGTAGGTCTAGCATAGCCCTACTCAATCTCTTACACTAAACATAGTCCATTTGGTCTAGTACAATTATGCTCAATAGATCCACACATAACCTACTCAAATCTGCTCAATAAGTCCACATAGAACCTGCTCAAATCTTCTCAACATGTTGACACAGAACCTGCTCAAATCTGCTCAACAAGTCCACACAAAACCTGCTCAAATCTGCTCAATAGGTCCACACAGAACCTGCTCAAATTTTCTCAACAGGTCCACATAGAACCTGCTCAAATCTGTTCAATAGGTCCACTCAGAACCTGCTCAAATCTGCTCATTAGGTCCACTTAGAACCTGCTCAAATCTGCTCAACAAGCTCACTCAAAATTACCCAAATCTTCTCAACAAGCTCACTCAGAACTTGTCCAAATCTGCTCAATAAGTCCTCTCTAGGACTTGTTCAAATCTGCATAGCAAGCTTCCACAAAAGCTTACTCAAAATCAGTCCATAAGACTTCTCAAAGACTTATCTCAAATCTGCTTAACAAGCTCACACAAAACTTGTCCAATCTTATAGAATCATAAAGAGAATTGTTAGAGACTCAATATATTCTATACTTAATCCTCAATCAATATCTCAATTCAATCTCATATAAGCATAAAAAGAATTTTTAGAGACTCAATATGTTCTATACTCAAATCCCAATCTCAACTCAAATCAATCTCATATAAGCATAAAGAGAATTGTTAGAGACTCAATATGTTCTATTCTCAAATCTCAATTTCAACTCAAATATAGAATATAGAATAGTTTGTTTCATGAAACTTGAATAGCCACACACATCCACTTGACTAGGCTCAATCAACTCTACTCAACCAAACACCTCAAGGAACAATCCTTTCTCACAAACCCTAGTCCAAGCATGTATCAACTAACTCAAAATGTTTCCAATAATGCTTTGGGTGGTTTCGACCCTGCGTTCCTCCTCGTGTTGCGCCTTAGCACATTCTCTACCCATCATGTGGGCTAGACCTCCCATGTGGAGGCTTTAAGCCTTTGAGACTTATATTTCCATCCTCTCCACCTATGACTTGAAACTTGCTCCCTTGTTCCACATGCAGTGCGCAAAAAAAATCGGAAGGGGGGAATCGACAATTGCGAAGGAGGGGATAATCGAATGCGGACAATATTTCTTGTCACCTACTTGGTTGATAAAATCAACTCCTTTAAATATTCGAACCTTTGCATGATAAAATATATGACTTATTTTATTTAATTTTAAAATTTAAATTTAAATTTTAAATAAATTAAAATTTAAACTAAACCTTTAAAATTAAATTTCTCCATCACCGAGGCACCTTTTTCGATGAAACGGAAAGCCAACTTGGGTTTTAATAAAAAACCCATTTCAAATCTGCCATCCATGGTTTAAATAAAACCTTTCCTTGCCTTCCTTGGTTTTCATAAAAACCTTTTGCTAAGCTTCCCTTGAAGCTCCTTTTGGGACCAAATGCCACGCATCCCTTTTTGAACCTATGATCAAAACCTTTGCTTCTCATGAAGCTCTTTGTGGAGAAAACTCATAGTGCTTACTTACATAGGTCCTTTTGAATCAATGACAACTTTTAGCTTAGGGACTCAAAATTTCCAACATTTTTTTATTGTTTATTATGCAACTTCTTTAAACATGATGAATTCTCGATCGTCGTATTCCTAAAGAACTCGATGCGTTTCACAATTTTTTTTTTGTTTATTTTGTTTATCTCCAGCTCACATAGATTCCTTGCATATACTCTTTAATTTGTGAATGCCCTCCCCATAATATCCAATGACCACCATGTTTTAGCCAAGTCAGTACATGACTTCTCGTTATTTTGATCATTCTCATAAACAAATCCATTATACTGATGGTTACATCTCAAATATTGTGTCAGACCTGTCTCCATTTGGTTTGTATCACTTATCTTCACTTTCAAACTTTCTCACATGCTTTCAAACTGCGAATATTGTATCAATTGAAATAGTAGGAGTATTTGTTATATCTACTAATCTCATTGAATGTGCTCTATATGCCTCACTTCACCATACTATTCCCACGATTTGAAAACATACACACCATGGGTCCTATCAAACAATGGCAAATCCTAAAATCTAAACACCCTTGAGTCACATCAAAAGCTATGAATCATCCTCTTGCTCAACTTTCGAACACTTCTGCTATTCCTATGAAATCACCAATTCTAGTGATTGCTTATGCATTTTGATAGTAAATGAAAGATCGTGATTTCGATGAGAATCACCCACTTCCATAAGGTTTTTTTATTGCATAGGTCTCAGACGACCACCATGCAATTATTAGCAGAGGACTTCCTACCTTCTAATGATATATACATTTGGTAATTTGAAAGATCCCTTATGTAAATTCTCCATTCAGTTTTAGGTGGCCCACCCATTACATGCGAGGGAATGCAAATCATAACCAAGGTATTTTATACTTCCCATCATATTTTCCAAACATTATGAACTTCATCAACTTCAAATTTTAGTCTTTAAATCCACCTTCAACACTATTATCACCAGCTTACCTGCATTGTTGCTTCTATTACCTATGATTACAGTGATGTCCTTGTCATATCCCCTATGCATCTTGTTTCCCAAGTCTATAATTATCTACCCTGATGTTAGGGTTATGCATAGCGGCAAAACTTTTCCAATCGGAAAAAAAGTACAATTTTTGAAAACTCAAATTTATTAAATTTTGGGACCCGAACATTGGCCATTTAGCTGAAAATTATAAAAAAATAAATTTTCGGAGTCAGCTCGCCATGCTTTGATAATATTATCATGGTTATTTTTAAAAATTCATAAACCATCCCACCAAAATAGAGTACCTTTTTCTCCCTAAAATTTTAAAATTTCTAAATTATCTCGTCCAACTCGCCAAGTATACCTCTATATATAATTAATACCCAAGGATATATTTTTATTTTTAGAATGTGTTCTACATCCGATGAATATTTTGACACAATTCTGAATAACATCAAAACCTTATTTGATATCGACTGCCACTAGTTCTGCATTCATATGGAACCTCTTCTACAACCATCTAGAACCTATTTTGTAGGAACGTCTTCTACAATTGAATGGAACCACTTATGTGATTGAAGCCTATTATGCAACCATCCTAAACCACTTCTGCATCTGAAACATCTTGTGCAACCATATGGAACAACTTTTGCAACTAGAACCTATTCTACAACCATTTTAAACCTCTTCTATGAAAGGAACCTCTTCTACAATTGGAAGATACCATTTTTGTAACCAAATCCTATTTTGCAATAGTCATGCACCAATTCTATAGCCAAAACAAATTGTGCAACTGAACGGAACCACTTTCGTAGCCATACCCTGTTCTGCAACCATCATGAATCAATTCTACAACTGAAACCTATTGTTCAACTAGACAAAACCACTTTCGTAGCCAGAACCTATTCTATAATCGAACGGATCCATTTTATAAATAAAATGTGTTATGCATTCGACAGGACCCATTTCTACAACCAAAACATTTTTGATCGAATCTTGTTTCACACCAGACCTCTTTCTACACCAGGTTCTCTGTCACTACTCTACTTGCCATGTTTTTCTCTATTTTTCCATGTTCTGCATGTTATCCCCTCTTTTCTCTCTTTCTATTAAATCTTATATCTAAGCTCTATTCTGCATTCAGATGGTCATTGCTCTATTACCATGTTTTCTCTATTTTATCCTATTCTGAATGTTTTAAAACTTTCTGATTCTTAGTTTCAATTTATATTTTTTTTCCTTGCTAATATTATACATGAGTAAATGCTTTAGTTTTCTAAATACATATTGATTCTCTATTTCTCCGAACACAATTTTATTCTTTGTTTCTAGACCATTTTGTGCTATAACATGATATTTTTTGACATACGTATCACCAAATATTTTGTGCTTAAAAAATATTTTTCTTAAATTGATTTTAATTTGAATTTTAATTATTTTTGTGCTCTTGTCAATTAAATTGCTTTCACTAGAAAATGATGAATTCTCGATCATCATATCCCTGAAGAACTTGATGCGTTTCCCAAAATTTGTGTTGTTTCTTTTGTTTATCTCCAGCTCACGTAGATGCCTTGCATATACTCTTTACTTTGTGAACGCCCTCCCCATAATATCCAATGACCACCATGTTTTAGCCAAGTCAGTACATGACTTCTCGTTATTTTGATCATTCTCATAAACAAATCCATTATACCGATGGTTACATCTCAAATATTGTGTCAGACCTGTCTCCATTTGGTTTGTATCACTTATCTTCACTTTCAAACTTTCTCACATGCTTTCAAACTACGAAGATTGTATCAATTGAAATAGTAGGAGTATTTGTTATATCTACTAATCTCATTGAATGTGCTCTATATGCCTCACTTCACCATACTATTCCCATGATTTGAAAACATACACACCACGGGTCCTATCAAACAATGGAAAATCCTAAAATCTGACACCCTTGAGTCACATCAAAAGCTATGAATCATCCTCTTGCTCAACTTTTGAACACTTATGCTATTCCTATGAAATCACCAATTCTAGTGATTGCTTATGCATTTTGAGAGAGTAAATGAATGATCGTGATTTCGATGAGAATCACCCACTTCCAGAAGGTTTTTTTATTGCATAGGTCTTAGATGACCACCATGCAATTGTTAGCAGAGGACTTCCTTCCTTCTAATGATATATACATTTGGTAATTTGAAAGATCCCTTATGTAAATTATCCATTCAGTTTTAGGTGGCCCACCCATTACATGCGAGGGAATGCAAATCATAACCAAGGTATTTTATACTTCCCATCATATTTTCCAAACATTATGAACTTCATCAACCTCAAATTTTAGTCTTTAAATCCACCTTCAACACTATTATCACCAGCTTACCTGCATTGTTGCTTCTATTACCTATGATTACAGTGATGTCCTTGTCATCTCCCCTATGCATATTGTTTCCCAAGTCTATAATTATCTACCCTGATGTTAGGGTTATGCATAGCGGAAAAACTTTGCCAATTGGGAAAAAAGTACAATTTTTGAAAACTCAAATTTATGAAATTTGGGGACCCGAACGTCGGCCATTTAGCTGAAAATTATAAAAAAATAAATTTTCGGAGTCAGCTCGCCATGCTTTGATAAGATTATCATGGTTATTTTTAAAAATTCCTAAGCCATCCCACCAAAATAGAGTACCTTTTTCTCCCTAAAATTTTAAAATTTCTAAATTATATCGTCCAACTCGCCAAGTATACCTCTATATATAATTAATACCCAGGGATATATTTTTATTTTTAGAATGTGTTCTACATCCGATGAATATTTTGACACAATTTTGTAGAACATCAAAACCTTTTTTGAGATCAACTGCCACTAGTTCTGCATTCGTATGGAACATCTTCTACAACCATCCAGAACCTATTCTATAGGAATGTCTTCTACAATTGAATGGAACCACTTATGTGATTGAAGCCTATTATGCAACCATCCTGAACCACTTCTGCATCTGAAACCTCTTGTGCAACCATATGGAACAACTTTTGCAACTAGAACCTATTCTACAACCGTTTTAAACCTCTTCTATGAAAGGAACCTCTTCTGCAATTGGAAGATACCATTTTTGTAACCGAATCCTATTTTGCAATAGTCCTAAACCAATTCTATAGCCAAAACAAATTGTGCAACCGAACGGAACCACTTTCATAGCCATACCCTGTTATGCAACCATCATGAATCAATTCTACAACTGAAACCTATTGTTCAACTAGATGAAACCACTTTCATAGCCATAACCTATTCTATAATCGAATGGATCCATTTTATAAACAAAATGTGTTCTGCATTCGACAGGACCCATTTCTACAACCAAAACATTTTTGATCGAATCTTGTTTCACACCAGACCTCTTTCTACACCAGGTTCTCTGTCACTGCTCTACTTGCCATGTTTTTCTCTATTTTGCCATGTTCTGCATGTTATCCCCTCTTTTCTCTCTTTCTATTAAATCTTATATCTGAGCTCTATTCTGCATTCGGATGGTCATTGCTCTATTACCATGTTTTCTCTATTTTACCCTATTCTGAATGTTTTAAAACTTTCTGATTCTTAGTTTCAATTTATATTTTTTTTCCTTGCTAATATTATACATGAGTAAATGCTTTAGTTCCCTAAATACATATTTTTTCTCTATTTCTCTGAACACAATTTTATTCTCTATTTCTAGACCATTCTGTGCTATAAGATGATATTTTTTGACATACGTATCACCAATTATTTTATGCTTAAAAAATATTTTTCTTAAATTGATTTTAATTTGAATTTTAATTGTTTTTGTGCTCTTGTCAATTAAATTGCTTTCACTATAAAATGAACCAGTGGCATAAACTAATAAAATCACAATAAAGAATAGCAGAAAAAAAGTATGTATAATTTACCACCTAAAAAATTATTTATTCTATTTACAATATTATCTTAAGGCCTATAGAAAGTACACCCTCTTCAACATTTTATTACTCTTCTAAATTGAAAACATTTTTCGTAACATATTTTACCTAGTGATGGAAAGAAGGGCGCCAAATCTTCTGCTGAATAGAGTATCCTCAAATATCTTAGCCAAACTTCGAAATGCAACGAGCCAACCACATCCGTACAAATTCAAGGTACAAATGATTTTTGACTTCCCAATATGTGCTTGATTGACGATTTGAATTTTTTTTTTGTAAATTTTTTCATGCAAGAATGATAAAAAATATTATGGTATGCTACTATGCAGAATACCCTATCGATCCCTCCCACCAAATATGGGATCAAGTGATGCAAAGATTGAAGATTAAACCTTCTAAGGGCAACCAAATTAAAGGGAATGTGAGTATTAGTAAGATGGATAGGACTAGAAATTGGCAACATCCTCCTAAGGATTTTGGAAAAGTTAATACTGATGGAGCCTCTAGAGGGAACCCTGGAAAAGCCAGTGTGGGAGGAATTGGTAGAATTTTAGATGGTTCCCTGGTTTTTACTTTTGTTGAGAATTTGGGTATTCTTTCCAATAACCTTAACAGGGGTATGGTATCCTCAGAGGCCTTTAGGAGGCTACTAAGGTTGGATGGTAAAATGTGTTAGTTGAGTCTGACTCTCAACTTATGATTAATATCTTGAAGACTCCTAAAAATCATAAGGTGGATTGGAGAATAAAAAGAATTATTGAGAAGATTCAGTTAATCCAGATGGGATTTTTGAAAGTTGATTACAGTCATGTGGTCAAAGATCAAAACAAGAGTGTTGATGCTTTAGCTAATTGGGCTTTAGACAAAGGTGATCTTACTTGTTATGGCCACCCTCCTATATGGTGGGCTTCTCAAATTAGAGAAGCTCTTATTTCTATCATTTCTTTGGATGGCTCCAGTTCTGAAGGTACCTAGTTTCTTCTTGTTTTTTTTTTTTGCTTCTCTTTGGTTCATTCAGTTTTTTTAGTTCCCTAGCTCATTCTATTCTTTATTTTGTTTCCTCTATTGATTCTTGCCTTAATAGTCTTCTGGTCTAGATAGGTCATTGTTTTGTTCATTGTTTTTTTTCTTTTTTCTTTTTTCTTCTTTGTTTTTTTTTTTGTTTAGTTTTTTAAGGTGGGTGGGTTCTTTTGTTTTTTTTTTTTTTTTTTGTGTTCTTTGTGTTGTTTTTCATTGTTCTTGTGTTTTTGTTGTTTTGTTTTTTTTTTTTAATGTTTTTTGTTATTGTTCTTGTGTTTTTTTCGTTCTTGTTCTTGGGTTTCTCTTTGTTTGTGTTATTTCATGTTTTTATGTGTGAGTGTTTTCTATGTTTTTTGTTTTTGTTTATTGTCTGTTGTTGGTTGTTTTTTATTTTTATTTTTATTTTATTTATTTTATTTTTTAGGTTTTGGTTGTGTTTATTTTTCATGTTTTTTTTTGGGTTATGTCTTTGTAGTGTTCTGTTATCTTTGTCTTGTTTGTGTTTTGTTATGTGGTTCTTGTGTTTTTCTATGTGGTTTATATTGTGGTTTATTTTTTTATTGTGCATGTTTGGTTGTGCTTTTGTTTTTGACACACTCAAGGAGCATGTTTTTTATTTTATTTTATTATTTTTGTTGTTATTTACTTATTTTTAAATTGGTTTTGTGTGTTTGTTTGCTCCTTGAGTATGTCAAAGGTGGTAGGCAAGGTCCGAGTCCTGGGAATTTTTGGTGGAATGGATACCCCTGCCTCCTTGGGTCTTACCCGAAAGTGGCATCCCTTTTGGGATGTTTTCCATGAATTAAAAAAAAAAAATACCCTATCGATCCTGATATGCCTCCACTTGAAGATATTTCCCAAGAAGATATGCCTTTTAATGAAAATCCCTTTGAAAATGAAATCCAAACAATACTTGAAGACAACACTCAAAATGAAATCACAATTGAAAATAAAAGTGATAAATCAAAATCATTATGAGCTTCATTTGAATCTTCAAGCAAAAATTCCAAAAAAGGAAAAGCATCTAACTCGATACTTGGAAGAGGATTTAGGAATGAATGGCCAAAAATATTTCAATGGCTTGAGTCTATCATGACTAAGGATAACCAAATTGATGAAAAATAATGTAGATGCAAAATTTATAGTTGGAGACTTGGTAAGGATCATAGGCTTCAAAACAATATTGATACAATTGAAAAACATGTTGAAAAAGCTTATGTAAAAGTTATAAAAATTAATGGCGAAGTGAGTAAATAATTTAAATGGAAGGATGCATCAGAATGTCTACATTTAAGATATTCTATAGAATATGACAATCACTTAAAGCAACAACAATCTCTTGTTGAGAAAAGAGGATCAATTTCAGCCCAATTTTATAAAATATAGAAGACTATTTTAGCTTCAAAATGAATCCTGTTTGCAGTTATTTACAATATTCTCAAGAAAGGTAGACCAATGTCCTATTTTATTGATTATAAGCAGCTATTATACCTATTTAATGTGTAAAACCTTCATAGTTCTCATTGGTCAGACCGAATTGATTGGAAAATGGTAAAATATTTATCTTTGGTTGAGAAAGAAGACCTAAGAGAGCAGGTAAAACTTGCGAGATTCATTTCACTTTCAATTGATGAGGTAACAACTATGGACAACACATCTTATATTTGCATGCATGTTTACACATTTCAAAATCATATTAGAAGGCCTATTTTGTTGGGAATACATAAGATGTTGGAAATTTCAAATGCAAAAAATATTTATAATGTTGTTGTCAATAGTTTAAATAATATTGAGGGAATGAATGATATAGATATAGCAACAAAGTTAATTTGCATTGGAGCTTCTATAATGCAAGGTCACAGGTCTCGTCTTTGTGTTTGACTCCAAACAACAATTGCTCCATATATGATGCCCATTCATTGTATGGATCATAGAGTTAATCTTACATATAAAATTGTGATCACATTTTCAAATGTTTTTAAAGTGGAAAACCTTATTCGAGAAATTCATTCTTATTTCTCATTAAGTCTAAAAATATTTGTAGAGTTTCAACAGTTTGCACTAGGAGTTACAAAAGGGAAAAAATTGTTAAAATATGTGGATACAAGATGGATTTCACTATATCAACCTGCTCAGAGAGTTTTTGCAAAATATCAATCATTGACGGGGTTTATGCATGCAAATCACAAGATAGTTGATAAGGCAAAAGATATGTTGTTCCATTTTCATGACTTTGAAACACTTTTGACTTTATATGGTATTCTTCCAATGTTAAAAGAAATTAATAGATTAATTAATCTTGCACAAGAGATATCCATCTATATCGCTGATTTTATGAGGACGAGAAAACATATATGCATGCTTATAGATACATTATATGTGTCTAATGCAAATTTTACAGAACATTTATTTGAAAGTTGGAATACATTGATAAACATGACCATTCCAAAAAGCTTCTTGAAGTTTGACATCCATGATCAACTTTGTATTAATGTTCATGAAAAGATGTTACCTATTTATTGTTTTGAAAGGAAATCAAGTATAGTTGTGGAAGATTTTGAAGAAGTTCCTGTAACACATAATAGATTTCATGTTATTATACAGAAAACAAAGTGAAATTTGTAAAAAATAGCAAAATATCTTATAAGTGAGATAATATAACGGTTTCAGAGAGATGAGTTGCTTAAGGTCATGGGTGTGGTTAATCCTATGTTTTGGGGACATTGTACTGAATATAATTCTACAAATGACTTGTTTATTAAATATATGGGTAACCTCATTGACCATTTAAGTAAGAGTGTGGAATTCAATGGTGTTGAAATAAAATATCTACTCAATAGTGATCTTTTGAAATAACAGTCATTGTATTTTGGAAGAACGATGGTTGTGGAAACATCACTTATGACAGGTGTCCATGAGATTGGTTCCACTACATGTTTGTGGTAAAAAATGTATGCAAGCACAATATTACAAGATACAATAAGTGAATACTTTCATTTATGTGAATTATGTGAAACAATGATTTTGGGATCAGTCAAATATGAAAGAGTTTTCAATGCACTTTCTTTTATTAAATCTAAACTTCACAATAGACTCAACAAAAATTTAGAAAATTGTTTAAGATTTTATGTGTCTTCATATCAATTGGCTACATTTTTGTATGATAGATATTTGACACACTAGAGTTCCTTGGCAAACATAAGAGGAAATCTGAATATGATTGATAACTATGATGATGATGCTTTCAGTGATCGAATGGTGGAGACACAGAATTTTGCTATGCTTCATAATGATTCTGGATAAGCTGAAATGTTTTAGCTTGCATAATGATAATTTTCAATGATTTCATTAACATTGATAAACACAATAAAGTTTTTATTTTACAAACTTGATAGAATATTTCATAATATTGTTCAATATTTATAATATTTTACAGAATTGTTGTTTTATATCACATTAGTGTTTCAAAAATTACATGTCTTATATCTTTTGCAGTTTTTACAATTGTATGTTTATGTCATGATGTCTCAACTCTCTTCATTTTTAAATATTTATTTTTTAAATTTTATTATTGGTATATTAATGTTGAATTGTAATGTTATCTATAATGCTTTTGTTCTTGAGATGACCATAGTGAACAATATTAGCAGGAAATAAACTAAAACGCAACACATATTTATAAAGGCAAGCAAACTATGAATGATGAAAACATAAAATAATATAATGATAATTTTCCATGATTTCATTGACATTCATAAACACAATAATGTTTTGATTTCACAAGCTTCATAGAAGATTTCAAATTATTGTTCATGATTTATAATATTTTACAGAATTATTGTTTTATATCACATTAGTGTTTCAAAAATTACATGTCTTATATATTTTTTAGTTTTTACAATTGTATGTTTATGTCATGATGTCTCAACTCTCTTCATTAATAAATCTCTATATTTCATGTTTTAAATTTTATTATTGATATATTAATGTTGATTTGTAAGGTTATCTATAGTTGTTTTGTTGTTGAGATGGCCATACTGAACAATATTAGCAATAAATAAACTAAAATTGCAACACATATTTATAAATGTATACAAACAATGAATGATAAAAACCCCAAAATAAGATAATGTCATTATCATTAGTTCAAAAAGAAACATATTACATTGTACAAATTTTTTGACTATAGTCAACTTGATAGCATATTACATTTTCAAATTTTCAAACATTTGATTGGTAATTGGTTGCTTCACTATCTGTTGGAGTTGCCATTTCTTTTCCTTTGTTGGCATCTGTGTCACTCTCTTCTTGTAGTACTCCAACTCTCACGAGGTTATCACGTACTTTCAACATACTTGAAACCAATTGTGCTTCTTCTTTGTTTGGATCTTCAAGTATTGTTGGAAGCATTTCCTTTGTTTTCTCAAGCATCATTTATGGATCTTCTTTGAGCTTCTCTTTCATGTATTTTTTTAAACGATTATTTTTTGATATTTTTGATTGTATTTTCTTTTTCATTTCCATTGCATGATTTAAAAATGTCATCGTCTTTTTAATATTGATGTCCATGCTCTTAACCTGTAGTTTTAAGTGTTCAAAATTTGACTGCAATACCAAATTGAAAACATAATTAAAAAGGGTTATATTGAAATTATTTAATATTTTCAAGAAATATAAAATTTTTACTTGCAATAAAAAATTGAAACATAAATTTTTTTCTTACCTCAGCCATATCCCTTGCAGCCTCAACAACCGCAACTTTCTCCTTATCCCAAGTCCACTGGTTATAAAATTCTTGGAATTTGACATTAATGTTTGCCAATCTACCAACAACAACATTCAAAACATCATCATCATAAATAAAATTGGACCTAACAGATCCTGATGTGGCTTGTTTTAGAAGGTCCTCAAGCTTTTTTGTTTCAAATTGAACCAATGATTAAAGATAATCTCTTTTTACATAATTTTTATATTGGGTATTTATTTCCCTTAAAAGGACCTTTGCCCGATATTCCAATTCCTTCAATTCCTTCAAATATTTTAACACAAACTGATTAATTGTAGCTTCTATGGTTTTAGCTAATAAAATATTTTCATTAAAACCAACAACATTATCCCCAGTTGGAGGACCTTGAGGAGGGTTGACTCCTTGAGATGATGGTAATGTTGTCTCTTGAGTTATAGGGTCAGCGGTATTTCCTTGATCTCCTCACCTCTCAACACATTTGTTGCCTTAAAGCCTTCAATGTTGCCCTGCAAAATATAATTCACATCAAGTTGAATATTATCCAATCCCTTTGTAGAAACTTTTGGTGCCTGTGAATTTGTTGAAAATGTAAATTGAGACCATCCATACCCAAAAATTGATATTGGCATGTGTGATCTCTATGGGTGTGAAAACCCACACCCAGAACTTAGAGCAGTGTCATGTGATCTCTATGAAAATAATTTTTTTCCAACAACATCGATTTGCCATTGCATAGGTATTATCAAAGGCTATGTCGATGCCTCTCACTGATTTGGTGGAAGTGGTAGCTGTGGTGAAACAGGGGAGCGTGATGCAACCCTTTGCTATAATGGAGGTGGTGGTGGAATTTGGCCTCTAACTTGTGATGTTACTTATTGATTTTGAGAATCAACTGAAAATAGTCAATAACATTTTGTTAGAATTCTTTTGAAAATAAAAAATATCTTAATTTAATTTAACTACACATAGATTTATCTGAAGACGATGAAATGTGTTGAATTTGTGTTGCATTGGGAGAGGGGTTGGCCACACTAGATTCGACTTTCACATTTTTTGCATACCTAGGTGTACGAAAAATCCCAAGAGTAGCTGCTTTACTGGAATGTTCGTGTGACCTCTCCAAAGGTGTTGCTTCAGAGCCCATGTCTTAGAAATCACCAATTTTTTTTGGCTTGTGACCTCTTGTGGCAGCAATCTGTTTACTCCTTGTATTTTATGCCTCCCCCTACATATAGATGGAAAGAAAATTTTAAAAAAGAGAATGTGATAAACTATAAAATAGTATGTCAAGGTCAATGATGTAGTTACTACCTTCAATTCCTCTGCTGACATAGCAATTGCCTATAGTGTTGCATGCACTACAATTGGTACAGGAGTAGTCTACAAATTATGAAAACACTCATTATAAAGAGCTAAAATAAAATTAATAGTGCCCATAATGGTTGTATCTTGTTGGTTGCCATTTGCACCATATGCAACTCAGACCTGATTTGATCTGAAATATAAGTGCACTAATCATACTTTTGATTGTGCATAGACTAAACAATATAAGCAAGTACCCAAAATGAAATTTTTTGTCTTCCCATAAGAATTAGTTTGGCCTAGAAAAATTTGATAATGGCCTTCAAAGTTTTATGGTTAACATCATTGATTGATAAACCTCTTTTTTATTTGGTGGCAGAAGCTGCATAAAAAAATTAGATGTCAATTTACAAATTTGAAACATTGAACATTAATAAAATATAATTAACAAGATTTATACCTTCCAAATATTTTGATGAGAGACCGTACTTGATTTTGAGGTGTGCTTTGTCATTTGGAGATAGCTGCAACCTCATTAACACTTGTGGAAAAAATAATGAATGGAAGACCTATCAATATTTTAATATCTCCAGGGGTGATGCTAAAAAGTAGATTTCTATTTTGAACTCTAATATTCATCGTAGCCCTAGCATGGTCATAACTAAATATAATAGGTTGCAGGAGGAATTCATCTATTCTAAATTGTGGCATGGAAATGAGAGTTGTTAAACCTGCATTATTGAGCCACCTCAAGTCCATCCCTCAGGTTGTCATCAAATATGAAATCAAAGTGCATAAAAAATTCTTGAATTTTTGTGTAGGGGTGGAAGGGACGGCCATCGCAAGAAGTTGGAAGTCCAATAAAAGGGATTAGAAATCAAAAGGTTGATTCGAAAGGTTATATCTGGTTGCAGTAGTTGTAGAAATGGAATAGAAAAAATGACAGTTGATGCCCTTTTATAGATTGAAGAAACATGGTTGACACATGGCAGCATTGTATTGGATATGCAATGTTGTTGATTGAATGTGTGACATGTGGAATAAGTATCAAAGATTTTTTGCATTTGCTATAATGTAGTATCAGATCCTATTTTGCATCTTATCGATGACCGAAACATATTATGCACCCGATCCGAGATCGAGTCATATTATGCACCCGATGGGTGACCGGACCATAGTATGTAACCGGTTCGAACCCAAATTATACTATGCATCTGGTCAATGACTGGATTATTTTCTACTTTTAGTCCAAAACCAAATCATATTATGCATTCAGTTCATATCCAAATCAGATTATGCATCTGGTCCAATACCAGATCATAGTATGCATCCGATTGTTGGATGGATCATTTTATCCATCCGATCCAAAATCGGATCATGTATGCTTCTGGTGCCTGACCAGATCATGTTATGCATTCTTTATGTTACTAGACTATATTATGCATTCAGTCCATAATCGAATCATATAATGTATCCGGTCCACGATTGGATGATATTATGCATCCGATACGTTATCGGATCTTATTATGCATATTTTTCGGTATCGAATGAATTTTTGTAAAGTAGATTGCATCGCCAAACTTATTTTTCACCTGGTCCAATCAGAACATTGAAATTCACCATTTTTTACCATTTTTTTGAAAAAAATGTCATTCACCATGTCATCATACATGCACTTTGCCAGGATTCTTCAGGTTTTCGTAATAGATTAGCCATTTGTTTACAAGTACCTTTTGGGTCCTACCTCTTATGCATAACCCTGCATGATGTCTCCCAATGATCTTCAACAATGGTGGCTCCATTTGCTCATCAACCTTAAAACACAAAAAGGAAGGAAATAATATGCATTTTCAGTGATGTTCCTTAGGAATTATTATGCTTATAAGAAGTTAATGCCAAAATATCTTCTCCTAATATGTAAAAAATTAATTTGGTTTTTTGAAATTTGATATTTTAGCTCCTGTAGTGCTGAATTTATTTATCCTCAATGACCTATGTTTTCACAGTGCTCTTCCATTGTGTCTATTTCTACGATATCATCCATAGTTAGTGCCCTTGCTTGGGTGTAAATATATCCACATCATCTGGCATGGACCTAGCCGCATGTCACCTATATGCCTCCTCACATAGCCTATTGACCAGTTACAATAGTTTGTGTCATCCTTCATCCAATATTTGGTCGTAACCATGTAGATCTCTACATCAACGCCCATCAGATCATAACCTAGTACATTGTCCATAAGATTAGCATTGCCCAAGGTTCATTCATCCACATGATTATCCAAGTTGCTCATCATGTTAGCCTAGGCTATCCAAATCATCCAAGTGGCAATCTACATCTTTGGTCGAGTCGATCCATTGCACGGTCCATGTCTAGCAAATCACCACCATATTCCACTACATCATCATCCACATAGCTGCATCTCAGTGTCCATGTCTACTACCTTGTAACTCGTGTCCTCCAACATTGATCCGATATGTCACGAGTGATATCCACCTTTTGCACACCTGCATGCATGAAATAAACAAAATGAAAATAAACTCATCTAAAATATATCACGTAAGAGAAAAGAATACGACACCCACATTGGTATTATTTGAATTTTTAAACACAACATTTTATTATACTTATCATTACATATACATTTTATTTTATTTTTAATTTTTTAATTTTTATTATTTTATTTTTTGAATTTGGATGACTCCACTTCAAAATTTTAAATCATTGTAACTCAAAAGACACACAAATAATACATCAACTTTAAGCTAAAATTCAAATAAGAAATAAATCCTACAACGTAACCAACACTTCAACCCTGGGACCTATATTAAAATATTAGTTGGTAAGGGACTTATCAAAATTATCACTCAAAGACAACCAAGATACCCAAAAAAAACAAATTTTAAGGCGAGTCCCCAAATTTGGGGTAATTTTTGCAATGGCCACAACAAGGTCTAAAACATACTTGGGATGTGAAATGGTTATCAAAGAAGAATTATAGTCAACTAAATACCTATGGAACAAAGTAGGTTCCCCAAACCAAGAAATAATGTCAAAATAGATATGGAAGAAAAAACTTATGGTGAAGCACCACTCATTGAAATCACTAGCTTAGATTGCATCTAAAAATCCTACCAAAATCATAGGTAAACCAATAAAATAATGTTGATATGTATCATTGATGTATCTAAGGATCCTCTTACCTATGATCTAATGGCTCTTTTGAGGAGCTTACTTATATCTAGAATAATAGTTAACAATGAAAAAAATCATATTGAGTGTGAGATAGGTAAAGGATACCTCCTACTAGGGTTATATATAGAGTGGAATCCACCAAGGAATTCATGCAATCATCTTGAAGCATCAATATTAAAACAAAAATAATTTTATTAGACTTTCAATCATCCATCTTGAAGTGTTGAAGAAGTTATAAAATATAATTGTGAGTGAGATGTTGACCACAAAGGAAGTCTAATCAGCCAAATTTCTAGTAAATAGAGTAGGATACCCAAATGTATCATCTTAAAGGAAGCATAAAGTCATCACTTGATATCTTAAATCAAGGTAGGAGAGATTCCTATAATGATAATATTATCTATATATCATAATCACCAAAATCTTCCCATCTTGATGCTTGATTTGAACATCATGTTTATCCTCACATTGCTAAAATCCATAACCAAGAAAAAAAGAGTTGATCTTCTTATACCAAGTATATTGTACCTACTTAAGTACATAGAAGGACTTTGTCAATTGATATACCAAATGAGTTGTACCCTCTACCCCAAATCCAAATGATTATTACATGTAAATAACCTCCTAACAAAATGTATTCTTCATATCCATGTGATGTTTCTTCCAACCACAACAAACAACTACATATAGAATCATTTGAACATAATCCATCTTGGCTATTGGGGTAAAATTATGTATGTTATCAATTACCTTATTTTGACAGAAACTCTTAGTAGCAAGACATATCTTTTACTTCTCCACATGACCATTAGAGGTGTACTTAGTCCTATAGACCTATTTTCACCCAATAATATTCTTCTCTTATGGAAGTGGAAAAAGCCCCTATTTCATATTATTCATTAGAGATTGGTACCTAATAAACATGTCATATTCCCACTCTAATTGTCCTTTAGCCTAGGAATATGTGAGAGGATCTATATAATGATGAACCTTTGATATGAAAGACTGATAATGGGTTAACCACCTTGTATAAGAGTCCAATCCCACATAGGTGTTATACTAACTAAGGAAGGTCTAGGTACATCCCATGAGAAACATTAAAAGCTAAACTTAAAGCACCTAATCATACTTAGCACCCAAATCATCATTGATATTATGACACACAAAACCGCTATGCCAAGCTAAATATTTCTAGAATCCAAGACTAATGATGTTGAAGGTGGTTCTACCTAATAAGGGATCAATTATATAACCATATATCCTCCACTATAAGGTGAAGAGGAATACCCAATATAAATAAATGCTATAAGATCCTTTGAAGATATTTTTGAAGGACTAAAAGAAACATAAGGACCTTTCACCAAAAATAGTAAGTGTAGGACTAGATGGAACCCTTAGAAGAATATCATCAAAGACCACATCTCTCCATATAAAAATATCACACCTCTAAGGAGCATAGATAAGGTATAAATTAGAAGTATTTGAATACCCCACAAAGATACATTTGTGACTCTTATGTGCCTTGTTCTTTTGAATTTCTCTAGGTATGTGAGTCCTTGCTAAAATCTAAAGATATATAATTCGAACACATCAAGTTTATTATTTATCAACCTCTCAAGAGGTGTCAAATCTGCATAGCAAGCTTCCACAAAAGCTTACTCAAAATCAGTCCATAAGACTTCTCAAAGACTTATCTCAAATTTGCCTAACAAGCTCACACAAAACTTGTCCAATCTTATAGAATCATAAAGAGAATTGTTAGAGACTCAATATATTCTATACTTAATCCTCAATCAATATCTCAATTCAATCTCATATAAGCATAAAAAGAAATTTTAGAGACTCAATATGTTCTATACTCAAATCCCAATCTCAACTCAAATCAATCTCATATAAGCATAAAGAGAATTGTTAGAGACTCAATATGTTCTATTCTCAAATCTCAATTTCAACTCAAATATAGAATATAGAATAGTTTGTTTCATGAAACTTGAATAGCCACACACATCCACTTGACTAGGCTCAATCAACTCTACTCAACCAAACACCTCAAGGAACAATCCTTTCTCACAAACCCTAGTCCAAGCATGTATCAACTAACTCAAAATGTTTCCAATAATGCTTTGGGTGGTTTCGACCCTGCGTTCCTCCTCGTGTTGCGCCTTAGCACATTCTCTACCCATCGTGTTTGCTAGACCTCCCATGTGGAGGCTTTAAGCCTTTGAGACTTATATTTCCATCCTCTCCACCTATGCCTTGAAACTTGCTCCCTTGTTCCACATGCAAGTGCGCAAACAAAATCGAAGGGGGAATCGACAATTGCGAAGGAGGGGATAATCGAATGCGGACAATATTTCTTGTCACCTACTTGGTTGATAAAATCAACCCCTTTAAATATTCGAACCTTTGCATGATAAAATATATGACTTATTTTATTTAATTTTAAAATTTAAATTTAAATTTTAAATAAATTAAAATTTAAACTAAACCTTTAAAATTAAATTTCTCCATCACCGAGGCACATTTTTCGATGAAACGGAAATCCAACTTGGGTTTTAATAAAAAACCCATTTCAAATCTGCCATCCATGGTTTTAAATAAAACCTTTCCTTGCCTTCCTTGGTTTTCATAAAAACCTTTTGCTAAGCTTCCCTTGAAGCTCCTTTTGGAACCAAATGCCACGCATCCCTTTTTGAACCTATGATCAAAACCTTTGCTTCTCATGAAGCTCTTTGTGGAGAAAACTCATAGTGCTTACTTACGTAGGTCCTTTTGAATCAATGACAACTTTTAGCTTAGGGACTCAAAATTTCCAACATTTTTTTATTGTTTATTATGCAACTTCTTTAAACATGATGAATTCTCGATCGTCATATCCCTAAAGAACTCGATGCGTTTCACAAAATTTTTGTTGTTTATTTTGTTTATCTCCAGATCACGTAGATTCCTTGCATATACTCTTTACTTTGTGAATGCCCTCCCCATAATATCCAATGACCACCATGTTTTAGCCAAGTCAGTACATGACTTCTCGTTATTTTGATCATTCTCATAAACAAATCCATTATACTGATGGTTACATCTCAAATATTGTGTCAGACCTGTCTCCATTTGGTTTGTATCACTTATCTTCACTTTCAAACTTTCTCACATGCTTTCAAACTGTGAATATTGTATCAATTGAAATAGTAGGAGTATTTGTTATATCTACTAATCTCATTGAATGTGCTCTATATGCCTCACTTCACCATACTATTCCCACGATTTGAAAACATACACACCATGGGTCCTATCAAACAATGGCAAATCCTAAAATCTAAACACCCTTGAGTCACATCAAAAGCTATGAATCATCCTCTTGCTCAACTTTCAAACACTTCTGCTATTCCTATGAAATCACCAATTCTAGTGATTTCTTATGCATTTTGAGAGAGTAAATGAATGATCGTGATTTCGATGAGAATCACCCACTTCCAGAAGGTTTTTTTATTGCATAGGTCTCAGACGACCACCATGCAATTATTAGCAGAGGACTTCCTACCTTCTAATGATATATACATTTGGTAATTTGAAAGATCCCTTATGTAAATTCTCCATTCAGTTTTAGGTGGCCCACCCATTACATGCGAGGGAATGCAAATCATAACCAAGGTATTTTATACTTCCCATCATATTTTCCAAACATTATGAACTTCATCAACTTCAAATTTTAGTCTTTAAATCCACCTTCAACACTATTATCACCAGCTTACCTGCATTGTTGCTTCTATTACCTATGATTACAATGATGTCCTTGTCATATCCCCTATGCATCTTGTTTCCCAAGTCTATAATTATCTACCCTGATGTTAGGGTTATGCATAGCGGAAAAAATTTGCCAATCGGGAAAAAAGTACAATTTTTGAAAACTCAAATTTATTAAATTTTGGGACCCAAACGTTGGCCATTTAGCTGAAAATTATAAAAAAATAAATTTTTGGAGTCAGCTCGCCATGCTTTGATAATATTATCATGGTTATTTTTAAAAATTCATAAGCCATCCCACCAAAATAGAGTACCTTTTTCTCCCTAAAATTTTAAAATTTCTAAATTATCTCGTCCAACTCGCCAAGTATACCTCTATATATAATTAATACCCAAGGATATATTTTTATTTTTAGAATGTGTTCTACATCCGATGAATATTTTGACACAATTCTGTATAACATCAAAACCTTATTTGATATCGATTGCCACTAGTTCTACATTCGTATGGAACCTCTTCTACAACCATCTAGAACCTATTTTGTAGGAACGTATTCTACAATTGAATGGAACCACTTATGTGATTGAAGCCTATTATGCAACCATCCTAAACCACTTCTGCATCTGAAACATCTTGTGCAACCATATGGAACAACTTTTGCAACTAGAACCTATTCTACAACCATTTTAAACCTCTTCTATGAAAGGAACCTCTTCTACAATTGGAAGATACCATTTTTGTAACCAAATCCTATTTTGCAATAGTCATGCACCAATTCTATAGCCAAAACAAATTGTGCAACTGAACGGAACCACTTTCGTAGCCATACCCTGTTCTGCAACCATCATGAATCAATTCTACAACTGAAACCTATTGTTCAACTAGACGAAACCACTTTCGTAGCCAGAACCTATTCTATAATCAAACGGATCCATTTTATAAACAAAATGTGTTATGCATTCGATAGGACCCATTTCTACAACTAGAACATTTTTTATCGAATCATGTTTCACACTGGACCTCTTTCTACACCAAGTTCTCTGTCACTGCTCTACTTGCCATGTTTTTATCTATTTTGCCATGTTCTACATGTTATCCCCTGTTTTCTCTCTTTCTGTTAAATCTTATATCCAAGCTCTATTCTGCATTCGGATGGTCATTGCTCTATTACCATGTTTTCTCTATTTTACCCTATTCTGAATGTTTTAAAACTTTCTGATTCTTAGTTTCAATTTATATTTTTTTTCCTTGCTAATATTAAAATGAGTAAATGCTTTAGTTTTCTAAATACATATTGATTCTCTATTTCTCCGAACACAATTTTATTCTTTGTTTCTAGACCATTTTGTGCTATAACATGATATTTTTTGACATACGTATCACCAAATATTTTGTGCTTAAAAAATATTTTTCTTAAATTGATTTTAATTTGAATTTTAATTATTTTTGTGCTCTTGTCAATTAAATTGCTTTCACTAGAAAATTATGAATTCTCGATCGTCATATCCCTGAAGAACTTGATGTGTTTCCCAAAAATTTTGTTGTTTCTTTTGTTTATCTCCAGCTCACGTAGATGCCTTGCATATACTCTTTACTTTGTGAACGCCCTCCCCATAATATCCAATGACCACCATGTTTTAGCCAAGTCAGTACATGACTTCTCGTTATTTTGATCATTCTCATAAACAAATCCATTATACCGATGGTTACATCTCAAATATTGTGTCAGACCTGTCTCCATTTGGTTTGTATCACTTATCTTCACTTTCAAACTTTCTCACATGCTTTCAAACTATGAAGATTGTATCAATTGAAATAGTAGGAGTATTTGTTATATCTACTAATCTCATTGAATGTGCTCTATATGCCTCACTTCACCATACTATTCCCATGATTTGAAAACATACACACCACGGGTCCTATCAAACAATGGCAAATCCTAAAATCTGAACACCCTTGAGTCACATCAAAAGCTATGAATCATCCTCTTGCTCAACTTTTGAACACTTATGCTATTCCTATGAAATCACCAATTCTAGTGATTGCTTATGCATTTTGAGAGAGTAAATGAATGATCGTGATTTCGATGAGAATCACCCACTTCCAGAAGGTTTTTTTATTGCATAGGTCTCAGATGACCACCATGCAATTGTTAGCAGAGGACTTCCTGCCTTCTAATGATATATACATTTGGTAATTTGAAATATCCCTTATGTAAATTCTCCATTTAGTTTTAGGTGGCCCACCCATTACATGCGAGGGAATGAAAATCATAACCAAGGTATTTTATACTTCCCATCATATTTTCCAAACATTATGAACTTCATCAACCTCAAATTTTAGTCTTTAAATCCACCTTCAACACTATTATCACCAGCTTACCTGCATTGTTGCTTCTATTACCTATGATTACAGTGATGTCCTTGTCATCTCCCCTATGCATATTGTTTCCCAAGTCTATAATTATCTACCCTGATGTTAGGGTTATGCATAGCGGAAAAACTTTGCCAATTGGGAAAAAAGTACAATTTTTGAAAACTCAAATTTATGAAATTTGGGGACCCGAACGTCGGCCATTTAGCTGAAAATTATAAAAAAATAAATTTTCAGAGTCAGCTCGCCATGCTTTGATAAGATTATCATGGTTATTTTTAAAAATTCCTAAGCCATCCCACCAAAATAGAGTACCTTTTTCTCCCTAAAATTTTAAAATTTCTAAATTATATCGTCCAACTCGCCAAGTATACCTCTATATATAATTAATACCCAGGGATATATTTTTATTTTTAGAATGTGTTCTACATCCGATGAATATTTTGACACAATTCTGTAGAACATCAAAACCTTTTTTGAGATCGACTGCCACTAGTTTTGCATTCGTATGGAGCCTCTTCTACAACCATCCAGAACCTATTCTATAGGAATGTCTTCTACAATTGAATGGAACCACTTATGTGATTGAAGCCTATTATGCAACCATCCTGAACCACTTCTGCATCTGAAACCTCTTGTGCAACCATATGGAACAACTTTTGCAACTAGAACCTATTCTACAACCATTTTAAACCTCTTCTATGAAAGGAACCTCTTCTGCAATTGGAAGATACCATTTTTGTAACCGAATCCTATTTTGCAATAGTCCTAAACCAATTCTATAGCCAAAACAAATTGTGCAACCGAACGGAACCACTTTCATAGCCATACCCTGTTCTGCAACCATCATGAATCAATTCTATAACTGAAACCTATTGTTCAACTAGACGAAACCACTTTCATAGCCAGAACCTATTCTATAATCGAATGGATCCATTTTATAAACAAAATGTGTTCTGCATTCGATAGGACCAATTTCTACAACCAAAACATTTTTGATCGAATCTTGTTTCACACCAGACCTCTTTCTACACCAGGTTCTCTGTCACTGCTCTACTTGCCATGTTTTTCTCTATTTTGCCATGTTCTGCATGTTATCCCCTCTTTTCTCTCTTTCTATTAAATCTTATATCCGAGCTCTATTCTGCATTCGGATGGTCATTGCTCTATTACCATGTTTTCTCTGTTTTACCCTATTCTGAATGTTTTAAAACTTTCTGATTCTTAGTTTAAATTTATATTTTTTTTCCTTGCTAATATTATACATGAGTAAATGCTTTAGTTCTCTAAATGCATATTTTTCTATTTCTCCGAACACAATTTTATTCTCTATTTCTAGACCATTCTGTGCTATAACATGATGGATTTCACTATATCGACCTGCTCAGAGAGTTTTTGCAAAATATCAACCATTGACGGGGTTTATGCATGCAAATCGCAAGATAGTTGATAAGGCAAAAGATATGTTGTTCCATTTGCATGACTTTGAAACACTTTTGACTTTATATGGTATTCTTCCAATGTTAAAAGAAATTAATAGATTAATTAATCTTGCACAAGAGATATCCATCTATATCGCTGATTTTATGAGTACGAGAAAACATATATGCATGCTTATAGATACATTATATGTGTCTAATGCAAATTTTACAGAACATTTATTTGAAAGTTGGAATACATTGATAAACGTGACCATTCCAAAAAGCTTCTTGAAGTTTGACATCCATGATCAACTTTGTATTAATGTTCATGAAAAGATGTTACCTATTTATTGTTTTGAAAGGAAATCAAGTATAGTTGTGGAAGATTTTGAAGAATTTCCTGTAACACATAATAGATTTCATGTTATTATACAGAAAACAAAGTGAAATTTGTAAAAAATAGCAAAATATCTTATAAGTGAGATAATATAACGATTTCAGAGAGATGAGTTGCTTAAGGTCATGGGTGTGGTTAATCCTATGTTTTGGGGACATTGTACTGAATATAATTCTACAAATGACTTGTTTATTAAATATATGGGTAACCTCATTGACCATTTAAGTAAGAGTGTGGAATTCAATGGTGTTGAAATAAAATATCTACTCAATAGTGATCTTTTGAAATAACAGTCATTGTATTTTGGAAGAACGATGGTTGTGGAAACATCACTTATGACAGGTGTCCATGAGATTGGTTCCACTACATGTTTGTGGTAAAAAATGTATCCAAGCACAATATTACAAGATACAATAAGTGAATACTTTCATTTATGTGAATTATGTGAAACAATGATTTTGGGATCAGTCAAATATGAAAGAGTTTTCAATGCACTTTCTTTTAATAAATCTAAACTTCACAACAGACTCAACAAAAATTTAGAAAATTGCTTAAGATTTTATGTGTCTTCATATCAATTGGCTACATTTTTGTATGATAGATATTTGACACACTAGAGTTCCTTGACAAACATAAGAGGAAATCTGAATATGATTGATAACTATGATGATGATGCTTTCAGTGATCGAATTGTGGAGACACAGAATTTTGCTATGCTTCATAATGATTCTGGATAAGCTGAAATGTTTTAGCTTGCATAATGATAATTTTCAATGATTTCATTAACATTGATAAACACAATAAAGTTTTTATTTTACAAACTTGATAGAATATTTCACAATATTGTTCAATATTTATAATATTTTACAGAATTGTTGTTTTATATCACATTAGTGTTTCAAAAATTACATGTCTTATATCTTTTGCAGTTTTTACAATTGTATGTTTATGTCATGATGTCTCAACTCTCTTCATTTTTAAATATTTATTTTTTAAATTTTATTATTGGTATATTAATGTTGAATTGTAATGTTATCTATAATGCTTTTGTTCTTGAGATGACCATAGTGAACAATATTAGCCAGAAATAAACTAAAACTGCAACACATATTTATAAAGGCAAGCAAACTATGAATGATGAAAACATAAAATAATATAATGATAATTTTCCATGATTTCATTGACATTCATAAACACAATAATGTTTTGATTTCACAAGCTTCATAGAAGATTTCAAATTATTGTTCTTGATTTATAATATTTTACAGAATTATTGTTTTATATCACATTAGCGTTTCAAAAATTACATGTCTTATATATTTTTTAGTTTTTACAATTGTATGTTTATGTCATGATGTCTCAACTCTCTTCATTAATAAATCTCTATATTTCATGTTTTAAATTTTATTATTGATATATTAATGTCGATTTGTAAGGTTATCTATAGTTGTTTTGTTGTTGAGATGGCCATACTGAACAATATTAGCAATAAATAAACTAAAATTGCAACACATATTTATAAATGTATGCAAACAATGAATGATGAAAAACCCAAAATGAGATAATGTCATTATCATTAGTTCAAAAAGAAACATATTACATTGTACAAATTTTTTGACTATAGTCAACTTGATAGCATATTACATTTTCAAATTTTCAAACATTTGATTGGTAATTGGTTGCTTCACTATCTCGTTGGAGTTGCCATTTCTTTTCCTTTGTTGACATCTGTCACTCTCTTCTTGCAGTACTCCAACTCTCACGAGGTTATCACGTACTTTCATCATACTTGAAACCAATTGTGCTTCTTCTTTGTTTGGATCTTCAAGTATTGTTGGAAGCATTTCCTTTGTTTTCTCAAGCATCATTTATGGATCTTCTTTGAGCTTCTCTTTCATGTATTTTTTTAAACGATTATTTTTTGATATTTTTGATTGCATTTTCTTTTTCATTTCCATTGCATGATTTAAAAATGTCATCGTCTTTTTAATATTGATGTCCATGCTCTTAACCTGTAGTTTTAAGTGTTCAAAATTTGACTGCAATACCAAATTGAAAACATAATTAAAAAGGGTTATATTGAAATTATTTAATATTTTCAAGAAATATAAAATTTTTACTGCAATAAAAAATAGAAACATAAAAAGTTTTCTTACCTCAGCCATATCCCTTGCAGCCTCAACAACTGCAACTTTCTCCTTATCTGAAGCCCACTGGTTATAAAATTCTTGGAATTTGACATTAATGTTTGCCAATCTACCAACAACAACATTCAAAACATCATCATCATAAATAAAATTGGACCTAACAGATCCTGATGTGGCTTGTTTTAGAAGGTCCTCAAGATTTTTTGTTTCAAATTGAACCAATGATTAAAGATAATCTCTTTTTACATAATTTTATATTGGGTATTTATTTCCCTTAAAAGGACCTTTGCCCGATATTCCAATTCCTTCAATTCCTTCAAATATTTTAACACAAACTGATTAATTGTAGCTTCTATGGTTTTAGCTAATAAAATATTTTCATTAAAATCAACAACATTATCCCCAGTTGGAGGACCTTGAGGAGGGTTGACTCCTTGAGATGATGGTAATGTTGTCTCTTGAGTTATAGGGTCAGCGGTATTTCCTTGATCTCCTCACCTCTCAACACATTTGTTGCCTTAAAGCCTTCAATGTTGCCCTGCAAAATATAATTCACATCAAGTTGAATATTATCCAATCCCTTTGTAGAAACTTTTGGTGCCTGTGAATTTGTTGAAAATGTAAATTGAGACCATCCATACCCAAAAATTGAGATTGGCATGTGTGATCTCTATGGGTGTGAAAACCCACACCCAGAACTTAGAGCAGTGTCATGTGATCTCTATGAAAATAATTTTTTTCCAACAACATCGATTTGCCATTGCATAGGTATTATCAAAGGCTATGTCGGTGCCTCTCACTGATTTGGTGGAAGTGGTAGCTGTGGTGAAACAGGGGAGCGTGATGCAACCCTTTTCTATAATGGAGGTGGTGGTGGAATTTGGCCTCTAACTTGTGATGTTACTTGTTGATTTTGAGAATCAACTGAAAATAGTCAATAACATTTTGTTAGAATTCTTTTGAAAATAAAAAATATCTTAATTTAATTTAACTACACATAGATTTATCTGAAGACGATGAAATGTGTTGAATTTGTGTTGCATTGGGAGAGGGGTTGGCCACACTAGATTCGACTTTCACATTTTTTGCATACCTAGGTGTACGAAAAATCCCAAGAGTAGCTGCTTTACTGGAATGTTCGTGTGACCTCTCCAAAGGTGTTTCTTCAGAGCCCATGTCTTAGAAATCACCAATTTTTTTTTCTCCGTGACCTCTTGTGGCAGCAATCTGTTTACTCCTTGTATTTTATGCCTTCCCCTACATATAGATGGAAAGAAAATTTTAAAAAAGAGAATGTGATAAACTATAAAATAGTATGTCAAGGTCAATGATGTAGTTATTACCTTCAATTCCTCTGCTAACATAGCAATTGCCTATAGTGTTGCATGCACTACAATTGGTACAGGAGTAGTCTACAAATTATGAAAACACTCATTATAAAGAGCTAAAATAAAATTAACAGTGCCCATAATGGTTGTATCTTGTTGGTTGCCATTTGCACCATATGCAACTCAGACCTGATTTGATCTGAAATATAAGTGCACTAATCATACTTTTGATTGTGCATAGACTAAACAATATAAGCAAGTACCCAAAATGAAATTTTTTGTCTTCCCATAAGAATTAGTTTGGCCTAGAAAAATTTGATAATGGCCTTCAAAGTTTTATGGTTAACATCATTGATTGATAAGCCTCTTTTTTATTTGGTGGCAGAAGCTGCATAAAAAAATTAAATGTCAATTTACAAATTTGAAACATTGAACATTAATAAAATATAATTAACAAGATTTATACCTTCCAAATATTCTGATGAGAGACCGTACTTGATTTTGAGGTGTTCTTTGTCATTTGGAGATAGCTGCAACCTCATTAACACTTGTGGAAAAAATAATGAATGGAAGACCTATCAATATTTTAATATCTCCAGGGGTGATGCTAAAAAGTAGATTTCTATTTTGAACTCTAATATTCATCGTAGCCCTAGCATGGTCATAACTAAATATAATAGGTTGCAGGAGGAATTCATCTATTCTAAATTGTGGCATGGAAATGAGAGTTGTTAAACCTGCATTATTGAGCCACCTCAAGTCCATCCCTCAGGTTGTCATCAAATATGAAATCAAAGTGCATAAAAAATTCTTGAATTTTTGTGTAGGGGTGGAAGGGACGGCCATCGCAAGAAGTTGGAAGTCCAATAAAAGGGATTAGAAATCAAAAGGTTGATTCGAAAGGTTATATCTGGTTGCAGTAGTTGTAGAAATGGAATAGAAAAAATGACAGTTGATGCCCTTTTATAGATTGAAGAAACATGGTTGACACATGGCAGCATTGTATTGGATATGCAATGTTGTTGATTGAATGTGTGACATGTGGAATAAGTATCAAAGATTTTTTGCATCTGCTATAATGTAGTATCAGATCCTATTTTGCATCTGATCGATGACCGAAACATATTATGCACCCGATCCGAGATCGAGTCATATTATGCACCCGATGGGTGACCGGACCATAGTATGTAACCGGTTCGAACCCAAATTATACTATGCATCTGGTCAATGACTGGATTATTTTCTACTTTTAGTCCAAAACCAAATCATATTATGCATTCAGTTCATATCCAAATCAGATTATGCATCTGGTCCAATACCAGATCATAGTATGCATCCGATTGTTGGATGGATCATTTTATCCATCCGATCCAAAATCGGATCATGTATGCTTCTGGTGCCTGACCAGATCATGTTATGCATTCTTTATGTTACTAGACTATATTATGCATTCAGTCCATAATCGAATCATATTATGTATCCGGTCCACGATTGGATGATATTATGCATCCGATACGTTATCGGATCTTATTATGCATATTTTTCGATATCGAATGAATTTTTGTAAAGTAGATTGCATCGCCAAACTTATTTTTCACCTGTTCCAATCAGAACATTGAAATTCACCATTTTTTACCATTTTTTTGAAAAAAATGTCATTCACCATGCCATCATACATGTACTTTTCCAAGATTCGTAGAGTTTTCGTAATAGATTAGCCATTTTTTTACAAGTACCTTTTGGGTCCTACCTCTTATGCATAACCCTGCATGATGTCTCCCAATGATCTTCAACAATGGTGGCTCCATTTGCTCATCAACCTTAAAACACCAAAAGGAAGGAAATAATATGCATTTTCAGTGATGTTCCTTAGGAATTATTATGCTTATAAGAAGTTAATGCCAAAATATCTTCTCCTAATATCTAAAAAATTAATTTGGTTTTTTGAAATTTGATATTTTAGCTCCTGTAGTGCTGAATTTATTTATCCTCAATGACCTATGTTTTCACAGTGCTCTTCCATTGTGTCTATTTCTACGATATCATCCATAGTTAGTGCCCTTGCTTGGGTGTAAATATATCCACATCATCTGGCATGGACCTAGCCGCATGTCACCTATATGCCTCCTCACATAGCCTATTGACCAGTTACAATAGTTTGTGTCATCCTTCATCCAATCTTTGGTCGTAACCATGTAGATCTCTACATCAACGCCCATCAGATCATAACCTAGTACATTGTCCATAAGATTAGCATTGCCCAAGGTTCATTCATCCACATGATTATCCAAGTTGCTCATCATGTTAGCCTAGGCTATCCAAATCATCCAAGTGGCAATCTACATCTTTGGTCAAGTCGATCCATTGCACGGTCCATGTCTAGCAAATCACCACCATATTCCACTACATCATCATCCACATAGCTGCATCTCAGTTTCCATGTCTACTACCTTGTAACTCGTGTCCTCCAACATTGATCCGATATGTCACGAGCGATATCCACATTTTGCACACCTGCATGCATGAAATAAACAAAATGAAAATAAACTCATCTAAAATATATCACGTAAGAGAAAAGAATACGACACCCACATTGGTATTATTTGAATTTTTAAACACAACATTTTATTATACTTATCATTACATATACATTTTATTTTATTTTTAATTTTTTAATTTTTATTATTTTATTTTTTGAATTTGGATGACTCCACTTCAAAAGTTTAAATCATTGTAACTCAAAAGACACACAAATAATACATCAACTTTAAGCTAAAATTCAAATAAGAAATAAATCCTACAACCTAACCAACACTTCAACCCTGGGACCTATATTAAAATATTAGTTGGTAAGGGACTTATCAAAATTATCACTCAAAGACAACCAAGATACCCAAAAAAAACAAATTTTAAGGCAAGTCCCCAAATTTGGGGTAATTTTTGCAATGGCCACAACAAGGTCTAAAACATACTTGGGATGTGAAATGGTTATCAAAGAATAATTATAGTCAACTAAATACCTATGGAACAAAGTAGGTTCCCCAAACCAAGAAATAATGTCAAAATAGATATGGAAGAAAAAACTTATGGTGAAGCACCACTCATTGAAATCACTAGCTTAGATTGCATCTAAAAATCCTACCAAAATCATAGGTAAACCAATAAAATAATGTTGATATGTATCATTGATGTATCTAAGGATCCTCTTACCTATGATCTAATGGCTCTTTTGAGGAGCTTACTTATATCTAGAATAATAGTTAACAATGAAAAAAATCATATTGAGTGTGAGATAGGTAAAGGATACCTCCTACTAGGGTTATATATAGAGTGGAATCCACCAAGGAATTCATGCAATCATCTTGAAGCATCAATATTAAAACAAAAATAATTTTATTAGACTTTCAATCATCCATCTTGAAGTGTTGAAGAAGTTATAAAATATAATTGTGAGTGAGATGTTGACCACAAAGGAAGTCTAATCAGCCAAATTTCTAGTAAATAGAGTAGGATACCCAAATGTATCATCTTAAAGGAAGCATAAAGTCATCACTTGATATCTTAAATCAAGGTAGGAGAGATTCCTATAATGATAATATTATCTATATATCATAATCACCAAAATCTTCCCATCTTGATGCTTGATTTGAACATCATGTTTATCCTCACATTGCTAAAATCCATAACCAAGAAAAAAAGAGTTGATCTTCTTATACCAAGTATATTGTACCTACTTAAGTACATAGAAGGACTTTGTCAATTGATATACCAAATGAGTTGTACCCTCTACCCCAAATCCAAATGATTATTACATGTAAATAACCTCCTAACAAAATGTATTCTTCATATCCATGTGATGTTTCTTCCAACCACAACAAACAACTACATATAGAATCATTTGAACATAATCCATCTTGGCTATTGGGGTAAAATTATGTATGTTATCAATTACCTTATTTTGACAGAAACTCTTAGTAGCAAGACATATCTTTTACTTCTCCACATGACCATTAGAGGTGTACTTAGTCCTATAGACCTATTTTCACCCAATAATATTCTTCTCTTATGGAAGTGGAAAAAGCCCCTATTTCATATTATTCATTAGAGATTGGTACCTAATAAACATGTCATATTCCCACTCTAATTGTCCTTTAGCCTAGGAATATGTGAGAGGATCTATATAATGATGAACCTTTGATATGAAAGACTGATAATGGGTTAACCACCTTGTATAAGAGTCCAATCCCACATAGGTGTTATACTAACTAAGGAAGGTCTAGGTACATCCCATGAGAAACATTAAAAGCTAAACTTAAAGCACCTAATCATACTTAGCACCCAAATCATCATTGATATTATGACACACAAAACCGCTATGCCAAGCTAAATATTTCTAGAATCCAAGACTAATGATGTTGAAGGTGGTTCTACCTAATAAGGGATCAATTATATAACCATATATCCTCCACTATAAGGTGAAGAGGAATACCCAATATAAATAAATGCTATAAGATCCTTTGAAGATATTTTTGAAGGACTAAAAGAAACATAAGGACCTTTCACCAAAAATAGTAAGTGTAGGACTAGATGGAACCCTTAGAAGAATATCATCAAAGACCACATCTCTCCATATAAAAATATCACACCTCTAAGGAGCATAGATAAGGTATAAATTAGAAGTATTTGAATACCCCACAAAGATACATTTGTGACTCTTATGTGCCTTGTTCTTTTGAATTTCTCTAGGTATGTGAGTCCTTGCTAAAATCTAAAGATATATAATTCGAACACATCAAGTTTATTATTTATCAACCTCTCAAGAGGTGTCAAATCTGCATAGCAAGCTTCCACAAAAGCTTACTCAAAATCAGTCCATAAGACTTCTCAAAGACTTATCTCAAATCTGCTTAACAAGCTCACACAAAACTTGTCCAATATTATAGAATCATAAAGAGAATTGTTAGAGACTCAATATATTCTATACTTAATCCTCAATCAATATCTCAATTCAATCTCATATAAGCATAAAAAGAAATTTTAGAGACTCAATATGTTCTATACTCAAATCCCAATCTCAACTCAAATCAATCTCATATAAGCATAAAGAGAATTGTTAGAGACTCAATATGTTCTATTCTCAAATCTCAATTTCAACTCAAATATAGAATATAGAATAGTTTGTTTCATGAAACTTGAATAGCCACACACATCCACTTGACTAGGCTCAATCAACTCTACTCAACCAAACACCTCAAGGAACAATCCTTTCTCACAAACCCTAGTCCAAGCATGTATCAACTAACTCAAAATGTTTCCAATAATGCTTTGGGTGGTTTCGACCCTGCGTTCCTCCTCGTGTTGCGCCTTAGCACATTCTCTACCCATCGTGTTTGCTAGACCTCCCATGTGGAGGCTTTAAGCCTTTGAGACTTATATTTCCATCCTCTCCACCTATGACTTGAAACTTGCTCCCTTGTTCCACATGCAGTGCGCAAACAAAATCAGAAGGGGGGAATCGACAATTGCGAAGGAGGGGATAATCGAATGCGGACAATATTTCTTGTCACCTACTTGGTTGATAAAATCAACCCCTTTAAATATTCGAACCTTTGCATGATAAAATATATGACTTATTTTATTTAATTTTAAAATTTAAATTTAAATTTTAAATAAATTAAAATTTAAACTAAACCTTTAAAATTAAATTTCTCCATCACCGAGGCACCTTTTTCGATGAAACGGAAAGCCAACTTGGGTTTTAATAAAAAACCCATTTCAAATCTGCCATCCATGGTTTTAAATAAAACCTTTCCTTGCCTTCCTTGGTTTTCATAAAAACCTTTTGCTAAGCTTCCCTTGAAGCTCCTTTTGGAACCAAATGCCACGCATCCCTTTTTGAACCTATGATCAAAACCTTTGCTTCTCATGAAGCTCTTTGTGGAGAAAACTCATAGTTCTTACTTACATAGGTCCTTTTGAATCAATGACAACTTTTAGCTTAGGGACTCAAAATTTCCAACATTTTTTTATTGTTTATTATGCAACTTCTTTAAACATGATGAATTCTCGATCGTCATATCCCTAAAGAACTCGATGTGTTTCACAAAATTTTTGTTGTTTATTTTGTTTATCTCCAGCTCACGTAGATTACTTGCATATACTCTTTACTTTGTGAATGCCCTCCCCATAATATCCAATGACCACCATGTTTTAGCCAAGTCAGTACATGACTTCTCGTTATTTTGATCATTCTCATAAACAAATCCATTATACCGATGGTTACATCTCAAATATTGTGTCAGACCTGTCTCCATTTGGTTTGTATCACTTATCTTCACTTTCAAACTTTCTCACATGCTTTCAAACTGTGAATATTGTATCAATTGAAATAGTAGGAGTATTTGTTATATCTACTAATCTCATTGAATGTGCTCTATATGCCTCACTTCACCATACTATTCCCACGATTTGAAAACATACACACCATGGGTCCTATCAAACAATGGAAAATCCTAAAATCTAAACACCCTTGAGTCACATCAAAAGCTATGAATCATCCTCTTGCTCAACTTTCGAACACTTCTGCTATTCCTATGAAATCACCAATTCTAGTGATTGCTTATGCATTTTGAGAGAGTAAATGAATGATCGTGATTCCGATGAGAATCACCCACTTCCAGAAGGTTTTTTTATTGCATAGGTCTCAGACGACCACCATGCAATTATTAGTAGAGGACTTCCTACCTTCTAATGATATATACATTTGGTAATTTGAAAGATCCCTTATGTAAATTCTCCATTCAGTTTTAGGTGGCCCACCCATTACATGCGAGGGAATGCAAATCATAACCAAGGTATTTTATACTTCCCATCATATTTTCCAAACATTATGAACTTCATCAACCTCAAATTTTAGTCTTTAAATCCACCTTCAACACTATTATCACCAGCTTACCTGCATTGTTGCTTCTATTACCTATGATTACAATGATGTCCTTGTCATATCCCCTGTGCATATTGTTTCCCAAGTCTATAATTATCTACCCTGATGTTAGGGTTATGCATAGCGGCAAAACTTTGCCAATCGGAAAAAAAGTACAATTTTTGAAAACTCAAATTTATTAAATTTTGGGACCCGAACGTTGGCCATTTAGCTGAAAATTATAAAAAAATAAATTTTCGAAGTCAGCTCACCATGCTTTGATAATATTATCATGGTTATTTTTAAAAATTCATAAGCCATCCCACCAAAATAGAGTACCTTTTTCTCCCTAAAATTTTAAAATTTCTAAATTATCTCGTCCAACTCGCCAAGTATACCTCTATATATAATTAATACCCAAGGATATATTTTTATTTTTAGAATGTGTTCTACATCCGATGAATATTTTGACACAATTCTGTATAACATCAAAACCTTATTTGATATCGACTGCCACTAGTTCTGCATTCGTATGGAACCTCTTCTACAACCATCTAGAACCTATTTTGTAGGAACGTCTTCTAAAATTGAATGGAACCACTTATGTGATTGAAGCCTATTATGCAACCATCCTAAACCACTTCTGCATCTGAAACATCTTGTGCAACCATATGGAACAAATTTTGCAACTAGAACCTATTCTACAACCATTTTAAACCTCTTCTATGAAAGGAACCTCTTCTGCAATTGGAAGATACCATTTTTGCAACCAAATCCTATTTTGCAATAGTCATGCACCAATTCTATAGCCAAAACAAATTGTGCAACTGAACGGAACCACTTTCGTAGCCATACCCTGTTCTGCAACCATCATGAATCAATTCTACAACTGAAACCTATTTTTCAACTAGACGAAACCACTTTCGTAGCCAGAACCTATTCTATAATCGAACGGATCCATTTTATAAACAAAATGTGTTATGCATTCGATAGGACCCATTTCTACAACCAAAACATTTTTGATCGAATCTTGTTTCACACCAGACCTCTTTCTACACCAGGTTCTCTGTCACTACTCTACTTGCCATGTTTTTCTCTATTTTTCCATGTTCTGCATGTTATCCCCTCTTTTCTCTCTTTCTATTAAATCTTATATCTAAGCTCTATTCTGCATTCGGATGGTCATTGCTCTATTACCATGTTTTCTCTATTTTACCCTATTTTGAATGTTTTAAAACTTTCTGATTCTTAGTTTCAATTTATATTTTTTTTCCTTGCTAATATTATACATGAGTAAATGCTTTAGTTTTCTAAATACATATTGATTCTCTATTTCTCCGAACACAATTTTATTCTTTGTTTCTAGACCATTTTGTGCTATAACATGATATTTTTTGACATACGTATCACCAAATATTTTGTGCTTAAAAAATATTTTTCTTAAATTGATTTTAATTTGAATTTTAATTATTTTTGTGCTCTTGTCAATTAAATTGCTTTCACTAGAAAATTATGAATTTTCGATCGTCATATCCCTGAAGAACTTGATGCGTTTCCCAAAATTTTTGTTGTTTCTTTTGTTTATCTCCAGCTCACGTAGATGCCTTGCATATACTCTTTACTTTGTGAATGCCCTCCCCATAATATCCAATGACCACCATGTTTTAGCCAAGTCAGTACATGACTTCTCGTTATTTTGATCATTCTCATAAACAAATCCATTATACCGATGGTTACATCTCAAATATTGTGTCGAACTGTCTCCATTTGTTTTTTATCACTTATCTTCACTTTAAAACTTTTTCACATGCTTTCAAACTATGAAGATTGTATCAATTGAAATAGTAGGAGTATTTGTTATATCTACTAATCTCATTGAATGTGCTCTATATGCCTCACTTCACCATACTATTCCCATGATTTGAAAACATACACACCACGGGTCCTATCAAACAATGGCAAATCCTAAAATCTGAACACCCTTGAGTCACATCAAAAGCTATGAATCATCCTCTTGCTCAACTTTTGAACACTTATGCTATTCCTATGAAATCACCAATTCTAGTGATTGCTTATGCATTTTGAGAGAGTAAATGAATGATCGTGATTTCGATGAGAATAACCCACTTCCAGAAGGTTTTTTTATTGCATAGGTCTCAGATGACCACCATGCAATTGTTAGCAGAGGACTTCCTGCCTTCTAATGATATATACATTTGGTAATTTGAAATATCCCTTATGTAAATTCTCCATTTAGTTTTAGGTGGCCCACCCATTACATGCGAGGGAATGAAAATCATAACCAAGGTATTTTATACTTCCCATCATATTTTCCAAACATTATGAACTTCATCAACCTCAAATTTTAGTCTTTAAATCCACCTTCAACACTATTATCACCAGCTTACCTGCATTGTTGCTTCTATTACCTATGATTACAGTGATGTCCTTGTCATCTCCCCTGTGCATATTGTTTCCCAAGTCTATAATTATCTACCCTGATGTTAGGGTTATGCATAGCGGAAAAACTTTGCCAATTGGGAAAAAAGTACAATTTTTGAAAACTTAAATTTATGAAATTTGGGGACCCGAACGTCGGCCATTTAGCTGAAAATTATAAAAAAATAAATTTTCGGAGTCAGCTCGCCATGCTTTGATAAGATTATCATGGTTATTTTTAAAAATTCCTAAGCCATCCCACCAAAATAGAGTACCTTTTTCTCCCTAAAATTTTAAAATTTCTAAATTATATCGTCCAACTCGCCAAGTATACCTCTATATATAATTAATACCCAGGGATATATTTTTATTTTTAGAATGTGTTCTACATCCGATGAATATTTTGACACAATTTTGTAGAACATCAAAACCTTTTTTGAGATCGACTGCCACTAGTTTTGCATTCGTATGGAACCTCTTCTACAACCATCCAGAACCTATTCTATAGGAATGTCTTCTACAATTGAATGGAACCACTTAAGTGATTGAAGCCTATTATGCAACCATCCTGAACCACTTCTGCATCTGAAACCTCTTGTGCAACCATATGGAACAACTTTTGCAACTAGAACCTATTCTACAACCATTTTAAACCTCTTCTATGAAAGTAACCTCTTCTGCAATTGGAAGATACCATTTTTGTAACTGAATCCTATTTTGCAATAGTCCTAAACCAATTCTATAGCCAAAACAAATTGTGCAACCGAACGGAACCACTTTCATAGCCATACCCTGTTCTGCAACCATCATGAATCAATTCTACAACTGAAACCTATTATTCAACTATACGAAACCACTTTCATAGCCATAACCTATTCTATAATCGAATGGATCCATTTTATAAACAAAATGTGTTCTGCATTCGACAGGACCCATTTCTACAACCAAAACATTTTTGATCGAATCTTGTTTCACACCAGACCTCTTTCTACACCAGGTTCTCTGTCACTGCTCTACTTGCCATGTTTTTCTCTATTTTGCCATGTTCTGCATGTTATCCCCTCTTTTCTCTCTTTCTATTAAATCTTATATCTGAGCTCTATTCTGCATTCGGATGGTCATTGCTCTATTACCATGTTTTCTCTGTTTTACCCTATTCTGAATGTTTTAAAACTTTCTGATTCTTAGTTTCAATTTATATTTTTTTTCCTTGCTAATATTATACATGAGTAAATGCTTTAGTTCTCTAAATACATATTTTTTCTCTATTTCTCCGAACACAATTTTATTCTCTATTTCTAGACCATTCTGTGCTATAACATGATGGATTTCACTATATCGACCTGCTTAGAGAGTTTTTGCAAAATATCAACCATTGACGGGGTTTATGCATGCAAATCGCAAGATAGTTGATAAGGCAAAAGATATGTTGTTCCATTTGCATGACTTTGAAACACTTTTGACTTTATATGGTATTCTTCCAATGTTAAAAGAAATTAATAGATTAATTAATCTTGCACAAGAGATATCCATCTATATCGCTGATTTTATGAGGACGAGAAAACATATATGCATGCTTATAGATACATTATATGTGTCTAATGAAAATTTTACAGAACATTTATTTGAAAGTTGGAATACATTGATAAACGTGACCATTCCAAAAAGCTTCTTGAATTTTGACATCCATGATCAACTTTGTATTAATGTTCATGAAAAGATGTTACCTATTTATTGTTTTGAAAGGAAATCAAGTATAGTTGTGGAAGATTTTGAAGAAGTTCCTGTAACACATAATAGATTTCATGTTATTATATAGAAAACAAAGTGAAATTTGTAAAAAATAGCAAAATATCTTATAAGTGAGATAATATAACGATTTCAGAGAGATGAGTTGCTTAAGGTCATGGGTGTGGTTAATCCTATGTTTTGGGGACATTGTACTGAATATAATTCTACAAATGACTTGTTTATTAAATATATGGGTAACCTCATTGACCATTTAAGTAAGAGTGTGGAATTCAATGGTGTTGAAATAAAATATCTACTCAATAGTGATCTTTTGAAATAACAGTCATTGTATTTTGGAAGAACGATGGTTGTGGAAACATCACTTATGACAGGTGTCCATGAGATTGGTTCCACTACATGTTTGTGGTAAAAAATGTATCCAAGCACAATATTACAAGATACAATAAGTGAATACTTTCATTTATGTGAATTATGTGAAACAATGATTTTGGGATCAGTCAAATATGAAAGAGTTTTCAATGCACTTTCTTTTAATAAATCTAAACTTCACAACAGACTCAACAAAAATTTAGAAAATTGCTTAAGATTTTATGTGTCTTCATATCAATTGGCTACATTTTTGTATGATAGATATTTGACACACTAGAGTTCCTTGGCAAACATAAGAGGAAATCTGAATATGATTGATAACTATGATGATGATGCTTTCAGTGATCGAATTGTGGAGACACAGAATTTTGCTATGCTTCATAATGATTCTGGATAAGCTGAAATGTTTTAGCTTGCATAATGATAATTTTCAATGATTTCATTAACATTGATAAACACAATAAAGTTTTGATTTTACAAACTTGATAGAATATTTCACAATATTGTTCAATATTTATAATATTTTACAGAATTGTTGTTTTATATCACATTAGTGTTTCAAAAATTACATGTCTTATATCTTTTGCAGTTTTTACAATTGTATGTTTATGTCATGATGTCTCAACTCTCTTCATTTTTAAATATTTATTTTTTAAATTTTATTATTGGTATATTAATGTTGAATTGTAATGTTATCTATAATTCTTTTGTTCTTGAGATGACCATAGTGAACAATATTAGCCAGAAATAAACTAAAACTGCAACACATATTTATAAAGGCAAGCAAACTATGAATGATGAAAACATAAAATAATATAATGATAATTTTCCATGATTTCATTGACATTCATAAACACAATAATGTTTTGATTTCACAAGCTTCATAGAAGATTTCAAATTATTGTTCTTGATTTATAATATTTTACAGAATTATTGTTTTATATCACATTAGCGTTTCAAAAATTACATGTCTTATATATTTTTTAGTTTTTACAATTGTATGTTTATGTCATGATGTCTCAACTCTCTTCATTAATAAATCTCTATATTTCATGTTTTAAATTTTATTATTGATATATTAATGTTGATTTGTAAGGTTATCTATAGTTGTTTTGTTGTTGAGATGGCCATACTGAACAATATTAGCAATAAATAAACTAAAATTGCAACACATATTTATAAATGTATGCAAACAATGAATGATGAAAAACCCAAAATGAGATAATGTCATTATCATTAGTTCAAAAAGAAACATATTACATTGTACAAATTTTTTGACTATAGTCAACTTGATAACATATTACATTTTCAAATTTTCAAACATTTGATTGGTAATTGGTTGCTTCACTATCTGTTGGAGTTGCCATTTCTTTTCCTTTGTTGGCATCTGTGTCACTCTCTTCTTGTAGTACTCCAACTCTCACGAGGTTATCACGTACTTTCATCATACTTGAAACCAATTGTGCTTCTTCTTTGTTTGGATCTTCAAGTATTGTTGGAAGCATTTCCTTTGTTTTCTCAAGCATCATTTATGGATCTTCTTTGAGCTTCTCTTTCATGTATTTTTTTAAACGATTATTTTTTGATATTTTTGATTGCATTTTCTTTTTCATTTCCATTGCATGATTTAAAAATGTCATCGTCTTTTTAATATTGATGTCCATGCTCTTAACCTGTAGTTTTAAGTGTTCAAAATTTGACTGCAATACCAAATTGAAAACATAATTAAAAAGGGTTATATTGAAATTATTTAATATTTTCAAGAAATATAAAAAATTAATTTCAAAATATCTTCTCCTAATATCTTCTCCTAATATCTAAAAAATTAATTTGGTTTTTTGAAATTTGATATTTTAGCTCCTGTAGTGCTGAATTTATTTATCCTCAATGACCTATGTTTTCACAGTGCTCTTCCATTGTGTCTATTTCTACGATATCATCCATAGTTAGTGCCCTTGCTTGGGTGTAAATATATCCACATCATCTGGCATGGACCTAGCCGCATGTCACCTATATGCCTCCTCACATAGCCTATTGACCAGTTACAATAGTTTGTGTCATCCTTCATCCAATCTTTGGTCGTAACCATGTAGATCTCTACATCAACGCCCATCAGATCATAACCTAGTACATTGTCCATAAGATTAGCATTGCCCAAGGTTCATTCATCCACATGATTATCCAAGTTGCTCATCATGTTAGCCTAGGCTATCCAAATCATCCAAGTGGCAATCTACATCTTTGGTCGAGTCGATCCATTGCACGGTCCATGTCTAGCAAATCACCACCATATTCCACTACATCATCATCCACATAGCTGCATCTCAGTGTCCATGTCTACTACCTTGTAACTCGTGTCCTCCAACATTGATCCGATATGACACGAGCGATATCCACCTTTTGCACACCTGCATGCATGAAATAAACAAAATGAAAATAAACTCATCTAAAATATATCATCGTAGAGAAAAGAATATGACACCCACATTGGTATTATTTTAATTTTTAAACACAACATTTTATTATCCTTATCATTACATATATATTTTATTTTATTTTTAATTTTTTAATTTTTATTATTTTATTTTTTGAATTTGGATGACTCCACTTCAAAAGTTTAAATCATTGTAACTCAAAAGACACACAAATAATACATCAACTTTAAGCTAAAATTCAAATAAGAAATAAATCCTACAACCTAACCAACACTTCAACCCTGGGACCTATATTAAAATATTAGTTGGTAAGGGACTTATCAAAATTATCACTCAAAGACAACCAAGATACCCAAAAAAAACAAATTTTAAGGCGAGTCCCCAAATTTGGGGTAATTTTTGCAATGGCCACAACAAGGTCTAAAACATACTTGGGATGTGAAATGGTGATCATAGAGGAATTATAGTCAACTAAATACCTAGGGAACAAAGTAGGTTCCCCAAACCAAGAAATAATGTCAAAATAGATATGGAAGAAAAAACTTATGGTGAAGCACCACTCATTGAAATCACTAGCTTAGATTGCATCTAAAAATCCTACCAAAATCATAGGTAAACCAATAAAATAATGTTGATATGTATCATTGATGTATCTAAGGATCCTCTTACCTATGATCCAATGACTCTTTTGAGGAGCCTACTTATATCTAGAATAATAGTTAACAATGAAAAAAATCATATTGAGTGTGAGATAGGTAAAGGATACCTCCTACTAGGGTTATATATAGAGTGGAATCCACCAAGGAATTCATGCAATCATCTTGAAGCATCAATATTAAAACAAAAATAATTTTATTAGACTTTCAATCATCCATCTTGAAGTGTTGAAGAAGTTATAAAATATAATTGTGAGTGAGATGTTGACCACAAAGGAAGTCTAATCAGCCAAATTTATAGTAAATAGAGTAGGATACCCAAATGTATCATCTTAAAGGAAGCATAAATTCATCACTTGATATCTTAAATCAAGGTAGGAGAGATTCCTATAATGATAATATTATCTATATATCATAATCACCAAAATCTTCCCATCTTGATGCTTGATTTGAACATCATGTTTATCCTCACATTGCTAAAATCCATAACCAAGAAAAAAAGAGTTGATCTTCTTATACCAAGTATATTGTACCTACTTAAGTACATAAAAGGACTTTGTCAATTGATATACCAAATGAGTTGTACCCTCTATCCCAAATCCAAATGACTATTACATGTAAATAACCTCCTAACAAAATGTATTCTTCATATCCATGTGATGTTTCTTCCAACCACAACAAACAACTACATATAGAATCATTTGAACAGACTCCATCTTGGCTATTGGGGTAAAATTATGTATGTATTCAATTACCTTATTTTGATAGAAATTCTTAGTAGCAAGACATGTCTTTTACTTCTCCACTTGACCATTAGAGGTGTACTTAGTCCTATAGACCTATTTGCACCCAATAATATTCTTCTCTTATGGAAGTGGAAAAAGCCCCTATTTAATATTATTCATTAGAGATTGGTACCTAATAAACATGTCATCTTCCCACTCTAATTGTCCTTTAGCCTAGGAATATGTGAGAGGATCTATATAATGATGAACCTTTGATATGAAAGACTAATAATGGGTTAAACACCTTGTATAAGAGTCCAATCCCACATAGGTGTTATACTAACTATGGAAGGTCTAGGTACATCCCATGAGCAACATTAAAAGCTAAACTTAAAGCACCTAATCATACTTAGCACCCAACTCATCATTGATATTATGACACACAAAACCGCTATGCCAAGCTAAATATTTCTAGAATCCAAGACTAATGATGTTGAAGGTGGTTCTACCTAATAAGGGATCAACTATATAGCCATATATCCTCCACTATAATGTGAAGAGGAATACCCAATAGAAATAAATGCTATAAGATCCTTTGAAGATATTTTTGAAGGACTAAAAGAAACATAAGGACCTTTCACCAAAAATAGTAAGTGTAGGACTAGATGGAACCCTTAGAAGAATATCATCAAAGACCACATCTCTCCATATAAAAATATCACACCTCTAAGGAGCATAGATAAGGTATAAATTAGAAGTATTTGAATACCCCACAAAGATACATTTGTGACTCTTATGTGCCTTGTTCTTTTGAATTTCTCTAGGTATGTGAGTCCTTGCTAAAATCTAAAGATATATAATTGGAACACATCAAGTTTATTATTTATCAACCTCTCAAGAGGTGTCATACCTTGAACTACTCTAATGAAAACTTTGTTGATTATGTATGTTGTACAAGTTATGATCTCACACAAAAATTGACGCCTTCTCCCCTTAGCATGATTGCCACAATGATCCATCTCCATGATTACACTTTTTTCTCTTAGCTATACCATTTTTCTATGGGATGTAGTGAATAGTCCTTTGAAATACAATACCATGAAGTGTCAAAAAATTATAAAACCTTTTATCTCATACTCATATCCTCTATTTAACCTAAGTCTTGATTTTTCTCTCCAACTAATTCTTTGCTAATGCTATGAATGCCTTGATATTCTCAAAAGCATCATTTGTTACACATAGTATACAACCACACATATCCAAAGAAATCATTAATTAAAATGATAAAGTACTTATTTCTAAAAATGGAAGGTGTACTTATCACTCCACATATGTTGCTATGGATGATATCAAAGTGTCATGTAGCACACTTTACTACCCCTTTTGGAAAGGATTCTTTATGATTATTCTTCAAAATACATCCCTTGCATGAACCACTCAGAGGAGAAATATGTGGATGTCTAGTAGTCATATGATGATAAATTATTTACCTTAGAGACCCATAATGAAGATGCCCAAGTTTATGATTATAGTGAATTCTCACTACACTCAAAAAAATTCTTTAGGAAAAAATTTTAACATGGCCTAAGTGGACAAAAAAAATAAAAAGGTAGAAAAGAAAATGTTGGATATGTGTAGGTAAAACTTCTAACCAAAAAACTAGCATCACTTTATTAACTTTTTGACTGAAGGAGGAAGGAAAAATTTCTAATGGATCATAAGCCATATAAATTTTTTGAAAGAGCACGAAGAAGAATTATGAGAGATTAGTCTTCTTAGATGATGAAAATTCCTGATCAAAGTCTAGTGCCACTTTATAAAAGTTTTGATAGAAGGTGGAAGGCCAACAATTTTATGATCCACAAAGTATATAAAGTTCCAAAGATTGAAGGGTTAAAAGTTCCAAAAATTAGGCCTTCCAAGAGATGTTGATAAAGAGAAGAGAGTGAAGAACTTCATATTTTTTGACAAAGAGATCAATGACTCATGCTATGCTCCAAAATTCCCTAGCTTAAGTAATTGACATCACAAAAAGAAGTCTAGATACCAAAGATGATTTGAAAGAGTTACACCAAGTCATTTGATCAAAGTGGAAATTTACATCACATGTATGAGAATGCAATGGGATAAAACCCCACATGTTGTGTTGAGTTCTATAGTCTTCTAAGATATATAATTGTTTTACAACAAATATAGCACATTGCCTAGATATGATAGTTGATCTTATAAATGTGACAATGGCAAAAGAATTTCAAGTCCACCTACCCACACCACTTAAACATGGAAATCCAAGAAAGTGGTTTACACATTAAAGGTAAAAATGATGGGAGCCGCAATAGGAGTAACCTCAAGCCTGGTGGAATTAATTATAGAGTTGTCCATGCTTAGACTTTTAGAATCTCCAAAAAGGGTAGATGATAATAATAGTGATAATTGTACATCCAAAGGCCTATAATCCTTCAAAATTAATGATTCCAGATCTAGAGACCTCAAAGGAACCAATGAATTAAATAAATATATGATCCAACATGTGAAAGAGCAGTTATTTTGAAGCTCCCACACAAATTTTGGAGGGAAATTCTCCCCAATTGTAAAGCATCGATGAGTTGCTTATTCAAACCTTAAATTTTATGTTTAACTTTCCTTTCATTTTATTTTCTATAGTTGTATCTGAACCTTGAGTAGTATTGTGGGAAAGCTTTTGAGCCCTTACTTCTAACATAATATATGATTTTCATACTCATATATACATACTAGAATTCATGACTATTACATTATTGTTGTCCTATTTCTTGTGTGTATGTATGTTTATGTTCATATACTAGAGGTCATGACTATCTAATTTATGTCCCATTTCTTTTATATGCAATTTGTGATTAACATGCTGAGAAGAGAAAGTGTTTTATTTGAGTTGTTGGTGCATTATACTCACACATTAATGGATCTTACTCATATGCAGATGAATCTAATTCTCATACTGGCACATTACCTCTTGTTTCTTAGATTAGCTTTAAGTCTTTTTTGCTTTTTCTACCATTGTTTTATGTTGTTTCTTTTTCTCTTTTCTCTTGAAGTTGGTTATATTAGAATAAAGTAGAAAGAGTACTAAAAATTACATCTTAAAAGGATCCAACCTTGTTAAAAACCATAGGTAGTCTAATTGAGCTAGTTCCCATTCTCTCAAAGTTTCCCTATTGTGTCACTCCATGTGAGGTGTGATAATTTGATCATATTATCCCCATAACTAGTAACTAGGACAATAAGAGAAGACAATGGTGATGTCTTGTTGACTCTCATCAGTTATTCCACCATGTCCACAAAATTATTCTTTAGAGTGGAAGAAGAAGAAGTTGATATGTATCCAAATTTGTACATATAATCTAACTAATCATAATATCAACTGATAGCTATCTTGAATCCATAATCATGTATATGATAACATAATAATTAGGCCAAAATTCTACTTTTTATTCATATGGGGATGTAGTAAATTGAACAAATATAGGGGCCAATACTAGAAACATGAATAAATTTATCAAATGAAGAACATATAATACTAACCTTTCTACAACATGCCATCTATAATAAATATTCATCTCCAATGATAATATGATATCCCAAATATAGTGTGCTTTAACCCTATGGAAGGTGTTTGTGCTTGTCCATGTGCCTTGTTGCCCATGAAATTGTAATCCACTCATCAAATACAAGGATGTTGAGTGACTAACTATATGAGATTGTGATGTGTAACCATAATTTATATCCTCACCATATGCATAAAAGAGAGTAGCATCTATATCCCCCTCTTAGGTTGCTTCCTCAAGCTTCTTGGTGCAAATATGGAAAAACTCACCTTTTTATCCTTTCTTTTTTTCACCATACATTAGCTTCTTATATTTTTGATCTTTGATAACATATTTTACATGAGTTTAGCAGACTAAAGGATAACCCTTATATATTTTTATTTTAGCATAATGGTGAAGAAATCATTCAAACATTTTATCAATTGGAGGTAGATGGGAAGTTCAAAAGTAGATATGAATCACATAAAACACAACACATGTATCATACATCTCTAGGACATTATTTAAATAATGTTGAGAAGTTGAATATTTTTATCTTTATCCATAGTCTAATGTTCCTCTCTTGTCCATGATGAAATTCCTCTAATAGTGAAAATTTCATCATACAACTTCTTGAATCAACTTATATACTGATCAAATTTATGAAATAAGTTTATAGTCAAGGCAACAAGCTCTAGATCCAATGTGCTAATCTATGTGGAATCAATATGATCTCATAATCCTTAAAATTTTCCAAGAAACTATTTAGGGTTTGTAGTGCTACTAACTTGAGTGTCATAGACCTTCTCAACATGAGGAGCCATCACATCAAGATTCTCATCCTTATGTTCCCTATACAACTACTTTATCTCTTTAGAAACAATCCCTTTAGAAACTACTCTAAATGAAACTTTAAAGCTTATTCTTGGAATTCATGCATCTCATTTTAGAATTTTATTTTTTTTATATATATTTTATTTTATTTGCAGAAGTTAAAAAAAATGCAAAAGGGTAGGGTTAGAAAAATAAAAATAAAGATCTGGAATATAGACCGGAATTCTGAAAATGACCAAAGAGAGATACTATAACTAAACTCCTACCCTACAGAAAATATTAGATCCCAAACACAAAACAAAAATTAGGTTAGACCTGCATCCACACAATCTAAGTCTGGTTAATGTGAGAGTCTAGGAGTAAAATAGACATGAATTAAAATTATCTCTATGATGCTACCATTTTCTTGCATAAAACACCATAAAAATAGTTCCAATACATGTAAATATGTGTAATAAAACAATTTTATTGTGTTCAAAACCTATTTTTTTCTGCATATAAAGTCAGGATAAATGTTGGCAGCATCCAAAATCCTTCCAACCATTTCACATATCCTATTCCAAAAACTTCCAGCCCTAGTATTCGAGTTTGCATCTATTTTTTACCTTTACAGTAATGGCCATTCATTTTATTTTCCCACTTTTTGGCTTCCCAATTCTTATGTCCATTCTCATTCCATTTTTATACCTTGATTTTGCAATGCTCTCTTTATCTTCCCTCACAAAGTGCTGACAAAGACCCTGGAGGATCGACTCATCAACATTATTAAGAATAGTTTTTGATAACTTGTTCTAATGTTCTTGCATTACAAAACCTCATGAATATCCTGATAGTATTGGCTAGCATTTTCTTTTTAAATTTTTTATTATGCAACTTCTTAGAACATGATGAATTCTCAATCATCGTATCCTTGAAGAACTTGATGCATTTTCCAAAAGTTTTGTTGTTTCTTTTGTTTATCTCCAACTCATGTAGATGCCTTGCATATACTCTTTACTCTATGAATGCCCTCCCCATAATATCCAATGACCACTATGTTTTAGCCAAGTCAATACATGACTTCTCGTTATTTTGATCATTCTCATAAATATTTCCATTAGGCCAATGGTTACATCTCAAATATCATGTCAGACCTATCTCCATTTGGTTTTTATCACTTATCTTCACTTTCAAAATTTCTCACACGCTTCCATACTGTGAAGATTGTATCAATTTAAATGGTAGGAGTATTTTTTATATCTACTGATCTCATTGAATGTGTTCTATACGCCTCACTTCACCATACTAGTCCCATGCTTTGAAAACATACACACCATGGGTCCTATCAAACAATGACAAATCCTAAAATCTGAATGCCCTTGAGTCACATTGAAAGCTATGAATCATCCTCTTGATCAACTTTTGAACACTTTTTCTATTCCTGTGAAATCACCAATTCTAGTGATTGCTTATGCATTTTGAGAGAGGCAATGAATGATCGTGATTCCTATGAGAATCACCCCCTTCCATAAGATTTTTTGATTGCATAGGTCTCAAACGGCCACCATGAAATTGTTAGCAGAGGACTTCGTGTCTCCTAATGTATATATCCATTTGGTAATTTGAAATATCCCTTATGTGAATTCTCCATTTAGTTTTGGGTGGGCCACCCATTACATATGAGGGAATGCAAATCATAACCAAGGTATTTTATACTTCCCATCATATTTTTCAAACATTATAAACTTCATCAACCTCAAATTTTGGTCTTTAAATCCATATTCAACACTATTAGCATCAACTTACCTGCATTACCACTTCTATTGCCTATGATTACATTGATGTACTTGTCATCTCCCATGTGTGTCTTGTTTCCAAAGTCTATCATTATCTACCCTGATGTCAAGGTTATGCATAGCGGTAAAATTTTGCCATTTGGGTGAAAAGTACAATTTTTGAAAATTCAAATTTGTGAAATTTTGGGGACCCGGACGTCAACCATTTAGCCAAAAATTATAAAAAAATAAATTTTAGTAGTAGGTTCATCGTGCTTTGATAAGATTATCATGGTTGTTTTTAAAAATTCGTAAGCCATCCCACCTAAATAGAGTACATTTTTTGCCCTAAAATTTTAAAATTTCTAAATTATCCTGCCCAACTCTCCAAGTATACCTCTATATATAATTAACACCCAGGGATATATTTTCATTTTCAAAATGTGTTCTATATCTTGAAGAACACAAGCTTATACTGAGAGGGAGGGTGAATAGTATAAGAGCACTTTTTACTTTTCTTTCCAAATAAATATTATGCAGTGTATATATAGCAGTATCAATAGCAGTAATAAAATCAATGCACAAAATACCATACACAATAGAGACACCAATTTAACGTGGTTCACCCAAAGATGGCTACTTCCATGGAGAAAATATTTTACTAAATTTTCTCAATCAATCTCTTGGGAATTTTTCCCAATTACAATGTTTATGGATATCTGTCCAAAGGAGATGTTGATCCAATAAATATATTTTGTGGATCTCTATCAATAGGAGAACTCATCCTCTGCTCTAAGTGGTGATCCTATAGAATACTACTGCCTCCACTGCACTAGCTTGTGGATATCTCTCCAATGAAGACTCTTGTACCCACTTAGAAGACCTATCCTCATTGCCCTAGCTGATGGATCTCTATCCACTAGAGACTACTACCTTCTCTACTCTGTCACCTCCAAATATTTGTCTCAATTATATACTAAACATAGTCCAGTCGGTTTAGCACAACTCTGATAAAATCTTGTACTAAAAATAGTCCAGTTGGTCTAGCACAATTTTGCTCAACAAGCTCACTCAAATCTATACTAAATACAGTCTATTAGGTCTAGCACAAATCTGCTCAACTCTTTTACTAAAAACAGTATAGTCGGTCTAGCACAAGTCCACTCAAATCTACACTAAACATAGTCCAATCGATCTAGCACATATCTGCTCAATCTCTCTCTCTGGTGTGGCACAAACCTATCCTCAAAATTTGCACCAAACTCTAAAGTATGATGTAATGTAGGAGGATGGTGTGGCACTAAACACAGTTTAGTTGATCTAGCACAAATCTATCTTTAATCTCTATCCTCAAGCCTTAACTCAAGGCTTGACTCAACTCTGTTGGATCTACCTCAAACCTTAACTCAAGGTTTGAACAAATCAATCAACTCTGCTCTCAAGTCTTCTCAAAGACTTATCTCAAATCTGCCTTGCAAGGTTCCATAAAATCTCACACCAATCTATCCATGAGTCCTCTCTATAAATTGCTCAAATATGCTCTAAAAGTCCTCTCTAGAACTTGTTCAAATTTTCTCTACAAGTCCTCTCTAGAACTTGCTCAAATATTCTCTACAAGTCCTCTTTAGAACTTGACCAAATCTGTATTGTAAGCTTCCACAAAAGCTCACACAAAATCAGTCCACAAGTCTTCTCAAGACTTACCTTAAATCTAATTAACAAGTCCACACATAACTTGTTCAATATCATAGGAACATAAAGAGAATTTTTAGAGACTCAATATGTTCTATACTCAAATCTCAACTACCTTCACAACTCAAATCAATCTCATAGAAGCATAAAGAGAATTTTTAGAGACTCGGTATGTTCTATACTCAAAGTTCAATCACTTTATCAACTCAATCTCAAAGAAGCATAAAGAGAATTGTTAGAGACTCAATATATTCTATTCTCACAACTCAATCTATTTTACAACTCAATCTCCTAACACCTTCTTCCTTGGTCAAAATAACGTACACCATGGTTGCCTTAACCAACACAACTCACAATGCACCCATCGAGATTCAAACGCAAACCCTTTTGCAAGCCAACACTTTTATGCTTCCCAAAATACCACTAGGCCATGCTGTCCTATGTGACCTCGATGATTAAATCTTCCTCCCTTAAACACTTTGTTGTCATGACTTTTGCAAAAACTCACGAGCTCTTATCTTCACATGCCAATATTTTTAATTTTGAGCAAGGATGATTAATTTGGACTTTGGGTGTTGTATTTATATGCTTCCTCAATTACTTTGAATATGTCGATGCTCTCCATGTTATCTTCCATGATTTCAAAGAAGATTATAAAGGCTTCGAATGCCTTTTGTCTTAAACCTAACCTTTGGGTTTATAAAATATATTTTAACTTTATAGAACCCACTTTGCATTATAAAATATTATAATGAGAATTATAAATATTTTACTTGGGTTTTCACCATATCACTTTAATATTATAATAACCATTATTATAATATTATGCCTTTGATAAATTACCTCCCTCTCACTGTATTCCATGTCATAAATAATATTTATTTATAAAATTTAAATTCTCACTAAATTTAAATAATTTATAAAATAAATATTATAACTCCTTTTTAAATTTAATTTTCTGCACTGATTCTCTTGATCTTTGGCATTCTTCCTAGATATCAAATGACCATTTTTATCCCCTTTGTTTCCTTCTAAATTCCTTCATATTAATGATGAATTCATATGGTGACATCAATGACAACTTTGACTTAGGGATTCAAAATGTCCAACAATCTCCCCCTTTGTCATTGATGGCAACCCATACTTTTCTTACCAAAACCTGACCTTTATTTTTATTCTGCTCCCCATGGGATATTGCTCCCCCTAGCTCAATGCTCTCTCAAATATCAAATCTCTTCCCCTTACTCAAATATCTCACCCTTTGACATCAATGGCAAAGGGTCACCTTTGGGGCTTGGGGCTAAGAATATGCCTCTTAGCTTAGCCCTTCCCGCACCTCCTTTTGAGGTGGTTAATTTAGGGGTGGGAGTATTTCTATTCCCCAAAAGCACTCTTCTTTACCTTTATCCTTTTATTTTATTTTCTTTTTTGAATTTTCTAATTCCTCTAACAGTTTCTATCTATGTCATCATTCATGTTCCTATCATTGTTCCTGTTCCTGTTCCTATTCCTGTTCACATCCATATTCCTGTTCCTATTCCTATTTATGTTCTCATCCATGTTCTTGTTCCTATTCCTATTCATGTTCATGTTCCTGTTCTTGTTCTCGTTCACACATATTTTTGGAATGTCTTATCTACACCATTTTGTTGTGTGACCATCATTATTGCACTTATAACACTTAATGTTATTATTCCTTGGAGGTGCAAATATCTTAGGATTTCTCCTAGTGAATCCATATCCTCTTCTATCATGAACCCTACAATTCATTGCCTTGTGACCAAAATGATTACATGAGTAGCAATACCCATGGAAAAGTTATCTATTCCCATATTCCTGTCTTTCATGTGTCCTACACTATGAATCCATGTGCCCAAACCTGTGACATGAAAAACATCTTCCATTGAAGCTTCCTTGTCTTGACCTCATTCATCTCTTGTTTTGATTGTTGTTCCATATGTATCTTCTCTATGTATTATTTCTAGTTTTGTTGAACCCTTTATTGTCCAACTCATCCTCGGATGTCTCACTCCCTCTTACACTATCTTCTTCTGATGTATCTTCATTTGAAGTTTTCTTCTTCTTCATGTCTTGAAGTTGAATCCTCTTCCCATTTCTTTTGAAATTGTTTAGAACCAAGACATATTTTGTTTATTGCTCCTCTTTGTATATTGATTATTTTATCCACACTCTTTGCACTATTTACATACTTGTATAGCTTACTCTTGGAATCTTATAAATATTCCTTTAGTAGTGCCACTTCTTGTGCTAACTTCTCATATTCCAAAATCTTACTTCTAACTTATCTTTGAACTCCCTTGCCTTAGCATTTGATTTTTCTAAATCCTCTATGAGCAATCTTCTTTCTTCATCACATTCTTGAAACTGAATTTCAAGTTTAGAGTGTTGCTTCCTTACCTTCTTTACCATGTCAAGGGCATAGATAAGTTCTCCCTTGAGATCATAACCATTCTCTACTAAATAATCCTCTATTTTTTTACCTTTATCCACATCATTACTTTCTTTTGGATTATCTTCTATAGGATCACTCACTTCTCCTTCTAATGCCATTAGAATATTTTCATCTGATTCTTCAAGTGCATCTTCATATTCATCATCATTGAAACTATAACCATCCCTTGTGCAATCATCTTCAAGATGTCCAGCTTTACCACATCTAAACACTTGAGAATAACTAGAGATTTTTTTAAACTGGTTCTTTTTCTTCAATCTTAAATAAGACTTCATATTTATCATTATCTAAAAAACTAGCATCACTATAATTTGAGTACTTGTATTATTCACATAGTAGCTCCTCTTGTGTCTTTGGAAGAACTTCTTTCCTTGTTTTCTTTGTCCATCCTTGATTTTCTTTTGATGCCTATATCTTTTTTATTCCATGTACATGTGATCCTATTTTTCTTCACCATTGTTGTTCTTTGGTTATTTACAATCTGTTGCAAAATATCCATACTTTCCACAATTGAAACACTTAACAAATATTAGATATATGGGTCTTCTGGAACCTTTATCTCTTCTACCATAATTAGCTTCTTCATCACTAGATGACTCATTGCTTGATTCTGACTTCTTACCCTTTGTTTTCTTGATTGCTTTAAATGATGCTTCCTTCTGGGAAATAAGAACTTTTGTTCTTATCTCAAAAGTTGTTAGCATACCAAGAAACTTATATCTTGTCAAAGTATCACCATCCAATGATACTTCTATAGCAAAAACTTGTTCACTAAATCTATTTGGAAGAAATCTTAAGACTTTATCACAAAAATCTAATTCATCAATCTTCATTCCAAGTCCTTGCATATCATTAACAACTTCATCAATTTAAATTAGATAAGCACTAATTTTTTCATCATCATTAATTCTAAATGCTTCAAATTATCCTTTGAGATTTTGTATCTTTGCTTTCTTGACACTTTTATCTCCTTCATATATACATTGCAATTTATCCCACATTTATTTTGTAGTTTTACAATGCATAATTTTCATAGATTGTGATCTATGCAAACCTCTCACAAGTGCATTCATTGCTTTTGAATTATATTTTTGTAGTAGCTTACCTTCCTTATCTTTAGGAGGATTGACTACTGGATCATATCCAAATTCCACTACATCACAAACTTCATTGCTAAGTGCCATAAAGTAAAACCTCATCATCATACTCCAATACATGTAGTCACTTCCATCAAATATTGGTGCTGAATTATTTGAGGACACATCCTTAGGATCCATTTTGTTCTTGTTAGATTTTTCTTTAATATGTTAAACTCTTCTGAAGGCACCCACTCTGATACCAATTGAAGAATACAAGCTTATACTGAGATGGGGGTGAACAGTATAAGAGCATTTTTTACTTTTCTTTCCAAATTAATATTATGCAGTGTATAGATAGTAGTATCAATAGAAATAATCAAAGCAATGCACAAAAAACCATACACAATAGAGATACCAATTTAACGTGGTTCACCCAAAGATGGCTACTTCCATGGAGAAAATATTTTACTAAATTTTCTCAATCAATCCCTTGGGAATCCTTCCCAATTACAATGATTATGGATATTTTTCTAAAGGAGATGTTGATCCCCTAAATATGGTTTGTGGATCCCTATCAATAGGAGAAATCCTTCTCTTCTACTCTGGGTGGTGATCCTCTAGAAGACTACTGCCTCCACTGCACTAGCTTGTGGATCTCTCTCCAGTGAAGACTCTTGTCCCCACTCAGAAGACTTGTCTCAATTCTATACTAAACACAATCCAGTCGGTCTAGCACAAATCTTCTCAACTCTTGTACTAAAAATAGTCCAATTGGTCTAGCAAAAGTCTGCTCAACAAGATCACTCAAATCTACACTAAACATAGTCCATTAGGTCTAGCACAAATTTGCTCAACTCTTGTACTAAACACAGTCTAGTCGGTCTAGCACAAGTCCACTCAAATCTACACTAAACACAATCCAGTTGGTCTAGCACAAATATGCTCAATATATCTCTTTGGTTTTGCACAAATCTATCCTTAAAATTTACACCAAACTCTGCTCTCAAATCTACACTAAACATAGTCCAGTTGGTCTAGCATAATTTTATCTTCAATGTCTATCCTCAAGCCTTAACTCAAGGCTTGACTCAACTCTACTAGATTTGCCTCAAATCTTAACTTAAGGTTTGAAAAAATAAATCAAATCTACTCTAAAGTCTTCTCAAATACTTATCTCAAATATGCTTTGCAATCTTCCACAAAATTTCACACCAATCTGTCCACAACTCCTCTCTAGAACTTTCTCAAATCTGCTCTACAAGTCTTATCTAGAACTTGTTCAAATCTGCTCTACAAGTCCTCTCTAGAACTTGCTCAAATATGCTCTACAAGTCCTCTTTAGAACTTGACCAAATGTGTATTGTAAGCTTCCACAAAATCTCATACAAAATCATTCCATAAGTCTTCTCAAGACTTGCCTCAAATATGCTTAACAAGTCCACACAGAACTTGTCCAATCTCATAGAAACATAAAGAGAATTGTTAGAGACTCAATATGTTCTATACTCAAATCTCAATAACTTTCACAACTCAAATCAATATCATCGAAGCATAAAGAGAATTGTTAGATGCTCAGTATTTTCTATACTCAAAGTTCAATCACTTTCTAAACTCAATCTCATAGAAGCATAAAGAGAATTGTTAGAGACTCAATATGTTCTATTCTCACAACTCAAATCAGAATATAGAATATTTTTTTTTATGGAACTTGAACAATCACTTCATACATCTACTTGACTAGGTTCAATCAACTCTACTCAACCAATCACTCAAGAAACAACCCTTTCTTACAAACTCTAGTCCAATCATGTATCATCCAAATCAAAATATTTCCAACAATGCTCAACAACAAATCTCACATAACAATGATACTCATGTTCTTTTCAAACCCTAGTTCAAGTTCTTTGCATAACAACTCACTTCAATAACAATGCTCATAAATAAATCTTCACATAACAATGATACTCATGATCTTTTCAAAACCCTAACTCAAGTTCTTCAACCAACCAATGGCATCAACAACAATGCTTACAATCAAGGTTTTAATCACAAATCTCAAATTCAGAAAACCTTGAAGCATTAACTCAAACACTTTCAAAAAGGAAACCCTAATCAAATAATTTTCACTCCAAACTTAATTTTCAAGTAAGACAATCAACCAACTCAACCAAAGAAGAATTTGCCCATACCTTTTTTTTTGACAAGGAGTTGATCTCACAAATATGCCACACTCATAATTACTTCTTTGCCAATCTCAATAAGGGTTAGAAGATAATTTTCTCAACACAAAAATAATATCAAAATGACACCTTATCACTCCAAATTGATTAATAATCAACACCCTCACAATAATCATAAAAACCCTTAAATAAAATTAACATAATACCCACAAAGTCTTAATCCTCCAAAAATCAATATAGCAATTTAAGACTTTATTAAAAATTAAAACCAAAAATCCTCTTATAGCTCCAAATGATAATTCTCAACAACCACCACTTTTCTACAAAGCAACCTTACCAAAAAATTCCATTAATCAAACCTTATACCTACCAACTTAGGCAAATAATTAAAATTAAAACAAAAAATATTACCTCGCCTTTGGAGGGAATCAAAACCTCAACCTTGCTCCCAAAATGCAACTTAGCCATGGTGAAAGTCGCCAAATGAGCCAAGCACTCATTTGTGATTAACGAAGCACCACGTGCTTCTTAATATCCTAACACCTTCTTCCTTAGGCAAAATAACGTGCATCATGGGTGCCTTAACCAACACAACTCATGATGTACCCGTCGAGATTTGAATGCAAACTCTTTCGCAAGCCAGCACTTTCATGCTTCCAAAAATACCATTAGGCCATGCTATCCTATGTGACTTCAAGGATTAAATATTCCTCCCTTAAATACTTTGCTGTCATGACTTTTGCAAAAACTCACGAGCTCTTATCTTCGCATGCCAATATTTTTAATTTCAAGCAAGGATGATTAATTTGGACTTTGGGCGTTGTATTTATATGCTTCCTCCATTATTTTGTAGACATCAACACTCTCCATGTTATCTTCCATGACATAAATAGAGATTATAAATGCTTCGAATGCCTTTTGTATTAAACCCAACCTTTGGGTTTATAAAATGTATTTAAACTTTAAAAAATCCACATTGCATTATAAAATATTATAATGAGAATTATAAATATTTTACTTGGGTTTTCACCATATCACTTTAATATTTTAATAACCATTATTATAATATTATGCCTTTGATAAATTACCTCCTTCTCACTATATTCCATGTTGTAAATAATATATATTTATAAAATTTAAATTCTCACTGAATTTAAATAATTTATAAAATAAATATTATAACTCCTTTTTAAATTTTATTTTCTGCACTGATTCTCTTGATCTTTGGCCTTCTTCCTGGATATCAAATGAACATTTTTATCCCCTTTGTTTACTATTGAATTCCTTGATATTAATGATGACTTCATCCGGTGACATCAATGACAACTTTGACTTAGGGACTCAAAATGTCCAACACATCTGACGAATATTTTGACACAATTCTTCAACATATCATAACCTTTTTTGAGATCAGCTGCCACCAGTTCTGCATTCGGATGGAACCTCTTCTACAACCATCTAGAACCTATTTTGTAGGAACCTCTTCTACAATCGGACAAAACCACTTCTACGATCGAAGCTTGTTATGCAACCGTCCTGAACCACTTCTACAACCAAAACCTCTTGTGCAATTGGATGGAACAACTTATGCAATTGAAACCTATTCTGCAATCATCCAAAACCTCTTATGTGAAATGAACCTCTTATACAACTAGATGATACCATTTCTACAGCCAAATCCTATTCTACAACTGTCTTGAACTAGTTCTACAACCAAAATCTATTATGAAACCAAATGGAAACCACTTTCATAGTCGGACCCTATTCTGCAACCATAAATAACAAATTCTATAGCCAGAACCTATTGTGCAATAGGATGGAACCACTTTCATATTCAAACCCTATTTTATAATTGAAAATATTCATTTTGTAAACAAAATGTGTTCTGCATTTGACTGAAACCATTTCTACAACCAGAATATTTTTGACCAGATCCTGTTCCGCACTGGACCTCTTTCTAAACCAAGTTCTCTGTCACGGCTCTGATTGCCATGTTTTTCTCTATTTTTTTGTGTTTTACATGTTATCCCTTTTTTTCTCTTTTTTTGTTAAATATTATATCTGAGCTCTCTTATGCATTTAGATGGTCATTGCTCTGTTCCCATGTTTTCTCTATTTTACCCTATTCTGAATGTTTTAAAACTCTTTGATTCTTAGTTTCAATTCAGATTTTTTTTTCCTTACTAAGATTATACATTAGTAAATGCTTTTGTTCTCTAAATACATATTGATGCTCTATTTCTCCGAACACATTTTGATTATCTATTTCTAGACCATTTTGTGCTATACATGATATTTTTTAACATACATATCACCAATTATTTTGTTCTTAGAAAATATTTTTCTTAAATTGATTTCAATTTGAATGTTAATTATGTTTGTGCTCTTGTCAGTTAAATTGTTTTCACTAGAAAATGAACAAGTGGCATAAATTGATAAAATAACAATAAAGAATGACAGAAAACAAGTATGTATAATCTACCACCCAAAAATTTATTTATTCTATTTACAATATTATATTAAGGCCTCTATAAAGTACACCCTCTTCAACATTTTATTACTCTTCTAAATTGAAAATAATTTTCGTAACAAATTTTACCTAGTGATGGAAAGAAGGGCACCAAATATTCTGCTGAAAAGAGTATCCTCAAATATTTTACCCAAACTTCAAAATGCAATGAGCCAACCAAATCCATACAAATTCAAGGTACAAATGATTTTTGACTTCCCAATATGTGCTTGATTGACGATTTGAAAATTTTTCTATAAATTTTTTATGCAAGAATGATAAAAAATATTATGGTATGCTACTATGCAGAATACCCTGTCGATCCTGATATGCCTCCACTTGAAGATATTTCCCAAGAAGAGATGCCTTTTAATGAAAATGCCCTTGAAAATGACATCCAAAAAACACTTGAAGACAACACTCAAAATGAAATCACAATTGAAAATGAAAGTGATAAATCAAAATCATTATGAGCTTCATTTGAATCTTCAAGCAAAAATTCCAAAAAAGGAAAAGCATCTAATTGGATACTTGGAAGAGGATTTAGGAATGAATGGCTAGAAATATTTCCATGGCTTGACTCTGTCATGATTATTGATAACCAAATTGATGAAAAATAATGTAGATACAAAATTTGTAGTTGGAGACTTGGTAAGGATCATAGGCTTCAAAATAAGATTGATACAATTGAAAAACATGTTGGCAAAGCTTATGTAAAAGTTATAAAAAGTAATGGTGAAGTGAGTAAAGAATTTAAGTGGAAGGATGCATCAGAATATCTGCATTTAAGATATGCTATAGAATATGAAAATCACTTAAAACAACAACAATATATTGTTGAGAAAGGAGGACCAGTTGCAGCCCAATTTTATAAAATATAGAAGACTATTTTAGCTTCAAAAAGTATGCATTTTATAGTTGTTTACAATATTCTCAAGAAATGTAGACCAATTTCCTATTTTATTGATTATAATCAGCTATTACGCCTATTTAATGTGCAAAACCTTCCTAGTTCTCATTGGTCAGACCGAAGGGGTTGGGAAATGGTAAAATTTTTATCTTTGATTTAGAAAGAAGACCTAAGAGAGCAAGTAAAACTTGCCAGATTTATTTCACTTTCTATTGATGAGGTAACAACTATGGACATCACATCTTGGATTTGCATGCATGTGTACACATTTCAAAATCATATTAGAAGGCCTATGTTGTTGGGAATACATAAGATGTTGAAAATTTCAAATGCAAAAAATATTTATAATGTTGTTGTCAATAGTTTAAATAATATTGAGGGAATGAATGATATAGACATAACAACAAAGTTAATTTGCGTTGGAGTTGATGGAGCTACTATAATGCAAGGTCACAGGTCTGGTCTTTGTGTTCGACTCCAAACAATAGTTGCCCCATATATGATTCTCATTCATTGTATGGCTCATAGAGTTAATCTTGCATATAAAATTGTGAGCACATTTTCAAATGTTTTTAAAGTGGAAAACCTTATTTGAGAAATTAATTCTTATTTCTCATTAAGTCCAAAAAGGTTTGCAGAGTTTCAAAAGTTTGCACTAGGAGTTACAGAAGGCAAAAAATTGTTAAAATATGTGGATACAAGATGGATTTCACTGTATCAATGTACTCAGAGAGTTTTTGCAGAATATCAATCATTGACAAGGTTTATGAATGCAAATCGCATGATAGTTGATAAGGCAAAAGATATGTTGTTCCAATTGAATGACTTGGAAACACTATTGACCTTATGTGGTATTATTCCAATGTTAAAAGAAATTAACATATTAATTAATCTTTCAACAAGAGAGATCTATCTATATCATTGATTTTATGAGGATGATAAAACATATATGCGTGCTTATAGATACATTATATGTGTCTAATGTCTATTTTACAGAACCTTTGTTTGAAAATTGGAATACATTGATAAACGTGAACAATACAAAAATCTTCTTGAAGTTTTACATCCATGATCATATTTGTATTAATGTTCATGAAAATATGTTACCTATTTATTGTTTTGAAAGGCAATCAAGTATAGTTGTGGAAGATTTTGAAGAAGTTCCTGTAACACACAATAGATTTCATGTTATTATATAGAAAACAAAGTGTAATTTGTTAAAAATAGCAAAATATATGATAAGTGATATAATATAATGGTTTCAGAGAGATGAGTTGCTTGAGGTCATGGGTGTGGTTAATCCTATGTTTTGGAGATATTGTATTGAATACAATTCTACAAATGACTTGTTTATTAAATATATGGGTAACCTCATTGACCATTTTAGTAAGAGTGTGGAATCCAATGGTGTTGAAATAAAATGTTTACTCAACAATGATATTTTGAAAGAACATTCATTGTATTTTGGAAGAACAATGGTTGTGCAAACATCACTTATGACAAGTGTCCATGAGATTGGTTCCACTACACGTTTGTGGTAAAAATTGTATCCAAGAACAATATTACAAGATACAATAAGTGAATACTTTTGTTTATATGAATTATGTGAAACAATTATTTTGGGGTCAGTCGAAGATGAAAGATTTTTCAGTGCACTTTATTTTGTTAAATCTAAACTTTGCAACAGACTCAAAAAAAATTTAGAAAATTGTTTAAGATTTTATGTGTCTTCATATCAGTTGGATACATTTTTGTATGACAGAGCTTTGGTACACTAGAGTTCCCTGGAAGACACAAGAGGAACTTCGAATATGATTGATAACTTCGATGATGATGCTTTCAGTGATAAAATGGTGGAGACATAGAATTTTGCTATGCTTCATAATGATTATGGATAAGCTGAAATGTTTTAGCTTCCATAATGATAATTTTCAATGATTTCATTAACATTGATAAACATAGTAAAGTTTTGATTTCACAAACTTGATAGAATATTTCACAATATTATTCAATATTTATAATATTTTATAGAACTATTATTTTATATCACATTAGTATTTCAAAAATTACATGTTTTATATATTTTTGCAGTTTTTACAATTGTATGTTTATTTCATGATGTCTCAACTCTCTTCATTGATAAATCTTTATGTTTTATGTTTTAAATTTTATTATTGGTATCTTAATATTGATTTGAAATTTTATCTATAATGCTTTTGTTCTTGAGATGACAATAGTGAACAATATTAGCCAGAAATAAACTAAAACTGCAACACATATTTATAAAGGTAAGCAAACTATGAATGATGAAAAATAGAAAATAAGATAATGATAATTTTCCATGATTTCATTGACATTGATAAACACAATAATGTTTTGATTTCACAAGCTTCATAGAATATTTCACATTATTGTTCATGATTTATAAGATTTTATAGAATTGTTGTTTTATATCACATTAGTGTTTCAAAAATTACATGTATTATATATTTTTGTAGTTTTTACAATTGTATGTTTATGTCATGATGTCTCAACTCTCTTCATTGATAAATCTCTATGTCTCATGTTTTAAATTTTATTATTGATATATTCATGTTGATGTGTAAGGTTATCTATAGTGCTTTTGTTGTTGAGATGACCATAGTGAACAATATTAGCAAGAAATAAACTAAAATTGCAACACATATTTATAAATGCAAGCAAACAATGAATGATGGAAAACCCAAAATAAGATAATGTCATTATCATTAGTTCAAAAAGAAACATATTGCATTGTACAAAATTGTTGACAAGTCAACTTGATGAGCATATTGTTCAAGATTTTCAAACATTTGATCAAATGTTGTTGTTTTTGTTTTCTATTTTTTGGTGTGTTTTTTTTCCTTTCTCTGTGTCACCCACTTTTTTTTTTTTTTAATATGTTGGAACATTTCCTTGTTTTCGCTTTCTCGATCCTTTGTTTTTTTTTTTTTTTTTTTTTTTTTTTTTTTTTTTCTTTTTTTTTTTTTTTTTCTCTTTAAGGTCAAAATTTAACTGCAAAACAAACAAAAAAAAAAAACCAATAAAAAAAGAGAAAAAGTTTCCTCCCCTTCCCTTCTCCATTGGTTATAAAATGCTTGGGCTTCGACTTAATGTTCTCCAATCTACCAAAAAAATTCAAAAAATCCGAGCCATTTAAAGGCCCACATGAACCAAAGAATAAAATAAACTTTTACATAATTGTATATTGGTTATTTATTTCTCTTAAAAAGACCTTTGCCCGAAATTCCCATCCCCCCAATTCCTTGATGTAGGAGCACAACGGTGTAAGACTTGCATCACCCAAAAAAATTTGTAATTTTTATTTTGTAAAACTAGTTTAACTTGCAGAAGATTTTTGAAGGTCTTAGAGGTCGAATTTGAGGATTTTTGGCTAGACGCGAGGTTTTAAAGGTCTTAGATGTTGCCCCACTTAGCTCGTTTTATGCCATTTCCAAAAACATGCTGTAATAGTCAATCGGGTCAATGAGTGCGAAGTTATGACCTCGACAAGTTGCCCCCAAAATTCAAATTTGAATTTTAATGGTTTTAGGTGGGAAAAAGGGAAAACAGGGTATTTGAGGGAATTTTCGAAATTGTAAAGGGGTCTTTTTTTTCTCTTGTATCCTTATTTTTGGCATGAAAGTAAGGAAAGGTTTGATTCTATGATTTTTTCAAAGGAAAAATCCTTGTGTATCATTTGTTTGGTGTTGCTTGTGTAACGTGACCTACACCATTCCTTCAAATATTTTAACACAAATTGATTAATTGTAGCTTTTATGGTTTCAGCTAATAAAATATTTTTATTAAAAATAAATAACATTATCCCCATTTGGAGGACCCTAAGGAGGGTTGAATCCTTGAGATGTTGGTAATGTTTTCTCTTGAGTTGTAGGGTCAACGACATTTCCTTGATCTCCTTCACCTCTCAACGCATCTGTTTCCTTGAATCCTTCAATGTTGCCCTGCAAAAGATAATTCGCATCAAGTTGAATATTATCCAATCCCTTTGTAGAAATTTATGGTGCTTGTGAATTTGTTGAAAATGTAAATTGAGACCATCCATGTCTAAAACTTGAGGTTGGCATGTATGAAAACCCACACCCAAAACTTAGAGCAGTTCCTTGTGATCTCTGTGAATTTTTTTTTTTCAACAACACCGATTTGCCCTCGTATAGGTATTATCGAAGGTTGTGTTGGCACCTCTCACTAATTTGGTGGAAGTGGTAGCTATGGTGAAACAGGAAAGTGTGATGTAACCCTTTGCTGTAATGGATGTGGTGGTGGCATTTGGCCTCTAACTTGTGATGTTACTTGTTGATTTTGAGAATCAAATGAAAATTGTCAATCAAATTTTGTTAAAATTCTTTTGAAAATAAAAAAAATCTTAATTTAAATTAACTACACATAGATTTATTTGAAGATGATGAAACATATTGAATTTGTGTTGCATTAGGGGATGGGTTGGCCACACTCTATTCGGCTTGCAAATTTTGTGCATACCTAGGTGTACGAGAAACCATAGGAGTAGTTGATTGCTTGGAATGCTCATGTGACCTCTCCAAAGGTGTTTCTTTAGAGCCCGTGTCTTCAGAATCACCAATTTGGCAACAATATGTTTACTCCTTGTATTTTTTACCTTCCCCTGCATATATATGGAAAGAAAAATTAAAAAAATGGAATGTGATAAACTATAAAATAGTATTTCAAGGTCAATTATGTAGTTACTACCTTCAATTCCTCTGCTGACATAGCAATTGCTTGTAGTGTTGCATGCACTACAATTGGTACATGAGTAGTCTACAAATTATGAAAACACTCATAATAAAGAGCTAAAAGAAAATTAATAGTTGACCACAATGGGTTGTATCTTGTTGGTTGCCATTTGCACCATGTGCAACTCGGACCTGATTCGATCCGAAATATAAGTGCACCAATCGTACTTTTGATTATGCATAGACTAAACAATATAAGCAAGTACCCAAAATGGAATTTTTGGTCTTCCCATCAGAATTAGTCTGGCATAGAAAATTTTAATAATGGCCTTCAGTGTTTAATGGTTAACATCGCTGATTGATAAACCTCTTTTTGATTTGGTGGCAGAAGCTACATAAAACAATTAGATGTCAATTTACAAATTTGAAACTTTGAACATTAATAAAATATAATTAACAAGATTTATACCTGTGAAATATTCTAATGAGAGACTGTACTTGCTTTTGAGGTGTGCTTTTTCATCTGGAGATAGCTGCAACCTCATTGACACTTGTGGAAAACAAATGAATGGAATACCTATCAATCTATTAATATCTCTAGGGGTGATGCTGAAAAGTAGATTTTTATTTTGAACTCTAATATTCACTGTAGCCCTGTCATGGTCATAAATGAATATAATATGTTGCAAGAGGACTTTATATGTTTTGAATTATGGCATGGAAATGAGGGTTGTTAAACCTGCATTATTGAGCCACCTAAAGTCCATCCCTGGGGTTGACGTCAAATATGAAATCAAAGTGCACAAAAAATTCTTGAATTTTTGTGTAGGGGTGGAAGGGGCGACCATCGCAAGAAGTTGGAAGTCCAATAAAAAGTATTAGGAATCAAAAGGTTGATTGGAAAGGTTAGCTCTGGTTGTAGTAGTTGCAAAAATGAAATGGAAAAAATGATAGTTGATGCCCTTTTATAGATTGAATAAATAGGGTTGACACATGGCAACATTGTATTGGATATGCAATGTTGTTGATTGAACGTGTGACATGTGGCATAAGTACCAAAGCTTTTTTGCATCCGCTACAATGTAGGATCAGATCCTATTATGCATCCGATCGATTACCAAAGCATATTGTGCACTCGATCCGAGATCGGGTCATATTATGCACCCGATGGGTGACCGGACCATAGTATGTAACCGGTCTGAACCCAAATCATACTATGCATCCGGTTAGTGATCGGATTATTTTTTGCTTCTAGTCCAAAACCGGATCATATTATGCATCCAGTTCATATCTGGATTAGATTATGCATCTGTTCCAAGATTAGATCATAGTATACATCTGGTCGTTGGATGGATAATTTTATGCATTCGGTCCGAAATCGAATCATGTATGCTTCTGGTACCTGACCGAATCATGTTATGCATTTGATATGTTACCAGACTATATTATGCATTTGGTCTACAATTGAATCATATTATGTATCCGGTCCATGATTGAATGATATTATACATCTGGTACGTTACTGGATGAATTTTTGTAAAGTGTCTTGCATCGCTAAACTCCTTTTTCACTTGGTCCCTTAAGAACATTGAAATTCACCATTTTTTGCCATTTTTTTTTTAAATAATGTCATTCACCATGTCATCATACATGCACTTTTCCAAGATTCACTGGGTTTTCATAATATATTAGCCATTTTTTTAGGTCCTACCTCTTATGCATAACCCATCCTGATGTCTCCTAGTGATCTTCAATAATGGTGGCTCCATTTGCTCATCATCCTTACCACACTAGAAGGAGGGAAGGAATCTGCATTGTTAGTGATGTTCCCTAGGAATTATTATGCTTATCAAAAGTTAATTCCAAAATATCTTCTCCTCCTATCTAAAAAATTAATTTGGTTTTTTGAAATTTGATATTCTAGCTCCTGTAGTGCTGAATTTATTTCTCCTCGATGATGTACGTTTTCATAGTGCTCTTCCATTGTGTTTATTTCTATGATATCATCCATAGTTAGTGCCCTTGCTTGGGCATAAATATATCCACATCATGTAGTATGGACCTAGTTGCATGTCACCTATATGCCTCCTCACGTAGCCTATTGACCAGTCACAATAGTCCATGTCATCCTTCATCGAGCCTTCGATCGTCACCATGTAGATCTCTACATCAACACCCATCACATCATTGTTGGAAATTTTGAGTCCTCTAAGTCAAAGTTGTCATTGATGTCACCTGGTAGAGTTATCACTCTTATCAAAGAATTTGACAAGAAATAAAGTCATTGAAGGTTGTCACATTCATCCAAGAAAAAGCTTCATTAGTGCAAAAGTGAAAGGAAAAAGGCTCCATAATATTTTAATATTAATGGAAGCACAGGTTAAGCGATTGGTCCATAAAAACCCAAGATGGGTTATTGCAAAAGTTAAAAATGAGGTTTAATAATTATTTAAATTCACAAGGAATTTAAATTTTATAAATAATATTTGATTTCGCCAAGGTTGTGCATTAAGACAAGGCTCCAAGGTTTATTTAAACTAAAACCTAAGGTTGGTTTGTTTTAATTTATAATATTTAAATTTTAATTTAAATATATTATAAAGTAAAATGACGTCGACGTCGAATTTATTCGAAGCGTCAACATGATTGCATAAGAATACTAGGGCATTATATATAATGTTGTCAAAGACATTAATCACTTACCCTTGCATTTTTGTTGAGCGCATGCAAAAATGCTTGTGATTCTTAAGGGATTGAAGATTTACGAAAAGTGGAAGTAGAGATCGTGCGGAGTTGTTGAGCACATAGCCCAGCATGGCTTAGTGATGTGTTGGCTTGGCAAGAGAGAGGATGTCCTACGTTTTTTTTGCTTGAGGTTTTCTTGCAAGGACAAAGCACTTGAAGCACATTTTGATTATTTTGAAAAGCATTGGTTTGTGAGGTATTTGATGTTGGTCGTGCCTTTTTAGGCACATGAGAGCACGTGGTCCAATGACAGCTTGGCTACGACTAAGGAGTTGGGAAGGAGGATGTTGGGGGATCGAATCCCTTTGAGAGGCAAAGGAAAGTAAATTTTTTATGTTTTAATTTTTTGTTAAATAGCCTTAAGGAGAAATAAGGGTTATGTTATGCCCTAGAAAATTGGGAAATTTTTGATGGTTTTATTTTTGGAAGGGTAGCATATTATATATCATTGGAAAGCATTTTTCAAGGGCTATTTGATTAACTTGATTAGAAGGAGAAATAAGGTGTGTGTAAAGAGATATTTCTATTTTTGTAAAAGGGGTTCAAAAGTGAGTTTGATTTATTCTTTTTCAAAGGAGATTATTTCTTTCATGAGAGGACATGGTGAATTTTATTGAGTAGGAGTAATAAGGTGTTATTGAGATATTATTTTTATTATTGTGATATTACTCAAGTCCTATAACCTCCTTGTGGTTGATAAGGAAATATTTGAAAGTGTGTTGAGTTTGACAAATTTTGTGGACAACTACTTGGCATCAAAAAGGTATGGGCAATCTTCTCCATTGAATTGATTGGGTGATTGATTTATGAAAATATCATTGGAGAGAAAAATATTGATTGTGGTTTCCTTTTCGAAAGTGGTTGATTTAATGCTTCAAGGTTTTATGTATTGAGAGTTGTGATTAAGCCTTGTTTTATAAGCATTATTGTTGAAGCCAATTGGGTATGCAAAGAACTTGAACTTGAGTTAGAAAAGAATATGAGTATCATTGTTATGTGAGATTTGTGGCTGAGCATTGTTGGAAATATTTTGAGTCGATTGATACATGCTTAGACTAGGGTTTGTGAGAAATGGTTATTCCTTAAGGTGATTGGTTGAGTAGAGTTGATTGAGCCTATTCAAGTGTTTGTATGAAGTGGTTTTTCAAGTTCCATGAAACAAAATTTTCTATATTCTGATTTGAGGTGAGATTTGAGTATAGAACATATTGAGTCACTAACAATTATCTCTATGCTTCTATGAGATTGATTTGATTTGAGATTGGGATTTGAGTATAGAACATATTGAGTCTCTAAAAATGTTCTCTATGCTTATATGATATTGATTTGAGTTGATATTGGGATTTGAGTATAGAATATATTGAGTCTCTAACAATTATCTCTATGCTTCTATGAGATTGATTTGAGTTGATATTGGGATTTGAATATAGAACATATTGAGTCTCTAACAATTATCTTTATACTTCTATGATATTGATTTGATTTGATATTGAGATTTGAGTATAGAAAATATTGAATCTCTAACAATTCTCTTTATGATTCTATGAGATTGAACAAGTTATGTGTGGACTTGTTAAGCAGATTTGAGGCAAGTCTTTAAGAAGGCTTGTGGACTGATTTTGTGTAAGCTTTTGTGGAAGCTTGAAATGTAGATTTGAGCAAGTCCTAGAGAGGACTTATTGAGCATATTTGGACAAGTTTTGAGTGATCTTGTTGAGAAGATTTGGAAAGGTTCTATGTGGACCTTTTGAGCATATTTGGACAAGTTCTGAGTGAGCTTGTTGAGCAGATTTGGAAAACTTCTATGTGGACCTGTTGAGTAGATTTGAGTAGGTTCTAAGTGGACCTATTGAGTAGATTTGAGTAGGTTCTGAGTGGACCTGTTGAGCAGATTTGAGCAAGTTCTGAGTGGACCTATTAAAAATATTTGATTAGGTTGTGTGTGAACCTGTTAAGAAGATTTGAGCAGGTTTTGAGTGAACCTATTGAGCAAATTAAATAAGGTTATGAGTGAACCTATTGACATAGCTTTGGAGGTGATAAAGTATAGAGGACATAGTCTCAATGGATAGATATCTATCATCCAGGACAATTGAAGACATATCTTCTAAGTGAGGAGTCTTGAAGTGGAGAGAGATACACCAGTCAATGTAGTAGAGAGACAAAGTATTCTAGAATATCCTAGCCAGAGTTGAAGGTAAAAGAGTTCTCATGTGGAAGATATCCATGAACTTGAGATTTAGGGGATCAACATCTCCTTTGGATAGAGGTCCATAAACATTATAATTGGGAAGGATTCCCAAGAGGTTATTTGAGAAATATTTAGAAGAAATATTTTCTCTATGGAGGTAGCCCACATTGGGTAAACCACGTTAAAATTTGTGTCTCTATTGTGTATGGTGTTTTGTGCATTGCTTTAATTATTGCTATTGATACTGCTATCTATACACTACATAATATTGAATTGAAAAGAAAAGTTAAAAGTGGTCTTATACTTTTCACCCCCTCTTAGTATAAGCTTGTGTTCTTCAATTGGTATCATAGTGGGTTCCTTCAGAAGATAGTTTAATAACTTGAAGGAAAAGTGGTCTAAGAACACAATGGATAAAAAGGATAAAAAATATGTGTCCTTTAATAATGCAGTACTAGTATTTGATGGAAGTGACTTCTTGTATTAGTGTGTGATGATGATATTTCACCTGATGGCACTTGGCAATGATGTTTGGGATTCAGTGGAATTTGGATATGATTTAGCAACCAATCCTCCTATAGATAAGGAAGGTAAGCTTCTAATGCATGCAAATTCAAGAGATATGAATGCAATTATAAAAGGGTTGCATAGATCAAAATCTATGAATGTTATGGAATGTAAAACAACAAAAGATATGTGGGAACTATTGCATACCATATATGAAGGTAATAAAAGTATCATGAAAGCTAATATCAGAAATCTCAAATGAGAATTTAAGAACCAAAGAATGAGGGATGATGAAAATATTCATGACTATCTCAACAAGGTTTACGAACTTATACATGAGATGAAAGGTCTTGGAATGAAGGTTTATGAATCTAATGCTTGTGATAAGATCTTGAGAACTCTTCCAAAAAGGTACAGTGAACAAGTTTCTACTATAGAAACATCAATTGATAGTGATTATTTGACAAGGAATTCTTTGCTTTGCATGCTTACTACTTTTGAGATAAGAACAAAAGATCCTACTCCTCTGAAAGAAGCTACATTGAAAGTGGACAAAAGGAAAAAGGGTAAGAAGATAGAATCAAGTAGAGAGTCATCTAGTGATGAAGAAGCAAATTATGATAGAAGAGATAAAGGTTCCAGAAGACCTATAGATCTAAGATCTATTAAGTGTTCAATTGTGGAAATTATGGACATTATGCAACAGAGTGCAAAGAACCAAAGAGCAACAATGATGAAGAAAATAGGATCACAGGTACAAGGAATCGGAAAGACATAGGTACCAGAAGAAAAGCAAGTATGGACAAAAAAGACAAGGGAAGAAGTTCTTCCAAAGGAAAAATAGAAGCTACTATGCGGATAATGCAAGTAAATACTCAATTGATAGTGATGCTAGTTTTCCAGACAATGATAGAGATGAAGTCATATTTATGGTTGAAGAGAAAGAACCAGTTAAGAGAAAGAAAGTATTTTAGATGTGGTAGATTTGGACATCTTGAAGATGATTGCACAAGGGATGGTTATAGTTTTAGTGATGATGATTTTGAAGATGCACTTGATAGACTAGATGAAAATCTTCTAATGGCATTAGAAGATGAAGTGAGTGATCCTATAGAAGACAAGCCAAAAGAAAGAAATGATATGGACAAAGGCAAACAAATAGAGGATTATTCAATAGAGAATGGCTATGATCTCAAGGGAGAACTTATCTATGCCCTTGAAATAGTAAAGAAGGTAAGAAAGTAACACTCTAGGCTTGAAAGTTAGTTTCAAGAATGTGATGAAGAAATATTATTGCTCATAGAGGATCTAGAAAGGCTCAGGCAAGTAAGTTCAAAGATAAATTAGAAGCAAATATCTTGGAATGTGAAAAGTTAACACAAGAAGTGGCCCTACTAAAGGAAGATTTAGAGGATTCAAATAATAAGATATACAAGTATATAAATAGTGCAAAGAGTGTGGATAAAGTAGTGAAGATACAAATAAGAGCAACAAAAAAGATAGGTCTTGGAAGTAAACAAGTTCAAGAAGATAAGTTAACTACCAGTTTTGAAGACACTTCAGAAGAATAGGATACTTCAGAAGAGGTTTTCTTAGATGAGATTAGAAGTGAAAGTGAAAATCCTAAGGATGAGTCAGATTGCAGTGAGTCCATTAGGAACAGGGACAATGGGCAAAGAAGATTCAGATGGAACAAAAATCAGAATAGGTCAAGAGGAACTAGAAGACCAATGATGTCTAGGTAAGGTTTCTTCAATGGAATATATTTTTCATGTCACAGGTTTGGGCACATGGCTTCATAGTGAAGGACACATGAAAGACAATATTATGGGAAAGGAAAGCTTTTCTAAGGATATTTCTACTCATGCAATGAGTTTTGTCACAAGGCAATGAATTGCAGGGTTCATGATAGAAGAGGATATGGCCTCACTAGAAGAAGTACTAAGATAGTTGCATCTCCAAGGAATAATAATATTAAGTGTTATAAGTGCCATAATGATGGTCACATAGCAATATGGTGTAGAGAAAATATTCTATAAATAGGCATGAACAGGAATAGGAATATGAATAAGAACAAGAATATGAACAAAAGCAATAAGATGAACATGAATAGAGACTCATAAAAAAATAGGAATAGAGACTCATAAAAGAATAAGAACAAGGACTTCAATAGGAACAAGAATAGGAACATGGATGAGAACATGAATAGGAACATGAACATGGATGAGAACAAGAACATGAACATGAACAAAAGTGATGATAAGAACATATATGATGACTTGGAAAGAAACTGTGAGAGGATTCAGAAGACTCAGAAAAGAAGAGAGAAATATAAAGACAAAGAGCAGTGCTTTCGGGGTAAAGAGATATTTCTTTTTTTGTAAAAGGGGTTCAAAAGTGAGTTTGATTTATTCTTTTTCAAAGGGGATTATTTCTTTCATGATAGGACATGGTGAATTTTATTGAGTAGGAGTAATAAGGTATTATTCGGATATTATTTTTATTGTTGTGATATTACTCAAGTCCTCTAACCTCCTTGTGGTTGATAAGGAAATATTTGAAAGTGTGTTGATTTTGATAGATTTTGTGGACAACTACTTGGCATCAAAAAGGTATGGGAAATCTTCTCCATTGACTTCATTGCGTGATTGATTTCTAAAAATATCATTGAAAAGAAAAGGATTGATTGTGGTTTCCTTTTTGAAATTGGTTGGTTTAATGCTTCAAGGTTTTTTGGATTGAGAGTTATGATTAAACCTTGTTTTATAAGAATTGTTGTTGAAGCCAATTGGTTATGCAAAGAATTTAAACTTGAGTTAGAAAAGAACATAAGTATCATTGTTATGTGAGATTTGTGGTTGAGCATTGTTGGAAACATTTTGAGTTTGTTGATACATGCTTGGACTAGGGTTTGTGAGAAAGGGTTGTTCCTTGAGGTGATTGGTTGAGTAGAGTTGATTGAGCCTAGTCAAGTGTTTGTATGAAGTGGTTGTTCAAGTTCCATGAAACAAAATTTTCTATATTTTGATTTGAGTATAGACCATATTGAGTCTCTAACAATTCTCTCTATGCTTCTATGAGATTGATTTGAGTTGAGATTGGGATTTGAGTATAGAACATATTGAGTCTCTAACAATTCTATCTATGCTTCTATGAGATTTATTTGAGTTGAGATTGGGATTTGAGTATAGAACATATTGAGTCTCTAAAAATTCTCTCTATGCTTCTATGATATTGATTTGAGTTGAGATTGGGATTTGAGTATAGAACATATTGAGTCTCTAACAATTCTCTTTATGCTTCTATGATATTGATTTGAGTTGAAATTGATCTTTGAGTATAGAAAATATTGAGTCTCTAACAATTCTCTTTATGATTCTATGAGATTGAACAAGTTTTGTGTGGACTTGTTAAGCAGATTTTAGGTAAGTCTTTAAGAAGGCTTGTGGATTGATTTTGTGTAAGATTTTGTGGAAGCTTGCAATGCAAATTTGAGCAACTCCTAGGGAGGACTTATTGAGAATATTTGGACAAGTTCAGAGTGAGCTTGTTGATCAGATTTGGACAGGTTATGTGTGGACATGTCGAGCAGATTTGTACAAGTTCTAAGTGATCTTGTTGAGAAAATTTGGATAGGTTATGTGTGGACCTATTGAGCAGATTTTAGCAAGTTCTGAGTGGATATATTGAGAATATTTGAGCAGGTTTTGAGTGGACCTATTGAGTAGATTTGAGCAAGTTTTGAGTGGATCTGTTGAGAAAATTTGAGCAGGTTCTGTGTGGACCTATTGAGTAGATTTGAGCAAGTTTTGAGTGAACCTATTGAGCAGATTTAATAAGGTTATGAGTGAACCTATTAATAAAGCTTTGGAGGTGACATATTATAGAGGACAAAGTCTCAGTGGATAGAGATACAGCAGCTAGGACAATTTAAGACAGATCTTCTAAGTGACGAGTCTTCAAGTGGAGAGAGATCCACCAATCAGTGTAGCAAAAAGATAAAGTCTTCTAGAAGATAACTTTCCAGAGTTGAAGGGGAAAGAGTTCTCCTATGGAAGATATCCATGAACTTGAGATTTAAGGGATTAACATCTCCTTTGGATAGAGGTCCATAAATATTGTAATTGGGAAGGATTCCCAAGAGGTTATTTGAGAAATATTTAGAAGAAATATTTTCTCTATGGAGGTAGCCCACATTGGGTGAACCACATTGAAATTTGTGTCTCTA